>CM026211.1:23311895-23926895 GCA_014839995.1 Xenentodon cancila | reverse complement strand
GTTTCAGCTAAATCATCTTCTACCGAACCAATTAAAGAAAGAAAGAAAAAAACTGCAGGCATTAGTGTACCTGCTGAACCGGTCAATGATAAATTGAAGCTCAAACCAGCTCAAGAAACCTCCAAAGTCAGTGCCACACCTATGAGCACTAAACCTGTTGATAAAGATGTCAAAGATGGTAAGCTTGAAAAAGAAAATGTTCTCGAGGAATCCGTGAAGTCCACACATATGAAGACCCAAGCCTCAGTGCAAGTGAAAAAAACAGCCAAAGTAGTTCAGGAGGGCATAAAACCCGAACATGAAAGTGCCACAAGCAAACAAGTGGGGTCCACTACTGCAGAAGAAGGGATCTACAAAGACAAACTGAATAAGGAACTAGGTTCTGGTAAAGTGGTCACAGAGAGCGTTTCAGCAAAGCCTGAAGCTGATCAGGTTCCTGTGAAAATGACAACTGTAAAGGAGTCCCTAACACTTGAAGCTAAAACAACCACCCATACTACGACTGCCTCAGCACATCAGCCCAGTGCAAAGGATGGGAAACCTGCCGCAGGGGAAGGTACAGTAGCACAGGTGATCACACGACAAGTGAAAACCGTTGTGAAAGTAATTCCACCTGTCAAGGAAGATGAACCAGTCCTGCAAGACAAAGTCCCTACAGTTTCAGAACAGAGGCCTAAACTAGTCCAAGAAATCTTCACTTCCGCTCTGTCCACAGAAAATGCTGCTATAACTGAAGAAATTACAGATGCCAAAGAAGAGGCTGGAGGAAGATCAAAATCAAAGAGAAAGAAAAAGAAATCTCCAGGGGAGAAATCCAATAGTAACTATGCCGAGGAACCGTCTCACTCAAGGATGGAGATGAAAGAAACCTCTAAAGACAAGTCCCCTGAGGGAGTGGCAGAAAATACCATCCAAACTACACCTGTTATTACCTCAGAGCCTTTAACTGTGTCTACCTTCATGAAGACATCAGACAAAAATAAGACAGAAGCTAAAGTAGATAGTAACATCATCCAAATTAAAGAAATCCCTAAACAAGCTGATGGGAAGCAAAGGGAGGATCTAGATAAACAAAAGACTGGACCAGTAGAAGCATCAATGCCATTAGAAGCTTCTACAGTGCCTCTAGTGGATGTGCAAGAAAAAGAAAAGACTGAAGAGCGCAAGGACAGCAAGATCACAAAGGGACCTGTATGTCCCAAGGGCGAATTAAAAGGAATGTTGCCCCACATGGAGCCAGTGAAATCTGAGAAAAGCTGTAACCTTAAAGTGGCATCAATGACTGAGCAAAAAATAAGTCAAGTAAATGCTAAATCTGAAAAGAAAACCCCTGAGCTGCCGTCCGAGTCTCAGGATCCTGCTGATGTAACTAAATCCCAGATAAATGCAGGAAAACCTGCAGAGGAACCCTCAAAGGGAAAGAAGAAAGGGAGAGATAAAAAGCAGGTTAAGCTGTCACCAGAATCAGAAACTATAAACACAAAGCCTGTCCTTTCAGCTGGAGCAGAAACATTGCCATCCACTGGCATAACAACGCTGCACAAGGCTGCAGTTAAAGACAGCCCCGCTGTGGCCTCTAAAATGACAGAAACTAAAGTTCCTTCAAAGATGACTCCTAAAAGAATGTGCAGTGAGGAAGTCAGGCAGGCAGCAGCTGTGCTCTCTGAGGCCCCAGCAGACAAAGGGGAGGTGGAGCCACCACAGCTCTCTGCAGTAAAAATCAAGCGGGAGGTTCCGAAACCAGAAACATCTTCCACTGTGAGGGAAGCACCCGCAGCCGGAGAATTAGCCTCAGCAGCACCAGCAGAGGCAGCTGAGCCACGGGCTGGCCTTTTCGTCAAGCAAGTAGAGCCTCCCATAGTTGCACAACATTTGGCCAGTCAGGCAGCAGAGCGCAGTACAGACGAAGGGCTCCCTGTTTCTGAGGCCTCAAAGCAGGAGGAAGAGAAGGAGAGGGGCTCAGAAGAGGACACACCCTCTGCTACTGCCACACCCAGAGCTCAGCTTGACCAGCCTCACCTGAGTGACACCTGCGAGTCCGAAAGACCTGACACAGACGAGGCTGCCATGAAGAGGAAAATTGTAGTGGTGGAAGAGATAGTTGAGGTGAAGCAGCTCATTAGTCCTGAGGCTGCTGAGGGGCAGTCACCTCCACCACATGTGCAGCCGGAGGTGGAAGGAGATGAACTGGACCTGGATGTTCTGGAGGCACTCGCCATAGAGCGTGCTCTGCTGTCAGCGGCGGGAGGGGTCAAGGTGCAAGGAGCGTCTCCCGAGGCTGACTGGGACCACTCACTGGAGGATCCAGAGGAGAAGACATGGCCAAACTTTGTTGAAGGTTTGTTTGAGTTGATCTACTTCCTGTTATGCCCCTAATCTCTCTGCACGTGTGATGCGGTTGCCGTTGCATGAAGGATCCTACCTTTCTTGGGACTGCGGGGGGTCTTAGGTGGAGTATTTGATCCCAGCACTAATGCCATTTTTGTTCCCAACTATCGTGTACTTGCACTATTTCACTCCGTGAATAACATCTTTGGACTTTTCCTCCAAACTGTTATTTAGGATGGTATGATTACAGTTTATGGCTTGGAGTTGCACATTACAGAGGCTGTGTTTTCTGTTCTGGAAACAGTCTCTCTTTAGGAATAGTTTCAGAATGAGAGCAAGAAGAGCCCGGTCGCATGTGGCTGTGATTTGCTCATGTGTGTGTGGAAACAAACGCAGGATCTGTAACACTGTCATACATTCCTTGCATGCCTTCTTCACATGTGAAAGTTACCCTCAAGATTTTGCGGTAGAAAGGAGCACGTTTCCAGCCTTTTTACGTTGCAAAACAATAAGCGTCTTAGGGCTGGGATTTCCATTTCTGTTTGGAAATTAATTAAGCTGCGCACACTGTTGAGTGAGAACAGTAATCTCTTGGGGAATCTTGGATCATTTCTCAATCGGATAATGTAGACCTCCCGTCGGTCCAGCAAGGTGGGGCTGTTTGCTGAGCTTGAGCCTCGCCTGGTCCCTGCAGAGATAGTTGTGCATGAGTTAAAGTCAAGAGAAGGGGGTGTGGTGCTTCTGGGAGCTTTTCTCCACTTTGCTCCAGTAATACAGTGTTCTTGGCTCTGGTTTACATTCTGTGCTTGTTTTCTGTCTCCCCTCCATCTGTCAGGTATTAGAGATAAGCGTGCCACTTGCACAGCATTATGTAATGGTACGGATATGATGTGGGGGCAGTGGAGCCAATGTGACAACCTTACCTCCTGTTTTCCTTTGTTAGATTGGAGAAGTAAAAGTTGCAGAATCAAAAATGAAGTTAGGTTTGCCCAAGAGGAACTTTTCACGTGAAAAATGAGATGAGTCACATTCACGTGACACCAACTTCTGAGGCAAAGCCTAAGTTTTAAAAGTAAAAATATGTTTGTGGGTGGTTTTTTTTTTTTTTTTTTGTTATTCTGTTTTGTTTTAATTGATGTTTTGCATTTTTAAGGCTCTCACAGGGTACATAAGAAAGAAGTTTGCATGGGTGTTTTCTGCTGTGGGTGTGAGCAAACAGACAAAGAGTCAGGAAGTTGGAAAAGGTTACTCGCAGCTCTATGGGTGTGTTTGTTTGGATACACACATGACAGCAGATCTGGATTCAATTAGCAGCGTGGCTCCTTGATTCGATCTGTGTTACTCATCAGAAAAATTAGTCCCCTCTTGTGGTGAGAGAAAAACTTTAACGCTTGCACTCACAGAAACATGACTCTCCCCAAAACCTGAGCATAGAGGCACTTTAGTGTCTGTACAAGCATGTGCTGTGCATTCATAACCGAAATGAAAATCATACACAAAGATTTAGTTTTACTTGAAGAGGTTTGGTGAAAGTGTGACGGTTTCAGATATGGACGGAGCAGCGCACTGCTGACATCTGCTGTCCATTAGTCGTTTCCGTGCGCCACATTGACCAAAAGCCACAAATTCAGTCTGAGACGTTAGAATGAAACTTCAAGTAGTGCATCATAAAACAAAAAAGCAATAGCTGATTTTATTTTCTTTTTATCAGTAAGTTTTAATGTTTCCAGTCTCTCCCTCTCATATGATTTTGGACAAGGACAGTGGTTCGCTGAAATATAACTTTTAATCCTGAGTAAGGTATTCTTGGTATGTTATCCAACTTATTCTGACCCAGGGAGGAAAAAAAAATACACTTTGGTATGTCTCCTTTGTAACATCGCAGTTTCTATCTCTTTCTGCTGTTTTCTGTCAGTGACCTAAAAAAAAAAAAAAAAAAAAGGAAGATATGGGTTAGAAAAATATGAACTGTGCCACAAACGTTTTGTTGTTAAATCTCAAAAACGCTCTTTGACATTAGATGTGGCCTTTTCTGAACGGAAGCTGGTTGATTTGCAGTTTCAAGTGGAATAGACATGCTTGATGGACTGTTTAAACGTTTCCCACACATAGCACGAGGCGAAGATGATCTAAATATCATCCCAAATATCATCCCCCCCTCTCAGGTCCTTTGTGCTTTCAACCCTGAAATCATGGCGAGCGCATACCTGTATGACAGGTAAACAAACAGCATCCGTGTGCTGTAGATTTGTGCCTTTCATGTTTTTAGAGCTGGGACTTCAAAATAGGGCATTCACACGTCCTGGACTCTGATCTTCTGAGTAAAATAATCAAAATGAGGGACCTAATGGAAGTCTGAACTCATGTAGACCGTGTTAGGATTTGTCAGTTTAAATAGCATCTCGTGTTGCTGTTTCAGCTTTTGGCCAACAGTGATGTTTTGCCCAAAACAAAGTAAGTGTCCTTTGCTGCTGTGCCCTATCTTTTACTGCTGACTGCACTTGTGAAATCACTTCTAGTATTTTGTTATGGGAGTCAGAACATGTCGGTCTACATTTCCAAAACTGGGACGCAAACACAGACTGAAACCTGAGATAACAGCCTTCAGTGCTTCATGGGTTCAGCATGTTTGGCCCCAAAGTTGGTCCGTAAATGCAGTTTTCTTCAGCTCTTATTCAGCTTGGAATAACAGCGTTTGACTCAAGGTAAGCGTGGATGCCTGAATGTGGCAACATATCCAGACATGGCCTAATCCTTCATCTTGTTTGGTTCTTTGGGCCACACCTAGCCCTCACAACACTTCCCATTTCCCATGTTGAAACTATCACAGCAAAACCCACGTCTGGCCCAGTCCCTGACTTTTGAGACAAACCTGGCTCTTGTGCTACTTGTCAGTGTCTGAACTGAGGTATAAGCGCCGAAAGTAGTGGTGATTAGACCCAAGAGTGTCTACTATCTAGGATTTCTACTTCAAAGAGAAAGTCTCCTGACTGAACCATTTGTGAAGTAGTTTAGTGTCTGGATGAACAGCACCATCTAAAAATTGAGTTTCTACGTTGAACTGCTGTGCTGCCACGGACGATTTACTTTCAAATTTAATGGTGGCCTGTAGAGATATTGCAGCAATGTTATACTTTAATCACCAAAGACCATACCCAGGGACAGAGTGATCGATAACATGTGGAATATAATGAGGGTTTGGCCAGGATAGTTGAGACATTAGTCATTTCCCAGGATGCATGTTGAGCCATTTCGAAGAGGCTGACTAACTCAACCTCAGTTTTGAAAGAAAGCTGCATATGTGATTATCCGTTTTCCGAACCCTCCACGTGGTGTTTAGCAGGCAGTAGTAGGTTATAGTTCTTGTTTTAAAGTTTCTCCAAGCATTTGACCATCACTTTATGCTGCAATTTCTCCCGACACATCTCCCCAGCGGCTTTCCAGCAGGGCAGCGTTTACAAAGCAGGGATACTCGCACCGTACTGGTGCAGAGAGAGACAGGAGGTAAAACCCCCCCACTGATGCACACTTAGAATATCTTTTAACTATGTACCGTGAATGATGGTGTTCAAGACACGTCTGCTGCCTTCAGGAGAACATGAATGCAACGCATAAGTATGTTAATGAATGAATTCCTTCTTATCCTATTTCTTCTTTATAATTTTCCTCTGTCGAGATGCTTTTCATTTCACCATAAGAGGTCCAATTATAGCAGCATTGTTCCACCGAGGAAAGCCACACGCTGGGTCCAATTGCTTTTAGTATTACAGAGCAGTGGAGCAAATTGTCAACAGTACAATCCACAAAGCCTTATGTATGCTAGAAGTTTCTATATTTAGAGAATGTGAAGCATTACCGTTGATCCCAAAAGCAGCAGGGGATGAACTTTGAATGCTTTAGCCACGTCTGCCTCTAAACCCTTTGAAAGGCTGGTCTGATTTAGTGCACGTCCAAATCTGTGTTAGCTTTAGGGCTTATTTGAACCAGTTCATGTTCCTGAGATCATGGTGAGCACAGTTTCAATATACGTTAAACATTTTCAATTTGCTGCTTATAAAAAGCTACTGTTATCCACAGAAATGCAGGATCGCCTATGAGGTAAAGATGAAGTGATCCCAGTGGTAAAGTACGGTGGAGGGTATATCATGATTCTGGCTTGACATTATAGCTGTTTATGTTTCATCAGCCTAAGCAGTGCGAATTGTGTCCATCTGTAAATGTGAGATAGATGACGATCAGATCACATTTGATTGTGAGAATCAGTAAATTCCAAATTATTTCTACACTCGTATAAGTTTACTGATGGATTTGAGCTGCAACTAACTGTCAGAAAATTGACTTGTGACCATCATCATCACCATCAAAGAGGGGAACAGGGAAACGGAGAGGGAGGGGCAGCTTGTGTGTGTGTGTGTGTGTGTGGGGTGGGGGATGGGGGGGGGGGGGGGGGGGGGTTACTCTTAGTAGCCAAGTGTCCCATCACAGCACTTCCATCATTCTCTAACTGTGACACAGTGCGATCATCTGGCTCTGCTGGATATTTATAGCCTTCAGGCAGCCCCCCCCTAATGCTCGCCCTATCTGAGCCCTACATACCCCTCACTATTGCCCCCTTCCCCGGGCTTGGCTTGTGGTCCCTCCTCCCCTGACGGGAGAGCAGGCTGACGGATCTAAGCAGCAGGCGCAGCCTGTCAAAACTTAAGACAAGGGAGAAACAAGACAGTTCACCACAAACAAACTGGAGTCTCTCCTGCCCTCCTGACTCCCTGTCATCCTGCTGTCCATTTCTTCACCTTCGTCCACCTCTTCCCCAGCCTGTCTCATAGATGAAGATAATACCTGGTAGGTCACCAGCGTGAGGTCGCTGTGTTGTGTCTGTCTGTGTTTAATTGCGCTTGCCTGCCTGGCTGCTGACTGTCGGTGTGCTTTTGGCCAACGTGGAGCGAGAAAGCTTGTTGTGATCTCAAAGACAGCAGATACCCACACTGACAGGACAGAGTGACAAACAGGAACCTTCTGCTCCCGCTGCACAGATTGTATTCCATATTTAAACCCGTCCGCGGTGTAACTGACTTGAATTATTAGTGTGTCCACTTGGCTGCCCTCTAGTTTTTTGTTTTATTTGTCAGTATGTGGATGAAAGTGGGGGCTGGTTCATCCCTCCCTCTCTCCTCCGACATCAGATGAAAAATAGTCAGCTGTGATTTAAGATGAATGTATTTTATTTAAAATCTTTCTGCCTTGTGTGTGTGTCAGAGAGACAGCCGAGTGTGTCAGCCTGAGCTATTTCAGCTCTCAGTTAAATGACGACCATCTGCTGTTATTGTTGAAACTATATAACAAAAAAAACCCCCAAACATTTGAGTTCCTTTTTTTTCACTGTGACATCTATATTGTTCTTAATGTTTCACAAATTGATATGACGCACTGGTCACAAGCTGCATCCCATATTTTGGAAAGATTTTGCAATTTTCACTTCAGATATCAAAACAGGAAAAGTGTTAAGACATAAGCCAGTAATTGCTTCATTGGGCAAGACTCTGCTCTTCAGAAATCACTTATGATCCAAGAATGCAGAAAGCACGCCAAATGAGTCACTGATAAGTGTCAGATAATCAGTAAAACTTAATTACCTTACCAGTCAAACTGAGAAAATAGCTTGAATTAAATATGAATTACAGCCATCTAGTCACATCTACTTGTGCGATTAAATTTTCTTCCAGAGAGGCACAGCATCACCAACAACACGTTTCAAACTGCTATTTTATCATAAAAGAAGGATTTAATATTCAGCACCCCTTTATTTTTTCACTTCCTTTTAAAATACAACAAAACTTTGTGACTTTCTGTAAATTGATTATTAGATGACAAGAAAATGTTTATTTTTCATTAAAACAGGTAAGATAGAAATTTGTAAGAAAATCTTTTATTTACATAATGTCTGCAAGTGCTGCTGATTACTTTTTTTAATTTTTTTCTGCTGGTAATCCTAAAACATTTTCAGTTGGGAGCATTGGTATTGCTTGTGGGAAGAGATCTGGAGACCTGAGCCTGAGGCCATCTGGAGGTGCGTCAGAACTGCCGTGACGTCCACCAGAGTCATAATCAGCGACCTCTGCAAATCTAATATGTTGATGACCCATAACAGATCGCAAAGAACGTATGGTCCACTTCTGGCCTTGATTGACAGTATTAACTAGGAGTGATTCAAAGGTGAGCTTGGACCTGAGGAAGTTGTGTTGGTGTAGTTTCCACATAGATGATATAATTGCACTGGTAAAAATCCGTCCACACTCTGTAAAGGTGAAACATGGAAGGTTGAAACAGTAACATCAGCGGTCGTACATATATCTGCAAGTTGATTTGTGTATTTGATGAAAAACGTTTAGTGACGTGACAAACCATTTTAGACATTTGCTCTTTCTCACATAGACCTTTTACCCTTGTACAACCACAGCTGTGCCATAAAGGTCTGAAAAATGTCACAACATCCTGTAAAGCACCTCTGTCAGTTAACACGTAGGGTGTGGGAAACAGCAGAAATTCCTTCTTTGGCTGTCCAATCTTAAAACGTCCCTGCCACGCCCATGACCCCCCTCCTGGGAAAAGGCCCACCTGTCATGCCAGTCTGTGTCAGGATTTGGTAAAGGACTGGACCCAAGTTAAGGAGACCGGCACAGAGAAGTCAGTGAAACGTATTTATATGAGTGAAAGTGTCCTAAAAGAAAGGAAGAAGATTTGTAGAAGATGTGGGATGACAAAAAAAAAGTGGGGGGAAGGGGATCATACAGGATCATACCAGAATGAAAGCATCATGTTTAGTTATTTATTACTGGACCAATTAGTCAGCTGACTCAGTTAACTGGCCAATTAATTTGAAACAAATCACAGAACCGAGGTTTTAAAGTGAAAAACACAGGAAAACCAAGACTAAGAAACTAACAGAAACCCTAGACAACGATAGAAATTAAATCCCTCTCTCTGGAAAGATGAAAATGTGAGAGTGGAAAACCAGCATTTGTATTTTGGTCTGTTGTTTGAGCTTTGACCAAATGAGGAAATGTTCTTTTACTGTTGAAACATGACAGTGAGAAGAGCTACTGAAATGATAGAGACAGTAATATTTATACATTTCCAGTTCAAACAGATGATACGAGCGCAGCCAGCAAACCAGCTGCAACCAAAAAGATCCAAGTGATCAAATGGGAGGGGGGTGAGGCAACCTGGCCTCCTCTACTCTATAACATACAACATATATGAATACACATGAATAAATAAGGACTAAGTGCTTGTGAACCAGACAGTCCACTCATCCTTTTTTTATCTTGTTACTCGTTTTGCCCTGCTCGGTGCCTGTTGAGCCCACTAGAAGTAGCGGGCAACTCTCCCTGCGTCAGTTCTTTTGGGGTTCTTTATTGAACCTGATTGCAATCCGTTTTTTTGAATAAACATAATTAAGAGAGATGCACGTAGCAAATCACAAGGTACCAGACTTAATACTCTATGTTTTGATCTGTGGAGGTCCCATCAGGAGGTGAAGGAGCTTCACATGTGGCATGTTTACCTTCTGCACTAGACATTTACAACTTTGAAAGATTTCAGCCGGTGCCCACGGTGACCAGTCAAAGGTGCCAACTGGACTTAATGTGTCAGTTTCTCTGCTCTGTGCTGCTGTTTGAAGCGTCTGTTCTTACATGCAGCTGTAAGGGGATTAGCCTTAATTACACCAGGACACGGCTCGAAGCCTTCATCCGGGCTCATGTTTCAGAGTCTCATTTGCCCCAGAGTCACGTCAGTCTCATATTTAACACTACATGGAGACAACACAGCCATGGCACCACCTACCCAGAGGTCTTTTTGATTGTCTCTTGTTGGCTTAGTGGTTAGCACTGTTGCCTCACAGCAAGAAAGTTCCTGGCTCAATTCCCTGGCCTTGCGGGAGCCTTTCTGTTTGCATGTTCTCCCTGTGCTTGCGTGGGTAATATACCTGTAATGATCTGGGATAGGCTCCGGCAGACCCCCGTGACCCTGCAAAGGATAAAAAACAGGTATAGAAAATAGATGGATGGATGTTCACAGTAGCGCATGTCGCAAAGCTGCTTTTTATGCCCCTCCCCCAAAACTGGTTTAGTTTGTCATCCTTGGCTGTAAATCAAACATCTAGAGAAAACGTTCCTTTAGGAAGGGTGTTGTGACATTTATCAGCAGTAAATTACACATGGTTCCTTGTTTTTCTTTTTTTTGTTTGTTTGTTTTTTTCTAGTTCAACAAAGTGCAAATTAAATCTTTGTAAAAGCGTGATATCATCTCATTTAAAATAGCTCTGTCACACAAATGAGAAAATTCCTGGAAGAAGAAGCCACTTTTCCTTTTACTTAGGTTAAAATGGAATATGAAGGAGACATTGTCAAATATTAATATTTAACAACAAATATACATTACCTCAGTATTAAAATGCATCACTGAGGGCTAACGTTTGACAGACAATATTTGTTCTCTAGGTACTCCCACTGTCCAAGAACATCCATACAAGCCTGCCTGGGAATGAATTGAACTTGCACAAACTGGAATTACAATATATATGCCCATATATTGTAAAAAAAAAAAAAAAGTTATTGCACTAGTGTTTTTTTTTTTGTTTGGCAGCTTCTAACAATAATATAATTTTCAAAACTGTGACGGAATCAGGTTTGATGTAGCAGGAGCACCAAGACGAGTTAATAACTCATGAAAAGTTATGCAAGTCTTCATTGCTCCATCATGAATAGGACGATGACCTCCCAGAAATCCCTCTGGCATGGCCGGCTGTACGTATAAAGGGTTTGCCTTGCGACAGTTCGTTGCAGATGTCTGCATCATCTTCAAGTTGAAGAAGTGACAGCTAGAGTGGTTGAGAATAGATTTAACCTGCCAAAATTCAAGAGGTTCTGGATTTCCTTTACCCTCATATATATATAATTTACTTTGACAATCAGTCTCGTATTCTTACTGCTAACGTTTGATTCTGCGAGATAACGAAATAGTTTACGCGGCCTTTGTTGAACAGAGTCCAGTGCAGTCATGGGGTTTTCTGGACTTAGCTGTCCCCTTTACACAGTCCGTCATTCTTCTCGATGACATCTCTGTCCCCTGTCCACTCACAAGCACCTTGTCTTATGCTGTCACGTATTGCAGCAATGAGAGCCGACGCCTCACATCTCACCCGCATCGAGTTAGTGTTCAGTTTAGGGTTTATGATAAACTACTCTGCTGGGCTCTACATGCATATGAAAGAAACACGGATTCCTACATTCCCCTCTGACCATTGGAATGGTGTCATCTGAAAGGTTGTGAGGAAGCAGCACAGCTGAGTTAAACTGTTAATCTCTTGTGTCACACACAAGGTGTGTGACTCTGCATTCTCCCGCTGCACTTTGACCTTTTGTTTTTGTGGATTTTGCCCCACCACAAGCCGCCTATATGAGCACGCGACCCCGTTGTCCCTGCAGGTCCAATCGAGCTTCACGTGTTACAACGTCACGCTATCTGACTTTTGGACAAACCTCAGCGATGGATGATTTAAAAGAAGGCGTGAATTGAAAAAATGATGAGATGTCTGCTTTGCCTAATTGGTCGCTGAGTTTTCATTCGCCGGTGTTCTCATGCGCAACAGGATGAACAGGTGGCTCTTTGAGCTAAATAAAACTCACTACAGCTTATGAAGACTTTTTTTTTTTTGCAGAACAATTAAAGTAGAATATCAAGTTTGATATGCAAAATGCAGTTTGTTCCACGTAGTCCCCCAGCAACGCCCCTTTAGGGGTCCTTGCAGAGATGGGTGGAATCGTGATGGTCGGATCCTGGCACTGGTTGTTGCTTTGGCCTGGTCTGTGGAAAAGTCCAAATTCTTACTGGAAGTCCTACTTTGGGGCAGTCCAACTACTACTTACTGTACTCTTTGTGAAGGTTTTTTTTTTTTCCACATTCATAAAAAAGAAGTGGTTTGTACCATTGTGGTCATCGCTGTAGAACGGGTAGGCATTAGTCATTACATAAACACTGAACTCGTCCCTGAGGAACTCATAAAAAAAACCCAAAACTGGTTTGGATGCCGTTTTGTGTCTTAAGGAAAAAGTGAAAGCCACGAGTTCCTTAAAGATTTATATTTATGGGTGGCATTGGAACCATAGAAACACATCCGGCCCTGTGCTAGGAGCTCATTTATGCCCCTTGTGACCTCCATTAAGGATGTCTAACTGCTCTTTGGTTGCGTTAAAACAAGTTTCAGTTTGTCAACTGCACATAAACTCTTTCAAATTTCTTTAGAAATGTTTCAGATTAAATTGTACATCAGCACTCATTAGTGATTCATCCTGAACAAGAACTAGTATCTAGACAACACTACTGCTGTTAAGCTTCACTCTGGCTGGAAAAAAAAACAAACCCTCTTTTATATAATTTTATATCATAGATTGCTTAAAACTCTATAACATGATGGCTCTACGGTTGTCGAAGTAAAAGAGAAACAGTAGAATTCCACAATACAATTCACATTGAGTTACCTGTTAACTTTCACGCTTTCACGCAAAAAGGTGAGGGCAGGGCACTTCCACTATCATTTCTTAGAAAATTCTATGTGTATGCTCTCGTCACACCACTTGGCTTAGTCAGTCTGAAACAACACAGAGGCCTCTTCAGAACGTTGTTTTGCATCTTTCTATTAGGATCGTGATAAATAGAATTTGGAACCTTGAGCAAGGGTGTTATCTGCATGAGATGTGCTCATATGGAGAACGGCTGAAGCACCTGCGCACTAAGATGTGTTGTCTAGGTGAGTGATGAAACCTGACTTCTGGGCATGATGGGGAAGAGTTTGTTTATTGGGCCGTAGATTTCTCAGGGTGGTGATATCACAGGATTTTTTACTGGGGTCAAGAAGACTGCAAGAAGGTTAAAGATGTAGACTTCTGTTTCTTGTTCTTCTAAATCCTGGCCAGATTCCCAGTCCTTCACAAGGATAACACACTTTTTACCTATAGACAGTTTATAGTCAGTATAGTCTTAAAAATATAAATATCAGGCTGGCCAGGAAGTTTGATCCGGAGCTTTTTTGTTGTATAAGGTGTCCGTGCAAAGTAACATAATGAGTCATTTGCACACTTAATCATTACTTTACATGCAATGAGTCATTTTCTTCCCTTATTTTTGTTTAGGGCAAGTTAGATTATTTTCTGTCATTCTAATACTTTGGAATATCACTTTTAACACTTTTAAATGAGGTCTAGTATTTTATGTTGAGATGTTTAGTGTTAAAGTTCTCAGCTTCATGCAGCTCTTACTGGGGACAAGGTTGGGCGTGGTTGCACTCTGCTGCCATCTTGTGGTAAGAAGAGAACATTCCTTTCGGGGACATTTTTCTTTCTACATCAAATTGGTCAGTTAGGGGAAACTCCTTCTCGGCAGCTAAAAATATAGTTATGACTCAGAGTCAGTTGCCGTTACTCCTCAAACACACGGTGCTTTTCTGTTTATGGATGTTGTCTTAGGAACAGATCTCAAGTTCCCATTTTCCCCCCAGATTTATATGGCAAGTGCTGAAGGTGACACAGCATATGGAAACACCACATGTCTTGATGATGAATCAGTAAATCACATGGAAAAATGAGGAACCAACAGTGCATGGTCTAGATTTAGAAATAACAGTTGTTCCTTATGTCGTTTTTTTTTTTATTTCAAGTCAGACATTACTTTTTACTTTTTTAAAGGACAATAGCTTAACATTAATTTTGAAAAGTGACACTTTTTATAGTCTATTAAGAGAAGGACAATTTACATCAATAATTGGTTATTGTCTTTTCAATTTACTGTTAATTAAACTTAAAGTGATTTTAGGAAAAGGTCTTGCTCATTTAATTTGGTTCCTAATTTAAAATTAAATTCCTAATTAAAAATGCGGTAATTGTAAAACGACTGCAGTAAACTTAAAATTACCATTCAACAGTTAGTGGGGAAAAATAAAGAAAACCAGAAACTGTTTGTGGTTATAATTTCATCCACACTTAGTCTTTTAAAGTTTGAGGGCTTAATAATGATATTTCACACAGATCTGACAACATGATGAGTTTGTCACCAAACCTGAAGTATACTAACTTAAATCCACTGATTTCAGATTAAAATTTAGCTTTTATTTTATTTATTTTTTTTTGCTTAGATTCAAAGAAAATCTTTATCTCCAAATGTCTAATTTTGCATTAATTGACTTTGAGTTAAACTCGCTTTTAAAACTGAATCCACATATTTCATTATTGTCTCCTGCAGAGGGAGCCACTTGCTGCGTTAACTAGTCTGATTTGTGCCAATGTGTTTGAGCCCTTAAAGCAAATTATTTCCCATCACTTTGTTGCATTTGAGCCCCCAAATAAATGTTTGCGGGCAGATGTGGGACTTTCCACAGAGGTTGCTGAAGCTCAGCGCTCGTCTATTTTAAAACTCAGCTGCTCCAAAGACTCGTTGAGTTGGAGTCTAAACAAAAACGTAGCCATATTAGTTCAATCCTTTATTATCTTATTAAATTGCAATAATAAATGAGTGGAATAAAGAATTATATAATTTTAAAACTGTCATGTTTAAAATACTCAAATTTAATTTTACAGAAAAGGAGTAAAATGCCTCATGATACAACACTTCAACACAATTAGATTTAGAATCATAACCTCAGTAGGTTTTATGTCTTTGTTTGATAAAAAGCCAAGCTGCACTTCACCTAATTTACATTTTCTTTTAATTTTTGTGTCTACTTCCAGTTGGATGGTTTTTACTTGATTTTTTTTTAAATAAATGTTGCTTTTACAGAAGGGGCTTAGGTAAAACTGCAACTTTACGAGGGTAGTCATGCTTCCAAGGCTCGCCATAGCATGATTTCCCAGAAACACCCCCCACCCACACCCTTTTTTTTATCTGACATCATCATCATTATCAGACAATCCTAGGTGTGTTTAAGCTGTTCTAAGATTTATTAACATTCTTCTCTAAAGGTGTGGCGGCCACTTGCACTAGTAAGTGACTACGCTTTCACCTGAATTCTCCAAGACTCGCGGGTTGAAAGTGGGGGAAGGGAAAAGCAGGTTTTAGGAGATAGTATAGAAGTGTAACCTTATACAGGAGGGAGTATCCTTTCGGCAGCTGTCATCATCTACAATGGAAGGTGTTTCCTCTCCTCCCTCTGTCCAAACCATATATTTTCTCTTAAGTTCAGCACTTTCACAAACCATAATGACACATTCTTAGAATTCTTTTCCACTCTAATTTGTTCCCTCGTGTCTCGGTACAGGCTGCTCTGGTACTCTAGCTGCTCTGGTACTCTAGCTGCTGCAAGAACAACCATGCTTTAGTTGACATGGATTAGACGTACAGTACTTCAGAAGCACATGTTTAGCACAGATTTATGCAGTTTCTATTTATGAATTGACGGATACATGTCACTGTTACATGCCAGCATTATTTTTAAAAGTCCTAGACCAAAATAAATCCAGATCAATCAGATGGCGGCGTTAACCTTTATCATTTCTGCCACGACTTGACTGTAGCAGCATCAGGATTCGAGTCAGTGGACTTGATATCGATGTAGGGACTGAATAAGTACAGATGTAGCTGTCACAGGTAGTGATTCATATTCATGTGCTACATATGTCTATATAGAAAAGAAAAATACACTCTCTCTGACTGATAAAATACAACCTAAAATAAGCATCTGGCATTACATAAGCTACGAAAGCTAATATAAAATGCAGAATCTTTGTATGAAAACATAGTAACACCCTCACTGGTCCCAGAGGGGTTTGGAAATGGAATAAACATAAGTAGTACAAAAGGCTGATCTTTCTTTTCCACGTAGGTGTAGATAGAACTGCATAGAACTGTAAGTGCAGTGGACTCCTCCACATGTAAAACTGTTGATTTCATTGAGCTGCACTGACTGTAGAGCTACACAGATTCCCAGATAGCAGTGAGAGTTCGGCTCAAACGTTTGCCAGACCTGCAGTTTTCTTTGGCCCACATTTACCCTTAAATGAGGCTGTCGGTTCAGGGAGCGTGGCAAAACTAAACACATGCACACATCCACCAGCAATGGACTAAAATAGCATTTTCTTTGTGCATTTGGCTCAGAGTCGGCCATCGCAACACATAATGTCACCCGTGTCAAACTCAGTTTATTGCTTTTGGGCCACGTCCGGCCGGTATAACTTAGCCCTAAGTGTGAAAGGTTGGCCAGCTTAGGCCCAACTAGTCTGGGATGTGGTGGGTTTGTGGGGCTTGTGTTTCAGTCAGTGCAGCTGATGGTCATACCGGTTTGTGGTAATAAAACCACAATGTAACGCTGTGTTTTATTTAGGTTAAATGCTGATTTGAGCTACAGTAAGTCCACACAGCAATACTGCGAACATTTCAAACACTGGGAGCGTGTGGATCAGCGAGGTGCTGCATTTGCAGCAGTGGCCTCAAATCAGCCCTCCATCTCAGTTTAACTTTTTAATAAATACACCTATTTTAAACTAAACTAAAAAGTCAGTCTTCAACAAAATATCACTCCGCTGTTTGCTCAAGGAGACACGTATTGAAAAATTCAAAAGCGGGAATCCACCAGCTAGTTGTCAGTTAAAAGCCATCAGTGCTGATCTCTGGCTCGGAGCCAGGCTGGATTCAGGTTCCCCCATCAACAAGCACGTGACCTGTACGTTCGGTAGTTTTCATGCTTTTGATTGCAGCAGTCAGATTGTTTGCGAGATAACACAAGAGCATCATGGGAAATCAACAAACCTGTCAGTGGTTCAATCTCTGACTTCAGAAGGAAAACACACCCACCCCATATTTTCACTGCACTTTCTCTACTCTTAAAAAAAAAAAAAAAAAAAAAAAGCCCATCAAAAGAGCACCATCTGGTTTTGATGAAGCCAGATGAGGGCGCAGGCGTAATAAGCATGTTGAGAACTTAATGATATGTCTCCTTTTTGGAGGAACAATCTCATGACTAAGATGTTCCACACTTTCTGCACCATTGGCCATTCCCGCTCGAGTCCCCCTCTCGTGTTTCCCATGAGGCTCAGAAGCAAAGCCGGAAAAGGTACATGTTCCCCGCTGCCTCAAAGATATCAATTACCCTCCGCTGTAGCCTTTTCTATTTTACATTAGTAGATATTGTGAGTAATTTTATTCATTAACACCTGAAATAAAACAACAATTAAACTGGAACTGCCACAAATATGTAATTTTAAAGACATGCAGGTTTTAGAATCGAATCCTGATAGTTTTAAATTCAGTATTTGGGACGGTTCCTTACCACTGTCAGATTTAATTTGCGTACCCACATACCACACCTTAATGGCCTGGCTTGCCTAGACATTGTAGAACTGCAAAGGTGTGTCTCCAGATTTGCAAACGTGGCTCAAAGTGAATCAACACACAGCAGCTTGACAGACACATACTCACAGGTCTACGCAGATTCACTCGCACTGACACATTTCATGTCTTCATGTTCAGACAGGTAGCTCTGAGAACCCTGTCCTCAGGAGGTTTTTTTTTTTGACTTGTATAGTGAGAAGAGACAGGGTGGAGGAATGCGATGCATAACCACCCAGAAGCTGGAAGGTCATGTCGTAGCAAAGGAAAGACGTGCACTCACTCAACAGTGGAGTTTTATGGAGCTGTGAAAGCTGGGTCCAAACTCTTTTTGCAAAATTACCCAATACTTGCCCTTAAGAGGTGGACCCATGTGCTGGAATGCACTTTTAAAGCAAAAAAAAAAAAAAAAAATCTTCCATTTGAACCTATTGAACCCATTATTAGTTCAAAACTCCCAATAACTCCCTATTTTAGTCCCAGTTTGAATCATTCTTTATAACAAATACATCATCCAGATACTACTACTTCTGTTTAGGTGCATTCATGCCGAGTGGCTTGCAAGAAAATTGCAGATCAAAATATTAATTACATGTATCTAAATATTTTCCCATTGCTCCTGATCACTATTTCGCTGAAATGGATATGGATTGTTGGTAAAACAAGAAATATTTACACACACAAGTCCATACCATAAATGTTCAGGGTGTAGTCTTACTCATCCACTATAGCAGCTCCTCCCAAACGGTGTCACCTCCTGTCTCCTCCCTTTTTCATGAGTGATTCCTGGTTGAGGAATGTTGTGAATAAGTAATCGTTAATGTGAGATGAGTGTATACATCTGCATATGAGGGTGCAATGTCTGATTTTTCTTTTCTTTTTTTTTTTTTACCTATTTAGCTTCTTGTACATATTTTGTTCCCAGGAATGTCCCCAGGAGTTGTAAAATGTTCATGAAACTGCTATTTAAAGCAATTTCAAGCATAAAAGCCAGCAGCACCATTTTTTTATAACATTTTATTGCACCCTGCAAGCTTGTGTCTGTATTTTGTTGCGCAAGCTTTGATTGCCCTTGCAGGTTACCACACCTCGTCCTTAACCGCCACTCCCTCTTCCTCTCCTCACACTGAAAGGGGAAGGGGTGTGTCTATAGACCTACCCCGTGTGTCCTCCACACACTACCGCCACTAAATACACAGCTGAACATCGCACACAAGGACAGGCCCAGACTTCATAGCCCACAGGCATTATTCGCTTTGAAAGGAATACAGTGAGTGGCAGAAAGGAAAAAGGAGGAGAAAAAACACAAGAGGGAAAAACCAGAAACCGATGAGGGAGGTTGGAGGTTAAGAGAGGATAGAAAGGGAGAGAAATCATAGGTTTGTGAAGCGTTTAGTGGATTGTGGCCACAGGACTGCAAACTTTGGGACGAACTGAAGGTTTTAAACTCCCGGACAGAAGAAGTTCCTACCAGCGAAGGAGGATTTCTTTTTTTTTTTTTTTTTATCATTAGGAATATCATTTTGTGAGCTGACAAACAGTAAAAATGACTTTTCAGCAGCAAAAATACAGGAATTTCTCCACTGACAGTGTGGGCAGAGAGAGGACGCCTTCAGATGAAGGTTATTACCAAGGGATGCTGAAGGCGATGGACGGCAGGAAAGGTACCAACATGCTTGCAGTTAATGGAAAAAAAAAAAAAAAACTGTTTGTACCTACATATGCCACAGGGGAACATTAGTTTGTTCCTGGAAGAAGTAAGAGAAGTGCTCAAATTACAGATGTTTACAGGAGACTTAAGAGGCTCCATTGAGGCTTGATTGTCCAGCATGTTTTCCATAAGGAACATTCAGATATCGGCTTTGTTGCCTGCACAAGCTTTCATTATGCATGACTGATAATTTCCAGTGCATGTAATAGAAATACATTTTGTCTGGTCAGTGCTGTCACAGGTGAGTGACCTAAAGGAGGATGCTCTCCCGTAATGCATCAGCAGTGTCCTCTCTTTGTATTGGTCAGCAAAGCTCATTCATAATTCTTTGCTGTGCAGCATGTGTGTGTGTTTTGGGTGAGTGAGTCACTGTGGCTACAGTCTGTGTTTCTTCAGTCGTTGCTACAATGAACATTACACTCTTTTTCATTCAGACTGTTCTTCCTTTTTCCAGTGACGGTCTCAATCAGACTTCCCCTCCTAACGTCATTAGTCATTACTGCATTTTTAATGCAAGAAAAGCTGACGGTGTCTCCAAAACAGTCATTTATAAACAGGTCTACTTTATCCAACCGGGGGTCGTAGTTCTGCATCATATAACTAGCCAAATAATTTCTCTGCCTTCATCACATCACATGAAGCCAGAAACGTTGGAAAGTTAGTTTCATTTCACGAGGACCCGACACTGCAGCACGGTGCTCAGAGGTCTACACACCTGCTAGATTGACTTTGTGTGGAGAACCTTGGACTTGGGAGTCTTGCAGTCTCATGAACGGTCAGAGACAGCGGATCTGACAGCTGAATGAAGACACCCTGCTTCTCCGTATTAACATAGCCGGATTGACGCGCTCCCTGATCGCTCAGATGCCAAACTGCACTGGTGGAAAATCTGGCTTTTTTTTTAATGTAGTTAATTGTTCAAAGGCAACCGAAATGCATCATTTGTACTGTTTAGTTCCGTTTGAACATGCCACTCTCTGTCTGCCTCATTAGTGCAGTTCAATTAAACTGATCTAAGATCTGTGAGTCAGAGTCCACAGCAGACACGCCCCCTGAATACCACAACAGAGGGCTGCTTGTTTTCTCATGATTCTGAAACCTAATTTTACATGGCATTTGTTTTTATAATTAGTTGGGGGGGGGGGGGGGGGCACTTCATACATATTGTAAGAAAAATTGTTTTGACTTGAAGCAGAATGTAAAATAAATATAAACTTAAACTGAGCTAATTTGCTCTAAAATAAAGTGTTAATGTGCATATACTTAGAAAAATTGCACTTGATCTCAGTACATCAGTGAGTTTACCTAGTTACAATACTGTCTAATATTGCTGTTGAATTTTGTGCATTTAAAGACCATAAACTTCATAAACTGCAGCTCACTCAGCAGGTCTCACATGTCACAATAAACTGTTGTGACACTTGTAGCTCAGAGCACATCTGTTTACATACCACCGTTTACTCCAGAAGAAGTAATAACACCGTAGAGAGTTGCTTATTTTTGAAATCATAACATGCAATAAATACAAGAAAGCACTCCAAGATGAACACTTAATTCAAACTCCTGACGTGAAATCCCAGTCTTATTAGTATGTATCAAAATCACTGTTTTCTCTCTGCACCATTCTGTATCCACGATACTGTAAGTCATAATTGTGAGTTACCTAAATGTGCATACACCCAGTTTTATTTTTCTGCATGTGTTATACACCATGTGCCCGAGAGTATTGGCTCACCTGAGCCTGATACGAGTTCAATATGACGTCGGTCCACCCTGTGCAAGTATATTTGCTTCAACTCTTCTGGGAAGGTTGTCCACAAGGTTTAGGAGTGTGTTTATGGGAATTTCTGACCATTCTTCCAGAAGTGCATTTGTGAGGTCACACTGATGTTGGACCAGAAGGTCTGGCTCTCAGTCTCAGGCTCTAATTCATCCCAAAGGAGTTCTATCGGGTTGAGGTCAGGACTGGGCAGGCCAGTCAAGTTCATCCACATCAGACTGTCATCCAGGTCTTTATGGACCTGCTTTGTGCACTGGTGCATAGTCATGTTGGAAGAGGAAGGGTCCAGCTCCAAACTGTTCCCACAAAGGTGGGAGCATGGACTTGTCCAAAATGTCTTGGTATGCTGAAGCATTCAGAGTTCCTTTCACTGGAACTAAAGGGCCAAGCCCAGCTCCTGAAGAACAACCCCACATCATAATCCCCCCTCCACCAAACTTTACTCTTGGCACAATGCAGTCAGACAAGTACCGTTCTCCTGGCAACCACCAAACCCAGACTCTTCCATCAGATTGGCAGATGGAGAAGCGACATTCGTCACTCCAGTGAATGCGTCTCCACTGCTCCAGAGTCCAGTGGCGGCAGCTTTACACCACTGCATCCGATACTTTGCATTGCACTTGGTGATTTATGTCTTGGATGCAGCTGCTCGGCCATGGAAACCCATCCATGAAGCTCTCTGAGCACTGTTCTTGAGATAATCTGAAGGCCACATGAAGTTTGGAGGTCCGTAGTAATTGACTCTGCAGAAAGTTGGTGATCGCCTGACGTGACTGACGGAGCGGGTCAGTGGATGCTGACCTGCTCCGTCAGTTCACGTGACCGAACACTTCGTGGCTGAGTTCCTGTCGTTCCAAAACGCTCCCATGTTCTTATAATACAGCTGATAGTTGACTGTGGAATATTTAGGAGAGAGAAAATTTCTCAACTGGATTTACACGGGTGGCATCCTATCACAGTTCCACGCAGGAATTCAGTGAGCTCCTGAGAGCGACTCGTTCTTTCACAAATAGTTGTAAAAACAGTCTGCATGCTGAGGTGCTTGATTTTAAACACCTGTGGCTACAGAAGTGACTGGAACACCTGATTCCGGTTATTTTGGTGGGTGAGCAAATACTTTGGCAATATAGTGTATGTTGAGACTGATTAGGGAAACTCCCCCTCCTGCCTCCATTGGTTATGTTGCATGGACAGTCACTGACTGTGTCCTGAAAAAAAAATATAAAGTTCAAATGTTATGTTAACTTTATTTTTACTCCCCTTTGCCTATATTTGCTGGGTGAGTCACTATGTGAAGACAGTCAGATTGTTACTCTCTTCAAACTGATAAGAACAAGGACTTCGTGTTGTGTTCGTGGGTCACTTTGGCATAACTTGGAATGGAAATGGCGAGTGATTCAGTGACGGCTGGTTTCTCATAAAGACATCAAGTGATAACAAGGAAAGTGGTTAATGGAGCTGCGATTGGTGGGCCTGGTCATTCTGTTAAAGTAAAACTGCTGAGTGGCCCTAACTAAACCTGAGCGATGAAAACTGACACATCCAACCATTGCCTCCATAATAAATGTTTCATGACTCACCGTGTGTTTTTTTATTTTTCTCAAATACACTAGGTGCGTATATTCTGGTATGTCGTCTTAGTGGGTGTATTCAGCCCCTAGACCATGTTCTTTCTTGTTGGGAAACAACACCCTCTTAATCGTTAGAGCATGTCATGCTCTAATCACGCAGTCCCTCCACACTTGAGTGAATGTTTCACAGCTGAAAAGAAATCTTTAATCTTTGTTTCATTTCCAGAACACACTGGGATTAAATCTCACAGTGACATGTTATTATAAACACAACATTTTCCAGACAGTGCCGTTGACTCGTCTGTCAATGAATGTGCTCTGATGCAAGCATGCACGGGAGGATCGGGGCTGTTTCTATACCCTCTGACAACATTTGTTTGTTCAACAGAACCAGTCTGGTGTTTTGAATGTGTGTTCTTTTTTTATTTTTTTTTTTTTGCGTGTGTTTTATGTTCATGTCTGATGTTAAACTCCAGTGTTTCTGTGTTGCAGATGAACGAGATCGAGTACAAAAGAAGACCTTCACAAAATGGGTTAACAAGCACTTGATAAAGGTGAGACCATTTTTGTGTTGTTTTTTTTTGGGGGGGGGGGTGGAACTGATGCCAAATTGAAGGCTATAATTTAAAGCAGCACAAATTAACTTATGCATTTGTTTCCTTGGAGGCTCCTCCAATAAAAGGTTTACTGAATATTTTGGATTTGCCCAAGATTCACTTCGTTTAGTCTTTTTTACTCTCTGGTTTTCTCTTCCATCTTTACTTTCTTGGGTCTCTTGGTCACCTCCACCATGATGTTCACTTTGTTCTGTGAACTAGATTAATCATTACCGAGATGTGACATAATGTAGTGAAGTGATGACTGGGACAGGAGCGATAAGTTCCTTTGGGTGGCTGGACATAAATAAAAATGAAACTGATATTTTAATGTGGAAAATATTAATTTGTGCTGCAACAACCATCATGGATATCAGAGCAAAACGTTTACTTTAAAATAATAAAAGATGTTATCTTCGTGAGTCATTGGCTGGAGTTGTTTTCAGCTTTCTTTTTATTTTAAGCCAGAAACTGAAAGTTTTCAGACCTCCACCGTTATAAGAATCCCCATCCACTGTCAGCGCTGGTTTAAACGGCTGGGTTTGGTTTTTCTTTGTGTTAACAAACATTAGGATGTTGTGTGAAGGGTTATTAATCAAGTGACGGTTCATTTTTCTTGCAGATATTTGCAGTTAGTTTTATAACATTAATGCAACACTAAGTTAAGGTAAACCAGGTGAATACACTGAGCAAGACTTGTTACATGTATGCAAGCTGCAACAGTTGAACCTAAGATATCGGCGGACTCAGGCGCATCACTAAGTGCTCTGAATGCAGTGGCCTTCTTTGTTTTTCATGCAATCCATCACTCACCTGTTCATTGTGAGCACCTCTGCAGAAACGATTACCGACATCCCACCCTCCCACTTGCATAATCACACGTTGGCTATTTCTTGTGTCACAACCCCTGATCGTGTGATGGGGAGGCTTACCAGTCCAGTCTGTCATCGGCTGAGAGGCTGTTTAAACCCTCTATTGACACTCTCACTTACCTCACTTTCTTTTCCTGAACTACTCCCCTGAGCTATTTCCAAATGTAGGCCCACCAAAGGTGAACAGGTCAGGAGGGTAGTCAGGGGACACCTGACTCCTGACTCTACAGGCCCTCATTATGGGTGAAAAGTGGCCACCTATAGTTCAGCGCCTCCCCCTTAGAGCATTCCTGCCTCTGCCGTTTTTCTACCAGAGGATGCAGAATTACATTCAAAGCTTTATGACGTTAAGTGCTTCCACGTTATTTCTATATTCAATCCAAACACAGGGGCCATTCATTTATTTAAAAATAGAACAAGAGGGAAAAATAAGCAAAGTGAGAGTGTCTCCATCAAAGTGCACTGCTGACGTGCTCTGGTGCCCCTGTATGAGCATGTACTGCAGAGACTCCCTTTTGTGTTCACTATGAACGTTGAGCGGTGAGTCATAGACATCTGGACTCACTTAGCTCTCTCAGAAAAGCAAATTCTGGTCCAGGCCCAATGCCCACGGTGGTGGAGGCCAACAGTAGCACATGTGCTGAGCAGACTGTTGGGTCTGGGTGGCTCCCCTCTCTCATACCCAGTCATAAACTGCAAGGCATGCATGGAGAGTTGTATAACTGCTCACTTCGGTATCTTCGTTACCCTTTGAACACAAAAACATAAAAGTCATGGCTGACTTTGTTAGGCTGTCATAACCTGATCACAAATTCAGGCAAAAGGTCACAAACCTGTTGGAGAGCTTTAATCATATGAAAACTGCATTCATTGGCTGATGGGTTGACATTTGTAGGTTGATATTACCTTAGAATATATGACTATTATGCAGTCCAGCAAGAAAAAGAACAGCATCGCCATCTAGAGTCAGCAGTGGAGAATGTCAGTGGAGGAAAAGGCAGCGGTCTAGTTGGGAAAGCTCTGAAGCTGAATCTGGAAGACCGTTCTGCTGAAGTTAAACTGCCATTAACTGATTTAATGACTTAGGGGTTGGATTGACAGGCGAAACAAACTATAGGTGGAAAGCAAGCATGTGGAGCCGTAAAAGCGCCACTGAGTGTTGTTCTATACTCAGTAAATCTCTGCACATTTGAAGTGGAATGTCCAGCTGCAGGGCATAAATATGTTCTTGTGGATCCTTGATAACATTTTCCTTAGCAAACTGCAATTCAGTGAGAGGAAAGAGGAAATCTGAGTTACCAAGAACAGCCAGAGATGGCATCACCATATAAAACTTTGAGCTTTGGGGCATTTCTGGTTATAATTTCCAAGACCTTCATTTGATAATGTCAAAGCAGTTTGTAAGCGAACATCTGCCTTTCAGCACGGATGCTACAGCTGATCACGTCATGTACAACCATCAACTCCCCTGAAAATCATACTTGAGGGGTGGTGAGGGAAGGCTCTTCACCGTGACACAGATGGAGTCCATCTAATGCATGAAAATAGCAGAACTCATCACTTGCAAATGATTGAATACATGTGAATGAATATACGTGTGCATCAGGATCATGTGATCCTGATAAAAATGCAGTTGTGTGGAGTATGTGCACCTCTGCATACGAGGAGGAGCTCGTCTCAGACAGGATGGAAAGTTATATGAGCCCGAAGTTCTTGCCAAGAGAAACTGCCACTGTTGTAACTTGCTTTAAAGTTCACACTCATTCCATGTTAGGGCAGAGACCTTCTCTTCTCTCCTGACCAAACACACCCAGATACTGACTACAGCACTTTTGATAATGTTTTTTCAAGAACACAGACTGGTTTAATTATTGTGTTTCATCTTTATGTCTCATAAACAGTCTTATTCCTTGTAAAAATTCTCTGAATACCCATTTTTATCTCCTTCCATCATCCCTCCTCCCCCTGCAGTGGAAGGTAGAGGTAGGTACGAGTACACCAAAGAGGGATCGGGATGCAGTGTGTCTGAAGTGCACAAGCTCACACCCTCCTCACTTGTTTTTGTTCCAGCTTTCTCCCTCTTATCCAGGCTTGAGCTTTCTGGCTTCATCCCAGCATTTTTCCACCACCCGACTCAGTTGCTTGATTGTCTGGTTGCAGTTGCACCACACCTTTGTTGTATTAACTTAACAGTCAGCTCTTGCCTGTTAAGTGTTTAAAAAAAGTTTAAAAAAAAATCACGATATAAAATCGTCCTTAACTCAGTTAAAATTTTTCACCTACAGATGTGTCTTTTTTTATTAGTCCGAGTCTTATCTTTCACTTGTCAAGGCTGACAGCTGCTGTTTGGCTTCTGGAGCAGAAGTCAGGCTTGGCTCCTTACGGCTACGCATTCCTGCCCTGGCTAGAAGGGTGCTAGTTCACAGAAAGCTCAAAGCACTAAAGAAGGCTGACATAACGCGACTGCATTCGAAAGGGTTTTTACATCAAATATTCGCTATTATTGTAAATCTTTGGTCTTCAATCAACGTGTCACATTTCATTTGTTTGCATCAACTGAGAAATCACTATCAGAAAAAAAATGTCTCGTTCATATTCGAATGCATTTGCAGCATGTTTCACAACGCTCCTTATAATGCGTCCTCTCTGGTTTTATTTTTCCTTTTTTTTTTTTTTTTTTTTTTTTTTTTTTTTGCCACAGGCACAGCGTCATGTGACAGACCTGTATGAAGACCTTCGAGATGGACATAACCTGATCTCCCTGTTGGAGGTCCTCTCTGGAGAAACACTGGTGAGTTCAGTCTCGACGTCAGAATGATGGAAGTGCTGAGCTGTGCATCTTTTTACCCAAACTAAGTGAAAGAGGTGTAAAATTTACAGAAAATCTTTCAATCAGAAACTCTCTAATGACAAGTTAAGCATGGACATTTTTATTTAAATAATAATGCTAAAAAATAAATAAAAAGAATAAATAATTTTAATTTAATTCGCCTTTATTCCCATTAATATACAAGTAAAGTTTACAACTTTGAAACTTTCTGGAATTTTCTCTAATGCTTTAAAGCGCGCCTATCTTAAATGAACCTGGAATGATATCCCTTTGGGGAACAAACAGGAATTATTAGAGGTAAACTGCGCTGAACTTTGCTGACAATCTTTTTCACTAGCCATCTTTTTTTTTTTTTTTTTTTTAATTGAACATGGTGCTTGAAGCTTCCACATTTATTCCAAAACCAGCAAAAAGCAGCTGGTATTTTCCGTCCTGCAGTGCAGATCTGCACAGAGGCTTTTCTGCGGCTGCTGCTGCTGTACTTCATCGCTCCTTCCACCAGCTCCGGCTCTGCTCATCCTCCCAGTGCTCCATAACTGTAACACTCTAACACCAGTTTGCTCTGAGTCTGAACTCCTATCTGATCAACGGTTCTCCTTCTTCTTGCTCTTTTTCCCATCTCTCCTCCGGTTTGCTTTCCTTTAACCTTTGTGTGCTGTTCTTTGCCATCTGACCTTCTCTTGCTCTCCTTCACACTGCTCATGCTGGTGCTAGACGAGGGAGAGAGACGTGGTCAGGAGTGTGCGGTTGGTGAGTGCCTTTGTAACCTACACGTGTCAGCCTGATCGGTTTTCTTTGAGTCGCCCACACTCCATCAGCTGTATGGCTATGCATGGCATCCACAGACTTCCCTCACGTCCTTGTTCATCTTCTTTTTTCGGGGGTTCTCTCATTTGCAGCGTTGCTTTGAACATGTTGCTGAAAAAAAATAAAGAAAAAAAGATCATTATTGAGCTTGTTTTGGGGAATGTTTTTCTCTGCTTCAGCATTATTTTCAGCCTTGGAATTAAATATATCGTTTTGAACATGCAGTATTTACATTAAAAAGATAAGATATGCACTAAGCGTCATGTGAAGTTCATCTCAGCTTGATGTAAAATAGAAGTATAATTTTGATATAAGTGAGGCTAATTCCCAGGAATGAGTCATTATCTCCTTCATTACATCTTTTTCCTTTGTTGGATATGTATGAGCGACAGGACTCAGGCCTTGAAAGAAATTACATTATGAATCAGGAATTCACCTCTATATCTATTAGCTTTACCAGGGAAGGTCAGAAGTAGTTGCATTGTTTCTTTGTAGATTTAGAGAAAACACATGATAGTGTCAAGGAAGTCTGGATTAGTATGTATGTTAGAGATGAAAGATGTTGGTATTTTCTTTGGGAGTAACAAGGATGGACAGGCCTAAAAACAAAAACATCTGATCAGTCAGCGTTAGACATGTTGGAGATAAAAGAAGCAACTCCTAGTGTGATAAGTGTGGATAAAGAGGACAGGTCACGAATACATCGATAGAGGGCTGCTGGAGCATCCAAGCAGGAGAAACAGAGAAAGACCAAAGAGGAGATTTCTGTACTTCTGAAAGAAGAAATTTACGTTTTGCTGCAGATTTCTTCCATTTGCTAAATGTTTCTTCATTTTGGTTTCAGTTTGTTTTTTTTTTTACATATTTTAAGTTTGATTTGATGCTGTCCTCACTTCACCACAAGTACCATCTCTGCCAGCAGAGCAGGACCCGTACCGTAACTCTGTCTTTTCTTCCTGCTCCACAGCCAAGAGAGAAAGGCCGCATGCGATTCCACAAACTGCAGAATGTACAGATAGCACTGGACTTCCTCAAACACCGGCAGGTAGGATTATTCAAGTGCCGTTTTCAAAATGCTGAGCATGAAATTGAAACGTCTTATCACGAGGAAAGAAATCTGTGCATACAGATGATGAGATAATCTTAGAAAAACATAGTTGTTTTGTCTCCACAGGTCAAGCTGGTGAATATCAGAAATGATGACATCGCAGATGGGAATCCCAAGCTGACGCTGGGATTGATATGGACCATCATCCTCCACTTCCAGGTCTCCTCCTCTGTCAGTGTTGTGTTTTATTTTATTATCAGCCTCGTCCTCTGTCTCTGGGATCACAGCTGCTGTTTCCCCATCTCACTGGATCGGAGCGGGCTCTACTGTCCGAAAATTCCTCTCAAGACACCTTCTAATCAAAACATACTCACTTGTAAAACATATTCTTGGTAGGAAAACACTAACACACTGGTTAAATCTTTCATTGCCTTATTTTAAATACATGTTACATGTAACAAAACGCTATCAGGGCGTGTCAGTATGAGTCACTCTCGCCCCTCATTCCCAAGGGAAGGGTGTGTCACATGGAGCTTGCAGTTGTTGGCGTGATTCACTCCCAGTCACACCCCTGATAGTCTTTAAGAGCTGCCATCCAGGAACCCCTTTGGCATCAGGATAATAGTCACAGTGTGGCCCCCACCCTTATAATGAATGGTTAAAGTTCCCCTGAACGTTTTCCAAACCTTGGCCTTTTTCCTCCTAAAAGCACCGAAGCCAAGTATTCAACATGCTGGCAAGCAGAGGTGATAAAGAGGTGGACCTGATCTGTAGATACAGAAACCTTACAGAGGAATACAGAGACAAAGAAAACATCTGCGAGACGCCGTTGCTAAGGAGGCTGAGGTGTTTCTTAAATGCATCTCTACATGTTGATTTACGTGTGCAGAAAGCCGCTTTGTGTAGAAACATCTGCTTAATGAATATCATGTAACATGATGCATTGTGGCTGCCGGTGAGTCATAGAGGCTCAATATCAAAGAGCAGTGGAATAAGACTTCCCTTTAGCCACGTAATGTAGTGTTTAACCCCACAGGGACGGGGGGGGGGGGGGGGGGGGGGCGGGGGTTTTCATAAATCAGTTGCACTTATAAAGTAGAAATGTGACTGTTGATGTGACTATGAGATGAGCACCCGTAACTCAGTAAAATGCATCAAGACAATAACATTTTTACAGTGGTTAAGGACAACTTTTTCATTTTTTATTCGTAAGATCCTTTCTTTCAATATAAGTATTGCTTTATTCCCTGGAGATATGGAAAGTAGAGCTTTAAGGACAGGAGAAATGAAAAGCCCTCAGCCTGGCTCATGTTTCCTGCACATGTAATCCCTCAAATGCGAACTCATCTGGACACAAAGTCCACAACGACATCCTCCCATACCAGACCAAGCATAAATCCGGCTGCATCCTGTAAACACGCACTGAAGTCGGCTGATCCCAACATGTTTACAGTATATAAGTACCTATTATGAGGTTTGACAGTGAAAAACAATAAGTAAAAATATGACTGAGGTGTTAATCTGAGATTATAATCGCACTGGTCGTTTTCAACACTGCATACAAGTATTGCCGTTACAATGCAGTATACTACTACTACTACTACTACTACTACTACTAGTGCTACTACTACTACTACTGTCATTTAGCAGATACTTTTTCAAACCGACTCACATCTGAGAGAACAACACAAGCAAGAATTCAAATAAGATAGTCCAGTTGGACACAGGTGCTGCCATGGTAATGCTAGAGGATGTTTCTTTTTTTTTTAACAACAGTCCCTTTAGTCAGGAAAAAAACTAGGACCTAAATTCACCATCATAATATCATCTTGGCATAAATGCATTCAGTATACAATATGTACTGCAGACTGGTCCAACATTACAGTTCTCACATACTGCAGATTGTGCATACTTCATACTACGTCCTATATTTTGACAAACTTGGTACGCACTCATAGTATATAGTATGAGGTTTTGAAAACGGCCATTGTCTTAGAAATCATCTCTGGTGTTTTTGAATTATTCCATTTAATTTCATCTTTTGGTTTCCACTATTGACTAAATTTTTCCACATTTTTTTCAACATACAATAACAACAGAAGCTCTGTGTCCAGTTGCGTTAAAGTTCCACGTGTGTACTTCGTCTCAGATCTCAGACATTCAGGTCAACGGTCAGTCAGAAGACATGTCAGCCAAGGAGAAGCTGCTCCTCTGGTCCCAGAGGATGACAGATGGCTACCAGGGCATCCGCTGCGACAACTTCACCACCAGCTGGAGGGACGGAAAGCTCTTCAACGCTGTCATACACAAGCACTAGTGAGTATCGAAAGTAATCACACTGTCAATGCAAACGATGTCAGACGAAATGTGACGCAAGCACAGGCAGGAAGGTCTTCAGGAGGTCACTGCAGCACCTTACTTCCACCTTACCTCCTTGTTTATAGTTAATATACTGTATAAACCATATGACGTGCTCACATTAGTAAAATAACAGACGCTTCTTGTCACAGTTTTACATGGTCTTGTTATTAGAGCACAGTAACTGCCGGTCCACTTCATTATTGAGTCCACTGGAGCAAGAGTGAGAACTAGGAATGCTTTTAAATGTCACTTCATAACGCCAGTTAAAACCTGCTCTGTAATTAAATCCTGCTCTCAGTCTTGACAGGGAGAGTCAAGGTCTTAAATAATTTTAGACACGGTAACTGGGATGTGGATTTTTTTTTTTTTCAGTCCTGCAGCTCAAGAATTTAAAAGAAAACTGAGAGCCTCCATGTAACTCTGAAGTGTACTGAAAGCAAAATAAAAGCTTTACTTTATGGATGTTACAGCTTAAAACTATAGTTCTATTTTGTGTTCATCTCGTGTTGTAATTCTCATGCTGCTTTTGTGAAATCTGTACTTATGAGTTTTCATTTCAAGCCTTTAGACCACTGCCAAATGTTGGCTGCGAATAAAAGAAAAAGCCCTCCCTGTTGTAGCATAAATAAGCTGGTTTCCCTAAAGCTGTCGTTTATTTTTATGGCTGACTCCGTGGCTGCTGATTGCTTTGTGCATCCTGGGAAGTAAATAAGCATGCATTTCTCAGGAAGATTTGGCATTGAAGACTACTGTTGTTTTGTTTTAAAAACAAAGTCATTCATGTAAATTAAAGACTGCAAACAGCTGAAAAGTGGGATAAATGCGAGAATCTTTCTTTGAGCCATCATGATTTGAAAGATAAAGTATACCTGCAGGGACAGGTTTCCTTATACAGGAATATGCATCAGACTTTTTTTTTCTTTTTAGAGACTCCTGAGGCCGGTTCTTTGCAGCTTTTCATAAAGGTCAGGGGTGTGGTGTGTGGGCGTTACTGTAGAGCTCTGCCTACTGCATGAAAACTGTGGCACTACTTTGTTCTGCGGCATAAGTTAGGGCAAACTGGGATATGCATATGTATTCATCCAGAGTATTCAAGATTCTTCTGGGTTTATGCACATGTGTACGATTCAAACCTGGATTTGGAGGGCTGCCGCTGAACTTGAGGTTCTTACAGGCAGGCTTGTTCAAAGAGTGGTGACTTGGTTGCACCACTAGGAGGCTTTTTCAACTCAGCAAACCTGCAGAAATTCAGGTGGAGCTCCAGGAGATGATGGGCACTTTGAACAGTACCAGGATTGGATTAACATGCAAACACCAAGACTTTCATAGATTTTCATGAGTAACTGGAACTGCTTCTGCATAGTCTTTTTACTTCCCACCGGACGGGGACTGCTGTGCAGGTTTTACCATGCTCAGTCCAAAAAAGAAGACTAAACAGAGGAAAAGAAGCCTGAGCTTCGGTCGCAGAGCTTCGGGATCCATTAACGATATGGAAAACCGGGTGGTCATGCTGTGTGAAGACATACCATCGGAGGGCTCCTCCTGGGACTCTGGACGGGGTTCTCATAGTTCAGGGGTCCGCTCTAGCAGCGAAGAACTGGGCCATGGATGGAGGTCCCACAGCTTTCATGGAAGAAAGCCCCAAAGCATGAGCAGCTTCCCTCGGCCAACTAAGCAGTACTCTGTTAGAGAAATCCGCCACGTGGAGTCTTCACCTTTGTACGGACAAAACACCGGCACTTCCACTCTGCACATCAGAGAGATGTATGAGCCCACATATGTTTTTATTTCCTCCTAAAGCCAAACTGATTACTACCCACTTGGATTTGCAGATTTGAAAGACGCATTTAAAACGTCTATGGGTTGATGGAATTGTGATTGAAAGTTGTTGTAGGAGTTTAAGTAGGCAAGCATGATAGATGAGGGGAGGTCATTTAGTGCACTCGTCCTGGTCTGCACTCCAGAGACTTGAACTTTTGTCTCTTCTTGGAGTCAAGCTGTGGCTGGTCGACGACTAAAAATGTGTCAGCTTTGATTCTGTGAGCGGCTCACTAAATTACATTCCACCTATAGATTTCCTGACATCTGCCAGGAAGAGTCAAACACCCAGAGGACAAAAAGGCAGGTGCTCCCATAGGTTTGTCAGAGAGTGAACAGGTGGGCAACTTTACAGCATTTAGCCATTGGCAAAAGCTCCTGCAAACCTCTGCTGCCAATGTGATTAGGTCATGCCATTAAAGTACACATATGAGGTATTAAACCTGCCAGTGAATTCAGGTGGACAAGTTCACGGTTGTGTCAGCTCAGCTTCATTTATCCAGCGTTTTTAAGGACAAAAAAAGCTGTACAGCACAAAAAGCATTGACAAATAGAAACAAGATAAATGAAAGGAATACTCTTACTTCAGTTCCTTTCCATTGCAGTTTTGGAGTTTCTACATGGTCCTACTTAGACGTCAGCATCAGAAAGGGGTTAATAGCAATGGACAAAAGCAATAGCTTTTGAAGCGCTATCTTGTGATGCAATTAAACATGAGTCACATGTTTTGGGGTATTTGGTCACTTTGTTGTTTTTGTTTTTTTTATTTTTGGTAATTATTTTTTCCTATAAAAAAAAGGTCACGCTGGTAATCAGTTGAATATTTGTCTTCACTAGCCCCAGACTCATCGACATGGGTAAAGTGTACCGACAGACCAACCTGGAGAACCTTGAACATGCTTTTAGTGTCGCTGAGAAAGACTTGGGAGTGACCCGCCTCCTCGACCCAGAAGGTAAGGATGAGCCAAATACATCCAGCAAAAACCTGGGATTTTCTGCTGAAAGAAAATGCCCCAATACATGATTTTTCTTTTCAGACGTCGATGTCTCACACCCTGACGAGAAATCCATCATCACTTATGTGTCATCCTTGTATGACGCCATGCCTCGCGTCGATGTCCACGATGGCGTCAGAACTAATGTAAGAAGAACTTCGCTGTCCATGCAAGTTAAAATGAGACAAAAGTGTTTTTCGCTGAGTTAGTGGTGAGATTTCATTGAAACACTTCAGGTATGTGATTCTGCTCACAGCTTTGTTTTCTGAGATTTCATTTTTTATTAGAAGATTAAAGAGAAATACAAGTCTTATGAAACATAATAATGCACGAAATTAGCTATCTGTGGTGCTCATACTCCAAAAGTGGCAAGAAGTTGTGAACACGTGGTTAGACTGATGTACTTATTCCCAAATTTGATTAACTTGAACTGAAAATCAAATTCTATGCAGACATGCCCACAGAACTTAAATGTCTTGCAAAATGTCCTTAAACCCATAGGTTTGACTCTGCACATATGTAATCTGAAAAACCTGGACAAATATCCTGTTGGTCTCCCATCATTGTCCCCTCCTTCACCAGTCCCTGTCTTTAAACACAAGCCATGAATTGTTGCAGCCTAATCGAATTCATCAGGATGGTGTGCGGGTGAATGAAAATGGACTCGCCAGAAAATAGGAGTGCTCCTGTTTGTTGTTGTGGAAACTCCTGAGTCTTGTTGCTGTGCTGGTTGTAGGAGCTGGAGCTGCGCTGGCAGGAGTATTATGAGCTGGTGACTATTCTGCTCCAGTGGATCCGCCACCACATCGTGATCTTCGAAGAGAGGAAGTTCCCCACCAGCTACGAAGAAATAGAGGTGAGCTAAAAAACCATATGCTGTGTTGTTTACAGTTGAGGTAGTCAATGAAACAGTGTTCTACCTTATTGTTCTTCAAGTAGGAGTAATTATCATGTTAGTAAAAGACTTGTTTGAGTATAGTGCATGTATACAAATTGTGAAGATTGCCCAAAGGCAGTCCTGGCAGCCATCTATTGTTGCATCAAAGAACGTGCTTACAAAATGTCTGGCTGTGGTCAAATAAAGAGAACGGGATCCTCAACTGTATTGTTTCACAGTAGGCGGGGTGCTGCTAGTGCTGGGAAAATACAGCCAGGAGGCAGATAATATTTAACTTGATCCTCAGAGGATTCACCGCTGCACTGATCCCTTTCAGCTCTAGAACAAAAGCATAGCGTGACTTTCTACTTCTTACTTTTTAAAGTCAAATTTCTAGCAAGAACGCAAAAGTAGTGGGCTCAAGTTTGCTTTAAAAAAAAAAAAACAGTTAATATAGTTAAGTCTGGAACATTTTTGGTCTAGCAACACGAGCAGGGAAATGATGTGACTCTATTATGGGGTTAACTGAATTTACACCAGTCATGGGAATGTGTTCACAGCACTTTCAGAAAAGAAGATGTATCACCTCACTGTTTACTGGCCAAAGGCTACCATGTGATGTTTTAACTTTGATGTCCTACTGAAGGAGCCAGGAATTTGGCTTGATTTGTTGACACGTTATGTTTAGACAATTTCAGAGAACCTACAAATCTCTTCGGCAGATATATATATATATATATATATATATATATATATATATATATATATATATATATATATATATATATATATATATATATATATATATATATATATATATATATATATATATATATATATATATATATATATATTGCAAATGTGTTTGATCCCTTTGTGTATTTTTTCAGCTTCTTTGGCGCCAGTTCCTGAAGTTCAAAGAGACAGAGCTGCCAGCAAAAGAGTCTGACAAGAACCACTCTAAACACATCTACCAGTCCTTTGAGGCAAGTTAACCCCAATGTTTAAGGGTATTTTGATCTTTTCTATCCATAATAACGTATGCATCCGCAGTAACTAAGGCCACCACTTCCACCTGTCCACAGAGTGCAGTGCATGCTGGCAAGGTTAAGGTTCCCCCAGGTTACCATCCCATTGATGTGGAGAAAGAGTGGGGTCGACTTCACGTGGCCATCCTTGAGAGAGAGCGACTGCTCAGGATAGAGTTTGAAAGGTTAGGACACTGGCAGATATTTAACTTTATACTCTGAAGGAAAAGAAAGTACACCTTCTTTCTACTTTAAGAACAAAAGAAAAATTATGTGGTCCTGACCATACCTAAACTCAGGTAAAGTACATGTAATAACCTCTGTTAACCTCTGTTGCAATTTACTAGTCTTGAACATTTACGTCTATGTTAACACTATAAAAAGGAGGAAAAACATCAGCAATGATCTTGGAGGTCATGGAGGGGCTGTGAGACCCAAACAATGCAGAAGTTTGCACTGACGGGTTCTTTGAAGTTAAATTCTGCTTTGCCTGTTGCCTGAGAATATTCATATTACTCACATAAATTAAACTGCACTAGTAAGAAATATTGTAATAAACAGCAATGCATTTGTTGCACTCGATTATTAACCATAATGCATTATCTCCCCTTATTCGTGCACATTGCAAACTATGTTTTTGCACTACATACAGAAATATTTGCAGTTCAAAGTTTACAAATATAAAAAGACTCAGTTTTATAATTACTGTGTTTATTTTTGGCTAAAAGCAAAGATCTATATAGATCTATAGCCAAGCTGTTGTATTCAAATCCAATTCTGTTAATTCTGTTAACTTTCACCCCCTTTTTTCTCTTTAACAAAAAAAAAAAACTATTATTGTATTTTAAACACATTCAGCCATGTGGTGAAAGTAGTTGGTTGTAGTTCACATGGTAAATGAACACACAGAGGTTCAGAGGCTGGTCTTTAAATATGTGCATATAAAAGATAGCCTTGGTTCTAGCAGGAACTTTAAAATATCATGGAAAAAATGAAATTGATGTTATATATATATATATGTTATGTATATAAAATCTCACCTAGTGTATATATATATATATATATATATATATATATATATATATATATATATATATATATATATATATATATATATATATATATATATATATATATATATATATATATATATATATATACTAGGTGAGACTTTATTAAATTTAACACCCAACCAGCACTTCCTAACACAAAACCCTTTGAAATGAAAGAGAGTATATTATCTTTATTATACAACACATATTTATATAAGTAATAATAAGTAATAAGTATGATCAAAGTCATTTGTTCCCAGTTTCTGTTGGCCTGCTCCCGCAGGGAAGTCCAGCGAAAAAACTCAACCTGGATTTTTGTTGCTACAGTTCAATATTTATATATAATTTATGGTTTATTGTGAATAATAAAATAGAATACAGCTGTAGAATCCGTACATAGGAAAAAACAATGATTTTTAACTATTAATAGCAGTTTTTCTTTGTGTAGGTTAATTAAAAGTAAGATTTAGGTAATGTAACTGAAAATGGCAGCTAGCTACTAGTGTGGCTTAGCTAATTGCTTGTAGAGGACATCACCAACCTAAACTGACACAAGACGGCATTAAAAAGCTCCTCCTTATTTTCTTTGTGTTTGAAACAGTAATAAGACGCAATAGATAAGATATGAAGAGATCTTCAAGTCAGCAGAAGAAGCCATCTCTCTTGTAGCCTGGCTTAGCGTCACTGTAACCAGTTGGCTGTGTTGCTATTAACGTTAAAACTCGAAGAGGAAAATGATGCCAGTTACTGCCAATTAATTCACCGACTCTATTGCACATGTATTTGTGCAATAGTACTTTTTATAATCTCTGCATTCCCTTGTAGCAAAATAAGATCTGCTGCTCACTGGAGCACAATTAGATATAATTCAATCTGCTGAAGTAGGCTGACACACTACATTATTTTTGTAATTACAGTAATGATACGTCATGCCTGCACAGGGGGAAGGGTTTCCTGTCATAAGACTGGCTTCTCATCTCGATAGTGCGGTGATAGTGTTTTGGGCAGAAATAACTTTTTGGGAGAGATTTTTGTCGCACTCTTAGCTTGCACATGGCTGAGTAATGGGAGAGTCAGAAGAGTCGACACACTTGCAGCTTGAGCTCGTCTTCATCGAATTGGATAAATATGGCATTTATGGCTGAGCCTCATAAACTGGAGTACTTGCTGCAGTGCAGGCGGCCGTAAGTGTTCAAAATGGTACGCTGTTAGTTTTAGCTTGTGTCGTTTACCAGCTTATTTAGTTATAGACTCTGAGGAGAACAGATGAAAGATGGGATATTGCATTATTATATGTATATCATTTTTACTGAACGTGACTATATTGGTGGATCTGATCTCATCCAGACTTGAGCGACTCCAGAGGATCTTCAGTAAAGTCCAGATGGAGTCAGGCTTGTGTGATCAGCAGCTCAGCCACCTGGAGAACCTGCTGCAGATGGTAAGTGATCCTCAACTCCAACTGTATGCTTCGCCAGTGTGTTTAAACTGATGCGCAACTGCAAAAAACACAACCATGACTGTTGTGTCAGCATATCTTAGTCTTTATATTTCTTAAAATATCTGTGTTTTAAAAGCTTAAAAAAAAAACATATAATCCAGTTCCAGTGGCAGTCAAACGTAGGATGTGGTTGATTAGCTCATGTTTCCATCGCTGTTGTGGGAGTTTTCTCAGAATTTATGGGAAAACAATTTTCTTGGCATTCATACAGTCAGAGAATGACAAAACAATGTTGCAACTACACAGAAATATTATTGTATATTATTATTATTTTTTTATATTCAAGCAGAGTAACATGCCCATAAGCCAATCACTGCCAAACCCCTTCATTTTTCCTTCTTTTTTGTTTGGGAGTTTGAAAGCTGGAAATCAGTATTTCTGCTGGTTGTCTTTCTTTCAGGACATCCGCCTTCTGAATGCAGGGAAACCAGCTCAGCACACAGCAGAGGTGGAGAGGGAGCTGGACAAGGCAGACAACATGATTCGCTTGCTGTTTAACGACGTGCAGATCCTGAAGGATGGGCGCCACCCACAGGCTGAACAAATGTATCGCAGGTGGGTACTGCAGTTGCTGCATTCAAGTACATTAATGATGACAATTGTGAGACGAAGTCCACAATCTAACACGTCGAGAGGGGAGGTTGCTGTGCACTAACAGCTGCTGGTGTTTTTGATCTCCACAGGGTTTACCGCCTCCATGAGCGCCTGGTGAACTTGCGCAGCGACTACAACCTTCGTCTGAAGACTGCCGCCACTGCTGCCCAGGTTTCCATGACCCAGCAGCAGAGCGCCATGAAGGTCCGGCCGGAGATGGACGATGTAACCCTGCGCTATGTCCAGGACCTGCTGGCCTGGGTGGAAGAGAACCAGCACCGCATTGATGAGGCAGAGTGGGGATCAGACCTGCCTTCAGTAGAGTCCCAGCTGGGCAGCCACAGAGGCCTGCACCAGACCGTGGAGGACTTTAAATCCAAGATTGAACGGGCCAAGTCTGACGAGGTACAATAGCAATGTGCTCAGACCTTTAGAATGAACTCCAGAATGTCCAACATTAACTTAAATTAAATTAGGCATGTGTTGCTCCCTGTCTCTCAGTAATGTCTATGGCATCTTTCATGCTCTACAGACCCAATTGTCTCCCGTCAGTAAAGGCTCGTACAGAGAATATTTGGGGAAACTCGATCTGCAGTATGGCAAACTACTGGTAAACTAGTTGTTTTTTTTTCCATATTTCAAGCATTTTGTGTGGATGAAATGCATTTCCAATTATTGCTATTTTTTATTTACGACTTCTTTTAGAACTCCTCCAAGTCCCGCCTGAGACACTTGGATTCATTACACGCTTTTGTTGCTGCCGCCACCAAAGAGCTGATGTGGTTGAACGACAAAGAAGAAGAAGAGGTCAACTTTGACTGGAGCGACAGGAACACCAACATGACAGCTAAGAAAGAAAATTACTCTGTGAGTTTAAAAAGTAGAAACTCTTCAGTTACACATTACCTTTATTTATTTATTTCCAATCTTATCCTTTTAAAATCTCCGAGAGAGGTCCCATAAAGTAAATATGTTCATTAACTGTGTCCTTTGGACTCTTCAGGGCCTGATGCGAGATCTTGAACTAAGGGAGAAGAAGGTCAATGATATCCAAGCAATGGGAGACAAACTTGTCAAGGACGGGCATCCTGGAAAAAAGACAGTTGAGGTGATTACAGTCATGGAGAAACAGAGGTCACATACAGCTTTTTTTTTTTTTTTTCTTTTTCAAACCACTGAGACCCAAACTAACCCAGTGTCATCACATTCTTGGTCTCTACTAGGCCTTCACAGCTGCCCTGCAGACTCAGTGGAGCTGGATCCTGCAGGTGTGCTGTTGTATTGAGGCTCATCTCAAAGAAAACACAGCCTACTATCAGGTAAGCAGCCCTCACTGAGACCTGTAAATGTGTGAAATTCTATCGATTCTTCAAAGAAATTCACAGACATTTCTGCAACACACTTTCCGAAATGCTTTGACCCTTACATTTCATCTTTCTTTGCAGTTCTTTGCCGATGTGAAAGATGCTCAAGACAAGATGAAGAAAATACAAGATAACATGAAAAAGAAATACAGCTGTGATCGCTCCACGACGGCCACACGGTTGGAGGATCTGCTGCAGGATGCTGTGGTGGGTAGATGCGCATGCGCACAGTCATGAGTGTCTGAAACGCATCAAATACTGGATATGAAGAGAAAATAACTTTCATTCTCATCCGCTTCTTACTTCCAACAGGAGGAGAAGGAACAACTGAATGAATTTAAGACTTTGGCCACGAGCTTGAACAAGAGAGCCAGGTCCATCATCCAGCTGAAACCCCGCAACCCCACCACCTCCATCAAAGGGAAACTGCCCATTCAGGCTGTCTGTGACTTCAAACAGCAGGAGGTTCGAATAGTCAGTCAGTAGAGACTCATAATAACATACCAGTGTGGTCATCAATGCAACAGAAACCCAAAAAAGTCTTCTTAAATGTGCTTCAGATCACTGTCCATAAAGGAGATGAGTGCGCTCTCCTGAACAACTCTCAGCCCTTCAAGTGGAAGGTCTTGAACCGCTCTGGACATGAAGCAGTGGTTCCTTCCGTCTGCTTCATTGTGCCTCCAGTCAACAAAGATGCTGTGGACAGCGTGTCCAGGTGAGGATACATTTGTTATGACATAATCAGAAGACTTTAATGTACCTTTGACCTGCTCATTCCCACCATGTCTTTGTTTCTTTATTGTGACTTTAATATGTCTTACCCGTGCTTCCCCAGTCTGGATACAGGTCATCAGCAGCTGGTTTCCATGTGGCAGATGCTTCACATTAACATGAAGAGTCTTCTTTCATGGCAGTACCTCATGAAAGAGTTCACACAGATACGCTCCTGGAACATCACCATGGTTGGTATTAACTTTTTTGTTGTTGTTGTTGTTTTTTTTCTAAATAAAGACTTTGTTTAACTTTGTGTTAAAAAAAAAAAAAAAAATTAATTACAAAGTATATTATTGTTACGGGAGCCAGCCTCTGTAAAATAGAAAAAAATGGAACCTTAACTGTTAGTACTTATGAGGTCCTGCCTGTTAAACCCCCCCGTCCGTACTTCTCTTCCCTCTGCAGTTAAAGACCATGAAACCGGAGGAGTACCGGCTGGTCATGAGGAACCTGGAGCTCCACTACCAGGACTTCGTGCGAGACAGCCAGGACTCCGAGCTCTTTGGCCCCAACGATCACATGCAGATTGAGGAGGACTACAGCAAATGCACCCAGCATTTCGACAGCCTGCTTCAATCCATGGAAAAAGGTATTATTTGCTCTAAAAAAAAAAAAAAATAAAAAAAATGTTTACAGCTTGAATTATAAGTGAATATGAGACTATGCAGCACTTTCACAGAGTGCACCTTGTCACTTCATCTTTCAGGACATTTAATTAGGCTCAAAGGTGAGTGAATGAAGCCTAACAAAGCTGCCAAGCTGACGCGTGTACATGCTTTTGAGCTTTTGCTGGAATATGAAAGCACAAACCTTCATGTCTACAATAGTGTTATGTATGTCTGCATGGAGTTTGGACTTTCAAGTTGCCTTTTTAGGCAACTCCTCACTGAATACAACTCATGTTGCGATTTAAGTGGCCACACATAAAGCTTTTTGTCATGCTATGACATTTGATAAATTATTTACAAACAGAAGTGTGTTACACTGATCTAATGAGATGCCGTGTGTGTTTGAGGCACAACATGATGAGGTACTGCATGTATGATCATTTATGAAATGCGTGGTGGTGGAACAGTGGTTAAAAATGTGAAAAATGTTTGTAAAGACGTGAACGCATCTTAGTCAAGCATCAGTATTGATTCTAGAGCATGACATAAAACAACGAAACAAAGTCTTAAAACTCTTAGTACAGTTAGTCTGTTCCTGCTTATTTAATTGAATGGAAATGCTGTTGTACAGGCCAGCAGGATGAGACTCTGTGTAAGAACTACATCTCTGAGGTGAAGGACCTGCGCCTGCGCATCGAGGACTGTGACGCTAAGACTGTGGCTTGCATCCGCAAACCGGTGGAGAAGGAGCCTCTGAAAGAATGTGCCCAGAAAACAACCGATCAGAAGGTACTGAACTGAGATAAAAGCAATGTCAGTTAAAGATGTTTAAAGGAAACATTAAGCCAGTGTGGTTGAGTACAGTTGTTTTTAGGTATGTGAGGGGGGAGCAGGGAGGAGGGAAAGAAAGAGGAACACAGGTCCAAAACAGGCAGCAGACATGAACTGGTTTGAGGTTTTGAATACAGATTTGGTCCAAACGAGAGCTTTAAAGACTCCCTACTGCAGATGTGTTCTCCGCTGCTGATCTGAGACTGTTAAACATTGAACATCGGGCCTCTGGCTGATCCAGAACACAGAATCCAGGCTCATATCAATGACAACGGCGAATGAATGTGCTCTGCATTTTCATCTAGTTCAAACTGAATTCCCTTTGATCCTGTTTACTCTGTTTTCACCTTGATTCACAGAAAGTCCAGGGAGAGCTCGAGGGCCTCAAGAAGGACCTCGATAAGGTGTCTGTGAAGACGCAGCAGGTCTTGGCCTCCCCGCAGCAGTGCGCCTCGGCTCCTGTGCTGCGCTCAGAGCTTGAGCTCACTGTGCAGAAGATGGACCATGCCTACATGCTCTCCTCCGTATATCTTGAGAAGTAGGTCCCCAACAACGCCCTCTGCAGAGAAAAATCACTGTTCCTGATGCCTTTTGAGCGTCTTTATTTATTTATACGTGTTGTCCCAGGCTGAAGACTGTGGAGATGGTCATCCGTAACACCCAGGGGGCCGAGGGGGTGCTAAAACAGTACGAGGACTGTCTACGTGAAGTTCACACTGTTCCCAGTGACGTCAAAGAAGTAGAGTCGTACAGGACTAAGCTTAAGGTAAAAAAAACAGCTTACATTGCTTAAAACATTATCGTCTTTTAGAAACTCTTTAAAAATTGTGCAGAAAATCAGCCTGCATTGCATTGTGGGTTGTAACATATATGACAGGATTAACTGAAATGCTGACTGGCTTCTATTTTGTTTGACCATGACAGAAAATGCGAGCAGAGGCTGAGGGAGAGCAGCCCGTGTTCGACTCCCTGGAAGAGGAGGTGAAGAAAGCCTCCGTCGTGAGTGACAAGATGTCCCGTGTGCACAGCGAGCGCGACGCTGAGCTGGACCACTACCGCCAGCTGATGTCTAGTCTCCAGGACCGCTGGAAGGCAGTGTTCACGCAGATCGACCTCCGCCAGAGAGAGCTGGAGCAGCTCGGTCGACAGCTCGGTTACTATCGTGAGAGCTACGACTGGCTAATCTGCTGGATTGCCGACGCCAAGCAGAGACAGGAGAACATCCAGGCTGTGCCCATCACCAACAGCCAGACGCTGAAAGACCAGCTTGCCCAGGAGAAGGTATGTTATATAAACCTTCAGTAAGACTTAACCTTTCCTGAGATTTTAATAAAATGTCTTGGACATTATTTGGCCAAAGTAATATAGGGATACAGTACTGAGGCTCCCTCTATGACCATGACTGCTCTGTTAACGAAATTGCTTTTAGGGGGTGGAGTCAGACCATCCACTCTACCGCAACCTTCTGCGGTTTTTGTGCTGAAGATGATTCTACTTTGATCTGAGACTGAATGACAAATCTTCAGCCTGAAACAAAGACTTTATTACGTTGGTGGTAGGACGTGAGCGAATGATCATTTGGGTTGTTTTTTTATTCTGTCAGTTAGTTTGTCAGTTAGTCAACGATTATTTCCATCGTGCGCCCCATGTACCTGTGATGTGTTCAAACAAGAGCTGTGTATCACAGTCTGCACTTCCCTTCTTTTGCCAGTTTGTCAACTGTAAAATGTTTCCATTCTTCAGAAAGAAGTCAAACTTTTTTTTCTTTTGAACTTTTTTCCTTGATGATCTGTATCCTGTTCTCATGTTGCCATGTTTCATATGCGCCTCTTCTTTAGCGGGCTATATATTCTGTTGTTTTTACTCCAGACGCGTGAGCCTGACTTTTACTTTCAAACTTCTTTCAAAACAGAAACTACTGGAGGAGATAGAAAAGAACAAAGATAAAGTCGACGAGTGTCAAAAGTACGCCAAAGCATACATCGATACTATAAAGGTGAGCCTGAAGCAGCATTACATGCTGTATTTAACCAGTACAGAACCTCTTGTGGGTATGCTTGATGTTCGTTTGCTTGTTTTGTACAGGATTATGAACTCCAGTTGGTTGCCTACCGAGCTCAGGTGGAACCTCTTGCTTCTCCCCTGAAGAAAACCAAGCTGGATTCTGCTTCGGACAACATCATTCAGGAGGTGTTTATTTGTAAAATGAGATATAGCTTACAAAAAGGGAAATTCTTAATGACTGTCAGTGGTAAATAAATTGATGTGGCCATCCTGCTGAAGATATACAAGGCCTATAAGTGTGAGGCACTAGCATTTGCATGAAGGTGACACTTTTCTTAACGTTGTATGTTTCTATCTGTATTAGTATGTAAATCTGAGGACCCGCTACAGTGAGCTGATGACTCTGACTAGTCAGTACATCAAGTTCATCACCGACACGCAGCGCCGCCTGGAGGATGAGGAGGTGCGTGACAACTGTCTGAGGGTCCCAAACAAACTTGCTTTTAACTCTAACCTAACCAACCTACCAAAACTTCACTCAAACAAACAGACAACATACGTTCACATCCTATCACCCAAATGCATGCAGACACACATACACACACACACTTTTCTCTGTGTGTCTCTCTCACACACAAACACCTTCCATTGAATGTACGGATGACAAACAGTTCCTTTGCACTGGTCATGCTTGAAACATTGGCATGCTGTAGCTGACCTGCGAGCCAGAGAAGCAGTTGTATCATATATCATAAGCTCTCAGGATTAGATATGTCCTTACTCACACTGCGCTGCAGCGAGAACCAGATCAAAGTTACGGCTGCACGCATATACAGTGCATGCATTTGAGGTGAGTTTAAATTCAAGTGAGTAAGGAGTCGAAGCAGATTTCGAAGCCATGGCTGTCAGTGTTCTGGACTAAAATTAGTATACACAGTATACACCCAATGTGTGTTCATTTCTATCCATTTCATGTGTTACGTCATTGTAGATTTAGAATGAGGGGTTCTTTCTTTCACTTCTTTCATTCTCCATTTCATCCTTATCCTGCTGCTCCCTTTTTTATCCTGAGGTCATAAACAAACTCCTGACTCTGTTGTTAAGTCTTGTTATCATTGTTTAACGCTCGTCTTTTTCTAAATTAACACAAATTTACAGATTTAGGTTCTTTTTTAACCTGATGCTTTGTGTCCTTGCTTCTTTTAACTGCTTGCCAGTGCTTTGCCTTGATGAACGCTTAACTTGTTTGAGCATTAAAGAGGTAAATCATTCAGTGTCTCAAATTCCTACATACTGTATAACCCTATATCTCATCTGTGTTTCCCTCAAATAACATTTTGACTCTTCATCACATTATTTATGTTCATTTTTTTACCGAAGGCTTCTGCAGAAATATTATGCATTCTGCCTCCTAGCTCTGATCTCCTTGCTGTTAGTCTAAATTGTAAATGCTGCGCTTATTTAACACATTTAACAGCACTTCCTAAACGTATCGCAGTCATAAACTGGTTTTCCAACTAACACGGGCCTCACCTGAACCTTTCATCTTGGAATTTGTCTTTCATTTCTAGTCCATTTGGTCACAAATAGTGATTTAAAGAACCCCCAGTGCATGGGATGAATAAAGTGGTGTGAATTTTAAAAGCATTGACAGTCTTAAGGAAACAAAATTAAAAATCCTATATATGTTAAACAGTAACCTAGCTGCATACTGATGTTCTGATTGTACAATTTTTAGATGTGGGAAGTACAAATTTAGATTTCTATTAAAGCAAAAGTGTAGACTATACCAAGCCTTAAGTAAATTAGTGCTCCAGCTACAGTTGCATGCCATGATTTTCTTGCTGTGTTGTGAAGTGATGTGTTGTTTCCATACATTAATTGATACATTTGCATCCTCAATTTTTTCCTGAATTGTCTTGTCATGTTTTGTTTTTTTTTTTAATTGCACTGAGATTTTAACATCACTTTGATTAATGTGCATCTAATATGCATCTAGTGATTGATCTCTTCTTTGACCTAATTTTAACATTAACATTGCCATGGTCATACTTTACATTAAGCTGCTCGTAAACAAGTGTGTTTTGGCTGTGATTACCAAAGTCTTAACAGTTTTAATCCACACTGTTTTGGGCTGTTTACTGTAAAGTATTACCTTTAACCTGTCATGCTCGATTATAATCCTTTCTTTACCATTTGCTTCCACTAATGCAGAAAGCTGCACAGAAACTCAAAGCAGAAGAGCAGAAAAAGATGGCGGAGATGCAGGCTGAGTTAGACAAACAGAAGCAGTTAGCTGAAGCTCACGCGAAGGCTGTTGCTAAAGCCGAGAAAGAGGCTCAAGAGCTCAAGCTCAGAATGCAGCAAGAAGTGAGCAGGAGAGAAACAGCTGCTGTAGATGCCGAGAAGCAGAAGCAAAACATTCAGCTGGAGCTGCACGAACTCAAAAACCTCTCAGAGCAGCAGATCAAAGACAAAAGTCAACAGGTGGACGAAGCCCTGAAGAGCCGCACCAAGATTGAGGAGGAAATCCATCTCATCAGGATACAGCTTGAGACGACTGTTAAGCAAAAGTCCACGGCAGAATCTGAGCTCATACAGCTCCGTGATAGGGCAGCTGAAGCTGAGAAACTCAGAAAGGCCGCCCAGGAAGAGGCTGAGAAGCTCCGTAAACAAGTTCACGAAGAGACGCAGAAAAAACATGTGGCAGAAGTGGAACTCAAACGTAAATCTGAGGCTGAAAGGGAAGCAGCTAGGCAAAAGCAAATAGCTCTTGAAGACCTTGAAGACCTCAGGAGGCAGGCTGAAGAAGCTGAGAGGCAAGTCAAACAGGCCGAGTGTGAAAAGGAAAGGCAAATCAAAGTGGCTCATGAAGCGGCACAGAAGAGCGCCGCCGCTGAGCTCCAAAGCAAACACATGTCTTTTGTGGAAAAGACCTCAAAGTTGGAAGAATCCCTCAAGCAAGAGCACGGTGCCGTCCTTCAGCTGCAGCAGGAAGCAACTCAGCTGAAGAAACAACAGGAGGATGCAGAAAATGCCAGAGAAGAGGCAGAGAAAGAGCTTGAAAAATGGAGGCAGAAAGCTAATGAGGCCCTTCGCCTGAGACTCCAAGCTGAAGAAGAAGCACACAAAAAGAGCCTTGCCCAAGAGGAAGCTGAGAAGCAGAAGGAGGATGCAGAGCGTGAGGCTAAGAAGAGAGCCAAAGCTGAAGAGTCAGCCTTGAAGCAGAAGGATATGGCCGAGAAAGAACTTGAGAGGCAGAGGAAGCTAGCCGAGAGCACAGCATCGCAGAAGCTCACCGCAGAACAGGAGCTCATTCGTCTCAGGGCAGACTTTGACAATGCAGAGCAGCAGAGATCCCTCCTTGAAGATGAACTTTATCGCCTGAAGAATGAAGTTGCTGCAGCTCAGCAGCAACGGAAGCAGCTGGAAGATGAGCTGGCCAAAGTTCGCAGTGAAATGGATGTACTCATCCAGCTGAAGTCTAATGCAGAAAAGGAATCCATGTCCAACACTGAGAAGAGCAAACAACTTCTTGAGGCAGAGGCTGCCAAGATGAGGGACCTAGCCGAGGAGGCAAGCAAGCTTAGAGCCATCGCAGAGGAGGCCAAGCATCAACGACAAAATGCAGAGGAAGAAGCTGCTCGTCAGAGAGCCGAGGCCGAGAGGATTCTCAAAGAGAAGCTCACTGCAATCAGTGACGCCACTCGACTTAAAACAGAGGCTGAAATTGCCCTGAAGGAAAAGGAGGCTGAAAACGAGAGACTCCGGAGGCAAGCTGAGGATGAGGCTTATCAGAGAAAAGCCCTCGAAGACCAGGCCAGCCAGCACAAGCAAGACATTGAAGCAAAGATAGTTCAGCTCAAAAAGTCATCTGAAGCTGAAATGGAAAGGCAGAGGGCATTAGTGGACGATACGCTCAAACAGAGGCGGGCTGTTGAAGAAGAAATCAGAATCCTTAAGCTCAACTTTGAAAAGGCATCCACAGGAAAACTTGATCTGGAGCTTGAACTGAACAAACTGAAGAATATTGCAGAGGAAACTCAACAAAGCAAGCTCAGAGCAGAAGATGAAGCAGAGAAAATGAGGAAGCTTGCCCTAGAGGAGGAGAATAGGAGGAGGGAAGCAGAAGAAAAGGTCAAGAAGATTGCTGCTGCAGAAGAAGAGGCGGCCAGACAACGCAAAGCCGCCCTAGAAGAGCTTCAGCGCCTGAAAAAGAGAGCAGAAGAGGCCAGGAAGCAGAAAGAAGAGGCCGACAAAGAAGCAGAAAAACAGATTGTTGCAGCCCAACAAGCCGCTCAGAAATGTAATGCAGCTGAGCATCAAGTGCAGAGTGTCCTTGCTCAACAAAAGGAGGATAGCCTCGTGCAGGAGAAGCTCAAAGAAGAGTACGAGAAAGCCAAGAGGCTCGCCAAAGAGGCAGAAGCTGCCAAGGAGAAGGCAGAAAGAGAGGCAGCTCTCCTTCGTCAACAGGCAGAAGATGCGGAGCGACAAAAAGCTGCTGCTGAACAAGAAGCTGCGAACCAAGCCAAAGCTCAGGAAGATGCGGAGAGGTCGAGAAAGGAGGCTGAGTTTGAAGCCGCTAAGCGAGCACAAGCAGAAGCGGCAGCACTCAAGCAGAAACAACAAGCTGATGCTGAAATGGCAAAGCACAAAAAACTGGCCGAGCAGATGTTAAAGCAAAAGTTCCAAGTGGAGCAAGAGCTCACAAAGGTTAAGCTTAAGCTTGATGAGACAGATAAACAGAAATCGGTCCTGGATGAAGAGCTGCAGCGCCTCAAGGATGAGGTTGATGATGCTATCAAGCAAAGGGGCCAGGTGGAGGAGGAGTTGTTTAAAGTCAAGGTTCAGATGGAGGAACTACTCAAAATGAAAAACAGGATTGAGGAGGAAAACCAGCGCCTCATCAAAAAGGACAAAGATAACACGCAAAAATTCCTTGCCGAGGAGGCTGAGAATATGAAAAAGCTTGCAGAGGGTGCAGCCAGGCTTAGTATCGAGGCCCAGGAGGCTGCACGCTTGAGGCAAATAGCAGAAGACGACCTCAGTCAGCAACGAGCGCTAGCGGAAAAGATGCTCAAGGAGAAAATGCAGGCCATACAGGAAGCCTCCAGACTCAGAGCTGAGGCAGATATGCTCCAAAAGCAGAAGGACCAGGCTCAGGAGCAGGCGCAGAAGCTTCTGGAGGACAAACAACTGATGCAGCAGCGTCTCGAGGAGGAAACAGAAGAATACCAGCGATCACTTGAAGCAGAGAGGAAAAGGCAATTGGAGATCATAGCCGAAGCGGAAAAACTCAAACTTCAGGTTTCTCAGCTCAGTGAAGCCCGGACCAAAGCTGAAGAAGAAGCTAAAAAGTTCAGGAAACAGGCTGATACAGTCGCTGCCCGTCTTCATGAGACTGAAATTGCCACCAAAGAAAAAATGACTACAGTTGAAAGACTGGAAATCCAGAGACTAAATACCAGCAAAGAGGCTGATGACTTACGCAGAGCTATTGCAGACCTAGAGAACGAGAAGTCTAGACTGAAAAAGGAGGCTGAGGAACTTCAAAATAAGTCCAAAGAGGTATTGTGTCAAAGATGGCATTGCAAAGCAGCTAATGTCATTGTTAACTCAGGACTAACTCACTTTCTTCTTAAAAGTTCTTCTATTTCTTTCTCTTATTACTAATCATAAATTTCTATTTTTAATTTTCAACATGATTGTAAATTTCCTTTCTTTACAGTGCACTGTGCTCATGCTGATCATATGCTGAATGCCTCCTCATATCCTGGAATGTTTCTCCATTTTAAAACATACACATCACATCTCTTTCAGTTTCCAAACTCATTCTACAAACTCCCACAGCTTTCACAGTTTTAGTTGAAAGGTGTGCGAGGACACCCAAAAACCACATTAAAAATGTAAACAACATGTACGTCAAAAACTGTCCCATTGCTCCTGAAATGTACCTTTATCCATTAATGGTAAAGAAACATTTGCACCTACAGACAGCCACCATTGGTTTTGAAATGTATGCTGAAAGATGTCTGGAACCGCCAAACTCTTTTCCAACGTATATATAAGACACATGTTACGTTGCCTGCCCATCATATGACATAACCACCAATGTGGATGCTTCTTTAAAAGTTCCTTGAACTCACTTTTCATTCCTTAAAATCAATTTAATCTCCACTTAGAAAAAAAGAAAGAAAAGACCAGAGCAAACTTTTATCTTCAGCTGCTCCTGCATCGCCGTTTCCGAACAAAACTCCAAACAAAATTAAACCAATTTTTCTTGTCATGCATCAAATCATTATCCTTTTATTATGTGACAATGCAGTTTCGCCGTTTTTGGAAACAAAGATAGATCACCATCCAAAATCGTGAGGAACAAGCGTCCAATCACTTCCCTGTATCGAGACGCTGACCTTGAGACTATGAAAGGTTCAGTTTTTTGTCTGTCATAGGACCACCTGAGTACTTCCGGTATGTTCCGGACAACAACCCAACTGTCAGGCCGGATACTATATATTGATGTAATAAATTTATTGATGTAATAAATCAATATAAAAATAAGTTCAACCAGATAGCCAGAGAAAAATAATAGATTTTTAATCTCATTGAAATATGTGACCTGGCATAAATCAATTAAGAACGTAACGGAAAGTGTAGTAATAGTTTGTGATATGTTACATGAACCAAACTGCATCATTATGGCGAATTCCACTGGAACTCTGTCTGAATAAAACACTTTTCCATCAGTACTTCAGAATGTCAACACGGCAGTTTAATGTTCTGTTGTAACCCGCAACAACAACAATTAACTTTTCCTCCCAGCTGTTTTGCCATTCAGGCTGATGTACAATGGACCTTTTTTTTTTTTTTTTACTTGTAGCAGACCTAGAGCCTTCCCATTGCAATGATGCAGGGAGCAATATCAACTCCCTCGCGCTGGACATGCTCATTTGCATACAAATGCTCATACAAATGCTCAGCTATTAGATGCATTGCCCGGAAGTGCTGCCCTCCCAAGATCCGTCGCGTTCCATAGAAAATGTATAGGAAGCTTGCAATGGGCATCTGGGGTCAGTGTGAATGAACTTGTGCACTCAAAACACAGTGTAGAAATGCTTGATTTGGAACATAGCCACTATGTAAAACCTTTGTAAAATGCTAAAGTGAAATTAATAGACACAATAAATAGTCATCGGGACAAAACATGTCCACAATTAATTAATTAGACAATTATGTGAAGTCTTGAAGCAAAAAATATTAAACTTAATAAACAATATGTTATTTTTTTTTTTTTTGTAACTAAGTCAGTTATGGTATATATGGTATATATATATGGTATATATATATGGTATATATATATATATATATATATATATATATATATATATATATATATATGATATATATATATATATATGGTATATATCTATCATATCTATGGTATATATATATGGTATATATATGGTATATATACTGTATCCTATATATATGGAGTATATATATATATCTTATAATGGTATGTATATTATGGGGCTTGTATATATATATGGGTATTCTATCTATATGGTATATATTATATAATATATCATATATATGGTATATATATATGGTGTATATATATATGGTATATATATTATGGCTATATATATGTCTATATATATGGTACTATTCTACTATATATATTATATATAGTCTGGTATATATATATATGGTGTATAGTATATATGGTATATATATATATGGTGTATCCTATATATGTATATATATATATGGTTATATATATATGGTAGTTATATATATGTATGTAGTGTATGTATATATATATCTATATATATATATATATATTATATCTACTATATATTATATATGTACTAATATTATATATAATATATTATATATATATATATATATATATGGTATATATATATGGTTCTATATATATATGTATGTATGTATTATATCTGTATGTATGTATGTATATATATCTATATATTATGTATGTATATATATACTATATATGTATATATATATATATATATATATTATATATGTGTGTATATAATATATATATATATATGTTATATATAATATATATATTATACTATATATGTATATATATGTATATGTTATAATCTGTAATATATAGTATATGTAGTCTAAATTAATATATATATATATATATATATATATATATATATATATATATATATATATATACCAGACAGACTACTACTTTACTCTGGGAGTGATCTTTGTTGGCCAGCAACACCTAGAAGGATAAAGATGATGCTCCATATCCTTAGTTTGCGCAGTCTGTCTGATTGAAACATTCAAACTTTATATGAAGACCAAAAACATTTTTTTCTGTCCTAAGAAATTTCATTTGTTTATGTATGTATATACGTCTCGTAAAAGAATAGTAGACTTTCAGTCATGTTCTTCAACAAAAGGTCTTTTAAGTTTAAGTTCAACTAAAGAACTTTAAGAAATATATGTGTATATACACAATTTATTGTCGGTCACAATTAACAGAAAAGTTTAGACTAATTTTAACTTAAAGTTAACTTCTAATCTTGAGGTTAAATGTTTTAATTCCCACAGATATGCACAGGTTCATTCACCCTCAAATAATAATTTAAAAATGAAAATGTTTTTGTCTCCTTTTGTATTAATGGATATTTTTGCACCCTGTTGCTGAAAACATATAAAGTTTTCAATTCAATTACTGAGACTTATTTCATGATTACAAAATAACAAAATGTTAAAATAGAAATACAGAACATCTTACTACAAGCCAGCTTACATTCCAAGTAGTAATAGTAAATCGTTTTTTTTTTCATAGTTGTTTTTTCAAGTGAACAAGTTGATATTTGTATAATATAACACAAGAGCAATATACGGCAATCTAAGATTTAAGCAGTTTTATGTCTTGTAACAGCATTCTCAACTATTTTCTAGCCTCTCACGATTAAGGAATGAATGACATTAGCGTTGTTTGATTACACTAAACAGTTACAAAAATACAATAGTTGATAAAGAATCTTGTTAAATAAAAGAGGGGTATGGGTGAGGAGACAATAATTTAATAAAGATTAATTCATAAAGATAATAAAATAATCCAGAAAACACAAACACTACACCATCACTATAAAGTATACCTCTATTAATTGTACGCCCTAATGCATAAGCAGAGTGCATTGTATTAATAATTTTCATTACAAATTAGATTTTTAAACTTAAATAAAATAGTTTGATGGCAAAATTATAATTGATCAAGTGCTTTGTAACTTATTTTCTCTTTTTTGTTTGTCAGATGGCTGATGCACAGCAGAAACAAATCGAGCATGAGAAGACAGTGCTCCAACAGACATTCCTGACAGAAAAAGAGATGCTCCTGAAGAAGGAGAAGCTCATTGAAGATGAGAAAAAGAGGCTAGAGAGTCAGTTTGAAGAAGAAGTGAGAAAGGCAAAGGCTCTCAAAGATGAACAGGAACGGCAGAAACAACAGATGGAGGAGGAAAAGAGGAAGTTACAGGCCACCATGAATGCAGCACTTAGCAAACAGAAAGAAGCTGAGCAGGAAATGCTTAACAGGCAAAAAGAAATGGAAGAACTGGAGAGGATGAGACTAGAGCAGGAGAGGACTCTTGCAGAGGAGAACCAGAAATTGCGTGAGAAACTGCAACAGCTTGAGGACCAGCACAAAAAAGAAATAGATATTCAAACTGATAAAGTCCCAGACAAAGAACTCATACAAGTAACAATGGTTGACACAACAAAGAAGGTTTACAATGGTCAAGCTGGTGGTGACATGGTAGATGGTGACCCATTAGCTTTTGATGGCATCCGTGATAAGGTACCTGCGAGCAGACTTCATGAACTTGGTCTTTTGCCAAAGAAGGAGTTTGAACAGCTGAAAAATGGTAAAACAACTGTCCAAGAGCTTGGTGAGACTGAAAATCTGAAAAGAATTCTCAAAGGAAAGAATGCTATTGCTGGTGTTTTGACACCAACTAATCAAAAAATGTCCATCTATCAAGCATCCAAAGAAAAGAAGATCACTCCTGGGACAGCTATGATCCTTCTTGAAGCACAAGCAGCCACAGGATACATTTTAGACCCCATCAAGAAGAACAGACTTTCTGTTAATGAGGCTGTAAAGGAAGGCTTGATTGGCCCTGAACTTCACAACAAAATGCTTTCAGCTGAGAGAGCTGTTGTTGGCTACAAAGACCCATACACTGGTGGAAAGATCTCTGTATTTGAAGCCATGAAGAAGGGACTGATAGAACATGATCACGCCATCAGAATCCTTGAAGTTCAACTTGCTACTGGTGGCATTATTGACCCAATCAACAGTCACCGTGTACCTAATGAAACTGCCTACGAGCAAGGACAGTATGATGCAGAAATGAATAAAATAATGCAGAAACCTTCTGATGACACAAAGGGATATTTTGACCCCAGCACTCAGGAACCTCTGACATATTCTGAGCTTATGGCGAGGTGCATTGCTGACCCAGACACCGGTCTGTTACTCCTGCCAATCACAGATAAAGCTGCTCAGTGCTCCAGTATTTACACTGAAGAAGAGACCAAAGATGTATTCAGCAAAACAACTGTCTCAGTGCCATTTGGAAGATTCAAGGGAAAAACTGTCACAATTTGGGAGATAATAAATTCTGAATACTTCACTGAAGATCAGAAGAAAGACCTTCTCCGTCAGTACAAGACAGGCAAAATCACAATCGAAAAGATCATCAAGATTGTGATTACTGTGGCTGAGGACAAGGAGAAAAAGAAAGAGATTACCTTTGATGGTCTGAGAGCATCTGTTCCTGCCAGTGAGCTCCTGGAGTCCAAAGTCATTGATAAAGATCTGTACAACAAATTACACAAGGGAAATATATCAGTCAAAGAGGTTTCTGAAATGGAGCCAGTCCAAAAGGCGCTGAGGGGCACAAACTGCATTGCCGGTGTGATCATTGACTCCTCCAAAGATACTATGTCCTTTTATCAAGCTATGAAGAAGGACATGGTTAGACCTGGGCTTGCCTTGAAAATGCTTGAAGCACAAGCAGGGACAGGCTACATGGTCGACCCTGTTCAAAATCAGAAATACACTGTTGATGAGGCCGTCAAGGCAGGTGTTGTTGGTCCTGAGCTCCATGAAAAGCTCCTGTCTGCAGAGAGAGCTGTTACAGGTTTCAAAGATCCCTACACTGGAAAGACTGTATCTCTGTTCCAGGCAATGAAAAAAGATCTAATTCCTAAAGAACAAGGCATACGGTTGCTCGATGCCCAAATGACCACTGGTGGCATCATTGATCCAGTAAAGAGCCATCATATTCCTCATGATGTGGCTTGCAAGAGGAATTACTTTGATGAGGAAATGAAACAGTCTCTAAGCAGCCCAAATAATGAAACCAAATGTTTTGTTGACCCAAACACAAAGGAAAATCTCACATACTCACAGCTTCTCAAGAGATGTGTCACTGACAAGAAAACTGGTCTTCCACTCCTAGCTCTTTCTGATGAAGCAATCAAGGATAAGGAGGAGTCAAAATACACTGAAACTCAGGCAAAAGATGCCATGACTCAAGCAACTTTGGAGCTTGATTCTGGGCCATTTAAGGGCAGGAAGGTGACCCTGTGGGAAATTATCAACTCTGAGTATCTCACTGAAGAACAGAGGTTTGACCTGCTCAGACAGTTTAGGTCAGGAAAGGTTACAATTGAAAAGATTATTAAGATTGTTATCACAATTGTGAACGAGAAAGAAGCCAAGAAACAGGAACAGTCCAGCTTCAAGGGACTCAGAGCTCTTGTCCCAGCAAAGTCCCTGTTTGATTCGAAGATTATTGACAAACCAACCTTGGATCTCATTCAACAAGGCAAAACAACACCTAAACAAGTCAGCGAAAATCCCAATGTGACTAAATATCTCCAGGGAACTGAAAGCATTGGTGGCATTTACGTTGAACCAACAAAGGATAAAATCAGCATTTATCAAGCTATGAAGAAAAAGCTCCTCAGACACAACACTGGCCTTTCACTTCTTGAAGCCCAGGCTGCAACTGGGTTCATTGTAGATCCAGTGAGAAACCAATGCCTGTCAGTAGATGAGGCAGTGAAATCAGGCATTGTTGGTCCTGAGCTGCATGAAAAACTGCTCTCTGCAGAAAAAGCTGTCACTGGCTATAAAGATCCATTCACGGGCAAGAAAATTTCCCTCTTTGAAGCAATGCAAAAGGATCTCATACTGAAAGAACATGCCATGCCCCTGTTAGAAGCTCAGATGGTCAGTGGAGGAATCATTGACCCCGCAAACGGCCATCGTGTACCCCTTGACGTTGCATATCAGAGAAATATTTTCAGTAAAGAAATTGCCAATACTCTGTCTGAATCATCTGACGATAACAAGGCTTTCTCAGATCCAGAAACTGATGAGAATGCAACCTACAAGCAGCTTAAAGACAAATGCAAAAGAGACTCAGACACAGGCCTGTACTTCCTACCACTCTCCAAGCCTCAGTCTCCAACTGTTGTGGAGAAGACATACCTGTATACAGAAGAACAAACTCAGAGTGATCTGACCAACACTCAAATTGACATTCCAATTGAGGGCCTTGCTGATAAACCAAAAAATCTGTGGGATGTTATTAACTCCAATTTGCTTCCAGAACAAGAGAGGCAGAGACTCATGGATGACTACAGATCTGGTAAAATCACTAAAGAGCGGATGATAATCATCATTATTGAGATAATGGAACAAAGGGAGATCATCAGAAACGACACTCCCCTGTCATGTAAGACTATAAGGAGAAGGATAACTATTGAGGAGCTCTACAATGCTCGCATCATTGACTTGGAGACATACAACCTTCTTAAACAGGGCAAGAGAGATATCCGTGATATAATGGAGCTGACAAGTGTGAAACAATATCTCTACGGCACAGGCTGTGTTGCTGGGGTCACAACAGACTCAAGCTCCAAGATAAGCATATACCAAGCAATGAAGAGAGGTTTTATTAAACCTGAAATAGGTCTCATCCTGCTAGAAGCACAGGCAGCAACAGGCTTCATTGTTGATCCAGTGAAGAATGAGACACTCACTGTTGACGAAGCTGTTCGTAAGGGTGTTGTTGGACCTGAGATCCACGATAAACTTCTTTCAGCTGAAAGAGCTGTCACTGGATACAAAGATCCATACAGTGGTAAAGTCATATCTCTTTTCCAGGCCATGAAAAAAGATCTTGTTCCAGAGGATTATGCCCTGAAAATGTTGGAGGCACAAACTGCCACTGGTGGCATTATTGATCCAGAGTTCCAGTTCCACCTGCCAGCAGACATTGCCTTGCAAAGAGGTTATATTAACAAGGAAACCAATGAGCGACTGAGTGAAGATGTTAAAGGATTCATTGATCCTGTTAATGATGAAAAACTGTCATATGCTCAGCTACTAAAGAGATGCAAACTGGAGGGTGGATTGCGTCTCCTTTCCCTGGGAGACAAGAGACTGACATTCAAGGGACTGAGAAAACAGATCACAATGGAGGAGCTGATTCGCTCTCAAATTATTGACCAGGACACTGTTAATCAACTAAATGAAGGTTTCCTCTCAGTGGAGGAGGTTAGCAATAGACTGTCAAGGTACCTTGAGGGCACTGGCTGTATTGCTGGTGTATTTTTGGAGACCACCAAAGAACGTCTGTCGATATACCAGGCCATGAAGAAGAACATGATTAGGCCAGGCACTGCATTTGAACTCCTTGAGTCCCAGGCAGCCACAGGGTATGTAATTGATCCAATTAAGAACCTCAAACTGACTGTTAATGAAGCAGTAAAGATGGGAATTGTAGGTCCAGAATTCAAAGACAAGCTTCTCTCTGCTGAGCGAGCAGTCACTGGATACAGAGATCCTTATTCAGGAAAGACAATCTCCCTGTTCCAGGCCATGAAAAAGGGGCTCATCCTGAAAGATCACGGTATCCGTCTCCTTGAAGCCCAGATTGCCACTGGTGGAATAATTGACCCAGAGGAAAGTCACCGTCTTCCAGTTGAGGTGGCTTACAAGCGTGGCTTCTTTGACGAGGAAATGAATGAGATCTTGTCAGATCCATCTGATGACACCAAAGGCTTCTTTGATCCTAACACTGAAGAAAACCTAACTTACCTTCAGCTGATGGAGAGGTGTATCACTGATCCCGACACTGGCCTGGTGCTACTGCTACTGAAAGAAAAGAAGCAGGAAAGGAAGACCTCCTCCAAATCCTCAGTTCGTAAACGCAGAGTTGTCATTGTAGATCCAGAGACAGGCAAAGAAATGACTGTGTATGAGGCCTACAGGAAGGGACTCATTGACCACCAAACCTACCTGGAGCTTTCTGAGCAGGAGTGTGAATGGGAGGAGCTCACAATGACTTCCTCTGATGGGACTGTAAAATCCATGATCATCGACAGAAGGTCAGGCAGACAGTATGATGTTGATGATGCTATTACACGTGGACTCATTGACCAGAATTCTCTTGATACATACCGCGCTGGAAACCTGTCAATCACAGAGTTTGCTGACATGCTTTCTGGAAGCATGGGAGGCTTCCGCTCACGCTCATCCTCATTTGGTTCAACCGCTGGTTCCACATACTCCTCTCCAATGAGTCCCATACCCTCCATTAAGCCCCCTGCAGTCATATGGAATGACCCAACAGAGGTGACTGTACCCATAGCAGGAATATTGGACATAGACACACTGGAGAAAGTCTCTGTCACTGAGGCAATACACAGAAACCTGGTAGACAACATCACAGGCCAAAGATTGTTGGAGGCCCAAGCCTGCACTGGGGGAATAATTGATCCCACCAGTGGAGAGAGATTCTCAGTCACTGAGGCTACGGAGAAAGGCCTGGTAGATAAACTCATGGTTGATCGCCTCAACTTGGCACAAAAAGCATTCAATGGATTTGAAGACACCAGAACTAAAGTAAAGATGTCTGCTTCCCAGGCCCTGAAGAAGGGCTGGCTGTATTATGAAGCTGGCCAACGTTTTCTGGAGGTTCAGTATCTAACTGGTGGGCTTATTGAACCTAACGTTGAGGGCAGAGTTCCCCTAGATGAATCCATCCGGAAAGGAGCAATTGATGCCCGCACGGCCCAGAAACTGAGAGATGTCAGTACCTATTCAAAATATCTAACATGTCCAAAAACCAAATTGAAAATCTCTTTCAAAGATGCCATGGACAAAAGCATGGTTGAGGAAGGATCTGGCCTACGGCTCCTGGAAGCCTCTTCACAATCTAGCAAAGGCCTCTACAGTCCCTACAATGTCAGTGGCTCTGGATCTGCATATGGCTCTCGGACTGGCTCTCGGACCGGATCCCGATCTGGCTCCAGGAGAGGCAGCTTTGATGCTGGCTCTGGCTTTAGCATGAACCTCTCATCCTCCTCCTTCACATCTTCATCTAGCTACAGTCGCAGATTTTAATTAGCTAGGTCTATTCCTAATAACCTGCGACTAAGAACCAACAATACTAATGCACTTTACAGTTGCATTTCTAACAGGAAAAAAGATATTTGCATTAACAAAGAAAACATAATTTATTTATTCTTCATTGCATGTGGTCACAACAAGAAATGCCTAGGTTAATTATTTCTTTTCCACATATAACATATGTGTAAACATGTGCCTCTTATATGAGGACATAACAAAGCATTGCTACATAGTTCAAATATGCATTTTATGTAGAACAGATTACCAAATTAATTCGTATTTTTAAAGAAAAGCATGATATTTCTGCTGGTTTTAAGTGACTATATAGTTTCATTTTTACACCTGTTCAAAAGATGTACACTAGTGCTTTCTAAGACTAATATATACTTTATTATGCCAAAATTATTTTTCCAGTATTCCTTGTTTCCTTTGAAATTCAAGAATATTTGTCTATTTTATAAAATTTTTGACAGCTGTAATAATGACATACTTAATGTCAACGTAGTTCTAATGTTTTCAATTACAACATAGATGCCTTCAAAACATTTGAATGTTTGTATAGAGTGTCGAGAGAAGACCTGTTAATGTTTTTATGTTATATGTTGCCTGGGTAACTGTACTCTGTACCCAGTAAACTGCAGTTACATCTGTAAAACACTACAAACTGAAACACTACTAGAATGCTACATTGAATAGAAGTGCCAAAATTAAAGTTTTGCAGCCAGGTGTGAAACTAGCTTCACATCTGTCATCACGTATGGCCTTTTATTTTTAGTGAACATGTTAATTACATCATTGTTTTTACACACTCCAAATTTTTGATGGCTCATACTCTCCATCAACCAAGTGCTCCTGCTAAATCCCAAGATGATGTCAGACTCGATCCTGCCTCCCCCTCACAGAGCTGCCGCCTGTTGTTTTGATTCCTGTAAGTTGGAATTATTATTTATTTATTTTTGTTACATTTTCTTTCTTTTTCTTAAGCTGATTTTGTTCACATCTCATAGCCAATGTTAAACCAGTTTCTCTCTCTGACTCACCAACGCCGTGGATTCACCAGTAGACTCTTCTAAAATCTCATTGGTGCTAATTAGTTTTTTGTTTTGTTTGGTTTTGTTTTTCATAGCTTTCTGAGTTGCTCAGAGTCCAGCGCATGATTGCGGACACTCAGTTGGCCGCAGCGTTCCACCTATCGGCTGTGGACGGATTCCTGAGCTGTCCTCATGCAGAAATACAGGTACTGTGGTCAGCTGTTTTTAAACAGCATTTACACAAACAAATCTGCTTCATTTTGTTTCACAGTTTTTGATTTCTCTTGTTTTAGTGTTCTCCCATTGCATGATTTATTTTGGTTCATGTTTCATAGTTTTTTTTCATTTGCTTCTAGATCGGCCTTTGAGTATCTCCTTTTTTCCATTGTCCATTTGAGGGAAGCTGGGAGCGAGTCAACTTCATCTTGGGATTTTTTTCTAGGAACACTTTATTTTCACAGGTTTATAACATCAATGATAACAATATTTATCCCGTAAGAATGTCTTCATGCTTAGACTCGGCATGCTGTAGGTCTGTATCAACATCATTTGTTTCAAACTGGGACACTTCAGCACATTTTAAATTAATTATTCCACTGAGTATATTTTTCTGTACTGTCTAATTGTTCAACCAAAGCGACTATGACAGAAATTTGGATTGCATGAATGTATGTATTATATCAAAGTCACTTTGTTCAGTTATTGTTTTGCCACAGATTTCCATAAACCTGCAAACAGCTACAGCTTTTATTTTGCTTTTGTTGTTGTTTTTTTTTTCACATGAGATATTTCTGTTTTGCATCTCTGTACACATTTAAGTTTTCATCATGTTTTTTTTTTTTTAAATATCATTTATTTGTTTGCATGTTTTACTAACTTTACAAAACACATGGAGGGGGAGGCGGATGGGGGGTTGGGATGGGTTCGTCATGTAAAATAAAAATCATTTAATTTTTAGCATCACAAACTGGTTGGATTTGCTTTTGGACAAATGTTGCCTTAAATGCTATAGTGAGGATTCTGTTGTATGTGAACCTAACACTAAATTGTAAATAAATATGCTCTGAACAGACACTCTTGTCATTCATGTTCAAGTATCCATGTCACCTATGTTTTATATATATATATATACACAAGTGGCTTAAAGTTTTACATATAATGTACAGAACAGTACATGCTTTAAGTTCAGTCACTCCAGTGTTGAAGAAAAAGCAGATTACAAAACACGTTGTGCAAAATTCAAGTTCACCTAGTCAGAAATATCAGTCACCATTTTAAAATAAGCAATGTTCTTTTTCTGCATGTTAGCGTCACGTCTTGACTTGCACTTGAATTTAACTGAATTTCTTAGACTATGACTTCACAAAGGTGTAAAAGTGCAAAGGATGAACTGTTAACAACTCACAGGTAAAAAGAGACCAAGAATAACAGGATCTCACTCTCATGAGTGCAGGTGACATTTACCTCTCAGAAATAGTACATTTACAATAAGGGGATTCAATATTGACTCGACTGACATAATATTGACTCTGCTGCACTCTCTGTTTGGAGTTTAAAAGCTGTAATTTGAAGATTGCTAATTCCAAACCTGTAGTAACAATATAAGTTGTACCACTGCACTAAAATATTTGATTTTCTGAAAGTGTTAACTAAGGTTATGCAAGAGTAAATGCTTGCATTTGTACAGCCTGCAAGGTCTTTGTGGACATAATACTGAACCAATGAGACAAAACCTGCAGAAGGCCACAGGAGGGCAGCGTTACACTGACCTGACAGGTGTTAACCCAGGAAGGCATGTGTAGAGTATACAGAGAGGTTGTTAAAACTTGTCTTGTTTCCAAAACAACTGGTCAGATTTTCTTTTCATTAAAAAATGTTTTATAGTACATTTCCATTTGTACTGTGTTCAACTGATTTTAGAAAACCTGAAGCGGCATTAGGAGCGTGAAGCATGCATGTGAAGCTCCTTCATACTAGAAGTATACATATTTTGCTCTGTGTGCCAACATTAGCCGCTGGCTTTGATAGAGGAGCCTGTCACCAGAAGCAACGGGGCGTTCACCTCCTTCAATTCTTCACTCAGCTCCTTCGACTACTCTGATCTTTCACTCCCAGCAGGTGGCAGGGAGGTAAGAGCACAGTGAACAGTAACGGCACTCACATTTGCTATTCAAAATGATAGTCTTTCATATATTATATGGTTCCCCACTGTTTCCTGCAGGAGAAAGAAGTTGCTTTGGATGGATCACAAACACCTTCTTCACAGGATCAGAAGCAATGGTACGCTGCCGTGAAGTATCGTCATTTGTTCTGTTGACGTAATACATAGTCCGAGTCCTGGATAAACGGATACATCTTAATATTTTAGTCAAATCACACACTCTGTTTCATGAGAAAAATAGCAGTTCTCAAACAGAGTAATTGTCTGCATGAGTACAAAAGGCCACCGACAGTAACTCACAGCCTGTGACGACAGTGAGTTGTATCAACTCTTTAGACCGTTGGGCCCACATTTGCCAAGGACACACAGAAAGAGCTACGAACTGTGCAGCAAGAACACAAAGTAGAGCAAGTATCCATAATGTATTGAGACCAGAAATTAAGGTTCCAGTCCAGCAGACATGCAGAACTTATCCCTCTTTAATGAGATATTTCAATCTCGTTTAGTTCATTTTGCTTAACATGCAGTTGTGTGCAGAAGTTTTAAACCCTGTGTTTTTATAAAAACATAATCTGATGTAAATGGGTGTTAGTATTAGGCAAAAACAAAGTCAGAGAAGCAGGAGTATAATACATATTTATCATGTTATTATTTTTTTTAACAAAAATTAAACCAAAAAGGGGAACAAAAGGGAATTACTAAGTACCGCCATAATCCCAAGGCCTGCAGATCCACTTTTACCTGCAATTACCTGCAGTGGTTGTCACCTGTATGACTTTATCAGTCTCTGAAATTGTTGTGGAGAACTGGTGGCTCAGTCTTCTTTAAAACATTGCTTTACTTTTCTGGGGATTTGGGGCATTTGTTTATGTACAGCTCTTATGTGGCCACATAGTCTGAAGTTTATGAGGCCATTCCAAAACCTTGATTATTCAGCCAGTCTGAGGTGGATTTATTGATTTATTTTTGTAACTTTTATTTAACTAGTTGAGTCACCTGGGAACCAAATTCAATAAATAAATCTGCTGGAAGAGCAAAATCTAGGCATGTTTAGGCATTAACATCTGAGCATCTCCTTGCCCTATAAACTCAAGAAGATGTGCAAAAAAACATTGGTTTGCTGTGTCAGCAATGGCCATGAAACAAGGCCTTCCAGTGCCAGAGATCCCAGTGGGGCCTGAGCAGCTTCAGAACCAGTTCATGATGCCCCAATGAGGCTACTTGTAAACTCCAGCAATTTATTGAATGGTTCTACAGTGAGTGGTTGATCAAACTACCACTAGTTAGGCTACTACCACAAAAAAAGTTTTCAATCCATAGTTCCCAGAGTATGTTTTAAGTAAAGAGGTGATTTATGTGCAGATCTACTCACATATTTATGATGATGAATAAGGTCTATTGACTGTAAGGTTCCCGGGTTCTGTGGCTGCAAAAGAACCTTAATTCATCAGCCCTCCACTGCCATGCTTGACAGTGGGGATAAGGTGTTTCTGCTGAACATTCGTCACCAAAACACCAAACATGGAACTGGACGTTATGACCAAACAGCTTCACATTGGTTTCATCTACAATTACAAGATTATTCCTGAAGTCTTGTGATTTGTTCAGAAGCAGTTCTGGAAATATCAGTCATGGTACTATGTTCTTTTAGGAGAGAAGAGGTTTTCTCCAGCAGCCCTTCCAAACACACCACCATACTTGCTCACCAAGGGCTTGTGGATCTTCGATCCAGCTCTTTAGTTTTTTGGGGCTTTTTTTTTGTTTAGGGGTAAATTTGCTGAGATGGCCACCCCTCAGAAGACTAACAAGCGTCTTCAATGCTTTGTACGTGATGTGGATAATATTTATTACTGTAGAATGTTGAACTCCAGATTATTACAGCACTTTTTTAGATTGGTGTGCAGAAACAGATGCTTCTCTAAGACCACTGCTTGTGTCTGTTTGTGACACTGTGTTGACATACACTCAAACAGGCTACAGACAAACAGACTGACCAAATATGTGCTTTTCGCGGGCTGCACTGCTGCTGGTGATGAGCAGCACTCGGCTGCAACGTTCCTACTTAAATCCTGCGGAAGCAGTAAGGGAGTATCACATGTTGACCACATGATTCTGTATTTTTATTTTTTTAATTTATTGAAAATATTAATATTATTTTGGCTTTGTTTTAGTTAAATAAATAGCAACACATTGATTTTTTAAATTATGTCTTACATGATGGAGTAAAACAGGGAGGGGAAAACTTTTGCATGTGACTGAAATAATTAGGCTTGTTCTGCTGTTGAGTAAGTTGTGTTTGTTTCAATCAGAATCCATGTTAATGCAGTAAAAAGTAACATTAAAATTAGAGATGTAGTGTTTTTTTGTCTCTGTTGATTAAAACCAAAGGTTTAGTGAAGATTATTAGTTTTGGAAGGAGGGAGCACTCAAATGTGCAAAAATATCATTTAATCAGGGAGATAATAATGCATTTATTGCTAAAATTACAGGATCATCATGTCAACTCATCTCTTTGTTGACTGCAAACTAATGGTGGCATTGGTCTGCCATAATAAACTACTTTTACTATGTCTCACACTGACTGTTGACCATTTTGGCTTTGTTTTTGTACATGTTATCTTGCTCTCATCTGTTTCAGGAGGGATGCAGAGGACATGAGCCAATGGCAGTGTGAGTTCAGGGGTCAAATCAGGGCACTGAGACAGTGGCTCAAGAGTATGGAGATGAAGCTGCCTCCGGTGGACCCCAGGGTCAGTTAGCCCCGACGTCACAATGCCATTCACTTCTACCATTCACTTTCAGTCGACCACATGCTTTGACCATCTCTCTAACTGTCTTTTATTGTGTCTTGGTAGTTATAAGAAAATCCACACTTCAGTATTCTGTCAGGTTTTCCCTCTGTGGTACAAATTAAAGGCACCATGGTTGTGTGATAGTTAGCATGGTCACTTGACCACAGAAAGATCATTCAAAATCTCAGGTGAGACCATTCGGTACCTGTGTGGGTTGTCTGGAGTTCAAAAACTATACACATTGAGGTGATTAGTAATACTACATTTTCCGTAGCAGTGAGCGTGAGCATGTATGGTTGTTTCACTCCGGTAATGATGGCCTGTTCGGGGTGAACCCCACCTCTCACCCAATATCAGCTGATTCAACACCCCCAAACAGGATGGGGCAGGTATTTAAAACAGACTGATAGTGTCTTTTACTGCTTTATTTCATCTATTTTTTTAATCTAACCCCTTGGGAAAAAAAAAAAAAAGTGTCTCAGTCTTGATAAATGAACCACAAATATTTAGTTGGAATAATTATATTCTTGCATGAAAACCTCTTTAAACTACATTCTGTTTTTACATCAAAGAACCTACCTAGAACTCTCCTGCAAGTATTAGATGTTTTCCTGCTTTAACACACCTGATTCAAGTTAATAGATCATCATCAGCTTCCCGTCGAGGTCTGCACAATCTCTTAATGAAGCAGCGATTTGTATCAGGGTGTACTGAAGCAGGAAACATCTTAAACTTGCAGGACAGTGGCCCTTGTGGGTGACAGCTGTCTGTGGTAAACTTAACTGGCTTAACTGGCGCTTACTGTCTTGATGTAATATGAGCTGGTAGTAAAGACCTAATGGTGCAGAATCATTATTATTGAAAAACAAAAGAAAAACGTGTTGTGCCGGGTAATTGTACAAACATACTATCTATATGTACTAACAGCCACCCTTCCGACTGGCCTGCACCCTTTAGGCATGACAACTTTGCCTGGACCTGCACCTTAACTGTGCTCTCACAAAGTCAGTTAGCCTTGCTTATTTGTAGAGCGCCTGTGGAGCTCAGTCAGATCCTGCCAGCCCTCATTTAACCCCTGGCAGACCTTTTTTTGGATGTCATTTTGGTAGCAACCTCTGAAATGAGGATGAATCTAAGGTAATGTTAGTTAGCATGGGCTAAGCCAAGCTAAACTTGCTAACTTGCGGAAACTCAGCTGTTTGCTCATTCTGTCAATTTGAATGACCTGAGGTCGGCCAGGGTCACTGCTGCTAAGATGATGCCTTCCGAAGGTCTGGAGAAGAAGGCTTCAAACAAAGGCTCCAGAAAACCAATGGATGGCATTATGGATTTGGAAAAGGATCACATTTACTGGAAGGAAAAAAGTGGGAAATATATTGTTCTTAATTTCTTTAACTTATCTAGACAACTGGCTACATCTCTTACAAATGTTTTTTTTTTTTTAATTTACATTTCTGGTTCTGTTTTCATAATCAGTAAGGTGTGTTAGAACAGTACAGAAAAACGTACATGCAGACTAGATATACTTGACTCTTTATATACAGAGAAAGATCTCCAACATTTGTAAAGAAATTTGCAAAATTTGTGTTTAGAAAGATTTGCTTTTATATGATGGAAACTTTCCCATGCAGCTTCCAGAAAAATCATCGATTACCTCAGTTCAAGAGGTTGATCCTTTTCTCCCTGTTGGAGAATGTGCTGGCACTTTTAAGAGTCCGAAAAAAAGGAGTACTGGAACAATGACTTAATTTAGCCAGTACACTAAAGTTTTGAGGTGTCTTTAGAAAAAGAGGAAAGATGATGTGCCCTTTTTTTTAAATTCCCCGACGGACGCTGAGGTGGTCCTCCTCAACTCCTGCAGGGAGACTTCGTTAGGCCACAGGGGGACAGAGGGGCTGGGATTTAGGCTCCATTGTGCCGAGCCTGGACAGCCAGACTAGAGAAAAGTGCTTGGCACTGGAGGCCCTCTGCACACATGATCGAACACACTGAAAAGACATCAGAGCCAGATGGGTGGAAGAGGCGAGGGGGCAGAAAAGGGGATTTTTATGGTAAGAGCACTCAGATCTGATTATGTAGAAACCTAAACACAAGCAGATTTTGTCAAATAATTATTCATAATAATGTTTTTAGAAATGTTTTGCAGTAAATACTGACTGATTCAAGGTGATCAAACCAGTTCTGCAGCCATCTTGGTTGTTTTGAAAAGCGGCTTACTCCTGTATGAGTGATGGTTTAGAGCCCGCCCCCAACCTGTTGCGGTTGGTTCAGTAGGTTCTACACTGCTGGAAAAGGGGGTGAACGACAGGGGTACCAGACTCATCTCATGAGAGAAAGTTTCCGTGAAGTAAATGGATACAGCTGGCCAGGCAAGCTCAAACTAGCTCAATTAGTCAATTAGTTGAGTAAATGTTTGGTTTGTCATTTAACTTTTCATTTGTAAGAGTGGTATCGGTTTATTTTATGTGTAAAATGTTACATGGCTGCACCTTAAGTGTATTTCTGATCATGGCTGGTAATTAGATTTGCTTGCTTTACCACCGTATTTGCTCCGTATCCCAGTGTCTTTGTCCTCCCTTCAGTCTTATTGCACATAAAACCAGTTGTGTCGTGTCGCTTGCATCAAATCTAACTTAACAGAATCACTTAAGTCTGAAGTCTGTGAGAAACTTTGTGACACGTATACGTAAATTTTGGTCTTTTCTTATCTTATGTCTTATCTTCATGCCTAACAGAAGCTGAACGAATTAATTCAGCCATCAGATAAGGAAACATTTCATTGAGTTTAATCTAATGTTCCAGAAATGACAGCCAGTCGTGCTCAGAACAACTACACAATAGCTCTCCAACACATAGGATGACATGAGCAACTTATGAATATTCTTTTATGAAAAATATAACTTTTTCAGTGGATCGGTTACACTAAGGATCAGGAGCAGTCCATGTTTTTACTGTTAAAGGAAGATTTAGTTTCCACTCTGATTTAGTGACATAGTTCATGAGATGAATGTGTTCAGTTGTTCTGACTGTACATTTGGATTCATGGGTTTGAACTTATATGACCTCTGAAGCCACAAAATGATACTCATCATACGAAGGATTTTGTCAAAGACAAAAGAGATCTTTGTTAAAGATGTCAGACCAAGCTCCTGCTAATTTATTTGTGCATTTGAGTTCATGACAAGAGTGTGTTGTGACCCTGTCAAAGCTACTGGACTCCCCAAATGACAGAGATGATGTTACACAGCCCAAGACACAGTTCTAATGAAAAGAAGGCGACACACATGAACAGATCTGAGGGGAGTAAATCACCTTGACTTTCTCTGCTCCATGCACTATAACACAAAAACACAATGTTTTAACTTAGACCCTTTTCTTAGTTAAAACATTGTTCTTATATGTTGCATTTTAAGAAGCCACCGTTTCCATAGGAACTGACATGTAAGATACACAGGCATGTCTTATCACATTGTGAAAGCTCAAATGCTTTGGAGAGCTTTGGTCTGACCCCCTGTGAGAGTGTGTGAAATAAAGGGGTGCCTTTTTATTCCTACCATGCCTTTATCATACTGCATCCGACCACAGACTTTTGTCATGGTAATGCTATTAGTCTGCTGCACTGCTGGTTGCAGTCTGAGCCAGAGGGACTCGTTAGTTCGCTGCATACATGAGGACATCCCTCAGTGCCCCCTCCCCAGTCCTCAGGCCCTTCCACAATACACAGGAGAGTCACACACCTGCTCTATAACGCAGGAACACTGGCACAGCTTGAACGGTTTTCCGATAAACATGGGGTACTTAGGAGACTTAAATTGGATTTTTCTCAAGCACAAACATGATAAAAACTTAAATGGAACTGGCATGTAGTTTGCAGATCCATGAGTTATGGAGAAAAGAGACCTGAATATGAATATTATTTTGGTATTTGTAGTAATGTAGTGTGAATATTACTTGTGGATAATATTATAGCCCACTGGTAACAGCGGCCCAGTGCAGCCAGTATGTGTAGCAGCAAAACATTAGTTAATCAACTAATGACGTGAAGGAATAACTGTTAAAATCTTAAATTCTGCAATTCTTGCTCCGACTATTGTCCAAGATTTACTCTTGTGTCTCTTAGCTGGTCACTCTCTAATTTTGATTTCCATCATCAGCTTTGAGTTCCTTCATCGCCTCTGCCATGATCTCCACTGTGGCTCTGTGAGCTAGTCTCATTGCTGTTGATGTGTTAAAAAGTGCCATAAGCGATAGGTACATTTCTGCACACGACAACCTGGATGGCAAGACCGGTACAGCTAAATGGAAAGTAAACAAATATTCGTTCAATTTGAATTGAAACTGCTGTTATATAACATGACAAACAAGTCCCTTTTGCTGCTTCAAAAGGGGATTATTTGTAAGCTACGGCATGTAACAGTAAGCCAATATTTCACTTAGCTGTACCAGAAGATCTGAAGATTCATGAGAAAGTATTGACTGAACTATGGAGCCTCTGCTCAATATTAGTCAAGACTCAATGTCAGTTTCAGTTTCTATGCTGATGATACACAGTTTTATCTTTCCTAGCACAATGATAAATTGGCCCACATAAGGATTCTCAGCAACTGCTTTCGTGACTTCAAAAGCTGGATGGCCCACAATTAGCCCCACTGCACATGTATCCACCGACATTTAGAGCCAGCATAACACAGTGCCTCTGGTAGCTTAATAAATCTTGTCATTTGTGACATCTGTCTGGTGACACTAAGGCTATTATGGCTGAAGGGTATAGGCATGCTTAAGAATAGATACACATTAGATAGGTCAGAAACCTATTGTTCTTGTTGATGAGTTAGTCTTTTGCATCCATGTGAGACGAGGAGAGTGCAAGAAGCCCTCACGTGTAGGGGGAATATGTCTTGTTACAGAAGAGCATAGTGCTCACGGCAGTATGCCGTCACTTTGACACTCGGGGTCAGAAGTTATTTTCTGTGTCTCCCTGCCTCCCTGCTAATGGTGTTCTTCATTAGTCTTTGTTTTTAGCTTTCTGGTTTCCTAGAGCCTGCAGCAGATGCTGCATCCCAAATAAGCCTTGTGCACACAACTTTCAAGCAGGCCCTGGACGATGGGTGAGAGATCACGGTCTATTATTCTGTCTTCTCTGTTTCTGACAGCCAGCAAACACTACCCCTGCTCTTTGACACCACTTTCTTGACCTTTAGCCTAAGGGAGATGTCGTTTATTACTCAGAATCAGCAAGACAAATGACTAATAAATTATGCTCACATGACAGTAAAGTAATCTTCTCTATTCTGACTTTGTTTGGCATTAAATTCTGTATCTAAATTGTTTTTCTCATTGGCATGCTAAATTTAATGGGATTTTACATTACTATAAGTAAGAGACTTTCATTCACACGTTTCATCAGGGTTAAGAGCAATATATGGATGTTTTTCTTTTATTACTCATGCCTTCAGTTTCCAGTAAAAAAAAGAAAAAAGAAAGAAGAATGACAAAAAGTGGGCTTATTGCTGCAAATCCTCTCTATGCTGAGTAGTTAACTCAAAAGTGGAGGATGATGTAGTTGAACTCTTCTGTTCCCAAGAGCCCAAATCCTCTTCTCAGCCATGATTTCCAGTATCCAAGCAGCCCTGCAGGTCCCAAGCAACCCAGTGGGGAAGCCCATCAGTCTTTCATCCACTTTTCTTGGAAGCCACCTCTTTCGGTGATAAATGACAGTGTTCATGCTGAATGGTACTTCTGGTTTGACCCTTAAAAGGGAACCCCTCTTTTTTCATTTCTGGTGAAGAGGGCTAATTACCATGTTCTGTAGAGGAGCCACTGAGGTCTTATTTAATTTGAAAGCAGCAGCTAGCTTGAGATAGTGAAGGAGGGGGGAGTCAAGCCCATAAAATTAATCTTTTTTTTTTTTTTTTTTTTTTTTAAGCTCAGTCCCTTGGCACATGAGACCTGTGATCAAATTAAGTCCCCCCATTGGACACTAATTTGAAATCACATTAATTTGAAAGACCACTCTTTATTCTCAAACCTGTGTCTACTCCATTATCACTGACATTTCGGAACCATAATGAAGTCTGCTGAAAGAAAAAATGAACTGAATTTATTTATAACCAATCTTACCACGACAGCAGCTTATTGTGTCATTGCATAACTCACCATGCCAGGTGGTCTTTAACCACAGCAACTCTTTCTGTGAGAAGTATCTGAACGATCTATGTACACTTACTGTGAAATGGAAAGCAATGGTTTTTGGCAAACCATTTAATTAATACAGAGGGAGCTCTAAGATGCTTAAAGCACGGATCAGGTGACGTGGTTTTACGACCGTGTTTGCCTGGCAAAGCGATTCCTTTTCACTGCCAGCTGCTTTCACGCAAACAATGAAGAGACACAGAATGCAGACCCAACTTTCTTAATAAATAAATAAGCCCTGAAAGCTAAAAAAAAAACATGTGCCTCGTTTGCATCTTGTGAGCTAAAGGTTTTATAAAACACCATCTCTGATGTTTGTACTATTAAAACCATTTTTCCAAGAAAAACGTGAAACTGGTATAGCGATCTACAGTCTTGAACCAATCCAGAGGGGACATCCCTCTTAGTAGTTTCATGCACACTTCTGAGAGGAACACAACCTAATTTTGGAGGTTATAAGAGTTTAGCGATGGATCTACATCCTTGACTGTCGAGCTGTAGAGTTTGGCTCCCGTCTCAGCCAAAGAGGGTTTCGGGTAACATAACTTTCCTTTATTCGGATAAATTTGCTGTGTCTAGAAGATATACATATTTTAAAAAAAAAGAATGTGGTTAAGCTTAGGCTTCATGCACAAAACGTGTTGGACAAATAAACCCAACATTTCACTGGCTTACTTTGAAAGTCATGCTGGCACCACACAAAACATTAAATAAATAAAAAACAAATATAAATGATGAATGCCGGAAACTTGTCTAGGGTGAACCCCCGCCATTGGCCGCAGATAGCTATATGAATGGATGTCCATCAGAACAAACTCAAAGACCATTTTTTTTTATTGGATATTGTACCTTCTGCAAACACAGCATATTCGATATGGTCTAATCAAAACCTTTCCGGTAACACTTTTATCGTCGTCCCTAAAGTACCCAAGAGTTAAATAGCTTGGCCACAGGGACCACACCAAATCTAGCTAGCCGAGAAGTGTCAAGAATTTACAGTTGTTTTGTTCTTCTGCTTTTGTTCATTCACACAATATTCTTAAATTACGGCTGTAAGCAGGTGGGGGTTTTGGGTCAGAAATGGGGCAAGAATGTGGGAACAGAAGATCACCATGAAAACCAGAAGAATCTGCAGAGCAAATGTAACAGACCACTCCGTCTTTGACTCCATAACAGAGAGACATTTAGAAGGCTACTCTATGCAAGACAATAACATGAAAAGCGGTTTTACAAGACAACAACCGCCTATTTTTTCTTTAAAACTATTTCGGGCAGGAATGAGACAAGAAACGGGGGAAGCTGATCAGGGGCAACAAAAGGCCTGTGCTGGAATCAGCTTCAGTGAAGATTAAGCCTCTGGCACTCGACATGCTGAGGACTCTACAGGGCACTGCGTTTCAATTCAAGAATACGTGGCTGTCACGAATTACAGTGTACAGCCCCAAAGAAGCACAAAGACTGTATAAAATTTTTTTAAAAAAAAGAGCGGGATAAACCCCCTGTGACATCACACATGTGCTAAACAAGCTGGCCTGAAGCTGGCCGCAGCACGGCCACCGCAGTTCAGTTACTGGAAGTTAGCTATTTTGGCTTGGCTGCCGTAGCTAACGTTAACTTATGATGCTGCCTAATTCATTCTGGTCCAGACAGCCTCATTTCAAATTCAGCTTCTGACCCAACATCTGAAACAATCACTGCCAGAGCTGAAATGAGGACTAGCACAGCGCTCCTGGAACCCGCAGTCGCTCGGGGCGCTGCTCGTGGGCCTAAGTCGAGAGTCCATCAATCAACAGAAAACACTAGTAATTATCCATAAATTAGTGCCTCAGTATAATCTCACATGATGAGGTAAACAGACCTCGCGTACAGTTGTCAAGGATGGGAAATCTAGCTGTGGAGACCAAAATTGTTTTTTGAACCAGGCTGAAATTTTTTTTTATTTTTGCTGAAAACAAACAACCTTTTACAAACATTTTACTATGAGGGTCAATGAAAATGGACTCACTTATCGAGCAAACTGGAACAGTCAAGGAACTGCAATTTTCTTCATTTCTGGGTTCACATCAGACTAGTAAGTCGGATGTAACTCATTGTGGAAAAACTAAACTGTGTCCAAACAGCCAAACTATAGGTAACTTAGCACAAATGGAAGTATGGTGACTAAAATTCAAACAAAAATGATGAGCATTGGATGTAGTATTTAGTCAAACATAACTTCACAGTTGATGGTTTGGTTGCAGAAATGTCTCAACATCACAGGGAAGTGTCATAACTGTCACCCTTGTTGGATCAAAGTATTTCTACCTTACCGACACACTGAAGGTACTTTTGAATTACTTCTAGATGAAAGTAGTTTGTTAATGGAGTTATGCTTTGAACGTCTGACCCACAGCGAGTAGGCCTAAGCTCTTAACACATCTCAAGCTGAATGAACCAGGTTTGCATTGACAAGTTCAAAGACATTTCCACTCACATGTAACACAGTAGCTACATTAGAGCAAGTGGCATCGATTATAAGCTCCCGAGGTGATACATGGATCTTCATATTGGAATGCAGGGAGAGAAGTGCACGTTAAAGCAGGATTATGTCCTAGAGAAGAAAAAGTGAATGGGTGAGTAATGTTCACGCGTTCAAACATTTGGTGGATTAGTCAATAGTTTGATTATTTGGCTGACTGGAGAAAGACAGACGGGAGAGATGAAGAGGGCGTGGGGACTGTAGATGTTTTGTGAGACAATAACCTGTATGCATGCATCTGTCGGTCCATTTCTAAAGACATTTTGTGTGCTATTTCTGTCATGAAGTTAATTTGTTATACTGCGTCTTATCAAATCGCTGAAATGTTTTAAACAGGCAAACTTCGGTTCAAACACGAGGACTAAGGCGTTAGATGGGAGCTTAGTGTTGCCATACAGTGTGATTGCTGCGTGACATTTCTAAGTCAAATATTGTGATGTCTTTATATGCACAATGAGAAGTTCCCCTCAGGGGTCTTTCCTTTAGTTTCCCATGCCAAAAGCATAAAAAGGACTCTGAATTACCCTTCAATTGCTCTCTAGTTTGTGTTTTGTTCCAGGTTCTTTGTCTGAAGGTAGGGTTGCAGTGGTTTGGACTGTGTTGAAAACTAATCTGAGGTGTTTTACCGTAATTAGTTGTCTTTGTTGTTGCTGTGGGGACTGCTGTACTGTCTCTGAATGGGAAATCAGGGGCTGCAAGGGTGTGTGTGTGTGTGTGTGTTTGTGTGGGTAAAAGGGTGGGTCTGGGTCCCCTCTTTTGTAGCCTGCACTACTTTTCTCCCTCAACATCCAGAGAGGGAATGGGTCGAGGCAGCTGTCACTTAACATGTGAATGTTTTGAGGGCGGCCCAGGGGTCTTTGGACGACTCTCCTTCTTTTCTGTCCCCCAACCCCATTTTTCAGGCAGAAGCAGCGTGGAGTTTCTGAGCCACAGTCAGACCCAGAGGAGGGGCTTTGTTGGATGAGGAGGGGGGAGAGAGTGAAAGAGAAAAAAAACCCCTGAGGAAGGTAAAGAGGGCACTTTGCCGCCTAGCTGCCTGTTACGGGAACAACCTGAGCAGTTGCAGTTCGGGTGAGAATACTACCGCCGTGGTGCGACATGGGCTGGAACTGGTACGATCTGACCTCCTTGTGAAAACTATTCTTGGCTGGGAACTGTGGGAGTTCAAATGAGCCGTTGGACTACATTGTCTCTATCCGGGTGCACTATCCCATCGGTGGCATTAACAAGGAAGGAATTCCTCTATCACAGCTCCCACAACAAAGAAGAAAGAAAGAGGAGCAGAGCTGGTGGGAGGAGAAGTGAAGTGAAGGGAGGGGAGGGGTGCACTGTGAGGGGAGAGGAGGACATTGTTTGGCTGTGACTGTGGGCAACGGAAAAGCATGAGTTATCAGGGCATGTGTGAGTGTGTTTAGAAAGTGTTTGTATGCGAAAATGTGTAAATGAGTGGAGTGTAAGTTAGAGGTAGTATGTAAGCGAAGGGGGCGTGAGGAGCGTTCAGTTTGGGATGTTGGAGCTGGGAGGCCGTTCAAAGGATGCTCAAACAAAGCTGGATTTTTTTTCTCTCTCTCCCTTTTGAATGGTGATTGAGGGCTGGCTGGAGTCCTCTACTCATGCTGCTGGGTTTTGCTCTGCTTCAGGGTAAGTGTAAATACATTCAAGTGAGCTTCTAGCCACCAGACCTGCCACTGACTCAGGACTGGCCCAGGGAGAGTTTGGTTTTGGGCTTTGCTGGTCAGTAATTACAACAGGGAATCTGTGAATACATTTAGACTCAGGGATTCTCTACATATTTTCAAACTACTTAAACGATTAAGTGCAGCAGAAAAAAAAAAAGCACCACTGTGAATGGATCATTCTGATGTGAGTATATTTAATTTAGATTAATAGTTTGTTCTGTATGGACAGTTCCTCAATGTCTTGAGTTGACAGTTCAAATATCTATGCAGGAAGGATCCTTTAGGTATCACAGTGACCTAAAGGAAACCTAAAAGAAGTGGCTTTGTGCTGCATATTTGCAGGACTGTTTGTAACATCTGACCTTGTACTACACTATATCCACCCCTAAATGTTATGAGTCTCATGGGTGAACACACAGCTGCCATCTTTGATTAGGAACCACTTCAATGATTGCTACTTTAGGACCTCCCTTAAGAGAAACTGACAAACAGCAGGGAAAACACATAAACCAAGGCTGTTGTGATTGATAAGTATTGTTCTGCTAACTAACTACCGACCCAGCCATATAAGGCTTCTTGAATTATCTGAAGGGATAAATGAGATTCACATAAGACTTCTGGGATACTGTGGTTTGAGAGAGGCTGCTCAAAAACCTTGGATGTTCACACACAGTTCCTGGCCACAATGAGAATTAGATGAAACATGGAAATATCCGGTTCTTATAGGTAATTAGATTTGTTATTCCACATGTCTGTTAGTATACTATGGTGAGACCCCTACATTATGGTTATAATTCAATAGTCCCACATGTATCATAAATCACAGCTAAGAGCAGACAGCGGGCTGCTCTGCACCGAGGACCATTTCACAATGGGTTAGATGCGAGCATGGTGAGGTCATTTACAATATTAGATGAAAGGTTGAGTGGTTCTCTGGTTGCCGTCTTCTCTTTCTAGTATCGTTATGCTAGAAAGTGAAAAATGTTCATCAAGTATGGACTCTATCTTTAATGAGAAAGTTTGTCTGATTTGCTTTCATTCTAGACAAATGTAGGTCACTGTATTGTCCCTGTGTATTCCTTCATGTGATGGCCAATAACCCCTCTTCTTTTGTCTCCTTTATGTGAGGGCTTGAGTGGCCCTTTCTATTACTCATAATAAAAAAGAAATGCAAATTCAGTTTGAACAGTATCTCCCTGCAAGTGGATGATGTAATGAGAGCCATCCTCGTTCATACTGCTTTGAGGTCACTTTGGAGAAAGCCATGTAATTCAGCTAACGACCACACATGTGGTGCAGTAACCAGACACGGCACACCCTCTATTTTCAATTGTTAACCCATGTGGACACAGCCACAGCCACTCTGCTCTCCTCAGGAGGCTGCTAGGCAGTGATCTGAGCTAACTGGGTAATCATTGATCTTGAGGCTGGGGCTTTGTCTAGGCACCACTCTCTGATCTGACTGTGTACTCCCCTGTGGACCCCTGGACCGCATCATCTGCTCAGCAGAGACACACATGATGCAAGGCATAATGCATCACGCACTTATCATATCAAAGCAGGGCATATTGCGGTTCTCACTGACTTAAATGTGGTCCAAAATCTGATATTTAAATTTCAATGAGGTTTAATTAAAAATGTGGGTGGATCCTGATAGTAGTAGCACAGGGAGAAGTTCTCCCTGGCTGCAGATTTTCTGTTTTTAACCTCAGGCAAAGAAAGAGAGCTGCATATTCAGCATAACGTTGTCTTCCAGGAGCATTACTGTATGTACTCGGCGCTAAACATCTGTCTCTGCTGCATTATTAAATCGGAAAACATCCTTTTTAGTAATTTGAGCAACAAACCTCACAATTTTGTCTTTGCTGACCCATTCTGCACCCCCCTGCCCGACCCATACTCCCTACCTCCGATCATTAGTCACGAAGCATGACCTGTGCTGACCGGTGTAATTCTGAATGAACCAGTCCGACCCCACCTAGGAAGGAGGGCCTGGCTTCAACAGGAACCCTGCCTGTGATCTCTTGACGGGCTCACCTCAGCTCCTCAAAGCCAAGATAATTATGTCCACCTCTGACCCCTCTGTCAAAACAATGAAGGCTCTAAGATGAGGGGGAAGCAGACAGACTGACAGTTTGATGCTGCCCGATCCAATGAGTCTTCACAGTTGGTGATATTAATGAAAACACATTTGTTTAAAAAACTGAAACTATGTTTTATCACATAAGGTATGTAGTCGATTTTACCGTCAACCTTTCTCCTGCCCACTCCGTGTACCCGGCCCTCCTCCTGTTGACACCCAACAGAATTGGGGCGATGTCTGCATTTTTATGGCTGTCATATTTGATCAGATCCTAAGCGGGTTCCCAGGATTGGTTCAGGCTGAGTTACAGAAAGTGCTGGCTGGTTGCCACTGGTTTTTCTGTGCCAGGCTCAACAGCGGAATCCTCGACAAGCCTGTCACATTAATTTCCAAGCCCAGAATATTTCAGAATGTATGAACGTGGTGAATAAAAGATAAGGATAATTGATAGGCAGGGGATATCGTGGCCAAGTATCTCTGTTGTATCTCCCAAGGGAGTTTCACTGAATTGCTGAATTTATGAGATTAACAGTTTTCTGGAGATCCAGGCCTCAGCAAAGACTTGGTAGTAACTTCAAAACAATGAAGCTCTAAGCTTAAAGAAAGAACAGTGGTATAATTTCATTTATTTTCAAAATGTAAAATTGTTCATTGCATGATGACTATGAGCCCCCTTGTTTTATTTTAGGTAGCTGAAGGATCTTCTGCATGCATGGCCAAGAGGCCTTATTTCACCTTTTACCTCTCTAGCCTGTGGGCTGAAGGATTATGGGTAACCTCATCAGCCGGCCCAGCTGCCTGGGCCAGAAATCCAAGCATGTGAGGTCAGACGATGGCTTCCTAAAGGAGTGCTACCAACGCCGAAAGGAGTGGCAGCCCAGCGAACAGCATGGGGAGGCCAAGAGAGAAGAGGATTTTACTGAAAAAGCCAGGGAGGATGCTGTCAATGACAGAAAGGTGGTGAGAGAAAATGAGGAACAAGAAATTGATCATAAACGGGATGAAGGTTCCCAAACTCCTGTTTCGGATAAACCCCTCCAAAGCTCTCCTGCCTCTACAATCAGGAGTACCAGCACCTTGGAAAATGCCTGGCGTAGCAGCCCTTCTCCAATAAAAACTTCCCGAAATGGGACGCTGACAAGGAGGACGGTGCCTCCAGAGTTTACAAGATCTCCTCTGGCTCAAGCGGACAAGAGTGCTGCAGACAGAAGGTCGAGCTTCCAGAGGAGAGACTCGAGAGAGGGAAGCCCCTGGTCCTGGAAGACTGTGGCATCCCGTGAGGTCACAGAAGTGACCGAGGTGACGGAGACAATTGTAACAGAAATTGTGGAAGTGACAGAGTATCCATCAGGAGACAAAGGAGGAAACCCAATTGTGACCAGAACTGTTAGAGTCCTGAATGGTGCCGCAGAAGAACTTGCTGAGGTTGAAGCACCGACTTTCAGACATAAAAAAATCTCATCTTATTTTCTATTCTATTTAATTTCTTTCATCTCAACCAACACATTTCACCTTCATCTGTCTTTAAAGCAATAATGTGACTCTATCACATGGTTATAGGTATTTTTTTATTACTTTTTTTTTTTTTTTTTTTTTTTTTTTTTACTATATGCATGTTATAAAAATGACACATTAGATGTCTTTACTTTGCAGCTCCAAGGTGATGGACACCCAAGTTCAGAGCAAGATCCCAGTCTGGATAGGTGGAGGGTATGCATTTTTATGTAGCAGCAGTAAAGATGATTATGTTTCTCTTCAAAGCATCTTTTCATTCATTTATGCTCGGGTTTCTTTATTTTGTGGGTTCCTTCAGGGACCAAAATCTGCCTTGGCACTGAAGGATGTGTCCACAGATACAGAAACATTCCTGCAAAACCTGGAAGCTTTGGTCACGTGGGTCAGTGAGATCGAGGAGCTCACAGCCAGTCAGAAACCCCCATCATCAGAGGTCAAAGTGGTGAAAGCACAACTCCAAGAACAAAAGGTTTGTTATCTGGAATATCGCGCCTCTTTTATCTGTTTTTGTTGTTCTGCAGAGCATATCCGAGGTTCTATAGCAGGCAGGACACACCTGAATGAGTTACCCAACTACTTCCTTTATGAGATAAGCTGTTTGTGTTATTCAGCAGGGAGGTGTGGTGTTTGTAGCCACAATCAGCTTCTGTAAGACTTTGTGAAAAAGTCTGGATGGTCTGAGAAAATCGCTTCACCTTTCAGCTACAATCACACCCATTGTTAAGTTCTGTGGGTGAGGTGAAACCTGCCCGAGAGTAATGTTTATCAACTCTTACTACATGGAACTTCTCATCTGAGAACATTTTTTTTTTGGTACACAACTATCACTGTGCTATCTCAATAGAATTTTGAACTTTGAATTATTTATTTATAAAATAACAAAGATAGCAAGAGATGTATTAACTAATTTATCCCATTTCCACTTTATTATCACATTTTATCACCAAAATTTCTTTTCAGGTCACATCCTGTACTTTATACAAGAAACAGGCCCTTACATTTTTGCATATATTTGTGTATAATATAATTATTGCTGTGACCTTTTTTTTTCCTTTCTCTCACATGTATTATGCAGGGGACACTGTGGCTTCAACCAAGACAATGTGTTTCAATTACCCTTGAATTTGCATTTATTAGAAATGCAAAGTGAAAGTAGGTCTAATTGAAACAAGTTTATTTTTGAAGTTTTAAACTTGCATGAGGTGGTTTTTTTTTTTTGCAATTTAAAAAAATATATATTTTACAAAATTACAATGGAGATACCTTTTTTACATCTACAGGTCACATGATGTACCAAAAAGCATCCTGTTTGCTTTTCTGTAGTAACTGTTGGACATGGTGCAGCAGGTGCAGCAGGTGCAGCAGGTGCAGCAGGTGCAGCAGGTGCAGCAGGTGCAGCAGGTGCAGCTGGTGCAGCTGGTGCAGCAGGGAGAATTGTCCCCTCACACAACTGATCACGATTGAAATCTCATGGCTCCATGTATATGTGGTTTGCCTGGCAACAATTTGCTGCAGACACCTGTGGCATTTTCAAGTGAAAATAATAAGATGTAGTTAAGATTTATTAATACTTCAAAATATTGCCAGGTTTTCAGCCAAAACTATAATAAAATTATATAATTAATTGTATAAAAATATTTTTCTTTTTACATCCACATTTTAAGCAAACAGCTCAGGTCGCTGTTTAACTGTCCCTCAGGAAATATTCCAAGAATGTTTCAAAATTGAACTTTTATCCAAAACCCTTTTAAATTTTACTGTTATTCCTTTCCAAAAATGTAGATTTTATGGGCAGAAAAGTAAGACTGCCCACCATCTCACCCCCTCCCTGACATTAATTAGATGTAATACTATTCTTTGAGTTGATAAAAAAGATGTTACAATGCCTCATTTTTACTTTCCTTTAAACTCGATCAGCGCTGGAATGTTGGTCAGTTTTATAACAATAATGTCTGTGTCCACTCGCTCTTTTCTTTAACGTTGATATTTTTTTTCTGTATTCTCATGTTGTCCTACTTTGTATATTTTTGAAAACATATTTCTCTTTGGTTTGGACATAAAGTTTTTCAACTTTAGATGGTTCCAAGATACTTTATTCCATTGTTTATACATCAGCAACAAATGCCAAAATTATAGATATTTTTAGAAACCATAGCTTTGATTAGCTAAGCTCATATTTGAGTTATTCACCTGATTTTAAACTGAACCCTTGAACATGTTTCTGTTGCATAACTCACTTTTAAGTCCTCTGTCCCCAGTTTCAGGTATGAATTTGTTGTGGCCCCACACACAGAGCCTGGCAATTCAGCTTTTTTCATTTTCATGCTGAAATGTCCATTTTCTCTCTTATTTTCTCTCTTTTAATTTTCCATATGAATTTTGCAACCACTTCCTCCCACCTTCCCACCTAAATGTTGGATCTTACAAGTCAGTGGAACAAAAACAATAATCTTCATACCGTTTCTACTCTTTAAGTTAGTTTTAGCATTTCTTCAACCAAGCATGGCATTACCTGATGCACCTGTGCTCTTTTCTTTTTCAGCTCCTACTGCGCCTCCTAACAGACCGAAGGCGTAGCATGGACTCTATGATGTTAGAAGGCCCTCAGTTGGTGGAGGCCCACCCAGGAGAGGAAGGGGAGAGGGCCAAGGTCAAGCTCTCTACTCTCACGCAGAAGTGGGAGGCATTAAAGCTGGAGGCAGAGAAAAGGTCAGCTACCTTTTTAAGGGTTTTTTTTTTTTTTTTGCAATGCCTCACTTTCTACTGTTTTCTGCATGAAACCTTCACACTTTGGTAGGAGGGCGAGTCTGGAGTTGATTCTGCCCAGAGCCCAGCTGTTCCAGGACAGAGTAGACAACTTGCAGCAATGGTTCATATCGGTGGAGCAGATGCTGGCTGAACTGCGAAATGCAGAGAGAGTGATGCTGCATCTCCAAGACGCCACAGATAGAGCCAAGGTTAGAAATCTGCCACGCACGGTTTAAATCTACACAATAAAAGTCATTTCTGTTTTGGAGAAAAGTAACTATTCCCATTTTTTGTCTTCTTTTAGGCTGTTGTGGATGAGATTCAAGTCAAAACTGCTGAACTAGGGAAAATACAGAGATCCTGTCATGATTTAATAGATGCAGTTTCAGGTAACATTTATTGAGTCGTGTCAAGGAAAATAATCACAGTCACTTTTCTCGCTGTTGTTTCATACAGATTCTACCAATAATACAAGTTACGGTACATCATCAGACTACTTCAAAATAGGCTAAAATGTATGTGACACAATGTTACTAGAAAAGTTATCCACATTTATAAATGCAGTTAAAAAACACACTCTTACTTTTACTAAATGTAAGTATCAGTAAAATAAAATACCTTGTAATATTTTGACCTTATTGACTGTGAGTCACGTCGTTTCAGAGGAAGAAGCCCAGCAAGTGCAAGAGAAGATGGACACTCTGCGTATCCGTTGCTCCGTGTTGAGTCTGAGTAGCCTGGATGTGCTGCAGAGACTCCAGCAGGCCCTTGAAGCCTCCAGCCGTTGCACTTCTAGTCAAGAGGACCTCCACCTCTGGCTGGGACGCATTGAGAGAGAGCTCTTGGGGGCGGCAGGAGCACAGACACATGTTGGAGATGCAGTACTATGTGCCGCTGAGAGACAGAGGGTAATCTTCCCACCCAGCACTAAAATGAGTATTGACATTGATCGGGAGAGGTTCCAGGGAAACGGATCAATAATAGTTTGAACTTTATGAAGCCACTCATGTGTGAGATAGTAGGAAACAGAATTGGTGTTTACAGTTTGGTAAAAAATCCACCAGCTATTATTCAAGTCACTCAAATTAGCCCACCAAGGCTAGAGCAAGGCTTCAACTCCAGTCCTGCAGCAGGTCTACAGATCTGTTAAAAGCCCTTTCAGTGGAATCAGATGTGTTGGAGCTGGAAAGCTCTAAAACATGTAGGACATATATATATATATATTCATAGTGTCTTCATCCTCAATCCTGTCTTACATGATTTTGATCATTTGGAGAAAATAGTTTAACTAGTTTGCCTCAGTTCGACTTTATAAATATTGACACCATATTTTAAATACAACCCTGCTATGGATACGCTAACAAACTGTGTCCTATTGCCAGCTGGAACAGGCAGTGGTAAAGGAGATGGCTTGGTTTAAAGACACAGCGCTGAGTCTTGAGAAGCTGAAAACCATTCATCTGGATCCAGAGCTCATAGCAGAACAGCTCTATGAGCAGAAGGTTGGTTCAGTTTATCATAACTAATGAAAAGTATTATTTTTTTCCACTTTGAATGCTAAAGAAATGTGTTTTAAATTCATCAGACTTGTGTTCGTAATACAAAATATATTTTTTGCAAATATTCTGGAACAGATTTTGGCTGTGGAGATTCTTCAACACAGGTTCAACATTGAGAAGATGGTGAAGATTGCTGAAATCTTAATGACATATAACGACGAAGGAGAAACTGCAGATCTTCGGGTAAACTTCACTTCACCATTTTGATAAAACAAGCAAATATACTAGTGAATGGTGTAAATATTGATCTTCCCGGTCACATCTTCGTCCAGACGCTGGTAGAGGCTTTGCAGGAACACTGCAACACCACCTCAGCCACCAACGCCCACGTGGTCCTGCAGCTCGAGCATGCCCAGTCGCTCCTCACTCAATTCTCTGAAGGCCTTGCTGAGATTTCGCCTTGGTTGGAAGAGACTCAGACACTCATTGGTCAGCTTTCCTTGAGCACAATCAGCTATGAAGCATTTCGGGAACAACAGGACCTCTTACAGGTAGCTGAAACCTACCTTTTTAAAATTAGACTGCCAGGTTTTGTCTCTCTCTTTTTGAGTCCATCGTCACTTTTTGTCCTGGTCAACAAAGAAGTCCTTTTATACTTAACAGTGCCGCTATTTTCCCCTGGCCAAATGATCCGATCTGCTCAAGCCCAGGTCATTAACGTGATCTACTTGATGACAGGGTTTCTCTACCACCAGTGTACTATAATGGCAGTTCTGTTTAGTCATGAATACCATCGAAAGTGAGACTACATGATTTTCTTCCCAACCCTCCTCCATCTAGAGTAGTGATTAAACTCAAATCTATTTCTTTCTGGCTGTTAGTAAACATCGCTTTTCCTCTTTCCTTTGTCAAGGGTCTTAGAGAAGCCGTAGCCGAACACAGACCTTTGATAGCACGCTTATGCTCTCTGGCAAAACGCTTGTCAGAACTGAACCCCATTCATGGAGAGCAGTTCTGTCGCAAGGCATCCGAGGCCGAGGCGCAGCACAGAGCCATCAGAGATCACGTTAAACAGACTGCTAATCTACTTGAGGAGTCATTGCCACGGTTAACACAAGTAAGGAGTTTTTTGGGTTTTTTTCTTAATCCGGTGAAAACACGTTCACACGTACAAAACTTGAAGTCTGTCCTTGTTTTGTAGCTGAACGAGAGGACGACTCTAATCAGAGAGAGTCTTGACCGTCTGCGCAGTCGCATACAGACGCCCACCTCCCTTCAAGGTCTCACCCCGAGGATCCAGGAGCAGCTGCAGGACAACAAGCAGACCCTTGCTGAGCTGTCCAAGCTGGAGCTAGGCCTCAGCAGTGTCAAGTCACAGGCAGAAGAGCTGCTGGCAAACACTCAGGCGGCAGGCGATGGATCCATTGGCACAGGTTGTCATCATCCCAGTACCAACAGGGGTACATGCAGCAATGTTACTGTTGTGGGAAGAATGCTCCAACCAATGCCCCTGCTGTATTTTTCTTGTTCTTAGTGATTCAGGAACGAGTGTCCAGCCTTTCCTTGCTGTGGGATGACACGCATAATCAGGCACAAGAGAGGGAGATCTGGTTGCTCAAGATCTTAGACCTTGCTGTGAAGTTTTGGAGTGATGTCAGCGAAGTGTCAAGTGCTCTCAATGATGCTCAGCAGGCAGTTTTGGATCTCAATGCTAGTCGGACAGACTCTGAAACAATGCGGCAGAGCCTTGAAACTATGAAGGTTTGTCTGATTTTGTTTGGAACATGCTTAAGGAACTAATTGTTGTTAAGAAGTACCATGTAACCAATTTCCTGCTTTTATATTCTAGTCTCTCAGGGAGGATATAGACAGTTTGCAGGGAGATCTGGACATTCTTGGTGTTCTGGGAATGGACCTGATGTCAGCATGTGGAGATACAGACAAACCAGATGTTACAAAGAGTCTGGATGAAGTAAGACGTTTATTCAGCAGAGTTGCGCTCAACTTCCCATGCTGTGTTCACCTGCATAAAACCTTGTAACCTTGTACTTTGGCTGTCTTAAAGCTTTATTGCACATGGAATAACTTAAGTAAACTGTGGAACGACTGTAACAAGAAGCTTGAGGAGTCCTTGCAGATGGCTCTACATTATCAAGACACGATGCAGGTTAGTCCTGGCATAGGGTACATAGAACAATTAATACACACAATAATATTGGCCAAAACAAAGATGCTCTGCCTAAGTCAAGCAGTGTTGTGGCATCCTGCCATAACCTCTTACTCTGTTGAACTAACAAAGCTCAGATTCCCTGCAGCTTTCCTTGTTGTCTGTATGAGTGACAGATTGTGTGGTCCCCGCAAAATATCTTGTGTTAGACAATATTGTAACCATGAACGAGATCAGCTGAAGCACACTATTATTTGATGCAAACTGCTTTATTAATAGGGTTTGTTTGAGTGGCTAAAGTCAGCTGAGCTGAGATCCACTGAGGAGTTCTTGATAGGAACTGACCTGGGATCAGTCAAAGATCAGCTCTGCAATCTCAAGGTGAGTTCATGCTCCAAAATACATCTTTAACCTGCAATGAAGCAGTATTGTGTCTCCAGCTATTGAATGTCTTCTCCCCAGTGTGCACACACAGCACAAACAATCAAATTCAGCTTTTATTTAACTCCCTTGCAAGACAAACCCCTTTTTTAAGCATCACATTACAGAGTTATTCTCAAATGCCACCGACAAGTTTACTATGGTAAAAAAAGAAGCTTAATGTGAAGTTTGTCAATGTCTCGGGGCTCGGAGACATCTGGGATGGCATCTTTTTTGGTAGAAATTGGTGCTGTGTACTCCAGACTAAAGGTGAATAGCAGCATCATGGCTGTCATTAGCAAGCCCAAAACCCAGGTTTTGTGATGGTATGAGGTTGTATCAGTGCCCTTCGCAAAGGTAATTTACATATCTGTGATCTTAGCATTCATGCAGAAATGTACACAGAGATTTTATAGCAACATCACCTTCAGGGTCATGCAATCACTTCTCAACAAGACAAAAAGACCCACATTCTTTGCATATTTCAAACACACGTCTGAGAAAGAAGAGGGTTATGGGTACTGGATTGAGCTGCCTGCATCCTGGACTGTTCCCAGTAGAGTATGTTTGGGAACAACAGTGACCTTGAACACTTCTCAACGTGTACAGTTGTATACTTTGAGACATGTTTGTAGGAAGAATAAGACAAAATACTGTAACAACGGAAACGTTTCTTAGCTTTGTATTCTCAACACATTTTAAATGTTGTAAGAATGGATGGCAATATTACTTAGTGGTCAAACTTTTACTGTCCCAGTTTCTTAGTAATGTGTACTGAATGTTGCTGAATATACCCTTTGTATTCCTTAGGAATTTAAGCGGGAACTCTATCAAAAGAAGATTGAGATTGAAAGTTTGAACCATCGCTTTGTGTGCCGGCTGTCTCCTGGTTCGGAGCGTCCGGGCTCCGTGTCACCGCTGTGTGACTTCAGACGGCGCTGGGACAGCCTGGAGTCAGAGACTGTGACCAGACAGGTTAGAACATGGAAACAAATACGGTGACATTATTATGTTATTTTAACAGCTGTTTTACAGTATTTTACAATAAAAGGTAGTTTTTTCAAAAATAGTTTCTTCTATCAATAATGCCAATTATCTAAAAAGATCCTATCCATTTGTTTTGTCTTCAGCATCAGCTGGAGTGTGCGCTTCTCGGTTTGGGTCAGTTTCAAAACACACTGGATGAGCTGCATACATGGCTGTCGCGGACTGCTGAACAACTGCAGGCTGGCCAGCCAATCAGCATTGACCTGAAGGCGTGTGAAATAGAGCTGGCAAAGCACAAGGTTGTCGGCTATCGAGCACCTCTAAACTAAAACAGAAAACACTGTACTGATACCACAGGAAATCTCTAACTCCTCATTATTCTGTCTTCTTAAAGGTGTTGCGTAATGATGTCATGTCCCACGTTCGCACTATCGAGTCTCTCAACCAGGCTGGCAGGGGCCTGCTGGAGGTTGGGCCTGGAGAAAGTTCACATGGCCTGCAGTCTCGACTGGAGCATCTGAATGAAAGCTGGGAGTTTGTCCGCTGTGAGACTGAACGCAGGCAGCTGGAACTGGAGAACAGACTCAGTCAGGTAATCTAAAAACATACAGTATAGTGTAAATGGATGAATTATTATTCGTTATGTGGTTGTGATTGGTGTGGCCCTCTTGTGGCAACTTTCTGCATTGCTTTGTACAAAATATAAAAAATTTCTACCCCAAATTAAGCTTCATTCATGGGTTTAGTGCCCTCATTTTAAGTGTGTGTTGTATCAACTGCTTTGTCACAGGTGCAAGATGTTACAGTGGAGATTCAAGATCTTTTGCAGTGGCTGGAAAACACAGACCTGAGACTGTCCTCATCCAAAACAATGTGGGGCATGCCAGATTCTGCCAGTGAACGGCTTAATGCACATCTCGTAAGACTTGTTTAACTTTTAACTGTATAACTTTGCTCATGAGGACTGACAACCGCTGCTCCATCAAAGTCATTATATTCATATGGCCTTTGACTCTGCTGACCCACACCAGGAGTTGTGCAATGAAATGGAGTCCAAGCTCCAAGCCTACACAGACGTCAAGGATGCCATTCACAGGATGCTGGAGAGCGGCAACGTGGTGCGGGGATCCACCACAGAACACAGTTTATCTATTCTGGAACAAAAATGGGCATCCGTTTACGGCAAAGTCCAGGAGCGGAAGGTAATTTAATTTCTCACAGTCGTCATGTTAATGTTACTTTATAATGAATATAAGTGCATTATTACCCAACATGTGATTGTAATATTTCTCTCCCAGTCAAAGCTAACAGAGGGTCTGAGTCTGGCTAAGGAGTTTCACAGTAACGTCCAGGAAATTCTCACAAAGATGAAGAAGTGTGAAGAGTCCATTGAGTTTCTTCCTGCTCCCAGTTTTGTTCTGGACACAGTTTGCACACAACTACAAGATCACAGAGTAGTTTCTTTTTTGTTTTTAATTGCCTTATATAATTCTGTTTATTTGATAGTGGCATATATGACACCTTAAATGTCTTTATCTACACAGACACTGGTGAACAAAGTGAATAGTTACAGTGAGAAGAAGAGCTCAGTGGAGAATACAGGTCGTCGGCTAACGGAGCTCAGCAGGAAGGAAGACTGTGATGTCATGCATAACCTCATCATGACGGTCCAGGACCGATACAAAAAGTTACAGCAGCGCACTTTGGAGAGAGGGAGGATGCTGGAGGATGTTAAAAAGAATGCCAAACAGGTTTGAGAGTACTTTGCTTCGATGTAACTTGATCAACTTGTTTGATTAAGTGCATATGTTTTGTTGTTTGAAAGGACTACCAGTAAATAAAAACGCAGAATCTCATGGGAGCCACTATATATATATATATATGTATACCAATACCACTTCTGACCATATGAGTAAAGCATATAGGAAGCATATGTGTCAATCCCTGGTGTACGACACAATGAAATGCACGTCTAGTGGGATAAAATGGATTTTCAAGCCATTCCGGACCGTCCCCACTCATCAGTACAATATTGTCCGTTTATCTGTTGTCCACACAGCAAAGCGATCTACCGCCATGTGGTCAGAACTGTCCTCTGTCTTCTAGCAAAAGCAATCTTTAAGTTGTGAAATGTGCTGCCAAAGAAAAGAATTCCCTTTTAAAAATCCCTTTTATTTCTCATATTTTAGTTTAATGAATCGTGGCGACTCCTTGTGGACTGGATGACAGAGGCAGAACACACATTAGACACACATAAAGAGATCGCTGTGTCCCACGAGGAGATTAAGCAACAACTCTCTGAACAGAAGGTACAATAGCGACTGTGATAAGTACGCTACTTGATCACTTGTTGCATGCTGATGAGTACTCTCATCGTTCGCGTATTTATACCTTATTTGCGGATCACCTTTGTAATCAGGAGTTTCAGAAACTGCTGAGATCAAAGAGGCCCATGTACGAGGCCACAATGAAGAATGGTCGGAGCTTGCACGAAAGAGCGCAAACCAGCTGTGACAGGCAACATCTGGAAAACCTGCTGGCTGAACTCAAAGACACGTGGGACACCATCAGCGGCAAGTCGATGGAGAGGTACAGAGCTGGGAAAGTGGGACGTATCCAAGTTCCTACACGCTAATCAGCGATGCACTCACATGTCTGTTTGTTTCTCGTCAGACAACATAAGTTGGAGGAAGCACTGCTGTTCTCAGGAAGATTCACTGACGCTCTGCAGGCACTGAACGACTGGCTGTACAGAGCAGAGCCCCAACTAGCTGAAGAGGCTCCAGTCGGCGGGGACAAAGACATGGTCAACAATCTCATAGACAAACATAAGGTACAGCGATCGCTTAAATGATGCATTCAGCACAAAGCTGAACTAAAAAAAATGCCATCAGTTCTTGTGAATGTAGTATTTTATGGGGTTCAAGAGGAGAGAGAGATCCTGGAGTTATGCTACTTCACTTTGATTTATTTTTTGTGACTTAAAGTGATCTTGAACCCCTTTTTCTTTCTTTTTTTTTTACTCTTCATGGTTTTGATGAAGCCTTTTCAATGATGGTCTTTGCATCTTTAAAGAAATAAAATAATACAGAAATTGAAATTGAATAATCTCCGTAGTTCTATTTCTTTTATAAAAAAAGTGTTTTTATACATCTTATCTTGCTTTTCTCAGGCGTTTCAGAAGGAGTTGGGGAAGCGAGCCGGATGCATTCGGACCCTGAAGCGCTCTGTCAGGGACCTGACCAGGAGCAGCACGGCAGACGCTCACTGGCTGCAGGAGCAGATGGATGAACTGGACGAACGCTGGGAGGCTGTGTGCAAACTGTCAGTCCGCAAGCAGGACAGGCTGGAGGCTGCCCTGCAGCAGGTACAGCTCGCAAACAGCAAAGCTCCAAACCGTCCTATGAGGACTAAAGCTGCACTGATGTGAAGGGACAGTCATGTGGCTAAGAGTCTACAAGTTTGTTTAATTCTAAGGTTTTATACATTAGGACATCATTTAAAATGAATAAATCACACGGCCATTACACTGCTGTAGAAATAAGTACATCCCACTTCAAGTGAAGAAGAATATATAATACGTGGATGACTCAAACATTTATTTCAAATAAATTAAGCCAAAGTCCCAAATCAGTGTGTGAAAACTAATTATACCCAGTAGCATGTTGAACCACATTATGCAGCACAAACATAATAATCAGATTGTAGATATTGTGGCAACTCTTCTTTACAACCTCCCCTTAGTTTACTGACTTTTGTTGCGTTTTTGTTCATGCACAGGTCTCTTAGACCCTTACATAATGTACTGTTCTTGATCTAGCTCAAAATTGGCCAAAAAAGTTCTAGTAGTGACTGTAAAGAAAAAAATTTTAGCTTTGCATCCTGATACCTGTATCACAAGTCACTCTCTGACCTCTGGATGACTTCTGTTGCTTATGGACAATCATACATGATGACTCCTACGTACTACTTCACTGTTTTAAGACCCCCCCCCCCCAGTAAGCTTTAAAGACTAGAAGATGTCTGTCTTTAGGAGAACCTGGGCCAATGCGATGGGAACAGGCAGTTCTCTTGACAGAGTCAGAAACCCGTCTGCCCCATAAAAATATAAACAATCATGATTTGTTTAACGTTACAGGTTCAGTATTCCATACAACAATCATATACTTTGATCTGAGCAACTTTGGCAGATCTAAAATCCATCTATGTAGAAATGGGTCAAATTTGACATGAAAAAATCTCTGTATGCAAAACTTTGTAGCACCTGAATTAAATTTTTCATTCATTTCATTTCATTTTTTATTTTTGCTTTTTTTTTTTTTTTTTTTTTTTTTTTAGGGAAAGTCATAAAATTTCAGGCTAACAAATGTGGTTTAGGATTTTCCCTGGGTCGCCATCATTCCTTATTTGTTCATTTATTTGTTTCTGTTGTAGACTGGTTTTCCTGGACTCTCATGATGTGGGTCATGTTGCACGGCACACTTTCTGTCAAGCTTTAAGTATCAGAGAGGCAGTCTCGTTTAACTCTGCAACACAGAAGAGTTTACTTTACTAGATTACTCAATGCCCAAGTTATGTAGCTGCAAAACAACCCAACACATCATCCCCCCACCGACATGCTTGAGAAATCATATTTGTTCTGATATGCTCAGATCTGCTGTGTTCAGTTTTCGCCATGCATGGCACCATGGGTTTTGGCCAAAACACCTCCACTGTGGTCCAAAGGAGACTATGAAAGAAATGCAGTGGGTTTTTCAGATTAATCTTTGCCGACGTAAGCTTTGCTGCCGTGTTTTTTGTTTTTTATTTTAGAGAGAAGAGGTTATCTCCTGGGAACTCGTCCAAACAAGCCATACTTATTCGGCCTTCATCTAACTGTGAAACCCTAAAACATCAAATTTAAAATGTTAACAGAGGCCTGTGGAGTCTGAGATCTAGCGCTTAGGCTGTTTTTGGCGTGTCTGAGCACTGCACCATCTAACTGTAGGGTAAACTTGCTGGGGTGTCCACTCCGGTCAAGATTAGATTAGCAAGAGCTTTTGTTATTTTCCAGCAATAAATGGTCCTTCTCATTGCAGGTTGGCGTCAAAGTGTTTCAATCTGGTTTTATAACCATCACCTAATTGATGTGCAGTAACAGTTACTCTTCTAAGATCATTGCGGATGTCTGTCTTAATTGGCATCAACACACACCAGAATACTACAGAAAAGCAAACTGTGAAAACGTCTGCTTTCATAGACGAGCAATTAATCGATTGTATTTGATTAGGGACAGCTAGCGGCTACATATGGTTTTAATTCATGTGGGAGCTCTACAGGTGCATTCATGTGTCACTCTTTTCTTCTTCTGCGTTTTGACTTGATGTTGTTAACTCAATGAAGCCAGATGTAAAATGTTGCGTCTTGTGGTTAATCTGAGGTTGTATTTACGTCATTGAAACACCTGGTATGGACAAGACATTTTATCTTTTATTATGTCCTGATAAGTAAGAGCTTAAAAAGGGTGCAGTTTTTTTGTTGTTTTTTTTTCGGGGGGGGCTTTACATAACTGTGTATGTGAACCTTTTTTTTCCTGAATAAAAACTGCAAATTCTTTGAGACCACACATACCAAAAAAGCTATACAAGAGTGAGAAGAGGCCAGAGGTTTCCAGACAAAACTCCTGGTTTGTTATCTGCATTGTTTTCTTTGTTCTCTTTAGGCTGAGAAGTTCGATGGCCTTGTTCACTCTTTCATGGAGCATCTCACTGAGGCAGAGAGGATCCTGAAATACGGAGTTATACCAGAGGATGTGGACGGATTGCTTGCCTTCCGCAAACAACACAAGGTCAGTGTAGTGTGATACTGCCAATCCCTTGAGGGAAGTTAGTTTTTCCCATCCTATCTGCTTCTGAGAAACTCAGCCGGGCCACCACAGAACAAGTGGCTTTTTTAGAACAATGCATTGTTTGGCTCAAGGACAATTAAACAAGGTAGCGCTTGTACTCAGGTGTGAGGAGGAGTACTCAAGCATCTCTTTTGTTTGGCACAGAATAAATCTTTGTCCTTCCCTAGGAGTCACTGGATGCCTTACAGGCTCAGGCTGTGGAATTGGAGAGCATTCACTGTCTGGGTGAGGAGATTCTGGCCACCAGTCACCCAGACTCCATCATCACCCTCAAATCATGGATCAGTGTCACAAAGACCCGTTATGAAGAGGTGAGAGCCTTTACATCAACTCTGTTACAAGAAAACTTTTCCTTAGGATTAAACTCACCATAAATATAGTTAGGGATATGGAGTTTTGCCATCTTTACTAAGTTATACTTCGACATAATTTCTAAAAAAGTATGGATGCAATGTAAAATGAAAATAAAATCAGAGTGCAATAATTCATAAATTTAAAAAAACTCATATGTTTTGCATTGGTAAACATATTGAATGTTGAAAGTGAATCATTTTTATCTTTTCAATGACAGTGTTATTTGATCTTAAATTTAATGGGAGAAACACACCCCAAAAGGTTGGAACATGAGAAATTAAAAGGCTGAAAAAGTAAGCAGTGCTAAAAATAAAAACCTGGAACTACGTGTATCTATGAGGTTAAATATCAAGAAGTCAGTGAGATAATTGGGTGTAAAAAAAATGTCTTCAGTGTAGATTTGAAAAGACTAAATATCTCAACATCTTCATAATAACATCAAGAAATGCTAAGAATATTGGAGGAATCTGTGTGCCAGAGATGAGGCCATCAATCAGCACTGGATCCCCCATGGTCTTCAGGCCCTCAGCCTGCTCTGCTTCAGAAACAGGCTTGGGGATCCATTACAACATTTCTGTCCCAAAAGTCCCATTTTTTTTTCATAATCTTTATTTTTCAGTATATATCTCATGAATCACATCAAAGTTAGTTATCTGCCTTTAACAGATTACTAGTTGCACATCATCCTGTCCCAACTTTTTCTTAAGATGATATTTCCTCAGTTTAAACATATTATATGCGTTCGCTTCCGAATATATATAGGTGTGTGAGAGTTGCATAAAATGTACCAGCCTTTGAGAAATGTGAAATTGTTTCTGTCCCTCCCTCTTTTTTTAATGTCAGGTTCATACCTGGGCCCAGCAGCAAAGCCAGAAGATCCAGGCCAGCTTGGGAGCCCTGGAAGCTGAAAGAGAAGAAGTCCAGGGACTGCTTGACTGGATCTCCTCAGCAGAGGAAGCTCTTAACCTCAGGAATCAAGAGCCTCTGCCTGAGACCTCCGAGCAGAACCAAGAACTCATAGAGCAGCACATGGTACAATATTTCCTTTACGTAAACAACAATTTTTACAATCCAACACTGGGAGCGCTGTCTTGACTGTAAGAGGCCATTTCATCAATCGCTCACCTCTATTTGCAGGTATTCATGGAAGAATTCCACAAAAAGTTCCCCGCGGTTGAATGTGCCACCAAATCCTGCAAACACAAAACGACTCCTAAACATGTTTCTCCCAGCAAACGGCCTCTCACGAGTAAGAGTACAACACAGTTCAAATTATATTAGAATATATGTACATATGACATAACTGGGTTCACTCTTGGACTCCCTATGACTGTTTCCCTCCAGAACGGAGGAGCGCTATGAAGATGCCACCTTCGGCACCCGTCCCCCTGGAGCACCTTGACCCCCAGACTCCACAGCTGAGTCAGTTGGTCAGTCAGTGGCAGAATCTCTGGCATCTGGCAGTGGCGAGGCAAAACCGCTTGGAACAACACCAGCAAATGCTCAGAGAGGTTGTTGGGCCTATTGAAGTATTACTTGAAAATAGCTTTATACTCTGGCACCACTACAGCAAAAACGTTCTTTAGGATAGTTTTCTCGCAACATGCAAGAACAGCCCTCTAGAAATAAGCCTAAACATTCCATAAATCTAGTCAAAATTGTATAATTTTAAGCAAAAAAACAAAAAAAAAAACTTTTCTTGACTAGAATTCTCAAATAGGAAAACTGCCTGAAATAGTCTTTTTCTTGAAATAAGGCTTTTTTTACTTTCTTCAGAAATTGTTTTTGCAACATGTAACAATGGCTGTAATGTTTTATTTTTCTCTGCAGATGGAGGAATTTGCTAACTTTGACTTCAATATTTGGCGAAAGCGTTACATACAGTGGATCAGCCATATGAAATCTCGGATCCTAGACGTGTTCCGGAGTATTGACCGGGACCAGGACGGTCGGATCAGCCAGAAAGAGTTCATTGATTATGTGCTCGCTTCTAGTAAGATTCTCTTAGGGAAGACATTTCCTGAATAAATCAATAAAATATAAAATAACATGTGACTTTAACAAAGATTTTTTTTTTTTCAATTTTCTGTGCTGTTGGTTTCCATTACACCACATGTTTGCTTTTTTTTTTTTCTTTAAAAAAGGATTATTATATATATTATTATTTGCTTCCTGCTCTTGTGCTGTAGAATTTCCGACCAATTCCCTGGAGATGAATGCGGTGGCCAACATTTTCGACATCAACAGCGACGGCTTCATTGACTACTATGAGTTTGTGAGTGCGCTTCATCCTAGCAGAGACCCCTACAGAAAAACTCTGGATGCAGATCAGATCAATGAGGAGGTAGGAATGCTAAAGAAAATAGCCCTATACAGACAGGTGCATGTCTAAAATGTGACTAACACGTAGTTGTTTTTTTCTTCCACTACAGGTGAGTCGACAGGTATCACAGTGTAACTGCCCGAAGAGATTCCAGGTGGAGCAAATCAGTGCCAACAGATACAGGGTGAGCCATCGCCATGGTCTCTGGTTCAAACCAATCATTTTCTCTTTACCTGACTCCTCACGCATAAAATTATATAGTGGTGTAGTAGTAGGGGTAATTTGTAGTGTATATATACTTTAAAAAAAAATCCACGTCACCACCTTCAATGCTTTTACTTGTGCCAATTGTAAGGTGCAGTGCCTTTGACTGTCTCTTTGCTGCAGTTTGGAGATTCCCAACAGCTGAGGATGGTGCGAATCCTGCGTAGTACGTTGATGGTCAGAGTCGGAGGAGGTTGGACTGCTCTGGATGAGTTTCTGGTCAAGAATGATCCCTGCAGAGGTGTGTGGGAGCTGAGTTTGAGACGCACAAATTGTTTCAAACTCATATAATGACTCTAAATAAGATAGAATTTGACATTTGGAGAAGATTGTCTTCTTGATGTCCCCTAGAAATGACAAATGCTTTATTATTTCAAAGTTTGTCTCTGTGTATGTGCAGAATACATGTTGAATAGTAGTCAGCTAGTTACCTAATAAGAAACTTGTTCCCATTTTGCTTTTCACATTTTGCTTGACCTCTGCTGAAATATGAAACAAACAAAAAAAAGATTAACTAATATGTGGCTTAAACGTACCTACAAATTCTACTTTTAGTCACAGACAAGCCAGATACTGGTCCTCGAATATCTGATAACACGGATCATGTAAAACATTTAAACATTGAATTTGCTTTAATGGAAATCTTAAAGGGATTTTCAATTATTGAAGTGATGTTTTGCTAGAGTCTTATGTTTTAATAGTGTCTTACCTGCAGTAACGGGTGCTGTGCTTTTGGCTTTGAGAATCACGGAGGAATTCTGAGGAGAGCTCCACTAACGTCTACTCAGGATGAGGACTGTAGTGGAGCCAGTTCTGACCATGTAAAAGGACTCAAAGCTCATAAATTTCATAGTGCCTTGAGAGAAAACCGTGGCATCAGACAGTTATGAGAACTGGGGTTGTGTAACTCAGTGTGTGGACCAAACAAGACCATTGATAGTAAATAAAATCTAGTGACAGGGTAAATCACCGTCTGTATTCATTTGGAACACCATGACACTTGTGACGCTTGAGTTTTCTTACATGTTGACTCGCTGTTAGCTGACGAGAATCCCTTCCTGATTCTCTGAACCAAGGGAGCCGTGACTGCGATCTAGTGCGAAATACTAGTTCATCTTCATTCCAACCCACACAAATAGTGCATGTAATGGATTTCCTCATTAAAGAAAAAAAAAAAGTTAGTCATAACACCCTGCTTACGTTGTCTTGCAACCAAAGATTTATCATTTCTATAAGCTATTTGTTCTTATGTTAAACCTTGCAATTACAAAAATGTATAAAAGAAAAAAGAAACAGCATAGTGTAAATCCAACTTTCTTCAGCTTTAATTAGCTGTATTATTAGTTATGATGCTGGCAATTAACTTTTATTTGCATTGTAGTGTTTGGTGTCTATTTTGGTGAGTTGTGGGAATTATAAATGGGAGGTTTAACAGTACTGGTGAAATGTGCTGTTTTATCAACAGTAAAAGGTCGCACCAACCTCAAGATCAAGGAAAAGTATTTATCACCCACTGGGAGCAGCACTAAGGGTTTGACTGTGAGCAGGTCCAACTCCAGCCTCAGCCTCTACAGCAGCGCCTCGGCCCCCACCAGCCCCATGACACGCAAGGCAAGCATCAGTACACCAGTACATGCACTGTAGAAGTATCTCGTTTTGGCTGGAGGTCAGCAAAGGATTAGGTGCATTTTAAAGCAGAGGAGAAAGAGGAGAGCCTGCCCAGCTGGCTTTACGTCACTCGGCACCACGTTCAGCGCTGTTTAACTTGCATTATTGGGTAAAATCTCACGCATCCACTTAGACATCAGTCGCAAACGCACTGATGGACTAAGTAATTTTTAAAAACTTTACAAAAGCAGCGTTCAGATTCCATTATTTTGCTCTGTCCTGTCAATGCACACATCCCTGGATCATTTCAGTTTGCAAACAGCACATACGTGTTTAGATTATGCTGCTCTGCTCTGCATTACATTTTTTTTTATTTTATTTAGCTCATCATGGTTGTTAAATCTTGTCTGGTTCACAGATGTAGTAGTATCCTTGACCTTAATCAGATCTCTGTAAATTTTATTATAAAATGCAGGAACACAACAGGAAGCAACTTTGCTTGACAAAGCAAGTATCTTCTATACATCTGACACTAACGGCTGAAACACGTTTGGCTTTAGGCACTGCTGCGCCGGAGTTTCTCAGGCGATCGGTGCATCCGTCCCAGGAGCTCCATAGCTGCTCTGGGGTCTGATCTACAGTTCGTCACCACAGGGGAGGACAACTCCCCCTCACCATCAGGTCAGCAAATCTGCTGTGTCATACTTCCTGCAGAGTTGCACTGTACACACTTGTAACATGAGCTCCTGAGTGAACCCTACCCCTTCTGTTTTTAGACGAAGCTGAGAGGTTGCCCACATGATTACCTCTGCCTCTGCGCACGTCACATATGCTGCAAGACTCCCAGCCAAACACGGCCTTGGAGCACCTGAACAAGGTGACAAGCAGAAGGAAGCCAACAGACGGTCTAAAAAATAATTGTCTGTCATGTATGACCAGACGAAACTGAAGGAAAAGTACCCGAAATGTCCCCAGAAGTGACGGTGAAGCCAGTCTTTTTTTGTTTGTTTTTGTTTTGTTTTTTATTGTGTGTGTGTGGACAGTGAGGAGTTGATTTAAATACAAAATGAAGACTTTTTTTCACCCTTTTTCCTCATCTTCCATTTCCAGTTATTCGAACTGCATAAAAAGTAGAACGTTCTGCATGGATATTTATTGCATGGTAGCCAGAGCCTTGCATCAACCAATTTTGTTCAGCTTTTTATTATTTTGTTTGTAAAAATGAGCAAAGAGCAGACAGTTGCAGAACTTGGCAGAGATGTAGTCATATTCACTGAAAACATGACATACAGCTAGAACTCGCATACATGTATAGATGGCATGTCAAGACGTTGTGCTATCTGACTGTCCTGAGAGTCCAAATTCTACTACTAATAATAAAAAATACCAAAATCATAACTGTGTGAAGGCTACAGTCTCCTGTCCTTCAGCTTTGTAATCATTTTGTTTTGATTTCATTCATTGAAGATGCTGCTGTTGGCAGGGCCACACTGATTTTGTCTTTTACCTTTTTTCTACAACATATTTTCCTGCAGTTATGTGTTTTTTATTCTTTATCGTATGGATGTTTTAAACACTGGAGATTGTGTAATGAGCAATGCACAGGCCATTGTTGATTTATTGGAGATCATTTTCTCAGGACTGCTTTTGATGTATGTATTTGTATGGAACATAACTGTGAACTTGTAGATGTGTTGGTTTCTTTATATCACAATCTTCCTAGAAAACATTTGTTTAGCACATTTATTTTCATAAAAATGCACTTTTCTGTGTCAAACTACTGTTTTTTTTTTTTTTTTTGTAAATTTTGATTTACTACAAAGAAAATGTATTGATTTTCATTAGTAGAACTAAAACAAAGACTTTTGCAGTTATTTTTCATGTCAGTGCAGTGAAGGTGATAACGAGTGGTCTTTTTTTTATGACGCTTTCAGTTTCTTTTTACACTATTTTTAACAAAAAATCAACAAAAACTAGCTGCAATGTTTCTTGTTTAAAGATCCAAAATCAGTTCAGAAATCACATAATTATTTGTAGTTTTCTTCAAGCTCACATGCAATCCTGAAAAAACAAACAAAAAACAAATTTTTGAAGCCGACAGCAGTAAATCCCATTTTTCTTATCAAAGTAACAACTACATCTCCCCACACACGCGTAAGTGTTCCAGTTTTGTGCCATTCTTGGTTTACATGCTGTCATTTATTAAAGGCCAATAGTTGATTTGTCATTAACAGTTTAACTACTATATTTGTAAAAGTCTCTTTGTATTTACATGAGGTTGCTTATGATATTTGGTCTATGCAGTTGTCAAGGGTTTTTTTTTTTAAGTCACAAATGTTTTTACATGACAAAGTGCTTTTTCCTCTTCAGCTCGAGTTTGAACAGGGTTGATAATTTACTCCGTAAAAACAAAAGCCAGACTCGGTCCTATTGCTATGCATCCTAATCTTTCTGTACTGTAAATGTTTCTATACCCAGCACTCATTCTGATGTTTTAATTTAGGGAAACTGTAGAATATAACTAATGATTTTACGTCCACTTGTATAAAAACAATTTTGTAATAAAACCACCTGTATTTGCAATGTTTATTGATATTGTGTTTTGCTTTTGTTCTGTTTTACTACCAGTCAAGCACAAGTAGGAGAAAAAGGTTGACAGACTTTTGGCTGCTTTTGGCATAGAGGTGTATTTTTCATTACCATTCTTGTCAGTATGGGCCTCTCTGCTGAGGCTGATGCCCCTGTGACCCAACCTTGGATAAGCAAAAGTTACTTAACGTTATGGATGGATGGATGGATGGATGGATGGATGGATGGATGGATGGATGGATGGATGGATGGATGGATGGATGGATGGATGGATGGATGGATGGATGGATGGATGGATGGATGGATGGATGGATGGATGGATGGATGGATGGATGGATGGATGGATGGACATTATCCACTGATGGCAAAACTAGACTGGCCTTTATTTATTAATTTATTTATTTAATTGCTAGAAAACTCTAATAATTAGTTAAATATTTCATGTTAGAGCATAACATGTATCACCAGTTGGTGTAACAACAGAAGCAGGTCAAAAGTCATTTGTAGAGGGTTTTGTGTTTAGTATGTTATTCACTGTCAGATTCTCAGTTGGATTCTCACTTCATCTGGTGATTCCCATCGCAAGCTGTCCTCCTGCTGATGTCTAACAAGTGAATCTTTCAGTCGTGCTTGCACAGCGCACACAGTTTTTTAACACAGAGTTCAGCAGTTTTCACATAAAAAGCGGCGTATTGTGCTTCTACAAAAATATTTTCCCTGACTTCAAGTCCCAGCAGAGCTCATTTATACAGTGCTGAGATTTTTTTTTTCAATTCAACACTAACTTTTAGGACTATAGGCACTGTCTTAAACTTACAGTATAAACACACATTTGACATGAGGTGGTATTTTTCAGTTCAGTAAAGCTGTAAAATAATGGAACAGTTGTCATCAATACCTAAGATGACCTTTGCTTACAATGCGTATTATGTTCACTGCTCAATAATCCTTGTTGAATAACAACATAATGGTTTTAAAAGTCTAGTGGAGGGTGTAAAGCATTATTATTTTCACTATTTAATGATGCATTTGATGACAGTTGAGGAGAGCACCATCCATTTAATTCTCACACAGTTGCTCAGGGCTTATGAATGGATGACTATGAAGGTCAGAATATGATGCACACATTTTTTTATTCTTTTGAGTCTCTTGGCAGTAATTACAAGCCACTACCAGAAGTATGCATTAGATAAAAAAAACTTGTTCTCATAGAAGGTAGTTAAATTGTATAAAGAGAAGAAGTATTGTAAGGAAAGAGAACAAGATGACACTTTGACATAATAGGAAGCAAACTTTAAAAACCGTAATGCTTCCTAATAGCTAAATCAAACCAAGTTGTTAAAATTCCTAAACCAAAGCAACTAGATTAGATGCATAAACATAATCTATGTGTTCAAAAACCTATCCAAGTAGTTTAGATACCTAAACCTTGACAAGTAGCATGGATGCATAAACATATAACCAAGCAGCCTGAGAAAACGATCCATAACCGATCCAAACGGTTGATTATCAAACCGCCTTTGAAAGCAGTTGATTAGCGCTACGACCATACAGCGCAATAAAAAAGGTGACAAAAACAAGTCTACAGGAGAGCGTGTTGTGCAGAAAAAATGTGGGAAATTCAAGGAAATTCAAACAACCCTTAATCCTCAGCTGCAGCCATCTACATTGTTTACATCCAGATTACATCTCCGCTCTGTTGTCGTGATGGTGTTAAGCCCGTCCATAGACTCTCTACAAAGATAGACTGATTTGATTGGCTCCCCAGCCTTTACCCATTCAAATTGTTTGGATGCCTAAATCTAACAGAGTGTTAGATAGAGTTTTAACTGCTTTAAAACAGGGTAGGTGTGCTTTTATTCAATTAAGAGATTTTATAAATATGTTGGTGCAAATGTTACGCAATATCTGGGATTGATGAATGTACAACTTTTATGGGTAGTTACTAATCAAATATATCAAATGAAAGAAGGTTCCTGGTTCAATTCCCCAGCGGAAGTCTTTCTGTGTGGAGTTTGCATGTTCTCCCCGTGCTTGCGTGGGTTCTCTCCGGGTACTCCGGCTTCCTCCCACAATCCAAAAACATGAGTGGTAGGTTGATTGATGTTTCTAAATTGCCTGTAGGTGTGAATGTGAGTTGGCATGGTTGTTTGTCTTTGTATGTGGCCCTGTGATAGACTGGTGACCTCTCCAGGGTGGACCCCTGCCTCTTGCCTGTAATTAGTCGTTATAGGCTCCGGCAGACCCCCGTGACCCTGCAAAGGATAGAGCAGGTATAGAAAATGGATGGATGTATCAAATGAGCTGTATTTAACAGTATGTTTGTTATTTTTTTCCAAGTCAGATTTTTCTTTCCTGTATGGTACATTTATGTTTGAGTGAATGTCCTTCAGTAACATGTTAAGGAACTGTAATATCAGAAAATCAGCAGTTTCGATTCTGTATAATTTAAGGTTATACACTGTACATTAGCAGCTAGCAGTTTTACACAAAACTTACATTTCAGCGTTACTGGTAATTTGAGAGATGATTGAAAGCTTTACTACATCTGCTGTTTTGTAGATCTCCATATTGACTTTATGAATAACCATTCAAAGAAACATGCAGTATACTCTTTTATTTCATTTTAAACCAGTAAAACAGAATATAAAACTGTCATGTTTGAGCTGTTCTGTGGTCCAGATAGAAGACATTTTTTTTGTAACAGGAAAAGAACAGAGCTTTAATGGTTATTTTGTTTTATTAGTAATGCAGCAGTCATAATCTGACATTATTTGATCATTTTCATTACTGGCATCAAATGTAATTTGCTCCTTAGTGCTGTAATGAGTCAACAAAGACGGTAGTTGTTATGGTCTGGGAATGGAACATGTGGTACCAGTCAGAGCAGAGTCGGGTGCAAGGGCGCGAGTGAAATGCCATCCAGCGAAGTTAGTGCTCTTCAGGGGTCACTCATTTGAGCTGGAATTTGTGCTGAACCACACACAAACTGACTCTTACCAAACACCCACTCAGAGAGCACTGAAAGCTGTCCAAAGTCAACATCTGCTCGGCTCGGCTGCCCACTGACTCTGTCTAAATGTGAACTGAATTCATTTCATTTTTAACGACACAATTCTGCTCATTTCTGCTACTTTTACCGCAACATCTGAGCACCGTGTGCTCCGGCTAACCACTGTTCATCCTATTCCCTTCATCTACCTCAAAAAACCTTCACTGCTGAGGAGTTTGGTTGCCTAACAGAACCCCCAGCTCAGCCTGACGCCGTCACATGACAGAGATTTAGTCAACTGTTGTTCAAACCCCACAACTCCCTGCTGAGGCTCCACAGACTGTGACATCAGAAGATCACTGCCCACTCATGCGTCTCAGCACCGCTGCACTTGTGTAACCGCTCAGGAAAGCTGACAGTGTGCCTCCATTCCCACAGGCAGGTAAGAGGTCTCTCGTGTCATTCAGAGTGATGAACTGATTTAATTTGCTTACTTAAAGAACGGTTTTGATGGTTTTCCACGTTTTGTGTTACGTTGGAGATATTTACAAAGACATTTTTTGTTTCTGAATGTTTTCATTTTGAATTTTAGAAGCTAAAAACCAAGATTATTTCTAACAACAAAACGAAGACTTACGTGGATCTCCTTCTGTACTTTATTGTGACTTTAACCAGTCTGCTATCGTCTAACCCATCGTTGAAAACTGCACCACGCAACATGTAGTTTTCAAAACGATTTACTATCGCAAGGGTGAACTTTACATCGTGGCACACATTTTATCACTTTGGCAAAACAATTTGATTTCATTCAAGGACAAGGATAACACTGGGATAAGACAGAGGCAACATGAGCTTTGCTTCAGTCACAGATATTCAACAATTTCAGGATGTGAACAGGAGGAGAATCTGACAAAAACCTGTCATGCAGCACAGTGTGAATGTCTGTTTTAATAACAATGATACAACAAAAGTTCAAAGCAGACCCCTTTTTTTTTAGGCTTAAAAATGAACATGTTTAACAGATACCGTGAGCTTGCAAAAGGAAAATCTGTATATTACTTGCTAAATTATTATACATCTTCATTTCTTTTTTAAAGACATTAATTTGTCACAAAATGTGTATTAAATGTGCATACCTCTGAGGTACAGGAGTGCTGCCAAAGCCGTCTATCATTTAAAGTCAAAGTCAACACACTTATTATATGGTGGGAGTGTTGCCATTTAAAGTGAATTTCATCGGAAATCTCGTATGCAGAAAAACTGCAACGATGAAACTGAAGTTGTCCGACTGGTCTTCTCAGGTAAACTGTTGCGTTCACACCAGCTGTGGTTGAGAAACCAAAGATCCATTAACGAGGAGTGTGTTTCAAGGGAAATGCTGACTCAGAGACACAATGGAAAAGAGAAAGGATAAATAAAGTGAGTCAGGGTCAGAGGAGCAGAAGGACAGCCCAGCTGTCAATAATACACTGTACACTTGAGCACCGTGGAGTGTGACTCTTTTCACTCACTCTGTTGCCTTTGTGTTTAAAGGAGGGAGGTGCTCAAGGTTCATATGTTGGCTGGGGGAAGCGAAACACGAAAAAGGGAGGAGTTCTTCTCACAGAGCCCTCCCCCTCTGCTCTCCTTCCTCGGATTACTGAGCTTCCTGAATGAGAGGGAGAGCACATGGCTGCTGGTTTTGAAACCACCCTCCAACTGAAGGGTGATGAAAGTGTCATGGTGGTGGAGCACATGTGCGCCTGTGCAGTCCCTCCCCCTTCTGGTACCGGAAAGAGCTGGTGAATTTGTGCCTGAGCGAGTGTGTGTGCGGGAATTGTAGTGAGGGAGGGAGGGAGGTAAGGGGGGAAGGAGGGGTTACGCAGACATGCACACACACACACACACACACACACAGTTGTGATAGATGTAACAGAAAAAAAACTGTGGTCACAATGGCGTAAAGGTTCTTGAGAGGAGAGAAGTCAGTAGAGAGCTGTCCTTCCTGTCTTCTGGACAAGGTAAGAAGATGGAGTCTGCTACCTGGTAACATGTATGATCTAAGAAGGTTATTGGATTGTGGGGTTAACCTAGAGCCCAGAACCTCGTGTCTTTCACTCCATCTGCTGTGTTCTGCAATTCATCTGCTCCTTTTACCGTGGAAGAGGATAAACAGGCACCAAAACGCCAAGGTCAAAATTTAGACGATAATCCAGGAAGTTAAAGGTTAGCTGTTACCTCAGTCAGTATCTTCCTGGATTCGGATTAATATTTATTCATGACTGGGATTATTAGATAGATCAAGTAGATCAATTACATCAATTTTCTACTTCCTTTTCTAGCATATGGCTGATAAAGCATCAGAGTGTCTGTTTTGCTTTTACATTGTGTTTGTCTGTTTTTGTTGTTAAAAGGTTGTTTAATATCACAAAAAACTGAAATGTAATTGTGCTTCCGGCATCGGTGCAGGTTTCCCCCCGTTCTGTTTGAAATTTGGAGCTAATGTGTCACGATCAGTCCAGATGCAGGCTTATAAAATATCTTAATGATTAGTACTCTTCAATGCGTCTGCTTACGTCTCAGCACAGGAGGCTTTTATAAGAGCAGTGTGTCAGTGGGTGAAAGGTCAGACGCACATCGCTACAGCACTCGTAGGAAAGATGGAAGCAGAGACAGGGAATGGCACTGAGCTGGGGCGTCAGACACTCTCACATGGAGCCAACCTTGCAGCTCGATAGGGGCGACTTTCGCGCTCTCTTTTCTTTGCATCCAACAACCCAGTCTAACAAAGGCTCTACTTTCCTAGCTCGGCATCATGGTTGGAAGTGCAAGGATGCACATAGCCAAAGTAAAAAGCTTCCTAATTCATCAAAAGTGTTCTTATTTACATTTACCTTGTGTAAAACATAGCAATGTAAAATGATATGTAATAATATATCCAGAGCTATATTGTGACAAAGCACCACTACATGGACTCTGTTGCCAGGTAACGCGTCATCGAAGGTTGAGAAGTCGGTGAAGTCTATTAACAAGCAGGCACATAGTTTTCAACCGGCTTCCAAAACCTTTCTCTCTCTGCGTTCTGGCTGGAAAAGATTCAAGTCTGGATCATCACCTGACTACTTCGCAGGAATGTAGTTCCTTCAGGTTGCTGCACTTCATCTGACGTCCTTATTTCTACGTAATGCAAATACACAGTCACACAGTGAAAACATGTAAATAAGGACTTTTTGAAGTCATTTCACATTTTTATTTGGTCATCTAGGCAAAGGTGTGACAACCTCTTTACAACAAATATGTTACATGAGTGGTCAGTGGTGTCAGACTGGTTTTTGGATGCACAGAAAACAAAGTGGTACTTACCTTTGTTTTTTACAATGATGTCATATTAAAGTCATATTAAACTGAAAATTTATATAGAAAAACTAAGTGCCTCACAATATTTGGGCCTTCAAATCCATATGCTTCAAGTCAGGAGTTCTGAATTCATTTCAAGTGATTACCCTTCTGGATGTCAGCGGTATAAATAACCGACACGTGCTTACTGGAAGCTTTCCCATCTACTTCCTGGTGTTATTTTTGATTTAGAAGTATGTGGCGTAATCATGCTGATATTTATCAAGATTTCCTTCTAATGGGAAATAAATCATTTCACCTAATCTTTTATGTGTTAAGAAGCCCTCACAGTTTCCGCATCACGGTACTTTAACTTTGCACTTGTTTGAGTCACAGTTAAAGTACATTCTCATGGGATGTGAGCTGGAAAAAAAAAAACGTTTGCTATCCAGAGTTTGAGAGCAAAAGTAAAAGCTGGATTCTTTTTGTTTTCTTCTGTTTCCTCAAAATTTTAAATCTTTGGTAAATTAAAGTTTAAAATTTGGGTCTGAGGGCCAGTAAAATTTTAAATTAAAGATGTTTCCATCCATTTACCAATGTATTACAATTATAATCGCTTGAGACTATACGCAACTAAGCAATATCTCAAAAACAGAAACATTCTAACACATCATAGTTTTGTGTTTTGTGTTCAAGCTTCACTAATCAAACTGGCCTTTCTTGTCACTGTGTTTCAGATTTTGCACATCTACCTTTTCTTGCGGTACCCCATTCCTAACTCCATTATGTCGCTGCTGACCCATGTACTCGCATGCCTTTTCGGCATGGGCTCCTGGGTGGCCATCAACGGGATGTGGGTGGAGCTTCCCCTGATTGTACCTGGCATCCCAGAGGGCTGGTACCTGCCCTCCTATCTCACAGTCCTCATCCAAATGGCCAACATAGGTCCCCTCTTCATCACGCTGATGCATCGCTTCCGGCCTGGGGCGCTGGACGAGCGGCCGGTCATCTATTTCATTGTGGTGTTGGGAATCGTGGCTACATTCCTGCTGGCTTTCTTCTGGAGGAATGTAGTGGTCATAGCTGACGCTAAGCACAGTGTGCCACTCCTGATTTTAAGCTTCCTTCTGTCTGTGGTGGACTGCACATCATCAGTCACCTTCCTGCCTTTCATGATGCGCCTGCATTCACAATACCTCACTACATATTTTGCAGGTGAAGGCCTCAGCGGTTTGGTACCTGCCCTGGTGGCTTTGATTCAGGGTGTTGGTGTTGTCCACTGTGAAAATGCCACTATGTCTGGCAACTCATCTGCGGGTAATTCCAGTATTTTGGACAGTGGTGAGCTACGAGCTGTCTACCAGCCGTCCAGATTCTCCGTCGAGGTTTTCTTCATATTCCTCAGTGCCATGATGGTTGTGTGCCTGTTAGCCTTCATCACACTTAACCACCACCCAGCTGTGGCTAGAGAGAGAAAGAGCGAGCGCTACTTTAATGGGGACCTGGAACGTGAGAAGAGGGAACAAGGTTTGTCCCTGCGTGTCCAGACATTAGAGCAGAAGCCAATGCTCAGTCCCAGTGAGGCTGCCAGGAAAGAACCCAGGAGCTCTTTTGGGAAAGGCACCTACAGCAATTTAGAGGTGGTGTTCATCTTTGTTGTGCTTGCTTGGGTCAATGCTCTGACAAATGCAGTGCTGCCTTCGGTCCAGTCCTACTCCTGTCTGCCTTATGGGAACAAGGCCTACCACCTGGCTGCCACCATGGCTGCTGTTTCTAACCCCGTGGCCTGCTTCATCGCCATGTTTGTGCCAATAAGGTAAGAAAAGAGGCAATTCTTGGAAATTGATTCACAATGTAGAGGTGATCATAGAGGGAGTTCCAGGTGGATTGTTTGGGGCTGGGCCATTTATGTGCATCTTCATTATCAAGAACGGCCCTGTAAAAGTGGCCTTAAGTAACCTTTAACAGTAGTAGGAGATGTACTCAGGTTGGCCAACAGGAACCTCCTGGGGGTCTCCGCTGATCAGGATTTTTAAATTATGTTCAGCATGCTCACATGAACATAAATCATGTGACCACAAGTTATTTAAGCATTTGGACCAGAGACATTTTCCTACGAGTACGTTTGATAAAGTTGGAGATTGCATTTATAAACGATGGATGGACCGACCTGTCGGTTCAGGTCTTGTTGGCATATTACACCAATATAGAGGTCCGGCAGGGGGTACTTTTAATCTCAATCGCTACAACCATGGTTTATGTAAAAAAAGAAATAGAAAAATGCAAGTAGCATTCCTTGTTTACATGTGTATTCTCTTTATTTTTCTGCTGCATTCTTGTTTTTTGTCTCTTTTTAATGCTGCTGACTGATTACGGCAACAGTAACAAATGTACATTACCCCCAGCTTGCGGTCGGCTGCTCTATTTTGTTCTCGAGTGGCACTACAGTATATTGGAGACACGCCGGCTTCAGTTTTAAGTGTTTTATTTGATGCGTCTAAACTATGTTTTCTGTCTTTGACTCCAGGTCTCTTATTTTCATGGGTTTTCTGACCATGTTTGGGACTGGATTTGGAGCCTACATCATGGCCATGGCTGCTCTGAGCCCCTGCCCTTTGCTGATCCACAGTGTCTCGGGAACTGTTGTCATTGTAAGACTCTTTTCAAAATTCATAGTTAAGATTATAATTTTTTTTTAAATGGCTTTTCATATGGGGTCACGCAAAGACACATACCTGTTTGCTTTATAAGATCTGTTAAACCCAACAATCAGGCAAATAATTCATCGTAACACTGGTGGAAGAAGTAAAAGAAGTGTTTGACTCTATGCAGGAATTAAAAAAGGGAAGTCACCTCCAGGCAGATGACGGTGCACCTGAACACAGCATCTGCCTGGAGGTGACTTCCCTTTTTGCGTGACCACAGCAGCCACTGTTTTTTGTTTAATTTTCTACTTTTCTACTACTGTGGATTTTGTTTGTCAAAATTCACAGGACTTTTGTGTTACTTTGTCATATAATAAATCAGTTACAACTTTGTCAGAGTGCACTATTATAAGCAATAAAATGTGATAAAATAAAAAAAACCTCTTTTATAGATATTTAAAAGAGAACAGAGAAATAATATCATTGTCTAGGAAGAAGAAAACAACGACTGAACTGATTGTACTTTTGTTTTGAATTTAAACTTTAACCTCAGGTTAACTGACCGAAGCAGAGCAGCAAATGTGCTGAAGTGAATCCAGGATACTTTACAGTCTCATTTATTTCTGTATCAGTGGGATTGAATTTCATGGGCTGTATTGATGTTCCTCTGCTGCAGGTGCTGGCCTGGATCCTGTTTGTCCTGTCCCTCTCCTACGTGAAGGTCATCATCGGGGTGATCCTGAGGGATGAGGGCCACAGCGCACTCGTGTGGTGTGGAGCTGTAGTCCAGCTGGGCTCCATGCTCGGCGCTGTATCCATGTTCCCGCTGGTCAGCGTCTATGGGCTTTTCAAGTCAGGTGATGCTTGTAACACCAAGTGTCCATTGTAGATAAAACACATGTTGTAGTAAAACACTGCTTTGCAAACTCTAGCAAAAAAAGTTGCACTTATTTTAGATGCACTGGACTCAAGTAGTCGTGAGTTTTACATGTTCCAACCGGTATTAAGAAAACTGAAAGGTTGCAGGTGATCGTTTCCCTTTCTGTCTGAGGATTTATTTATATTTATAAAAGTATGGAGTAAGTGCTACAAAAATATGAAATTACATTCATGTGGTCACTGTCTCAGACCACAGAAGACCAAATCTGAAAGTATGAATGTTTTATAATTCCTTATCAGTTCAGATGTCATTTTACTTGAACTTTTAATGTAATGTGAGAGTTTGATTTTTGCTTCTTTAAGAACTTGGGATAGTTTTGGCTTTAAAATGTGCCTTAACTCAAAACGTTCGTAACATTGTGTAAAATTTGTGATTTATTTTTTTCTTTTGGTGTGTAAAGCTGTTTAGCTTAATAAGTTCATTTGTCTACGTTACTGAAAAGGAGAAAATGTTCAACAAACCAAATAAAGCTTCTGTTTTACTGATACCTAATAGGAAGCTGCCTGTGGGTCCAGTTATCGCCATCAGGTCCCTGAGTTCAGCTCAGAACTCGTTTTACATAGGTGCTTTTATCAAAGAAACAACATTTAGAGCTGTTTTTAGAGTTGGGTGGTGGTTTGTACGGACACATTTTTTTTTTTCGTTTTTCAATTTTGAAATTAAAAGAAATAATCATTTTCATTTTGACAGATATGGCAGCAAAACAAATGTATGTCTGACTGTCTTTTAGATTATATTTTTTGTATGAAATCAGTCCCCAGATACCTGCCGTCTCCTAAACTGGAGAAATTTCCTCAACAGTTCCTCGAGGTTCATTTTAAAGCTGTGCAGGGAAATCTGTTGCAATATTGAAACATCAATACCTTGATTGTCAATCATTGGGAGTTGCATGAATATGAAAATGATTATGATTTTAGACACAATTAAATACATAGTCGTTTTAGGTACCTGTAAAATCTAAAGACTGGCTAAAGTCAGGTTAAAAATGATTGTTGCATTTTGTGAATATGCCAGAGTCAAAAGGAAATGCCTGTGACAAATGAAACTTTGAAAATGTATTTTTATAATAAATTAAAAAATGATGCCAACAGACAGAAAATAATGTTACAGACGTAACATGAATAAATAAAGTGGAAAAGGATGTTACATATTCACAAACATCACAAACGTCCTGCTGAAAGTCATCGCACATGGGAATTTGTATGCACTGAAGTGGAGATCAACCTTTTTATTAAAATTTTTATTTCATATTTCATAAATACATTTTATTTCCTCTCCTCAGGACTATATATATATATATATATATATATATATATATATATATGTATATATATATATATATATATATATATATATATATATATATATATATACATATATATATATATATATATACATATATATATATATATATATATATATATATACATATATATATATATATATATATATATATATATATATATATATATATATTTCTATATAAGAAATGAGCCTTGGGAGACTTTAACTTGCAGAGCTTTTCCCAAGAATGTAGGCCTGTAAATGGGATGGAAAAATACCCAGAATATCCTTGTAAATAAGTATTATGCCAGTGTTTATGTCTATGGGAAAAGAGAAGAAGACCATTTGACCCAAGCATACAAAAGACAGTGGTAAGTAAAAGCTTTGAGATTAGCAATGAACCTCAAAGCTCCATGGTAGACTGTATCCAGTTAATGCAGATATTTCTCACTTCTAGGGGGCATGCATATAAATCAAATCACTATAGTCCAGCACAGGCATAAAAGTAGCAGAAAGAAGTCTCTTTTTGGTTTCAAAAGAGGCAAGACTGGATTCCAAAGACAAAGCCCAATTTCAGCTTAAGTTTTTTGGTCAGTTGTTCAGCATGCGGCAGAAAAAACATCTTTAATCAAAGTTCCTAAGTATCTGTACTATACGACTTGTTCAATTTCAGAACCCTGATGTGTAGTGACACACGGTAGATTCATTGACTTTGATTTCGCCTTTAGAAATATCACAAGTTTTGTTTTATAGGCATTAAGACTAATTTCAAACCACACAAGGTGTGTTGAACATCACTAAAAGCTTGTTGTAGTAGATGTAAGGCTTAACTAGGTGTAGAGGCAGAACAGTACATTACAGTGTCATAAGCGTAAAAATGAATTTTAGCAAAGGACACTTGTTGATAGAGATTGTTGATGTATATAATAAACAAGAGGGGGCCTAGGATCGATCCCTGAGGAGACCTTTTACTTGAACACATTGCAATCTCCCGAAGTATTTCTCAAACTATCTAACATCATGTTCAAACAATCAAAAAGCACTCAGGCTTTGTTTTAGTATGTTGTGACACACTGTATCAAAGGCCTTACACAGATCAATAAAAAAGTATCCACAATGCTGCTTATCATCTAAAGATTTTACTACATTATTTATTTATTTATTTTAAAGCTGCTGTAGTGGTACTGTGTCCTTTTCTAAAACAAGTTTGATATTTTGATAAGACTTGGTTAGCCAACAAATGCAAAAATACTACAACAAATACTAAAACAGACAGCTTTGATATGGGCCTGTAGTTATTCAAGTCTACTGGTTCGCCACCCTTAAATAAAGTGAGAACGAAAGCAAACTTCCAAACAAAAATTTTCAAGTTTATAATGTTACATTTTTAAAATAAATCTGTTTCAGTATTTTAACCATAGTCTAAATCAAATATTCTTTTTCAAAGTTAGTGCAACACATCACAGTTATAAAATGCTGTCAATAGTCACTGATTTTATTTCGTCATATGTGAAGAAAGGTAACTGGTTGATCAACCAAGAACAACGCAAATGAAAGTGTGTTACCATGACTTTGTAAACCATAAAAACATTGTTGACATCACATATTTTATCATATTCACATTCTTTCATTTTCTTCTTTTTTTAAGTTTGTCTGTTTATTTCGTGTTGAAACATTATTTTGAAAACCGGAAGTTTTATTTCAGCCGCGTTCATTCGTTGTCGTAAAGATTGAAATAGGAGTGCACACGAAATTTAGGAGCGGCTGATTTGACCACGCAAGTACGAATGACGGCTGGCTTGACCGCAGGTCCTGACTGGACCATGAATCCCGAAAAAAAAGTACAAATAACTTTACTCCTCTTACTTAAACTTTCATTCATTCCACCGCTGTACTGTCAGTGTAAGAGAAATGCGTCAATACTTTTCTAGCAGCGAGGTTGGCACACTTCAATTTAATTCAACTTTATTTATATAGCGTCTATTACCACACAAGTTGTCTCTAGGATCTTTCCAGAGACCCAGAACATGACCCCCGAGCAGGTATTACATACACAAGGTAAAAACGTGGAACCCAAAAGGTGTGTACTTCTTCATTTTTTTCAGTTTAGTTCAATTCAGTTCGAAGACGGAGATTAATTATCGACCCTCCTCTTAATGTGCTCTTTTAATCAGATCTGCACATGCAAACACATGTAAACACATGTGGAGGCGACATAAAGGAATGTGCGTTTTCCGTGGCAGAACACCTGAAACACACCTCTTGAATTTATTGTGCAGTTATATTGCAAATATATTGATTTCCTCTCATTAACTGGGCTTATAAATTGACTATGTTTATATAACTGTTTAATGTTGATTAATCCTGGAAATCAATATTCTGATTTAATTTAAATGAACAGTTCAGTATATATTATGAGGCCTTTTATTCCTAAACACATTTTTGTATATTGAAAGCTGTGCCAGCAGCCCAGTGATCTGCTGGGATCCACATGGATGCTGTTCTTGTCACCAACCTAACATTTTTGCAGCCCGGTCACGTGGCAACGTCGTTCCTCTACGGTAGCTGCCTCCTCCTAGTCGTGGGCCACGGTTAAAGAGCATAACAAAGAAACTGAGGGTTCATTTGCTCTTTAAATGATCTGGATACCAATCTGATGGGAATTGATGACGTCTGTGGGAAGCAGTCAGATCCAAAGAGACCCCACTCTACTACCCACAGGTCCCAGAGGGTCTACTGCTAACGCGTTGGTCCACAACCCAGACTTGTCGGGGCTCTTTTGGGAGCTCACGGAGGACCTGCTGATTGTGAAGCACGGGGCCATGATGTTATGACTGATTGATCTATTTTCAGATATTAAGTACATTGAAAAGTTTCTAAACTGTGAATTATTCTACATAAAACCAACTCCGTGAGTCTAAGCATTCCCACAAGAATAATTATGCAAATCTTTACATTACAATCCTAAATCAGTCATCTGTATAATGTACATTTTGAAATGAACACATAAGATTCACACGAGGTCTTTGACCATTGATGTGTTCACTTATAGAAATCAGTTTGGAGTATATTTGGGCAAACCTTGATGGAGTCTAGTTTATCAGAGGAGCTTGAAAAAATAAATAAATAAACAGGGATCAGAAGATGGAAAATTGTGTGAAAAATTTGTTGCAGAAGATAAAAGGTAAAAATCATGTAACTGTAAAATAGCATGGCATACTATGATTGTGCCACACAATTTCTATTTATAGTTTTTCCTTTTAATGAGACGTTGTCTCCGTTGTAAGTCTTTCAGTCTCTTCCGGGAACCGCTACGTCTTTAAAACAAACACTAGATGTCACTGTGTGACTTAAAGCTCCTCGCCAGGAACTGAGGACTTCAAGCTTCAGCGTGCACGTGCAGCTGGGATTCAACCTGAGTTATAACACGAACTCTATAGGCTGTCGGTTCATTCAACAAATGGCTAAATAAAACCTTCACACTCAGTTAGGTTGCAACACTGTCCCTAAAACGACAATGCTCATTGGTCCTGCCTTCATGTTGGGGTTTTCCAAAAGAGTGCAGATATTGCTTAAGTTATGTGAATGTGTGACGGGCCCCTCTGAAGTGTGTGCTCACGGCACTGAAGTCGTCCGTGTGATATCCTCTCTACATTAAACCGATGATTAAACCGGTTCATGGATGGAGACGTGAAAAGGTAAACCCTCAGTCAAGATTAAACTTTTAGTATCACAGCATTAAAAAGACAAGGTCTTAAAACTAGTCAAATAACAGCACGTATTATCACTCATAAGATACTGCACTGTATCAATAATAATTTAATAAAAAAAACAGCAACAATGCAAAATACTAATTAAAGAATCACCTGACAGCTTGAAGTAATCATTTTTTGTATAAGATTTTTTGGCTTGTGATCGTTTATAAATTTGTTTGCAGTTCAGTAAAGTTTGTAGATATTAATTTAGGTTTTTTTTTATGTTCCCTCAAAAAACATTTGGACCAGGCCACGTCTCGGTGTTTGTACCACCTTGGTTTGGTTCAGTACTGGTAATTCAGTTGGAGGGTTGTTGGCGTGTTGCCCCGTCGAACAGTCAGATTTTTACAACACTTTAACTGTTGGACGGGTCACTTCACCTTTGAGTTTAGGACTTTGGAATAGTTGCCCAAGATGCCCAGGTGCCGTGGCTGCAATAATAAGTCCAAATCATCATCCTTCCAACACCATGCTTGACAGTTGGCATGAAGTCTTTGTGCTAAACTGCTCAGCTTGTTTTTCTTTTTATTCAAATCTCGTGTTGTTCATTACCACCAAACATGTGCACTTCACGTTAGTTTTTCCAAAGCACATCGTTGCAGAGGTCTTGTGGTTTATTCAGATTTAACTGTGCAAACCTAAACTGTGGTACCATGGATGTTTTAGAGGGCAGAGGCTTTGTCTGCAAATGCATCATTATGTAATATGCTTACTTGTCTTTTATCCACTTGCACCTTTCTGACGTTTTGAGGGATTTCCACTTCTGAATAATCTTTCTAACTGAAGAAGGCTAACCTCCAAATGATTTGGATATGGCTTTTTGAACCCTTCACAGACTGAAAGGTGGGTACAATTTAGCCTCCAAGATTGTTGATGATGTCTCTCCTTTTTGGTGTTATGTTAACAATCAGCTCAGTGGCTCAGATGAGCAAATAGCCAACATTTCTGCTTTCATAGCTGTACTCACACATGTTGATCACTTAAACAAGCTGCAAAGTGTGATAATGACCATTTATTTCCCATAGAACTGCATTTTGTCAAAGAAAATATCAATACAATGACACAGCATATGTAATGTGTTGTTCATGTGAGGTTGTCCTTCCTTCTCTTACACCCCCCTCATCTTGGTCAGAGTCACGGGGGTCTCAAGTGTATGCCAGCTGTCATCAGGCGAAGCAGCAGTGCCAAACACCACGCCACCACGCTGCTGCAGCTGAGCTTTGATTTACCTCATTTTAAGACCTGGTAAAGAGCAAATCGTTTTTATTATCTCCAGACACATAAAAATTGAAGTTTTCACATGTCTGTACAGGTGAGTGGGTGTGTGAGTGTTTGTGTGCGTTTATCCTTCCTCCGGTCCACGGAGACAAACAGGAATGAGGAACTCATGGCCAGTCAGCGTCTGATTCAGAGCCCAGTGGCTCCTCGGAGAACATCTGGGGTCATCATCTCCTGCTGTCTCATAGTTGACCTATTCTCCCTTTCACCTCCTGTAGTTTTCATGACTTATGGTGGGCTGACTTTAGACGCAGTAGAGCTTTTTGGGAGGAGTTTAGCAATCAGAAAAAATATTCAAGAAGAAGTCAGTTTTTAACATGTCTGTTTATACAGCAGGTAAATGTTAGGAAATCCACTTGCATTTTAAAAATAACCTAAAATGTAAAAGTATATGACCAGGCTGGTGGAATCACCAGAAAGTAGTAGAGTGTAGTCTTTCTTATCTTTCTGGTTTAGTCTCTCCTTTCCTCTCCTGCAATTAGTGTGACATCTCCTTCTCCCCAAGCTCCTTGTCTTCCTCTATTCGTGCATATGGCAGACTTTGTGACCGTAATTTCAATTTAAAACACATGAGGGGAAATCCTAGCCCGTGCTGCTCTTTAATGGGCCGTCATGGGATTGGAGTATGCGGAGAATGATTGAATTTTGTGAGAAGGCCAGGAACGATCAAGTCTCGCCTGCCGTTATGCAATCGACCATTCCCCTCTCACAACGCGATGTCTGGTAAAACCTCGTGGAGGAGGAGCAGGAGGGGCGCAAAAGGCTGGAAACTTGAACGTCTGGACCAAAAGAGAAAAAAAAGAAAAATATTTTCGCTTCTAAATGAGTCAAGCCCATATAAAAGACGCAGTCGGCTATCTTACATAAAAAGATCCAAATGTGATGTGATCCACCGCATCAAAAGCAGAGATGTTCAACTAGATTGCCTTTAATGGCTGTAAATGACTCTTTTTACACCGACATGCATGACATCTTATATATCCTCACACGCAGACACATATGGATCATATACAAAGCCAGCCGTAGCGTTTCATTATTTTGCACGTCATATCATTTTTCTTTAGTTCTTGACTTAATTGGCTCACCATGGCAATGTAACTCCAATAACTCAGCTTATTACTACACTGTCTAAACTTTCACACCCTTTTGTGTTTGTTCCCAAATTGGCAGTATATCCTATCGTGAATGGGGATTATCTTTCCTGTTAAGTCCATTATATTCAAATGGACTTGGCCTTTTTTATTTTTTCTTTGTAACAAGACATAAAGTAATCAAAACGTAAAAGCAAACACTCAAGAAGCCACTTAGCAAAAAAGAAAAGCTTTTATGATGAAACATTCATATAGTGTATAGTACAGCAGCCAGGTATTCTATGAGGTTAACAGGGTTTTCTTGTGGTCAGTTTTGTCCAGTATTACTTGAGAAGCCTCGTGGCTAATTTCTCCTTAAAACACTGCCATCTACCCGATATTAACTAGTAAAGCTTAGTCTGATTCCTCTGTTGTAAGTCGCTTTGGACCAAATGTAATGTAAAGCTGGACAGATGAACTCCAACCCGGGTGTATGTCTTTAAGAGTCGTGGGGGTATATTGTGAAGTGCTCCTTCAAAGCTGTTGGAAGCTACGGTGAAGTCGTTTGACAGATTGACGGCAGAAACTGGCTGAGATGCATCCATGTGCACATTAGAATAAACTCTCAAAGTGCTATCAGGCTGCATGCGCAGTCTGCGTAAATCAGAAAGCCTGAGTTGCAGTAATAGAAAGAAGTATTCAGGTGTTTTCAAGAGTTCTCACTACGTATATGTCACTGTGGACATCTGAAGTGACGTTAGACCAAAGCACACGGGGTGCAGGAAAAATGAATGTATTTCAACATTTTGTTATAACAAAGCAGGCCAAAGGTTATATGTTTTTGGAAAGCGCAGTTTCTCTAATGACCACTAGAAACTGGACTTTAAAAGTGATTCAGTTTCAATTGACTTCCATTGTAATTTTAACACGGTGGTCAACGGAAACAGTCCAACACAGGTGAAATAGGCTACTTCAGACGGAACAAGAACAGCTTTGGTCTCCATAGTCGGGTTATACATCCAAGACAACGGTGTCAATTTCAGGACTTTGCCACTTCAGCTATAATCTGATCAGAGGATTGATCAGCCTCGTGGGGCATTTCTCCTGATCAGACGTCCCTACTATAACAAAAACAAGGACGGGTAATTGAACCTGAGTGTAAAGTAGCATTTAGCGTGAACTGATCTTTGCTGGAATAGCCAGTTTGTGGTCGCTGAGGTAAGGTGGATGCTGTCCTACCAACTGCTACGGTTGTTTTATTTTTTAATTATTATCAACAAGGGGTTGGGTGGAATCAACGGGTGAATTTTTACTTTTTGGCACCTGTTCTCTCTCGTGAGAAACACCAGTGGAGAGAAAGGGCTCGTGGCCACGCAGAGGAAAGCAGCAACAGATCCAACTCTTGTGTACACGTCTTCAAGATGGCGATGATCAGATCTCCCAAAGTTCAAAACCACTCAACAGAAAATGTGTAGGTGATGCCACAAAAGAGTTTGACCAGTTCCGTGATACAGGATAGAGGCAGAACGGCGGTATGGCTGGTGTCACGGCATGGTTCAAACCTTGACCTTCCCGTATGGGGTTACGTGGTTTCACTTTGCCTGCATGGGTTTTCTGTCGTAGTTTTGTCCTTTTGAATAAAGTCAGGCAAGCTCCTTTGGGATAACAGAACCGTGGGGAGCTAAGCTGGCTGTCGGTTTATATTTATCCCACGGCAAACATAGAAAAAAACACCAAGGTTTTCTTCGGCTCGGATCAGTTGCTTCTTTTGCCGTCACTTCACGTAACAAGTTAAGAAGGTAAAGTTCTCAAAGAAATACTGTCCCCGATTAACAAGTACCCTCGATTAAACTATAGTTTGAACTTCATACATTTTAAAGACTATCAAGTGTTAACCCTTAAACTTTACCGTTTTTTTCCGTGAACCAATAATTTCCTTGTTGTTACCTGTGTGGCAGACTTTGGTGGACATTTGTGGTTAGACATTTATAGACCCTATTTCCTCTGTTACCAGTATTTACACAATCATAACCAAATTACCCTAAAAAAGGGGAAAAACTAAGAACAATTCTTTCATTTCAGGAAGTCAGCGGTTGCCTGTGGGGTCAGTTGTAGGTCATGCATTAGTTGCCTTATTTAGAGACTTATTTCTTTAAGAAGAGTCATTGGCCAGCCAGACAAAGAATCATTACCTTTGCCCGCCCCCTCCCTGCCAGCAGTCAATAATAAAGGATCATTAAAATGAATAGATGGACATTCCCCTTTTCTCCGGATCCTTATTGCAAAATCAGTGTCAGGGGAAATGAAGATTGAGCTTGGAGAAGGCGTCTAAAAGCCTCACAGTGATTGTCGTGAACTCATCTCCAGTGCCAGGCTCCTTTATCTACTGTAAGAGGCTGCACCTGCCTGAACTCCAGACTACCAAGGGCTTTTACTGCAGCCCATTAGGAGCATCCCTAATGTGTACTACCTTCAACGTAAACATTCTGCATATGTACTGAAACATTTACAGCAAACAATGGAGGATAGATTGCCTGGGATGTTTTTTTTTTCTTTTCTCCTCGAAGAAACAGCTTTCAGAGCCAACTTGAGGGTGATATCGGATACTTAGATTTTGAAGTGGAGCATGAAGAGCTCACGTCTTGTGATTGTACAAACAGACACCTAAAGACAATTCTCACTTTTTAAATTACTTAAGTTCAACCATCTGTCCCGCCGGAAATAAAAAGGATTTTATAAATCCTTCCACAACATTTCACGCATCACCGAAAAATGAGCAAATCAGGCCGAATGATTGCAGATGGAGAATAAAAGACGGCACAAGATTTTCCAGGCCCCATATGGTTGCCTCTTTGAGCGTCTCTTAAAGTGTCTTTTAAAAAGGTGATTTGTCTGTGCATCTACAACGACGTGACCATGTCAGCGTGTCATCTGCTCAACCTGTCACATGTGAAATGGCTTGGGTTCACCTGTGGGGTGTGACAGTGCCACCCCAAACAGATTAAACAGACACACGTGAACATCAGTTTAAACCCTCATGTTCATGCACACACACTGACACATGGTCCTCATCTAGTTTCCAAAGGTAACTGATAAGAGACTCTGTTTATAGTCGTCTAACATATGTTTCTGAAGAATAAAGAAATCACAAAAACTTACTCAAGGGGCCAAAAGAGATCAAATGCAGCACTGGCTTATGAGGCAGAACTATCACAGGTTCTTTGGTATGGTCAAGCAATTATCTCTTAAAGCATCTCTTAAAGCCACCCCATGGTTCTCTCAACATGCCCTTCATAACAGAGGTATATTGGGGATTTACTGTCTGCAGATGGCCGACAAGAGACGAAGGCAGCAGTTCCAGCACAGTTCCTGTGCACTGGCTGTATAAAAGCCTAAATCAAGGGCTCTGTGGGAATACAATCTGGATGATGTGGGCCAATAAAGACACCATAAATCTGTACAATGAAACTTCTAAGTCATGCCCTCTGCCAGGTGGTGTGTACATGTGGACCTTTTGGAGAAAAGGCCCATGCAGCAGTTATTGTGATGAAGGCCTGATGTTTTAGATGTGTGCACTTGTCCTCAGCAAAATTGGTGCTTTTTTGATCATCTGTCTGGGGCTAAAAGGGTCCGTCTGATCAAACCATTTGACCATTTGGATGGGCAAGAAGTGGAATTTTCACCTGCGCATCACTGGCAACGGTGAGTACATTAATCTGTGAAGTGAGATATTGGTATTTATAAAAAGTTTCCAGATGATTGAATGGTCCACCGAATGCACAGGATTTTACAGCAGTTTTGTGGCGTTTGAGCAACCAAAAGGAACTCTTGCATTATTTAGCTCAGAAGGTCCCCCTGCAGGTGGGACATTTACGAGACCGTATGAGAGTCGCTGTTGTTTGGTCTCTTGCTTAGTGACTCTCTCGTTTCCTTTTCCTTGCTGCATCCATCGTTCCCTTCGTGGGTCTCTTAGACTATTTTTATATCTCCAAAACTGTCAGCATGGGCAGACTGTTGTGCTATTCGGGCTCAGTGACTGGCTGGAGTCTTGACGATGTTCACACTTCATGACTGATCAGCGACAAAGAGTCACACATTACATGGTCTGACAATGACTCAGTCAGTTTTTGTCCAAAAAAGATGAAAAAAAGTAGTGGTGTGCAAAGGAGGAGTTGGTCACATGTGAATGATCCGAGGTCAGAAATGACCTCAGACCACTTTATACACACACACACACACACACACACACACACACACAGAAAAACAAAACACAGTTTTTGCAAGAGACATTTTGTAGGTTGTCCAAAGTTACTTTGGGTGTACTTTGGGTGTTTCTTTGATGATTTTAGGAATGAAAGACATGAGATGTTGACAAACGTTTGCTATGCTTCACTGCGTATGTCAGGGTGTTTCAAGTGACAGCCAACTCCACAACAATGAAAGGAAAAAAAGAAAAAGAACCCTTTGTTGGGGGATGCCTAGATATAAAAAACATATGTGCAGATTTGAAGGGTACCATGACATCACAGACCCAGATAAGAGTAGACCCATTCAACCTCCACAGCTTTATCTCCACTGAACTTCACTTAATGCTGCATTTACGGCTCCTTGGAAGTGGGTAACACAAAGCTGTAAAACTTACTTTAAACAGTGTGTCAACACCATCCTCTAAAACCAGCGGTAATAAACAGAAAGACCACTTCAGAGTTCAGTGCCTTTTCACCAAAATACTGTGCATTCAGTTTATTTTCAAAATTATGTCAGCTTTTGAAAAAAACAAAAAGAAAGAAAGAGAAAAACTGAAATCTGTAGCGTGCCTTCATTGAGCTACGTACAGATCTCAGTAGATCTCATGTAGATCTCATGTAGATCTCATCTCATGTAGATGAACATTTCTTCTCGGTATTTTAAGCAATGCCGTTTTTCTGGCTCATTTTAAGCACAATTTTATCCCTATTACAGTTTCAACCCTATCTCAAAATAAAAAATAAACTGCTTGGGTCCATCCACCAGCTACCCAGCCAATGTTAAAATAGTTGTCATAACTGCACCATTCTCAACTTGAATACACTCTATCAAAAGATGTTGATAGAAAGTTTTATATCTTCCAAGGAGGTAATTCAGTCCTCTTCTATCTCATTGTGACCTCTGGATATTGTATTTGGTTAAAATAATGCATAGGTAATACTGAACATTGGTTAGCACTTTGCAAATGTGAGAAACTTCTCATTAAGAGTCCAAAACCTCTTGAAAATTAAAGAATTTATGACACCTTCCTGTTTTTTCTTGTTATCTCTGGAGTGCATTCTTTATTCGTATACCAGTATATGCCGTATCATTTCTTCTGATCTTTACAAATGATGGTTTGTGTGTAAAAATGCAACAAAATGTGATTTGTTCTACAATATGTACCTAATAGGTGTTTTTTTTTTTTTATAAATGAAAGATCATAAATATATATACCCTAGGTTCTGAATACTTCAACTCTACCTAATAAATTGTACATTCGTCTCCATTTCATTTTTGATTCCCAGTTTTCTCGACTTCACCATTGTTTTAAAAGTAGAAACCATGGCAAATAGTCATCTTTACTCCATGCCAAAGGGAATGGCCCTATGAGGGGAAGACTCAGGTAAGAAGCACATGTTGCTAGGTAAATGGGGTGTGAGTGCATCTGTAAATAGTGGGGTTATTTCTGGCACCCACATGGGTGCACCACAGAGGCCTGACTTCTGTCACTATGGGAGCTTCATAACTTTGGCAAATGAAAAAGGTTTCCAGGGCTGGTAAGTGGTGCATGGGAAAGTGGCACAGCTCCCAATACTCCCTGGTAAACAGGCAGGCCTTTACTCGCACTTGGCACATCAGAAGCTTGTTTCGTTTAGTCATGCATGACATTTGTTACGACGTAGAGAGCACTGCCTCACTCCATACGCTGATGCAATAACCATTGTTCAAAATGCAGTACTTCAGGCAAAAAAGTAACCAAAGAAAGGAAATATTGTAATTTATAAATCACACTGTGAAAAAAAAGAAAAGAAAAAAGAAGCCACTTCTGTGGTCCATTTTATCATAATTCAAGCCAAATGGGTCATGTGCAGTCTACACATTTCACATGTCAAAAGAAATGGGGAAAAATAAATGTATAACCAACAAATATTTATCTATATCTATATCTATATCTATATCTATATCTATATCTATATATATCTATATCTATCTATCTATCTATCTATCTATCTATCTATCTATCTATCTATCTATCTATCTATCTATCTATCTATCTATCTATCTATCTATCTATCTATCTATCTATCTATCTATCTATCTATCTATCTATCTATCTATCTATCTATCTATCTATCTATCTATCTATCTATCTATCTATCTATCTATCTATCTATCTATCTATCTATCTATCTATCTATCTATCTATCTATCTATCTATATATATATATATATATCCATCCATCCATTATCTATACCCGCTTTATCCGTTTCCGGGTCACGGGGGTCTGTCGGAGCCTATCCCGACGCATATCAGGCAAAAGGCAGGGGTCCACCCTGGACAGGTCGCCAGTCTATCCAGGGCCACATAGAAGACAAACAACCAATCACACTCACATTTACACCTAGGTAGAATTTAGAAAGATCAATGAACCTACACTGCATGTTTTTGGACTGTGGGAGGAAGCCGGAGTGTGTATATATATATATATATATATATATATATATATATATATATATATATATAAATAGAAGTCATTTGGGTTGTGGTATTTTGAGTGACAGCAGGAACAGCCAATGGATAGCTGCAATCACTTGAGCTACTTAGTAATTTATTGACTTCCAAGCTGTGAATAAAGTAAACAGCAGAGCATATTTATTGCTACTGATAAGAGAATTTTGTTGTGCTGTTAATTTTACTAACATACTGCTGTAATCGTCTTTGTGTTGGTCTGGAAGATTCTGGGGACCGAGAGAAGCGAAACAGCAGGCAGCTGTTGTCCATGTCGGCTAACCGTGTTTGAGTTCCCGTCGCAGTTGGGGAGCCATGGGGGCTCAGTCCTGGAGCTTTCCAAACGTAGATCCTCTAGGATCCACAGTCAGACTGCTTTCCAAACGTAGATCCACCAGGATCCACAGTCACTCTGCTCACGACTTATAAACGAGCTCCGGTACGCCCGCCCGCCCGCCCGACTCAAGGCTAGCCTTGTGAGCTGCAGATCAAGTAATGGGGTCTCCCAGCGACGGTCTTCATTTCAGCTCAGTTTCAAAAGTTTCGGTAATGACACTTGAAATGAAGACGTTCGGACGGATTTGATCAGAATGATTATAAATAATCCAGCCAAGCTGGAATGGCTAACTTGTGGGATGGGCGTGTTCCAGCTATCTTCCAGGGTTACTCCTTCTGCCTGTTTGCAACATGGCTCCAGACAGAAAAAAGAAAAAAAAAAAAGGCTCCAAAAGCACCCGTCAGAAAAGTTTGAAGTGTCTTCAGAGTGGTGTTTCAAGGGGTTTGTGCAGTACGTCTTATACTATTTATGCTTTTTATCTAATAAAAACACATCGAGCAAAAGGAGGCTGTTTTCACAAACTGTGGAGAGTTATGATGCAATCAAATCTGAGAAAGATGGGCTGTCATCAGCTATGTAATCCATGTAAAGTGATCATGTTTATTCTAGTTGTGAGTTTACGTGACTTTCAGAATTCTTCTCCTTCTTTCAAATTTTCCAGGCATCAACCATTCCTCTCAAAAGTGGAATTAATCCAAAATCACAAACTTCATCAGCAAGTTATAATAAAATGAGTTACTTAGCTACAAAAATCTGAATACAGCACAGGACTTCTGTTGTTTATGGTCACCATTATACCATTTATTTCATTTTTGAGAACACAATAATTAAATGCACTTAAAACATATTTCATTTTTCATAAATATTTCATATTAAAGAGAAATATGATTCACCTTGTGCCTACACACAAAAGCTTTATGCAGTTGCAACGATTGTGAAGCCGTAAAGGAGAGTAAGGCACAAGAAACTTTATTTATACAGTTCAGTCATGCGATTATAGAATATTCTCAAAATGCATCTGGAAGCTATTCTGGAAGCGACTATCAGCTAAATGATCACCGACATTAGTATGATTTGCATGCTCCAAAAGACAGCTAACATGAAAAAAAAAAAGAAAAACAAAAGACAGCTTTTGTCAAGGACTAGTTGATGTACGTTTATGACACGTGGGAATCACTTTGCAATATTTGGTCTGAAGGTAAGAGAGTCTGCTCCGTTTCTGCTGTAAAGTGCCTCATGTTTTATGTCTGGGGGGGGAAACTGCTCAATGCTAACGTCTCCAGCAGAAAGAGGAAACTTGGACAATAATTTCACCAAAGATAAAAATCCTTTGGTTTGCGCTGATCAATTATTGCCAGCTGTAAGTAACAGTCCTGCCAATTCCTCGGTGAAATCACCCAGATAATGAGAAAAACTGAGACCGTGCCTATTCACATGCAAACCTGCAGTGCAAGAAGTAACAGACTATCCAGGAGTATGTTCATTTACATGAAGCTGGTACGCATGCCATTGTTCATCCATCTCATTGCTGGAGAGAGAGACGACTCTGGACACCTGTCTTTATTAGTCCCTGAAAGCTAGGAACTATTGTCATGTTGATATGTGCTTCACTTTCTCTGATTGTCTTTTGCTTTATGATGGTATGATCTGGGTGGACTGGAAGACTGCGAAGAGGTGATTAAAAAAAATAGGCACCAAGGTGAAAAGAATTATGCAAGGGTTGAAGACAAGGTACAAAATCATATCGAGGAAAAACAAAGGCAAAATTGGCAAAATCTAAAGTGGAAAAAGCGTCATGATATAAGCATAAGGCATACACAGTTTCAAAGACATGTTTATACAAAAGAATATCATACATGGCATTCAGCATAAATGAACAAAGATAATAACAATAAAAAAAAAAGCAGGTAAATATACAATTATCATGTATTCACACATTCCCTCTATATTTTCCAGCCTTTTATTCTGTTTCCCTGTAAACAAAGCGTTGAACTGATAGAAAAATGTCTTATAAAAACGTCTGCTCTCGGTCTCAACGAACCCTTTGCATGTGTGACGTTTGTTTGCTGTCGTGGCTGTAAGGCACCAGTTTCGTTGTTGCTGACCAACTGCACAAAAGAATGAAGCAAAGCGATGAAGCTCGACACTTACTGTCCCGTAGCTTGTCCATGCATTAATATAAGGATGGCCACAAAATGAAGATTGTCATTTGTAGAAGACTAGAAGAGTAAAGTCTTTTTGAGCTGCTTGTTCCACGAAAGAACATCTGCTGTGAATTAAGGCAAGTGTTGTCACATACTTTGCCCCTGATATCACTTCCCCCTTTCCTTTTGTTTTTTTTTTTTTTTTTTTTTTTTGGTTTTATTTTTTTTTCTTAAACGTAACATTCATCTGTTTATTCAAAATCGAGCTTGCCAGTTATTGTCAGTGTGAGTCTGGAGCAAGTCTTTGAACGAAGAGGAGCTGATAGCAACGATGGTCAGGTGGGAGATCCTGGTCAAAGCTCGTTTTTCTTCATAAACTGGATCTCTAGCGTTTTTCTCGACCGCCGTTGGTTGGTGCTGCTGTTGGGTGAGCGTGTGTGCTGCAGCAGAAGACATCCCGGGGTCTACGCATGACTGTGCACAGAAATGCTGGAGAGGTCGTTCCTGATGATCTCGTTCACTACGGAGACAGAGGGGAAATAGATCATTATCAGCCAGACACAGGTAAAAACAAATCAGATCATCAAGGCTCCGTTGGCCTGCAGGACGGCTGTCGGTTTCAATTCCTGGACAGTTCGCAAAGTTGGCTACTGAGGTCCAAGCTACATAAAAGTCAGTCCACTATTTATTTAGGTTGTTATGATATCATTCTGCTTAATACAACAGTTGTGCAACAACCCTATAAGACTGAAAAGGCAGTTTTCCAAAGTCTGAAAGTATAAAAACAATGACATCACTTGCGTTATCTCAGATTTGGCTACAGATTTTATCATAGAAAACTTTTGTTGCAAACTAATAATAAGGTGTTTGAAAGATGCAGAAATAGATCCAAGAACAAGAATATATACTTACTATATATAAGTATAAATGCGTATATACTATATATAAGTTGCATTATAGGTGTGACCTCCACAGTTTTTGCAGAAACATGTGCAATAAAAGGAGACCACCTGTTTCAGTTTTTAAATTGGGTCTTGAAACCTACTTGCTCAGACACGCATGTGAATTATAATGTTTGTCTTTTATGATCTGTGGCAAACTCTGTGTTTCACAGTGTTTTAATTGCATTTTCCATGTTTGATTGCTGTCCGGCGACCTTGAAGCCATAAAAAAGGCATCTTACAAATAAAATGTATTGTGAGTGCAGATTCTACTTCATTTCCTGTCATTCTAATTTTGTGTTTTTAAATTGAAACAGTCTAAATGAACACATAAACTGCTACAGCTGGGACAAGACCGTATTTATAAAGCTTAGATTGTTCTCTTGCACAGAATAAAATCATTTAGGATTCTAAAAATCATATTTATATGTTTTAATATTCAAAGAACACATTGACCTAATAAAAGTTTTGCTATCTTACCTGAGGTTTAGGAAAAACCACATTTTAAACCCAAGTATTGTGTAAGAAAGCCTCTTGAAGAAACCCTGTTGCTGATTTTAGCACCTGTGGTTTGTTCTTATTTACTGTGCCCTAAGAAAATGTCACATCAACTTCTAGAGCCATAGCTTAATCATGATACAAGTAAGTTTTATCAAAAGTCTTATACTCATCCTACACACTAATGCTGATCCCACTTAGCAGGAAAATATATATTTGTAGCGTATCATTTATTCACCAGGATCACTCCACAGTTAAGAACCATGAATGTGTGGTGGGTGGTCTGTTGCCCTTCAAAAAGAACCTTGCTGGATTGATTCCAGCCCCTGCGTTTGCCAAGGTGTCCCTCAACAAGACAGTGAAACCTATGTTGGGCCCACTTATGAAGAAGCCACTTATAGTGATGTTACCAGCCACAATAAATGAGAATGAGGGTGTGTCAATTGTTGTCATGGTATACACTGTTTGTTTTAGACTTCATTTCTCTAAAACTCTTCTTCCAAGAGGCCCAGTCTGCCCTAACTGCTCAAAAACGGTGTGACTGCATTAAACTGTTATGGAGACAAGACCCGCCAAGAGGTTTCCGGTAATGCGAGCGCAGTCCTCTGTGGAAGAGTTGATTTTGAGCGTTGTAATGTGACGTTGCATGCCCAATAAGACCCTAAGTATGGGGAGACATTTTTAATACAATTGAAAAGGGTGTTTATGGACTCCCTCAAGATTGTCATTTGTTTTGAGCCAAGCAAGCAGTGTAATTGAGCTATGTTCATAAAAGATAAGTTTAAAAGCAAGTGTGGCTTGTGATTCTGGGTAAATGTGAGGGATGCATGACATCACATCTATCACATTCTTTTTAAAGTAACCTTTAGGATCTCGGAAGCGCCGTGGTAAAACCCCACTGAATAATTGGCATAGTTCTGGTGGAGCTTACAAATACTGGATATCAGTCACTGCAGTCCAAACATACTATTGACATTACGAACCCATATCAACGCTTTGCACACATGTCTATTCTGAAGTCGCCGTCTTGTCTTTCCTGCACCAGTTCCTGTGCCCGCGCTTTTCCCACAGTCGGGCCGCCAGAGATCAGTCCCCTCGTTTATCTGCTCTGTGTTCTTTGGCAAAACAGAGGGAAGTGACTGAGAAGATGGCGAGCACCCCGAGACCTGCAGCTCCACAAAAACAAGGAGCTTCATATTTGTGGAGCTCCGAGTGATAACGGAGCGCTTGATGCCAGACAGAGAGTGAAAGAGTCTGCTGAAACCAGAGACAGGAAGTCCACCCACTCCGGGGTTCAAAGTGGGCCTGCAGCTTCTTATCAGCGGGTTCTGCCGGGAGAACGGTGACACATCAGCACGGCTCAAGATGAAAACAACACAAACGCAGCGTTGAGTCCGGTTTAATCCTTAATGCTGCTGACTGATCTTGGGATAACTTGGGGATAAAACGGAATAAAAACTCATTTTGATACCTTTTCTTGTGCAACAGCGGATCAAATATCAACCCGATATATGAGAAATCATTACTGAAACCGACAAATCAAAAAACGTAAATGGATGTAAATGAATGTAAAAGAAACAATCTAGAGACTTGTAATTTCATGCCTGCCTTCTGTTTGTAGACTTAGCACCCACCTACGCACACAAAGGGTTGGTTGGGACTCACCTCCCTCAACAGGAGGAACTCCCTTTGGAAAAATGCAACCTGTGCCAACACTGCGAGCTGTTTTCAACCCCAGTCAACTCGGGGCCAAACAAGCATTTACACGCCGGGGTTATTTATAGCTCTGCCATCGCAGACAGAAAGGAAGTACGAACACATGCAACAATCAAATGATCCAGCTTGAAATTGTTGCTCAGCTCTGTTTGCGGAGGTGAGAAAACAGCTCCCGGTAGTTCTGAAGAAAAGATGGGTAAACCCATCAGGTCGGCAGCAAAAAAAAAAAAAAGAGAAAAAAAAAGAGAAAAAGCCACAAATGTTCCCTTTAGCTTTCTCACATTTAGCACTTTGCTTTCTGTGTTTCAGTCACGGTAAAAAAAAAAAAAATGGTGACGTTTCCTCCGCCCACATATTAACTGTGGTGTTATTTTGCTGTGCTTTATCTGATATTTTCCATTGGCACGCTCACTGATGTTCCACTTTGAAAAAAAAAAAAAAAAAAGAGAAGGGCGATAAAAAGAGAAGTAAGGTTAAAAAAAAAAATAACACTAGGCCTTGTGTTTTCATCTTTGTACTCAGTCGGCAAAGTAAAAATTTTAGAAACAGGATGTGGCCAACTGTGACACCACAACAAAACCCCAATATGCTATTAATAGATGCTTAATGATGTAGCTCCTGTCACTGCTCAGTTGCAACGTTTTCTGGGAAATGATGACATTTTTAAGAGCGGCTGACAAACAAACCCCCACTCAGGTAATGACTGCCAGTGAACAAAAAACTATTGCACACAGTCCAATTTGTCCTTTTCTGCTTTAAGATCAGTTCTAAAAGCTGAAGTAGAAATCGCAGGTCTGCAAATGCACTTTTTTTCTGCTTTCCCTTTAAGCCAACCTCTCTCTCATGATGTGTCTTTTTGAGTCTGTCTCACCTTCCATGAAGTGACTAGATAACCACAAATATGCAGTAGGGGGAAAGGCAGTCAGACAAGCAGGGGAACATTTTGTTCTGAGTGGAATTTGGCTGCAAAATATCATCGCCTTGCATAAAGTTGACGGGCAGGGGTATATTACAAAATCAAATCAACATACTACAGAGGGTGTAATTTTCCACAGGGATAGGTCCCACTTTCTAGATCTCTATATTGTTAAAAAAAAAAAAAGCTGCTATGTTATGTTACACAACAATGAAGCAAAGTGGCATTGCATCTCTCTCAACAGCATAGGAAACTTTTTTTTTTTTTTTTTTTTTTTTTTTTTCATGCCCAGGTTAATAATGGAAAGCTCTAACTGGGAGGACACCCTCATGAATAAACAAAAACAGCGGAAAGCTGGGCTCCAGATATTCCCCTGCTGAAAAAACAGGTGTTAAACGGCGTTAAACGGAGTGACATCCTTTATTGGCTGTGCGGTGACTAAACCACAGCCCGGACCTGTCAGGACTTATACGTAAGCCTGGGCGGCTGGGAGATCTATTTCTGGCAGTTGTGAGAGTGACACAAAAATATGACTGAACGCTCCAGTGAACAATTCAGCTCCTTTGTGAGGCCTGTGCAGTGTTTCTTGGGGGGGGGGGTGTCTTTGCTGAACCCCCTCCGCGTCCCCACAGGGCGTGTCAGCCAGCTGAAGAAATGGTGACCTCACTAGAGTAAGCTGTCTCGATCAAATGTGATGGAAATGATTTGATTCATCTGACTGACAGGGAATTTACATCCACTGTATATCGTACAGTTTCAATAAACTATGTGATAATAAATGAGATATGCCCTTTGTTTTCAAAAACTGATTGAAATATTACAGTGATATGATGTGAAATTCCTTTTTTTAACTAAATCTGTACACCTCTGTTCGTAGCGACTGGTTTTAGAGGGCGGAGCCAACCCCCTGACGCCACCGTTCTCTTTTACTGTGTTAAAAATCAGCTTCAGTTTAAAAGGTTCCCCAAATGCAAATTAAATTAAATTTAAAAAAGAAGAGACTGAAATGGTGAAGCTAGATGATTCTATTGGATATGTGTGTGATGTCACAAATCTCTACAGCTCATTGAATCACATGCTTTACCCCAAGCGGTACGTAAAGAAAAGGAGATACAGTTGAGATACATGTTGCAAACTACTTAGGTGTGTCGGCAGCATGTTGGTGACATGATTGGGTGTAAAACAAGCACCTTAGAGAGGCAGAGTCCCTCAGAAGTAAAGATGGACAGAGGTTCAGCAGTCTGCATGGACACTTTGTGAAAAGGAAAATGCGGACAAATGCAAGAGGCGAGATGACAAAGATACCAGCGGCGTTCGTGTCCTCAGGCGTGAGCTGAAGAACACGTCTGGAAATCACGGAGAACATGCCAGCTACACGCATATCTTAAGAAAGCATCCTTTGGTTCCCAAATCCCAAATCTTTAGCAGCATTGCAACCATGCAATTGGAAGTGCATATTAAAAGCATGATAATGGGACGGTCAAAATTTCAGCTTGCTGACACACTGTACTTTGCAATTATAGTATGAAAAAAAAATTACATTTTCGTTACATCAACAAAGCAAATCAAATATTAAAGCTATTCTGTTGTTTTGCAACTCGGCATCAACGCATGGTAAATGCTGAGCATCTGTGATACAGGAACAAAGTGTGCTACAGTTTGCCCCCTTTTGTTACACAGTAATCCAAGCATGGGCGTCATGACTTCATTAAGTTACTCAGAGAGTTGAGCGTGAACCTGACCTGCACTGGGGATTTAGTTAGCATTGTTAGAGGCGAGCGTTGTGCATTGGGGTTCGATAACAGCCGGGCTTCCTCAGAGAACAGAGGATGCTCTGTGGTCTGCTGAGATGCGGAGCCTCGAGGCCTGAGAGCCTCTCAGAGCTTCTCGCAGTTGTAACACGATCTCCTGCCATCAACCCTGGCCTGACTGGCAAACATCGGTCCGAGAGTGGTTTCACCTCACCCCGGCTTCCCTCAGCTGACTATCCAAAACACGACCTTTGAACTGGAGGTTGTAACGGCAGCTTCCTGGCAGCAGTTTCTTTTCCCACTCGGAGTCTCTTGGTACTGAGGGAGTGGAAGGCACCTTCCTGAACGCCTGTTACTTTCTCGACATGTATTAACTGCAGCTGTCTTGAGGTCAAGGACCTTCGCAGTGAAGCGAGGGGGAATACTTCCTATGCTTAGGCGTACCTCCTTGAGTACAACATCAGCTTTGTGAGAAAGAGGAGGTAGCATCCTTCTATTGTGGCAATCAGGCTCTCAGCTGCATGAGAGGAAGTTCATCTGAGTCATACAAGTTCTTTTATGTAAACACACAACTCTGTGTACGAGCCAGAGACTTGCAGTTAAACCTCATCTGAACTCGTGCTTTTATGTGAAATTGATTCAGTGGGGAAGCCAAAGCAAAGCTCAAATTTGCTGGAGAGAGACAATTGAATTTCCTGCTACATATTACTTTTGTTTCCCCACTATATCAAATCTTCTCTCGGCCTCAGCAGAAACACTTAATGGACAGCGTGCTGCCACCCACGCCGGGCTCAAGCGGCCTCGACAGCATCACTCATTTGCAGCTCATAACCAGCAGCATCAGAAATAAGGAGAGTCAAAGGTCTGAGCGCACACATGCATGACGCAGAGGACGGGGTGAGCGAAAGGGAAGGGGCGACGCGCTGGGAGACGCAGTCATTATTCCCACGGATAAACACAAATGGAAAGAGACAAAGCATTCCGCTCATGCTTCATCGTGATAAAGTACTTCATAAATTCATCTGAGCCTTGCAGGTTGACAGCTTCTAATCCATCGCAGGGATCCCTGTGGGCCTAATGATGTGATGATATGTACAGACAGTGTATTTCATCCGCGCAGCTAGGCTGATGTGTGAAGCCCCAGGCATTCCCCCATGTGGAAACACTCCGTCTCTGCAACTGACAGGGGGTGGGGGGTGATGTGGGGAAAAAAAAAAAAAAAAAAAAAAAAAAAAAGGGACAGGGCTGCAGAGTGGGAGTTTGTGGAGTTTACCTCCAGAAGGGAGATTTTACAACTACCTGCAGCAGCTGTGTGGTGATGTGCACGGCTGTGCTAAAAACCTCGCTGTTGCAGTTGTGCCATGAAACTCAAGATTTAGAATCAATAACCGAAAAGAAGGTTTTAAACGTCGAGGATGACGATATTTGGTCTAATTGGGACAGAGTAAATTCCAACCTTCAATATTTAACTTCCCATTATATCCCTTGAGTTAACGGGGACATTTGATTAAAAAACAATTATAATAAAAGACAAGGGTTAGAGCCTGGTAGCATATATTTGAGTGTCTAAAATTGTGAAAAAAAAAAAAAAAAGCAGGGTAAGTTTTAATCAAATCTTTCTAAAGGAAGTCAGTAGACCCTCCAGCTGCGATAGAGCTTGAATTAATGTATTCACTGAGGTCAGTAACGTTGCAAGCAACCGCGCAGTCACTGCAGACGAGATGTTAAAACAGTACGCAGGGATTTGCAGGCTTTTTTCATCTCCCAGGTTGCATGCCCGAATAACTCCTGCAGCACGAGATGAAGACCCGCCGGCGTTACTCAGAGATGCCATAATACAACAAATATGGTTGCCTGCTCCTGGATGGGAGAGGCAATCTAATTATACAGTTATTATACGGGGTGCATGCTGTTAAAACGGTAAAACACGCTACTAAACATCATCTAGATAAAACGCAGTGCGTCACAGTGCTTCAGCAAGTAAGCACACACACATGTATCCACTCTGCATCAAGTAATAGACCTTTCATGCACAGTTGACAATCTATTCAAAACTCATTTTCTAGCATATGCAGGAATTTGGAGGATTTATTTCACATTAGCCACTTCTGGCTAATGTCATCCCACGGACAGTCAACACAAATGTTTTTACTTTACAAACCACAATTAACAAGATGAAAATCGTTTGTTTGGTACCATCAAGTGAAAAATAAATACGCTGGATGGAAACAAAATACAGAGTTTACGAAGGGACCGCTGTTGTGCTGCTTGATGTTTTTGCAGTTTTTTCTTTGGCTTTCGGCCCCCTTGTGTGTCTGTGTCAGCAACATGCAGTTGTCACAAGAGACAAGCGGGATGTCCAACGTTATCTGGGATGTTTCCGCAGAGACCGCAAGAGCGGACGAAACGTCCTAAAGGTCTGCAAGTGTCCCTTCAAATGGAATCAAAACTAATATGTTAAGAAGGAAGCGAAAAAACAAACAAACACTCCTTTAATGTTTGCATTCACATAGAAGTAAATGTGTTTTAAAAAAAAAAAAGTTTCATACTGATTTGATTAAATCCCAAACGAAAGGGTTGCGATACAAAGACAATACTGTAAAAGAACAGTTTTTCATCTGCATAGCTAGATTTCACACCCATGACAACTGTACAGGGTGGGAATATTGATGCACTTCATTGGTTAAAATGATATAAACCAGCAGATTCGTAGATCATTCCGGTTGTAATCCGGTCGCGGACGGGCCCGGCTGTCCAGTGGCCGTGGACGGCGGCGTTAGCTCCAACAGTCCTTTCAGATGTTTTGGCAGCGACACTGGTTATCTAAACTAAAACAGCTAGATTGCTGTTGTTTAACTTACTGAGTCCAAGTAGGAATGCTACAACCGGCTGGAAAACGTGACATTCCAACAAGTTGCCCATTTCTGGATTAACAGGTACTTTAGAGCGTTTGCTCCCGTCAGGATGGGCTTCAACGCGGTGAAGTGTCCACTTCTTTTTACACAGCCTGTGGGTGGGTAAAAAAAACACTGATTTGTGTCCTATCTTGTCTCCCTTCTGAAACCAAACCTTCACCTCTGCTGATGAGAGAATGATACTGTAGCTGAAGAGAAAAAGAGAAGTGTACAGAAGTGGAGAGAAGCGCTGCAATCTTTCTTTCTGTCAGAAAACGAGACCAGAAGTACGGAGCGTGAAATCACGAAAGTCACTGTCGCTCTGCAGGTTCCCCTTTGAAACGCGTGCTGATGCGTTTCAGAGGAAGCCGCGTGCTCTCCTGGATGTGAGAGAGATGGAGCAGCCATAAAGAAACGGCGTCCTCTTCGCAGCTCGAGCGGTGAGACACAGTGCAGCGGGGCTCTGCTCTCCACCTGTGCAGGACACGCTTCATGCCTCTCTGCAGTAGATGAATCGGACACCTTGCCAAACCAAAGGGCACGACCCATTAGAGTTTTACTGTCTGCCTTGCCCAGTTTACAGTCACTTTAGCCCAGACAAATAGACTAGAAAGGCATGAGAACAATAAAACAGCGGCATCCCAAATTAGAAATCTAAAGACTACAACTTTCCCTGAAAGCCCCACCACTGATGAGCTTATTTTGGCGGCGGTGGAACGGAGCCTTTGTCTTTGATCGTAGCTGGTGTGCCCGGCTTCTCCCTGTCTCACCTCACTCTGTCTCTCTTTGTGGGCCTCCTCCTCCGCCTCTCATTTCCTCCCAGGCCCAGGGGGCCGCGGGTGTGTGCGCCTGAGGTCGGCCCCCAGGGACGACGAGGGGAAGGTGTTTACGTAGAGCTGGAGTCCTTTGAGTTAGCTGTTCTGCCATTACAGACTGCCTTATTAAAAGTATCTTTAAAAAAACGAATAAAAGAAAGCACCGCGTGACGATTACCTCGCAGGTAGACAAGAGTAAAGTAACGGTGCTTTATACAGAATAAATTGAGTGATAGATCAGCAAATGCAGTGCAGATGCTCGTGTGTTCGGGGCTAGAACGCTCCTCTCAAACCGTCTGATTACACGCTCAAGCTTGATTGCGTTAAATTGCATTTGTGTCGCTGCATTTGAAGAATACCACAACACAAATCAACAATCAAAGTGTTTATCAAAAGCGAGCGCATGAGTTTGAAGCCTGAGCGCTTCTGTGTGCACGGATGACGGCTTGGACTTTGTGAAATCAAAAACTCAGTCTCACACAACTAGTGGAGCGTGAAGCAAACACGCCAGATGGAAAATGCACCAAACTGAGCAAAACATGTACGTCTTAGAAGATTGAGATGTGAAAGCAGGCAGATTAAAACTCTTTGCATGGCTCATTACCGGTGGCTTTATGGTAAAATAACGCATCCATCTGATAAACACGCAGTGATTGGTCATGAACTAGAAACGTATGTTCCGCAGAGGTGGACGCTCCAGACTTCACCGGTTTCCAAAGTGGCACACAGAGTAGAAATATGAGCACGCTGAAGCAATCATTTTTCAGTGAGCTGCAGCCGTTCGGTTGGGAATCTGGCCGTGCACCTGCACAGAACACAATTTACAACTACGGTTTTAGTGTGCATCTTTAAATCACCTGTTGCCTGTTTAAGAATTGTTTTTTCTTTTATTTATATATAGAAGAAAGACGGGCTCCGTGTCCAAAAAGGGGTTACCTCAGTGCAAGCTTTATTGTTCGCTATCCATCACAGATAGATGGCTTGGAGAAGCTCCTTCCTGTTGTTTAAGTGTCCTGCTGGTGTGTGTGTGTGTGTGTGTGTGTGTACGATGGCCTCTGGGTAACCCCTCTGTTTTACAGGCCATGAAAAAGCACAAACTCTCTGCTGCAGCTGCTACAGGGATGCCAGACCAGGTAGTTTGGCTGTTGATTCAAGTGATGCGACTAAAACTGCGCATGACTTTGAAACTGTTTTGTCCAACTAAGTAGAAAAACATCAGCAAACAGGACACTTGGGTGCAGTTCTTCTCCGTTTTCGGAGCTCCTGCAGGCAACCTCAGCGTCTACCCGGTTGTTTTACAGTTTTGGATCGCATGCTCTCATCACAGCGACATTTCCACTGATCCAACATCTAGGTTGGCTGGACACGGGGCTTTTGCAGACTTTATCCTGAAGTCACGGAGAGTATATAGCACTAGAGGTAACTAAATGTTACAAACGCTCCTGCTGCGCACAAGAACATGGACTCTCTCTTCTGGACATCCCCGCGGCGCTCTAGAAATCCGATTCTGTAGCGAAGCTGCGAGTGATGTGATTAACACCCCGTCCGCTGACCCTGAGAGCCGCCCCGCAGCGGCAGATACCAACAGGACTCAGAGAGGCAGGTCTCCTCAGGTCACATCATGGACTTACTCATGTGCAAGAGGAAGAAAAGTGAAGAGAGCCCATCTTGGCCCAAGTTCCACTTTTAGTATTTCCAATTCAACATGATGCCTTCGACTATTCCTCGGACAGTCACATCCATCTGGAGACTGAGATTCCAGACAGCATGAGCTGAAGGTGAAGACAGACGCATTTTTCAAAGAATCCGATTGCTTCTGCTCATTCCCGTTCGAAACGTGCGTACTTAACAGGAAGTGAACCGGTCACACGAATGCCTGCTGCTGAAACTCTCCAACCTCCAACTCAGCTGATGAAACAATCCGTGACCTTTAGAGGCACAACTACGCAACTCCAACAGACGTGTGAAGTGTCAATAATTTAACAAAACTCAAATCCTCAAAGGTTTCTCTTATTAATAACTTTGAATGTCTCTAAAGCATGTTGTGTTGCACAAAAAAAAAAAAAAATAGTTTGATTGATAAATAGATAAAAGTCATTGTTAGGTATCAGGAACTTTATTAAAAATCGTATCAGAATATTTTATGGTAAATTTGATCTTTTTGTTTGCCATTAATAATCAGTAGGTGTTTAAATGACACATATTTATCATTTCCGATTGTTTACTCATGGTTTAACACGGTCTAGCAGAACTGATGTAACGCCCATAACCTCATTTGACGTCACTGTTTTATATTTACAGCACCGGTTCACAGCCAGTGTTGTGTTGCAGCACTGCACGCAGTGAGCCAACAGGTTCAGAGCTGTCCAACTGCATTCACATTCGCTTCACCGCCATTCATTTATAATCCAATTCATTCCACTTGAATCCAAATTCAAAAATCGTATGACGTCAATTTATAAAAAGAAAGTTCGGGAATCTAAGAGACTGTGCTGACCTTTTACGACAGTGCGATCCCCAGTTACCACAAATATCCCATCAGTCAGTTACACGGCAGCAACAAAATGCTTGTAGACGTGCAGACGAGGTCGAGTTATCCTGCCGAACTTCAGACTAACTTTAGTTAAAGTATCAGAAGGGGATGGGGACCGCCGTCTCTGAATCAGGTTCTGCCGGAGGTTCTTTCTTTCTTTTTTTTTTTTTTTTTCGCCCTGGTAACCCCATCCCTGGGTTTGCAGCAACGCATTTTGTTCGGGTTACGCGCCACACCTCTGACGTCGCTTGATAAATGTTACACAAACACTTTTACGACAACCTTGAACTAATTTGAAAAGTGAATTGTAATAAAACATTTGACATCTTGGATAATAATGCGCTACGTTGCATATGCGTGGAAAAATATGCCATTTCCGGCTTTTCATCCCCAGAACGTCGTTTTGATGTTTTTCTTTTCACTTTTTCATCGTTAAAAATCGCTGAGACTCTCAGAAAAGGCTTTACTGAGCGTGAAAGGATTTGTCTCTTTATTAGCATGTTGTTTTGTGTAAAATCAAGCTCAGTTGAGTGCAATCAGAGAGCCCAGGGACCAGTTAAGGTTTACAACTGCCGTGGGTCATGTGTCAACAGTAGGACACTTACAGTTCAGCAGTAATGTTCTTTCCCTCCCCTGAAGTAAACCTCTCGCCCGCTGCTGGGTAAGTCTCTGCTCTGCAAGCGGCCACCGGCGGGAGGGGAAGAAAATGCGATCTTTAACTTTGGCTGTGTTTATCTTTCTTTGACTTTTAGTGTTTCGGTTTTAACAGCTTCAGTCGAGAGGGAAGCACGTAGTGTCTGTGTGATTCCGTGTGTGTGAAGAACAGGGTCAGTGGGAGAAGCTGCCAGGGAAAATCACCAGGAGTGAGAGCTACTTTCTTCCACCTCAGATTTTCCTCTCTCTTCGTTAGTCTGTCTGTGTCTGTGTCTCCTTCATTTCTACAGCTGACCTGCTTCTCCTCCTGCGTGCCGAATATTCCTGGATGTGAGGAAATGCTGAGAACCTCCTGAGCCCAAAATCTAAAAACAGTGAAATACATCTCCTGAGTAGTGGCCATCCCTCCATTTCGGCTACAACAAATATAGTTTTCTTTTGCTATAGAGTGAGTCTGAGCGGTGCGTTTTGATTTTTAACTGGTGCAATTAGGATCTGTGGTATCTAATGGCAAGAAAAAAAAAAAACCCAAAACAGATGAACTCCTTGGAATTAACCGGCTTTCTGCTTTATGAGATATGGGATCAAGTGTAGTTGATCTGCACAAGGCAGGACTTAGATACAAAGCCATCTCAACAACATTTTAGTGGCCTAAGCGCAGATGACTCTATAGATGTAATACTGAAAGCCCCAATCAGGTGACGAAAAAGCCAAAAGCACCAGCGAAAGCCTTGAAGACGTCGCTGCAACTGGCAAACATCTCTTGAGATGACGATACAGAAGTCATTGAACAAGTAAGGTGTCCGTGACAGAGCACTGCCAAAGGAAGCTGCTGCTCTTCAAAAAAAAACACTCGCAAAGTTCAACCTGGCTGTCTGCAAAACCTCAGAGGAAATGTTATGTGGACTGATAAAACAAACGACTACTCGGCGGTATGTGTGACACAAAGAGAGCACAGCTTATCAACATCATCCCGATGGTGAATCATGGTAGAGGGAGCGTCATGGTTTGGACTTGCATCACAGCTCACAACCTGGACCATTTCCCATCATCAAAAGCTAAACATGAGTTTCAAAATGTACTAAAATACTTCAAAGGATAACGTCAGGGTGGCTGTGTGCGAAATGAAGCTCAGTTTGGTCATGCAACGCAGTGAGCTTAAGAAGGAACATAAACCCACCACAGAATGGCTTCAGAAAAAGAAAATCCACGTTCTGGAGTGACCCAGACAGAGCCCCGTCCCCGAGATGCTGTGACTTTACTTCTGGACAGCTGCTCACACCAGACACAGTCCAAATGTGTCTGAGCTGAAGCAGGTCTGGAAAAAAGAATGGTCAAAAATTCCTCCTGAACGTTGAGCAGGTCTGATCCAGAGCTACTGCAAGAGTGTGCTTGAAGTCATTGTTGTTTAAGGATGTCTGACTAACTACTACCTCCGAGGGATCGGTTAATGTTTCCACCAGAACTGTGAGTTTTTTTAGCGTGTGTGTTCAAAAACAGACAGAAGAACGTAAACCAGTTTGTGTGTTCTCAGCTTAATCACACCGCGCCCGTCTATTACCGCCTCTTAGATGGGCATTTTATGTCAAATTAATGCAGAAAAGCAGTTCATTCTAGAAGGTGGAAGATGATTCGCATACATTTTTTTTGCCCCTGTAGCGGCATCACTAGACTGATTTGTCAGAGGGGGCCATAACACTAAAAACAGGGAACATTTGCATCTGGTTTATAGTCCGGTGATTGCTTTTACTCTCACTTCTCCAGAGTTGCATTCGTAGTTCCCTCTCTTACATTTTCCATCTCAACATCTCCCTCCTCCTCACTTTCTGAGGTATTAGTGCACGAAGGAGACAGCAAACTTTGCCAACAGCTCAAAAACCCAACGGCTTTCCCCATCCCACCAGGCTGGACCAGACTCCTCTGTTGACATCCGTCGCTACAGGATACTATTTCACTGAGCTAACGAATTTCAGATGGGGAACTGTTATTAAGTGGTCTGGGATGGAGACCTGCTCCTGTTTACTGATGCCACAGGTATTTATATCCTCTAAATGTAACTGCTAGGAGCAAGCAGCTAACTGTGGTTTGTATGGACGTATGGAGGATCCCCCCGTGTTTGAAGCTCGTCAGTGTCAGTGTGGTGGGTGCTCTTGGAGATACATGGCTTCCGTCCAGAAGCCGGTCTAACCCTCTGCCATCCCTCTAATAGTAAACTTTGAATATGTGCAAAAAACAACTTTGGGTGTTTAGCACGAGCCCGGACTGCATGACTTTTCCATGTGCTCATATTTTCTAATGCCAGAAGGAAATAGCCAAAAATGAAAAACTGATTTTTCTTTTTCTACGAAGAAGCAGCATTTAGGGTCCTATCTCAAGAGATGGAGCCAATCCAACATAGCAATAAGAACAAATATATTCTTTTTACACTTTTCTTGAACTTTGATTTACATTACTTTAAACCTTGGTCTATCTACACATGTGTTAACATCACAAAAGCTTCTCCCGAAAAGCTTTTAGATGTGGCTTTAAGAAGAGCCCGTCCAAGGTACAAACAGATGCCCCGAGAACCTTCTTGGGAAAGGACACTCAGTCTGCGATCATTCTGTCAGAACAGTCAACCGCATTGACATTTGTCAGATTATGATCCTGTGATGAGTGTGGTAGCTCCACCACGGTAGATATACTGTGGAAGATCCCAGCCAGGCCACAGGCCCTGTCTGAGTCCTGACCCACTGTGATCCATGTGGCTCGGTGGCTTTTCAACGCGTGTTTCCTAAACCTCAGAATGTGAGCCACATGAGCTGAGCTTCTAAACGGCTGTGTCAGGAGAAACTATAAGAAAAACATTACGTATGATAAACCCAAGTAATATAGCTTTAATGAAGTCGCTCTAATGTGTCTGGATGGGGAGGCATCCACTGTTCCTTGTGGCTTTAGTCTGCTACATTTGATTTTACACTTCACTAAAGACCGTTTCGCTATTGATGTCAGGTAATTACCCTACACAAAAAAGTCAGCACTGTGTAACTTTCAACACAACTCGGTGGAAGAAAAACGAGACAAACGTCTTTATCGTACCAATTTTGCTTCATTCATTTTTTGCCATTTTGCAAAAGGGAACCCATTTAGAATCAGAATCAACGTCTCTCATCTAAACGTGTCCTTGTGTGGACCCCAGACACAAAAGAAACCCAATTTGTTTAGATAATCTCACGGCAGGTTTTCAGCAGACGCATTCTTTCACAGTGACTGTGGATATTATGACGGAGCGACTGAAACCAGACCAGATCCTCTGGCTCAGCTGCTGGGGCTTTGGGTGCACACACACACACACACACACACACACACACACACACACACACACACACACAAAGCCAACCTATTGCAGCAATAAACGGGTCAAAAACCCTCAAATTCATTCGTTGCTCTTATCAGAACTAATAACACAAAGAGTTAAACATCTAATTCGGAATATGGTGACCCCATTGCCACTATCATGTGTAACCGCTTAAATCCAATTATCTGCTAAATTGTAAGCAATTTTGAGTAATAGTGTCAATAACTGAGTGGGTTTCATAATGTTAGAAAGAACTATGATCAGAACCAGAAACACAAAGGCTCTCGTGTTGAACCAGTGGGACAGAGATAAAAGAGATGTGAAACGAAAAGGAAACAGGAAAGGAAACGGCGTGTTCCTTTTCTACTCTGAAGACACACTAGTGTTCTCTGGCTGCAAACACTCAACTTTGTTTACAACATCCATATAATACTATTGTTTAAGCCGGATTGATATCACAACTGGGTGTTGTTACGGTTCAGAAACGCCACATATGTAGAAGCGGCTGAAATCAGTTTCCTCCGTTGCCGGACTCTCCCTTCCTTACCCGTCGCTCACACACACGCGTTGAGAGCTTCAACGGCTTTGCTGTCCATTGACTTTAAATGGGGTTATGTCAAGCACTGAGCAAGAACTGAGTTGTGGGTTGGTTGCCACGGAGCGACAAGGTTGCTACCATCACTCCCAGGTTTTCTGGTTAGGAGGTCTCCTCCAGGCATGTCCAAGCAGAAGAAGGTAGCTCCAAGGTAGACCTGGGACATGCCAGGACATCAGTTGGAAGAGCTGAAGGAGCTGGCTGGAGAAACATGTCTTTCCATGTCATACGAATACATAAATACGTTTTGACAATGAAGGTGGCAGCAGATGTCCCATCTATGTGTGGATATCTGTGTGGATCTCCGCATGTCTTATAGCCTGCCCCACTTCAGGTGTTAAGCAAAGACCGGAAATTTTGGATAATGGGTAATAAGAGCCAAAGCAGCGCAATTCACACAGTAGAAGTAATGGTTTTTAATCCTAATAAGAGGAAATTAAATCATATCTATTGCTGATCCCAAAAGTACAGTTGCTGCTCCACAGCTTTGGCGGTCAATGACTCTCAAAGGCGAATGAAAGAGCGCATCCACCTATTAATTTTTCCCGTGACTATAAAACTTCTTCAAGAAGCTGAAACTTTTACTTATAGCTCACCATGAGACATGCTGCCAGGAAAACAGGATTCCTAATATGAGAAAGCAGCAATAACAACAACAGTAAAATATCCACATCCTCTTTGTAGTCATAAATAATAAAAAAGCCATCACGCTTTTTCTTGTACCTGTCAATATCCCTGCATGTAGAAGGAGACGGCGTTTCTAGGCACTGCACTTAACCACAAGACAGACTCTCCTTCTGTACACTATTAGCTGGACTTTGACCTGCTCCCCAAAGGCCAGAGGTTCAGAGGGGGAGTGTGGTGAAAGCAAACACTGTCAGCTACAGCGCTTCTGCATCTAGCTGGCTCTAGTGAGCCACATTAGACACTTCGAGCTCCACTCTAATGAACACCCTTCCTTCCACCGAAAAAAAAAAAAAAAAAAAAGTAACGAAAAGAAAAAGATCCTCTCACCCCCCCCCCCTCTCAATCCAGCCTTGCGGCACACTCCAATGTGAGCGACTCAGCATGTTTTCAACATGGTGTGGACGCACTCTCAATCATCATTAGGGTTTTTGCGGAGTCCTGGGGCCTGGGCAACGTGCCAGGATGTGTAAAAGTTTCCATGAGGAATGCCTTGAGTTGCCTTCAGAGGGTTCGTAGCTGGATGGAGATCCTCAGGAAGGTTAGAATACTGGGAGGAAGGAAGAAGGAAAAGGGGTACCGACAACAATTCTGTTTCCAGTTTGAGCAAACAAGCCTTGCAGATTTTCAAATGCACCGACCTTGAATTGAACAGGAAACAATCACAAGGAAAACTGCCCCATAACGCAAGGCAATCAGAGCACATATGTCAAATGTCAGAAAACGGCACAGGCTGCGGTGCGCCCTGTGTTTTTCTTATTTTGAGGGATAAGGGCCCTCTGTTTCTCCGAGAGGCAGCTGGTAGAAATCTGGCTCTCTGATTAGCGCGCGTTCCTTTGCAGCCTGCATTTCGTGATACCAGCCATCACAACAGCGGCTAATGAGACAGGACAAACAGCACCAGCCTGAAACTGCTGCTGCACACTCACGCACACACATGCACGTCCTGTCCACGGTAAAATACTTAACGCCCGACACGCGGCTGCTGTGTGTGTGCTGTATATAGATGGACGTGTGTCAATGACTGTTTGAAACAAAGGGGAGTATGATGTCATCGGGACTGCTCCTTAAAAAAAATGATGAGAAAACATGTCGTCATCTCAGCTTTTCTGTTTTTAGACCTAATGAGTACAACTCACTAGGTAAAAGTTAATGCTGCGGGCTGATGTCATTTGTCTGCCATTTTTCTCGCAGTCACGTGCCTTGTAAAGCGCCGGCAGTGGGCTGTGAGTAAGAAACTCTGGCTTCATGTGAGCCCCACCGTGAGTTGTTTATGACAATGATTCAACAATGCAATGAAGCATGGTCTTCGAGCAGCGGGTGTTTCATCCTCTCCTGCTTCTATTCCCTAAATCATCCCGTTCTTCCAGTTCGTTCCAGCTGTGAGGACTGAGGCTAAATCCAACATGACCAAGGAGTGAAGATGGGTGCCCCATGACTGGTCTGGCTGCTGACTTACATTCTTCCACATGACACCTCGTTTGAAAAAAAAATCTTGTGTCCTAAGGTCTTACTTATCAGGGCATGAAAAATAGATAAGTAACATAAAAATATCTGGTCCTTGCCCTGTGTGGTTGTTCAACCTCAGATAAACAACACATGACATGTTACACTGTGTCTGTGTCATTACTTATTCAACAAAAAAAGTGTAAATATACTCTATGATTCAGCAGCTCATAAAAGGGTTTCTAACATTACTGAGAATTTCGCTCCATTCTCCTTCATGATAAGCCTTCATTTCCTTGCTTTGTGGGCGTTTCTTTTTTTAATGTATACCTTCTGCATTTCAAACAAGAGGAAATCTGAAATTCCAGGATCCAGTGTCATTCAAGTTTAAAGCATCAGACACACAAAGACTCTGATATACAGCCGAGCTCACGGTCAGTTTTAAGAATAACTTTTCGCCATAAGAATAAAGAGCTACAAATGTTTAGAAATGACCTCAGATTGATGAGAAAACAGCTTCTCTAAGGTCACGACAAGTGTGTCCTGAGTGGCATTGTGTTTACAGACAGCTGGACGCTCCCGACCAGCAAAATACCAGTAACTTTGCTTTTATAACATGGCCAGACTAGGTGCTGATCCATTAATCCATTTCCCTTTTACTCCTTATTGAAGCAGTATGGGTGTACTTAGTTTTCAAACTCTGCTTCTGCATTTTGTCTTTTTTTGTGTGAAATAAATAATGATATGGTGTACTATGCCCTGATTTCTTGTTCATCTTAGGACTATATTTGCCTCATTTTAAAATCTGGTAAGGAAAAGCTAATTTATTATTATGATCTGATGCAAAAAAAAAAAACCTTAAATATATATATATATATTTTTCACATGGCTGCGCCGTGAGCGCTGCCTCATGGCGTTGCATGGTGTTATCATAGCAAGGGGAAAAGTTTAACAGTTTACAATGGAGACTGTGTATGGTGGTCTGGGGGGTTTTCACCTCGGACTCCCTGCGTACTAAGCCCAGCTCCTCACGGTACAGTAGCTCATCGTTGATAAGTTGAGGGATCTCTCAGGGGTTGTGTAAAATCTGGGCCTGGCCGGAGAGACACATTTCCTCCGGCTGATGAGAGCCGGAGGCCTCAGCATTCAAGCGTGGGAGGTGCACCACTCTTGGGGAAGATCAAGTGTGCTCCTGCAGACTCCAAATCACTGACCCCCCGATCGCTGAGGAGGAGAGCTATACTACACGGCTGCCGTTAAATCACTGCTGCGGTGGTGAGGTCATCCGGCTCCCTTCCTTCTCTAATGGAGCGCTGACTCGCTAACATACAGCGGTAATGCGTGTGAACGGGCGCCCTGTGAGCTGCCTTCCGATCTTATTTATTTTAACTTAGGGCTCATTTGAGGGGTTTGGGATAGGACCGGGCCTCTGAGCAGAAAATGCCTTTGCAGTATGCTGTTACCACCGCACACTTACCGGGACTCCAGCAGCTCACCACAGATGCTTGCACAGGCATTAGGCGATGCAAGACTGCAGCACGCTGAGGTTTTCAAGGAGCTCCCTCTCTGTCCTCATTCGATCAATACGCATTCCTGCGCGTCTCTAATGCAACTGTAATCACTGGATGAATACATCTGGCCACCAGACTGGAGGAAGATTGTGTTTGCTAAAATGACAGTGAGCACGCTAGTGCGTGTGTGTGTGTGTGGGGGGGTGGGGTTACTTGATTTGACTTTATACAGTGGGTGTAAATTGACCTTTTGCAGAAAACAGAGAGGAAAAAGGTGTTGAAAATGAGTGCAGAGGGCTGATAACAGACCTGTCTTTGTGCAGTCTGTTGATGAAGTGAGGAGTAATGGGACTCATCAAGTCTGACTGAGAAATGCTGACAAGTGAATTTCATCTCAATTACAGTTCCACAGGAAAACTCCCCAGGTCCCCTCATGCCTATCACCCTTCTAGTCCCAGAGCTGTGGAGTGAAGAGCAAATAAAACCGACTGGTGGTTGAACAAAAGCGCACACGCACATACAGCACAAAGACGCAACAAAAGCTTACTTAACAAAAAGGTGAACAGGAAGAGTGATGTTCCTGAGTTCAGTGTGGATGTGTGGATGTGTGGTCCCCCCCCCCCCCCCCCCAACCCTATGAGGATGCACGGGAGGGGCTTCACATTTCAGACTGGCAGGATGCCAGTGATATGATACATGAATGCATATCATAACAGCAAGTGGAGCCTCTGCTAACACAGATAACAGGTTGCTGACCTGAGAGACAGAGTGCGAGATGGACGCAGGAGGCAACAAACCCGACCACATGGTCCCGTGGGTGGGACTGGTTTCAGTGCCAAAGGGAGACAAGTGACCCCACAGGCTCCCCCGATGACGACAGCCGCATGGTGTCGACTCCGTGGGGAAAAGTTGGGAAAACAAAGCCTCTGCCTCCCGCCTCTCAGAATTATAGAAGTGGGGGGAGAAACGGTTCGGTTCAGGAAACCTCTACCCATTGTTTTGCTTCCTTCATTAGCCGTCGTGTCAACAGTTGGGCTCGCCACGCGTGTGCCACTGTTTTTGTTCTGCTGCACCCCGGCTGACCTCGCCGCTCTGATGTTTTGACAGATTGTTTCAAAATCCCATCAAGGCAATTTACCGTTTCAGAGTAAAGCAGGCACTTGGACAGCACAAGCTGGGCCGAACGTTAGACCAAAGGCAAATAAATCTGCTGCTTCTAAAATTAAACAAATGTGACGCAAATCTGCTGCCAGAATTTGATCAGGAAATACTTTGAGGTGCTGCAGGGTGCGGCCATGTGTGAGGGCCTGCAGATAAGCGAAAGGTGTTAAATAAATGTAAATGTATTACGTAAACAACTACTGTATCTCTGGAATGAACTCTGAGCCCTTTAGAGGAAACTTTAACCTAGAAAAACTAACCGCTTCTTATTATTTCAATCATTATCAAATGAAAACTTTAGTTCTTGTATATGCCAGTTGTTTATAGCAACTCACCATCATCTAGGTACACCTGGTCCAATTCCTGGGGCTCCTGCTTGACAGTGATGGCCACTGACGGGGGACTGGCATCCTCAGGGAGCAAGCTGGGTGGGCTCCCTCCAGCCTGGGCTGAGCTGGCTGCTGCTTGTGCCTGACCGGGGCTGAAGGCCTGGACAAATGGGGTCTCTGGTGCCCCGCCAGGGGTGGAAGGGTGGGACACCGGGGAGGACGAGGGACTGCTGTTAGGGTAGACAGGATGGTACCCATGGGGTCCAGGGCTGTTGAGATGATTGGGGCTTCCCTGGGAGTGGAGCATCCCGAGGGAAGAGTTGTGGTCTGGTGATGTTGGATGGGCGAGATTCGGACAGCCGGGAGTCTCCGGAATGGGGGGCGCCACGTGGCCAGGTGGAGCCGCCTGGGTGGGGCTATTGGGGAGGCATTTGCTGTATGCCACAGGAGACAGGTCATGCAGGGTAGGGCTGGAGCTTGGGGGTGACGGTGGCATGGCCGCATGGTGAGGCGGGCATGGTGGGTAGCCACCCACCAGGCAGGCATCAGGATCAGCCACAGGCATGATGGAGGTGAGCCTGGGCTGGCCGTAGTAGGGCTTTGAATGCATGGACAGCCCAACCGTCCCCAGAGCATCATACTCATCATTGGGTTCTGTCTTTATTATTGGCACTGGAGTGGAAAAAAAAAAGCACAGAGAAAAGTTGTGATGTTAAAAACGTGCAAGGAAGCCACGTGGCGCACCGAGAGCACGAGCGAAGCTTCTCGCTGGCTCAGTTGTGGCTGCCGTACCCTCCATAATCTAAACAAACAACCACCATTGGATATGGGCTGAGTTTCAACTTGGCTGAATCCTCCAGCAGAGGACCCCCCCCCCCCTCCCCTCTTTACCACACCACGAAAAAAGCAAAAGAATAGGGGGAAAGAAAAATGGATGACTCATCAGTGTGGAAAGCCACAGCTGGCTCTAATAATGAATAAGCCCTATTTTCTTTGGACTTTTCTCCAACTCTGATATCCAATAAAAGTACTTTAAAGCACTGGACTGCGGCTGCTGCTGCTGCTGCTGCTGCTGCTGCTGCTGCTGCTGCTGCTGCTGCTGCTGCTGTGGCTCGAGCAGCCCAGGACCCCCAGGTTTCCTCCACACTCCACAAGTAATTGTTTCTCTTAGGACCAAAAGATAGAGGGAGAGTGAAAAAAGGAGATGATTTGATTTTGATTATGCTGCCTGAGCTCCTTAAGAGGCTGCAGAGCTGAGCCTGTGGTTTTAGGAGCTTAAGACCTCAGCTAATGCAGGAGAGTGCAGTGACCCCGGTTGATCGTCCTGTCTTCTCTCTTCGAGTTTCTAATCCGGTGCAGACAGTCTGCATTGCTTCCTGATCAATTCTGACTGACAGGTATCACATGAAAGGTTTTCTATTAATTGAAAATGTAAACCATCACAGGCAGAGGTACGTATATATAGACGGGGCTGGGAGATGGAGAGAGATCCGCATTAACAAGCTCTCTGCTGAGTTATTATACAAGTACGTATGCACAGACTGTGCCAACTCAAAACTAATAGGCCGGTGTTAAGATACCCTGAAGCATAACAAAGTCTTCTGAGTCACAATGGACATACTGTTTCTATTTCTACACATTGTTAAAATGTGTTAATGGGTGTGGTGAGTGTTTGATGCCAACCATTAAAAGTGTTTGGCTAAACCTGCTCCAAGTGACATTTACTCAAAGGCTTACAGTTGTCAGTATGAATAAGAGACTGTGTGAGCCGTTTGATTTTGGACGCAACAGCGCTGAGAGCGATAGGAACGGTTTGTGGCAGACAAAGCACTAACATGTCATATGAAAGACGGGATGTTTTGTAGTGTGTCATGATTATTGTTTTTATTATTATTATTATTATTATTGGAGTTGGATGTGAGGAGGCATTAATCGCGCCGGCAGCCTCCAGGGCGCTGCGCTGCGGTGCACGATAACGCAGCAGGGAGCGCATTTACGTCAGCAGCGTCTGCTCGAAGAGCCCAGGGACCGAGCTCAGCGCCTGGGGGAACATCGTAAGACAAGTCCCAGGATGCACAGGCCTCCACTCTACAGCCGGGGGAGTAACAGGTGAGTCACATGGTCCCACAACCGCCACTGTCACTTCCCCATCTGATTCCTTTCCTTTCCTTTTTTTTTTTTCTCCTTTTCCCAGTTTAAATTTCATTTGAAGGAATATTTGGTCACCTTCAGGAAGTCTGTTCCGTACTATGGGCAAAAGCAACCCAATGTCTCTCCTGTGACATCTGCACGTTGCTTTACGGCATTTTGCCACACATCCATAGGACTGATAAGAATGGCTGCTATCACAGCGGGGGTGACTTAAAGAAGCAAGAAACACATAACAGAAGAAGAGATGAAGAGCGAGAGTAAACACTGGACTCTGGCGTGAAAGCAACTTAACCTCGTACCTTCTGAGCTAAAAACTGCAAAACCTTTGTGGATCGCCTTCAGGGCTGTTACATTAACAAAGATCTCCGACATCCAACCAAGCGCGTTTACACGTACAACGTAGGACGAAGCTATGCTCCCGCCAGCTGGATGAAGAGCGCCTCATCCGGGTTTTTTTTTTGTTTTTTTTTTACATTGATGTGACTCAATTCTGAATTTTTCAAGGAATCCAATCCCCAATTCTAATTTTCAGATTGGAACAGTGTCCCTCCAGTCTGCAGAGAGAAGATATCCATCTAGTACGTGGCCTTGCAACATGATATGAGACTTCATGTGGCTCTTTGCCTGTACACGTGCACTCTGCAAGGGCGGATGCAGACAACTGTCATACAGCCATGACTGAACTCTCACATGACTTATTTTTTTATTGTTAAATTATGACCTAATTCTCCAAGTCTTAGAATATCAATCTTCTTTTTTTTTCTCCCTTTAAGGTGTCCCTGAAATGTGGTTGTAGCTGTCAAGGACAGCTTGAAGCACTGAGCATGCCGACATGAGAAGAGGGCTCTTGAATGCACCAGCCTCCGTTTACTGAGGATTTCGACCAGAGAAAATGAACTCTGTCAAGTATGCAAACTGTGTGATGCAGACAGTCTACGCTGCTTTCCAGTATGTCATTTGACCATGAGCAAGTCTGGCAAAACACTAAATGAAATCACTCTGGATCGATGTACTCTCCTTAAAATTACAAGCATTTTCTTTTTTCGGAGCTTCAGAACACAGACACGCAGAGGTTATTTTTTTTTTCTCCAGATGTATCCATCTGTGCGTCTCCTCTCTACTTTGTGTGCGATCTGAGACTACAGATCCACCAGACGAGTCCCGACTTCAGCTGGCTTTTATTTTCATCCATACCCGCGGGCCGCACTCCACGGTTGATGCTCTCTGCATGTCTCTTTTTTCTTTGCTCCATCTCTGGCAGTTTCCCCAGCTGTCTGCTCACATTAAGCTGATTAGGAGTGATGTAGGTATTTTTCAGAGCACTTGATTCTTCCGAAGAGATGTGCATTTATTTCTGCATACGATTTGCGAGCGTTTTTATACGTTTTTCTCTGAACTCCTATGTGTTACAATTGTAACATTATCAGTCCACTGATATAGGAAAATGCTGAAATCGTGGGTTAATCACCCCGTGGCTGCTGTGACATTTATCGTGGAGCAGGTGGTAGTTCGTTAACTCAAAAGGTACCTGCTGCACCGTGTCCCACTGAGAGGACAATCTGGTCAACAAACACACTGTGGGCGTTAGTTCAGTGTAGAGGAGTCAGACAAAACTCAAAACGCTCGCTTTGTCAGTTTATTAGGAGAAAAAAAAAAAGAACAATGTGTGGCTCATTAACGTATTTTTGTAATGTGTCACAAAGCATGTTTCTGACTGCCCCCCCCTGCCCCGCCCCCGCCCCCCTGCCCCGCCCCATCTCCAACCACCACACATTACAATGCTAAGAATAGAACTTGATATTACAGAGGAATCTCCAAATGGCTTGTAAAAATAAAAATAAAGAGCTTCCGAGAAGCTCCTCTTCTAGAGTAGGTCATTGCCGGCAATTTTTTTTTGGGGGGGGGGGGTTGGCTGTTGCTTCATGTGGTCGCTGAAAACTATTTCTTATTTGAAGAGCAACACGTCACGTCTTCCCTCACGCACGAATGATTGGAAGGGTGCTTGGAAAAGTGAGGCTCACTCTGGGAGCTAGACAACGACAGTTGTAAGTGTTTGTATTGATTTATCGTATCATCATTCTTCTCCTCCAGGGAAGTAAACGTTTGATATGACCTGCTCATCTGTGGTATATTCTTACATATTCAACTCAAAGCGATTCTAAAAGAGATTGATCTTTATGGGTCTGTAGAGGTTACGTGATACGTCACGCTTCTTCGTTTATACACTTTACTGACATACTAATATGCTGATGGCAAGTTTAAACCACGCTTCATTTTGCATTAGTGTGTTTCAACAGGTCCACCTTAAAGCACCCCGGTACCCGTATTAGCAAAGCTCATCTCCGTCTTTCAAACACGATGACTGAGACAACCACGTTTCCTCCACAGGCTTGAAGCCGATAGTACCTTCACACAGGACGTAGGGTGAGACTGAGAAGTGATAAAATTTACTCACGCATCTGAAAAAATGGGCTCTATTGAAATACTATGTCCGAATTAGTAGAGGAGAGATGCAGCTCTTTTTGTTCCTTAAGCGTTAAGTCATATGAGCAAAATCAAGCTAAAGAGATCTGAGTTCAAGCCTCCTTAAAAGTGTGCTGCTCAGTGAGGCCTCCAGGGTCTAACATGGTCATTTTGGATTTCTCTCCAGGGAAGATTGGCAACACTGAACTCTCGATTGTGTGGAAATGGATTTATAACACCCTCCAAACCTTCTTTAAGACCACTGCTTTATGTCTTTCCTCTCTGGCATTGTGTTAACATAACTATCAAAACATCTGTTTTTATAGAGATCTGCACATCTGCTGATGATCAGTTCATCGAGGCCGATGGTTAGCAGCCCCAGACTGAGTCTTACCCTCTTAAATTTAAAGCAGTAGGAGGGCTACTTAGTATTGCCCACACAAGGTTTTCTTTACAGGTGGCTGGTGTGTGCCCATGTTTCATAAAATTGCATGAACTTTGGCTGTTTGATCATTTTAAATACATTAATATGTCTCTGTGGGAAAAAAAAAAAAAAAAAAAAAAGGTACCCACCTTGAGGCATCGGTGCTCAGCAACAGTTGGGTGCTGAAAACATTTTCATTAGTGTCAAAGAGCAACAAGGTGGTCACATGAACTGAATGGAAAATAAAGGTGGTTTTTAGCATCTGTGTCCCAGAGGGCATCCGTTTCATCCTTCCGCTGCCTCAAACAAGTCGGGCTATTTTCAGCGATGGATTTGTCTTTTTATAGACAAGCAGCCACCAGCGTGCGAAAGAAATGTTCTCACTAAACAACGTCACTGACCACAACTGTGCTTGAAGTGGGACACAGGGCCGGAAGAGCCTTTTCATACAAGCAAGCAGAAAGGTGTTGACAAATGTGTGTGAGGACATGTGTGATTTTGTATGCGTGCGTGTGTGTGTGGGTGTGTGTGTGTGTGTGTGTGTCTTCCTCCCCAGCCCACCCCGAATATGTGGCCACGGTGACGGTTGTTTCACTCATTGTTGACACACAAACACAAACTGAAACCCTCAAAGGCAAACAGCGTTGCCAGGATTTCCTCATTCTGTGCTCTTGTATTGAAATTATGAAACTATTACAGTCATAACCTTCATTGGGAGTCTGCATATCTCCACATATTATTCAGTTAAAATCTGCAAACTTTATTTGCTTTAATTGAACCGTATATTTTTGTAAGTATGGAAACTACAGCACTGTAATGATAAATGAGCCCGTTTTAAAGCTATCATAACCCACTGACAATGCACAGCAACTTTCAGTGGTAAAACAAACTGCTCTCAGCTGCACTCTTATAGTGAGCTGATACTTTACGCTCCAATCTAAAATGCATTCGTTTTAACAAATATGTGATGTTGTATAATATAATTCATGCCTTCAAAAGCTCGGTACATCTCAAAATAGAACTGAATAGTTAAGTGTCTTTGGATTTAGCAGTTGTGAGTTAATTGAGTAGTTTGAAGAGGATGCTGTCCCTGCTTGTGTGGTCCACGCCGTGTCTGTGGTTTACTTGGCAGCAAAAGGCAGAACACAACAAGCCATCTTTTAATTAGAGCTGTGTTTATGTTAAGGGAAATGACTTAGAGATGCTCAGTGGAGGCTGAGAAGCCTCATATCTATCTGCATCTGCCTCTACCAATGTGGACTACATGAAATGGACAGGCCGCACTTTCTCACTTCCACGCAGGTCTCCCACAATGCACTCATCCATCACATAGTCAGGCATCTCCAAATAGATCCGTGCGCTACTTGTTTTAAGAGCTTCATCCGAAATCCTGATCACTTATCTCCTGTGGTCATAAATACGTCTGCTGATAATGTAAGTGTCACATCTTATTAACAGCTGTGGACTTAAAACACACTACTTGCTATCCCAGAGGCACTGGATCCATTAGGGGCTGATCAATGAAAACAAGGTACCATAATTTTGATCTAATGGATTCTACTGGTCATCACGGTGCAGATGGAGGTCTAAAAAAACATAAATGTGCGGACGATGGTTGGAATCCCTGAACCAGCAGCATCCAGCAGCTACAAGTTTTGAGAGTATTGCAAATGTTGAGTTTTACTGACATCAAGAATGACTAAATCACAAAACCCCGATTTTGGATGTATGTTAACCCTGGCACAACATGACCAACTAACATCATTTCAGCATATCTCTATTACCAAGAAAAAACCGCTGAGCTGGGTGTGGTGTTGACTCAGTGCTAACTGGATAACCAAGGGAATGAAATACAGCTCTTGTTGCTTCTTTAATTGCCAGTTGGCAAACAGCGAAAGTGATGCATTATTGCTGCCGAGTGGTATGGAGCGCTAGTTTGCGAGGTCAGTGGATCCTACCAGGGTCAACACTGTAATGGAGACCCAGCGGCTGAAACAAGAAAAGACGAAGTTGGCTCCGTCCCAGTTCCAGCCTTCCGGGTTTTCCGCCATAACCCTGCTAATGGTAACCTACATCATCATTCTGAGTGAATAACAAAAGCTGACTGACTAGTGCAAAAGGAAAACAGTCGAGAAGGCATTGTCTTCTGAAGCTAGTTTTGTTTTTCTCCAAAGAAACACACAAAACCAGTATTGCCACATTTTAAAGAAGTTCAAAAACAGAGGTTTAGCTGCGGTACAGAAAGCTAAGACTGTCACACAACCACGAGACATCGTCTTTGTGAGGACTCAGCTTAGAAATCACCACTAATGCTCAAAAATGTCACTGCTGGGCACAATTGCCTCTGTTCACACAGACAGACAAAGACTTGAGACAACAGCCTGGTGTCAAGAACGGCAGCAAAGAAACCACTTCTCTCCAAGAACGACTTCCAGCAAAGACTGAAATTCTGCAGGAAAACATCCAAAACTGGCTGTAAAAAGTGGCTGTCTGCAGAAGAAAAGATCTAGCATAGGTTTTCTGTCCTTCCTGGTGCACAGAGCTAAGACCTCACAATGTTTTGGAAATGTTTAGGTTGAACTCTACTCTAAACTCTGATTCATTCCTCAAATTCCAGGACTAAAGCCGTATAAACAGTGAGGTCAGGGCCACATAAAAACACACAGGTTGCTACATGAACGCCGAGGCAGCACTCTTGATGCTGGGATGTTTCCGTACATGTGTTCGTGCATTAGTGCACGTGTATATGTCAGTTCATTGGCAGTATTGTGTGAAGCCTGGTGTGAAAGGTTCCCTGGGAGACTGACAGCACTTGGAGGCCCTGTCAGTCAGCGGGTACACCTCACGGCTGCGGAACGTCGTTTCACTGCAGAATAAACACCCCTCACACCTTTCGAATGCTGCCGGCTAGAGAAAGAATAAAATCTACAAAAATAAATAAACAAATAAATAAAAAGAAGGCTACAAATTCCACCTGGCATGCTGACTGCAAAGGTAAACTATTCTGCACGGATGTCAAGGCTGGAGAAATAGTCCACATGACGAGCTTATGAGAGGAAAGCATGTCTTTGGGAGTAACTGTAACAGAAATCAGGCTGCCGGTTACCATTTGGAGGCAGGTAGGTGAAGCGCTGATACTGGCTCCTCTTCCTCTTGCCATTGCAGACGTAAAAGTTCACCTGCACCGGGTTGGATATTCTCTGGTTCCTGTATGGTGGGATTTCCACAACGAGAGTACTCTAAAATAAAGTTGAGATAAAAGAAGAGAAATCAGCTTTGTGAGATAAAACATCTGCTGATACTTAAACTTCTGTCGATGTTTCAGGCATTTCACGTGTTTGAAATGTGTCTTTAGCTCATGCATTCTCCACGAGGGTTGTATGGCTTTTGCTTGAGGTTTCTAACAGAAATAAAAATGAACTTTTAAATTGGTTGCACAGTATGGGTTTGCAGCATAATGCACTCTGAGCCCGGGAGGCGTCAGAGGTTCATCAACAGCTCTGTTTATTTTTGCTGCTGGTCTGCATTCAGGATACTGTTTCCATGATGCTGGACTGGGAACTGGCCTAAATGAGTATGTCTGGACTGTGTAGATGCAGTAGTAGGGCCCATGAGGTTGGTCCGGTGCCCATGTTTGTCTCGGAGGAAAACCCTGGGGTTTTAGCTTTTTCCCTGCGCAGCACAGGAGAAGACAGGCTGGTTAATTTGTTTGCACAGCCGTTCCTTCTATGGGAGGGGTAGCCTGCGCCCCCCCCTCACTGCAAGTCTGGACAGATATGAACCTTTGACTGCTTTAATTCTGACAGAGCCACATGGAGAAACGTGTCAGGGTGTTTGTGTCTAATTCCTGGGACTGCTGTCACTCCCGTGTGGGGAATTGTGCAGGCCGGCGTGCGTGAAACTTTGACAGGAAGCAGGTTTTTGTCGGTCATCACTGTACATGGAGGAAGGTGGGAGGGACAGGGTGGAGGTTGAAGGTGAGCTCAGCCCCAGTCTGCCTTCCAGATGATGACAAGGAAAACATGCAGGTGGCCGAGTCTGTTAAATGTGTGCGTGCACATGGCTTTCCCTTTCAATCCCAACCGGCCAAAGTTAGCACGCTCTGGACGGCAATAAAAACACAACGAGACAGAACGACTGCAGCGCTTTAAAACAGTCTGAACTAAGCTGACATAAGCGAAGAAGAAGGCCAGGGTTTTCTTGCTGTCTCAAACAAACAAACATTCTGTAGCACTTGTTTTTATCAAGGTTGCCTCCTTGCAGCACTGGTCCCGCTATTTTCTGGGAACGCAGCCAGAGCACATCAGCCAGCCCTGAAAACAATTAGGCACCAGAGTCCATATTTACTCTCCTGATGCAACCACATCATTTACCTGAGTGAAATAAAAGCAGCAACAATAAGAAAAACATCTTCAAGTTAGATGCACATGTTTTATTTTAGGGCCCTTGCCAGTGTAAACTGCCTGTGTTTGTCTACACAGAAAGGGAGGCGGGAGGCGGGATGGGGTGGTGGGCGGAGGTAGTGGGTGGGGGGGCGATGCCACTGATGAAAGGCGTCAGCAATTCAAAATATACTGTCATCATCCACAAGCAAACAGGTTTTCAAAGGCCCGGTGCTTGACTCTCCACACTAAAAGCAGACCTAACGAACCTCGATGAAATCTTAATTAACTCCAGAGCACAAGAAGCTCTCTGTGACACGAAGAACAACATTTGCTTCATTCCCTCCGTCGACAATTCCCTTTTGGCCGATTTCATATTAACACAATCTGAATGTGCGACTGAGTGCCAGTAAAAATGAGCGCACTGGTTTGTTTTCTCATTAGGCCCTTCATGAAAAGCAGCAGGTAGGGAAGCAGGGGGCGGTTCTGCTCTGGACCGCGGCATGGGCAAGCCGTTTGAGGCCCGACTTGTCACAGCACTTTGTTTTCGTGCAACGAAGTGACAGCCTGTGTTTACCTTCACGAGGATGAAGAGATTTTGTGAAAATTCCGGTCGGGATTGCGTCGGCTCATCAGCGCCGACTGCGTTTCAGTTTGTAATGCCTTAGCAAAGGTTACATCATTGCGTGAGGCAGATGAGGCAGAAGAAGAGGAAAGGAGAGCGTCTCTGGGGGGGTTGAGGGGAAGGTGGGGGTGAAGATGTTTGAGCATTTCGAAAATCACGTCAGTGATGTGCACTTACAGATTTGATGGAGTCCTTGTCAACTTTGGCTTCTGTCTCCCACAGGTGATGCCCATCTGTCAACGCGAAGAAACACCAACAGCGTGACACACTCACCGACTTACGTCATTGCACAGAAATGACAAAACGAGCATTCGTTCTTATTAGACAGTCAGTTAAGATTTCTCAAGAAAAAACGAAAAGCGAGAAGGTACAATTTCATTTAAAAAAAAAAATGTTGAATTACAGTGCACACTCCATTTTTTTGTGTGTTTATGTTTATTAAAGGATAAATTATTTAAAAAAAAATAAAAGTCTTGAAAGCATGTTTGACTAAAGAGTGACCTTTGGCTTGACAAATAGCATGAGTCCCTTATGGTTTTCGCATTATAGTCCTCAAATGGGTAGCTTATGAGACAAATTCAACATATATACACATGTATGTGTTTATTTATATATATATATATATATATATATATATATATATATATATATATGAAAGGGCCTATTGGAGTGGATCCCATATAGTTTCAGTAACTACATGCGGCCCACATATAAATGCTTGCCTAGTTTTCCCCTTTAAGATTAATACTACTAAGTTTAATCATCTAATCTTTAGTTTGAAGCTTTATTCTTCCCTCTACATAACTGAGGAGTGATAAACGGTATATTTAAAAAAGTACGAGCAGCTGTTGCATTTTTTTCCCTTCCTTCGCTGAGTTGAGCATGTTTCCTGTGAGCTCCTGCAGATGTTGGGAGCCTGCAGAAGCTCAGCTCACACTGTTTACATTCACTCTGTGATTTCACGCCACACCTTTGTGAACAGACGCTCTGGGTTCTGCTGGGACTGTTTTGCCTCGTCCACAGTTCAGCTTCAGATCCGATGAGTCACTGCACCCATCAGAACTAGAAGCGATACAGGTGCACACCATGTGATGCAACGCCGCGGTTACTGCGGCGCTGCTACGAAATGCTTTTTGCATTAAAACGCATTTTGTTTTACACTCAGGAAGCCATCAGATAAGATATTCAGTGTCAGTTTCCAAGCTGCTGATAGGAGAAGTCCAGCAGCCTGGAAGATGTAAAACCGGTGTTTTTTTTTTTTTTTCCAAAAGGGTTATGTTTTTCACATCATGCGGTGAGTGAGAATGAAAAATTCCAGTCACGGTTAATGGTAAGATGTGGTGGCGGGGGCGAGTGGTCAGCTTTATTATACAGAGAGTGAACATCAGTAGATATATCTTTCCAAAATGGCCATATTAAAACACAACAGAAGAGAAAAGCAGACGGTGGACAGATCAGATAAGAGATTTCTACTCGAACTTGGGGAAATCTAAGTTACATATGGAGAAATGATGGAGATGGAGTGGATGAGTGCGGCGCGGTAGCAGGGTAACGCCTGCAGAACTGCAGCAGTGGCACCGTGCAGATGATTGAGATACACACGAGAATGAAGTGAAAGCAATGCTGCGACTCAAAAAAAAGAAAAAAAAAAAAAGGCATGGAAATGCAATTAGAGTGATCCTAGAGTGAGAGAAGGTCAGAGCAAGAGAGAAGGACAGAGACAGGCAGAGATGAGCGTTCCTCGTGTTACGTCTAGAGGAACCAAGAGGGAATCTCGCTTGCCTCCGCTCCGGGAGATGCTCCAAGAGGGAAACCTTAGACTACGACATCCACCCCAAGCTCCACGAGTAAACATGTTTTTCAAACTTTTCTGTTTCTCTCTCTCTCTCTCTGCTTCTGTTTTCTCTCACCTTTTGTACCTGTCAATCACCATGCTCCAGCGAACTTGCTCCACTGGGCTTAGTAAACCTAAAACCGAGACCGGATCAGGAATGGGCCACTTGTGGCCCACTGCCACGCGTCATTGTACGACTGATAACCGCAGGACTTTCCATTCGTTTCTCCTTCCCTGCAACATCTGCAAATATTTTTTTTTGTTTTTGTTTTTCCCGAAAACACCTCCTCCGTCAAACCGACTTCCACCCACGCGTGATGCACACGCATATGCAGACACGCGCACAACTGTAGCCACAATATGCTTTCACCTCTGCACTGTCCTACAACTTCAAATGAAAAGAGGCACAAAAGAATGGCTGTGTCTGGAGCAGCCTTGGTACAATCCTGTCTTAATTAAAATGAGAAATGAACAGATGCACACACACGCTTTGTGCTAAAACCAGCAGTCTGTTTATTGCTCCACATGACTCACCTGCACAAATGAGATCCACAAAGACTACAACCAGACAACCAGGACAACAAACTCATGCATCGAGCAATTAGACCTCATGTGGGGTGAGGCTTCTCCGAGTCATCGTCTTCAGCCCTTGACAACACACAATGTTGTGTACCTGGCGACAACGTGGCAACGGTGCTGTTATTGGAAAGCTCACACAAGCAAATCCCCTCATTTGTCATATTTTCATTAACAGAGGTTTGGTCGGCGAACGAGAAGTAGGGGAAATACGCTCCGCCTGGCGTGGATTAGTTGCTGATCACGTCTGATTTCGCAAACGAATAACAAACGTACAACATTGAGCTCATTTGGGGCGAAATTTCCTTCCAAATAGCACAGGTTAGAACACAATAGCTTCCCCTGACCCAAAAAAACGTTTTTTCTAAGTTATTCTTCAGAAGGGAAAATATGATTCGCATGCTTAATTGCAGAGGTTGCCTTGTGAAACAACCCAGATGCATTTTGCAGTCATGTCTCTTTTCCACGGATGATTTTAAAGAGCATTTCTCTCTCTTTCCTGTTTACATATCTCAATCTCATTTTCCATTTTATTGCCATTCTGCTGCTGCTGCTACTGCTGCCTTGAATGAAAAGGCCTCTGTAATTTTACACACATTTTCACAGCGATCCCGTTGTTGACCAGCGAAGAGCAAAGCCGAGAGGCCAAAGGGATTACCCCGAGACTGATCCCAGAAATACAGCTGCTTTCTCCTTTCAAACACCTGGCTTTTGCCAAAACGGAGACCTGGTGAAATTGAAGAAATGTGGCTCTGCTTCAGATTGAGACGCTTCTTTGTAAATTATGACCCGACAGTAGATTTATGATAAGTTTATAGTCAGGAAGTGAGTTATTATTGGTGTATAAATGGGAAAGCGTAAGCTGACTTGACCTGAGGCCTTAGAGGCTGAGAACGAGAGCACTCAGAGGGGTGAAATTTCACCCTTTTAATCACGAGTCAAGCTGTGTGGCACTGAGTGAAGACTGAAGACTCAGAAGGATGGCTGGTGGATCACCCAGACCTACGCATGCGTTTAAGACCAGTTGAAAGCATTTTATGCACAAGACATCAGAGCAGGCTACACTTAAAGACGGCTTGTTGAATCGTGTTTCACAGACTAGTAAGTCAGAGCAAAACCTAGACGAACTATCCTCTGTACTGACAACACGATGAGGGCAGCCCAAAGCAGCAGCCGGACCAGAGCAGTGAGCACCACTTCCTCAGTGTATGTACCTGATTTAAAAGGATTATCTCACCATAACATGTTTAGACTACACTGGAGAGAGAGGGGACGCTGCCTAATGCTTTAAACGTTTCCCCCCTGTGATCAGCTGATTGCTTTGATGAACGCAAACAAAAAAAAAAACTCACTTCTAAGAACTTTTTTTTTTTTTTTTAAAGCCTTGTTTCTGGCATCCAAAACACCTACCTGTTTAGCCCACAGCTATTCAATCTGTACACGATGGAGGACGTCCTGTGACTCCACCTCCTAAAAGCAGCTGCTATGAACAAAGCTGCAGAAGACATGGTTGAAAAGGGAGCTGTTGGACTGTATGTCTATGGCATTTTGATTTAAACATGTCACAGAAATGTCATGATGTGTTCTGGAAATCGTGCCAAGGTTTTTCTTTTGTTGTCTTAAAAAAGAGAAACAAACCCAGCCTTAAACTGACAGCATCTAAACAATAAAGATGGATGCGAAGCTGTCAAACATTGATTTTTGTCCTAAATAGACACCGACATTTTTCAAATGTCTTGTTTAAAGCTGGGATGGCGGTAGACCATAACTGACAGCAACGTTAGTTGAGGGAACGAAGGTGAAGCCTAATGCCACATGACAAATGGCAGTCTAGACATACCTCCACACGTGAAATAAATCAACGAGTACGTCTGGAGTTTAGACTTGCCCAGCACAGAAGCATTCAACCAAGCACAAACTGTCTCTGAACACATTCTAGCAGTTCGTATCATACTGTGTAAGGACTGGGTGCCCTGAACTATGAAGGCGCAAAACTTTCCAGTCTGTTGCTCAGGAGCCTTTGAACAACAACAACAACAACAATAATACTATTAATAATAATAATAATAATGATAATAAGCAGAGGACTAATGTGGTGAACTTTAGTTGTCTTTCTGTTGCAGCTCAGAATTCTCTCAATACCATGAAGAAGTCATGAGGAGGAGCACACGTCTCCCTGCTGCAGAGCAGACCAGGCCGCGTGGTGCTGCTGAGCTCCAGGCAACACTCCAATCGGACCAGATGTAAAAACTATCCAGCTCACCAGGGAATTCCCTTACCTCCCCTCTGAGTCAGAGTGTAGGCTTTCCCCATCTCTCTGTCTGTTTGTCTGCGTGTGTCTCTCTCTCTCTCTCTCTCTCTCTCTCTCTCTATTTTCCCTGCCTCTAGCGCTCATTCCGTCCACGGAAAGGAGGGCAAGCCAGAACACACACAGCAACGGCTGCTGCGTGTACACAGGTATGTCTTCCGACTCCCGTGCCAAAAGAGCAAAACTGAAACACTGAGAAATGACAGAGAAAGTTGAATCAAGCACAACAATGCAAAATAAGATGGAAAGTTTCAGAAATGCCAACACCGGGGCTCTGCAAAAGATACAACCTTTCCCCAGCAGATCGTACAGAAAAATGACAAGGCCTATTAAAAACGCTTGTCGTTGAGGATAAAAGAATGCTTGCATTGCAACTAAAATAAAGATGTGGCAATCTGGGGTCTATCATTATCCAGCTATAGTCTGATTCACTTGATCCCCCTTCCCTATGTGGTCTACAAAGAAAGCAAAAACAAGGAAAAACTGTGATATTGACAAGAAATTGATCCTACAATTGGCATTCCCTCATTAAATTAGATTCAAGATTAGCTGAAGACATGTGATCAGTGTCTGTCTGTCCAAGGACACAAGACACATTTCTAAGAAAACCCTGTCCTTTTTTCTACCTTTTCTCTTCCTATTTTTTTTTCCTTTACAATCTTAGGATCGTATCTTTTCCGTTGCGCCCCTCTTCAGGGAATTATTTGTGGATGACTCACTGAAAACACTTCCTACTCAACAACACAAACAGGCCCGTAGGCTAGCATCTACAGCAGGTACACAAGTGCAGAACAGCAAACACACACACGCACGCACACACACACACACACACACACACACACACACACACACACACACATGCACGCACTCACACACATGCACGCACTCACACACGTATGCAGACGATGCAGAGTTTGCATCAGTTATGCTGTGGTTGACAAAGTGGAGCAGAGGGGACGGACGTGGCGTTTAAAAAGTGGAAGTAATTATTTTTCAAGGCGCATTAAGGTTTCCCGCGGTGGCAGCAGCTTTGAGCTTTGCTCATTTGATACTGGGAATGTCTCAGAGGGAAGGGCAGGCAGACGAAGCAACAGAGGAAGACGAGGTGGCGGATGAAAGAAGACAGGGAGAAAAGTTGTTTTAACGCTATAACAGGTAAAAAACAAACAAACAAACATGCAGGCCACACATTTATTTTATATTTCGCTGCGACTGCCGTTCATTTGCAACGTTTCTAGGTTATATTTCAAGATCCAATGTCCATTTACTGTCCAATATTTATAATCCATGTATTTGTTTTTTTCCTGTTTTTAAACTAAATCAGAGTAAAAAAAACAAAAAAACTGGAAAAACTAAAGACTTTTTTTCTCCTTTTAAATTCTAATAAACTAAATAGAGGAACCGAAGAAAAGGGAAAACAAGAAAAACAGCATTTTTCCTGTTTTGAACAGAAGTTAAGGTTTTTTGTTTTGTTTGATGGAATTCTGGAAAAGTGGGCAGTCGCCCTGGAACGCTACTTCAGTGTGGCAAGTTGTAAAAGTGAAAAAAAAAAAACTCTGAAATCATAAACTTTTAATTGTCATGTTGCTCATTTATGACTGTGAGTCGATTCTGCATGGAGGACAACCTTGGCGGAAAGAATCGTATATCCGACAAAAGCGGCTGTATTTTCCAAGAAGGTCCAGCTGCAGACGTGCATCTATACTGGTGCAGCCTCTACTAAAGTAAAAGGGAATAAGACATAAAATGAAAAATAAAAGCATGTGGACTCTTGGTCCAATCTTTATAACTTAAAAAAATGATTTTATGCATTTGTGGGTTTTTAATCATAACAAATGGTCTTGTTTTCTGGTGTCACAAAGTGGAGTTGATGCAATCCTGAATATTATCTGCACATCTACCAATGATTATTAACTAAAAAGTAGTTTTTCGCAACTGCAAAAACAATAAAACCTCTTTGTTCTTTCTTTCAATAAAAGAATCCTTATTAAGTTACATCACTGAGTCTATGCTTTTATTTTGTAGGCTATTCCAGGTCTGGTAACACAAGGTTCAGTGGCATAAATGGACCACTGTTTTTTTATCTTTCGTTTTTGCATTTTCAACTGCTTTACAGGAGTCGAATGAAAACAAAAAGTGCCAGTTTTTTTCTGTTCTGGCCTTCACAAAAAAAAAACAAAACAACAAGAAAACACATTTTTCGTGCATTTTTTAATTGACACTTACTTTAAAAAAAAAAGAAAAGAAAAAAAGAACTGTTAGTTCCATATATATTCTTCCACCCATAGTAACTAACCTCTGAAAAGACAGTTTGAGGAATCTCTTTTGCTTTTTCACTTTTAAGCGTTTTTAAAGCCTTTTAGCCGGAGAGTCCGTGATTCACCGAGGATTAGTGGATATTTTGAGGTGTTTCCTAACCACAGATTAATAACGAGACGATTTCTCCAATGCCTGTGGCACTTTTAAAAGAAGCTACACACAGAAAACACTGCGAAGAGCTGTAAAAATCACATGGCATTATGATTTATAGCTGTCCCATTTCTGCTAATAAGCTCTGCGCGGTGCGTAATCTCCCTCCAACTCAGCTGTTTATAATTGTTCAAACAAGCTGGATTGACACGTCCCACATCTGTCTGTTTCTCTTTAGGATCTGTGGAATTCTGCGGAAGGTGTTTATTGGAATCAGTTTTGGAAAGTGAGCAGCCATTGAGACCTTCGATGGCAGCGGCGGTAATGGCTGTCACCACTGTGGCAAACGCAGTGATTGGTGTTGTGCCTTGCAGAAGGATTGGCCGTGCACGCTTGTGTTTGTGTGCGCGCGCGAGTGCGTCTGTGAAAAGTAATCATTGCGGTGCAATGCTCAGACTTTCAAGGGTGCATTTAGTCATGAACTTTTCCAGGGGAAAATAAAACCAAAGTTATAGAATGAATCTGTAATACAATTATAATTTTATAGGCCTTCTCTTTTCCCTCAGTCCAGTTTGGTCCCTCTACATCAACAATAAGACACATTTTCAGCCTCAGAACCGTCATGAAATAGTGGGATCCTCCGATTAAAACGCCAAGAGACAATTCCAGTACATTTGTGGCATAAGTACTTTTCCACACTCATCCTTGCTTATACAACAGTTGCCATTAGTGAGTGATGTGTGTTCCTGTGTGTTCATGCGTGTTCAGAGTGTGTGGGTATGTCAGTAATGGGCTTTTTAACGTATGAGACCCTGGAAGTGGCGGCTCATTAAAGTTTACATAAAAGCAGTCTAAGTAGCAGACAGACAACGTCTTCCTTTCGGTTTTTCTTTCCCTCTCTCTCTCTCTCTCTCTCTCTCTCTCTCTTTCTCTCTCTCTCCGTCCTTCTCAACACCACAGAGTCCGAACACAAACCACTGAAATGTCAATCATGGGTCCAGGTTTAGGGATCCCAGAAGTGGACATATCCACATTGGTTAATGTCTTTAGCAGCTATCGGGGAAAGAGGTAAGAGAAATGAAAAAATGAAATAAAGTAAAACCTAGAATGGAGGATGGATTTCAAATGGCTCAGGTGTGTAGGCGTGGGCTTTCCTCTCCAGGGGATTTCCCCTACATCACTGAGGAACCTCACGGCCTGGTACAGAATTTGCCGTTAGTCCCCATAGCTACACTTCACATCGGGCCAACAGCTGCTCCCAGATCGAGCTCACTGGCTGCCGGCTCTGGCAGCAGCCGAAACAGTTGGCTCCTGCGATCCAAACTTCCAGGCTAAGCTGGAAGGGTTGTGGGGCGACATTTTCCAGCCTGACTAACTGGACCACTACCCAGCAGCTAGGGAGTTTTCAAAAGTTACTTTAGGCAAAGTAACTTCAAAACCTCTTGCCCGAGATTTTTAAATGCCGAGTATCGCGTTATAGGGCCGTGTTTTATTATAATCTATATTCAAACATCAAAAATTATGCTCTGAGATACAATTTTTTTTAAGTTTTTTTTTTTTTCATAATTGTCCTCTTCTTAAGAGTGATTCAAGCATTCGCACGTGATGAAGGTTTTGCAAGCTTCTATTCAGTTGTTGCCCTCTAATTAAGAATCACTTGGTGGCTCTCAGATGACTTACGGAGCATTCAGGCCCAAAGAGTTGACTAAATATTTCACATGTAATTTGAGAGAATGGAAAATCCCATTTTCCTTTGTATTGTGTATCCTATGATGGTTCAATTTAATTCTCTCCCAAGGGAGAGGAATTAAAGGGTAGAAGGAGGGATTCTGCCCTTTTAGTGCTACATTTGAGTTTGTCCGTCACGGACAAAAACAACGGGATGATTTGTGACTTCTGGCGGAGAAGTGATGCAAAGACAAAGGAGGAACGTGTCAAACATGTGTATTCCTTTGTCATTAAAAAAAAAAAAAAAAAAAAAGATAGTTTAAAGGAAATAAAACACTTCTGGGCTGAAACAATTTACCTGGGTGTCTCATATAAGTCAAAAAAATCTGTCTATTAGGTCTGATAATACATTATTCAGCGTGTTGTTTTGATCTGCAAGGTTCTGTGACATCACAGCTCCAGAGCAGAGTAGAATTATATTGCTTCTGCATTTTTATCTCCATCCAACTTCATTGCTGCTGCTTTTGTCGTACAGTGAAAGCGGGTTGCACAAAGCATTAATTTCAAGTTCAATATCTGTTCCCTGCACTGAATAAGGGGGTGGAGTCGATTAAAGCGAATGACTCCACCCCCTAAACCCAGCCGGTATGAACAGAGCATTAACGACACAGTTGAAACTGTAGCTTTTGTATTGCATCTTTGATGAGTTTTAGTCAAAATATCACAATGTATAATTTGTAAATTTTACAAAGCCTTACTTTGCTAAAACAGGGTGTTTTGTCTGTTTTTATGAATGTCAACAAACGTATAAAAGAATGTTCCTACTATCCACAGTCCAAGAAGTTAAAAAAAAGTAAAAGTGGTAGGTAATTTAGGGTGTAACAGGAATGCCTGGTGGCAATGAACACCTGCAATTTTAAAGTCTATGATTAAATCACTGGCAGACAATACAATCAGGGAAGAGCCACATTCTTTATCTTCCTCTGCTGTTTTTCCGGTTTGGAAATCACCCAGGTTTTCCTCACCATCATAAACATAAGCAGCAGCAGTAGCAGAACATCAGAGGGATCATGTCTTAACAGTCAACAGAGGTTCCCCGGCGTTGGTGTGCAACAACTGACTATCATTGTCAGTCAGTAGTTTCTTTTGTGGTTCGCTCATCCACCCACACAGGGACAAAAATGCATCAAAGAATGAACGCAATCGCCTCTCTTAGCAGGCAGCTACAGAGGGCAGAAAGGAGAGGGTTAACTGTCAAAAGCAGGGGAGTGAGGGAAAAAGGGACACAGAAGGGACAGAGGGAAAGTGAGAGAAAAGAGACATTGCACATGCCCTGGTTGTGATTCATTCTTTCACTTGTGGCAAGCACCAGTGCACAGGCAATGGAAACTTCAGCAAATCTAAATACGCTTTGGTTAAAAATATAGTGGCCTAATGCACACCACATGTGCTTTGCTGGCGAGTCTTGCTCTATTTTGACGGGAAGAAAGACTAAGAAAACGCAACGGGGAAAAAGAAGGATCGAGACGTTTGAAAGAGATATTAGGAAGGGAAATTAAAATGCAATGAGCGCGACCTTAAGAGGTTTGACTCCAGCTTACCCTGCGCCTTCTCCACAAACACGACCTTGGACTCGGGGAGGAAGTTGAGACCGCTGAGAAGCATCATTTTGCCTCCAGTGGCGGGATAACTATCCAAACTCTGCTTCTCCACCAACGGCAGTTCTTGAGCCGAGCGCTGGGCTACAGGAACAGAGAGAAGCGAACCTTTTCAATATCCATGTCTGATCTCCATCTACTCTGAGGAGAAGGCAGCCATCAAACAGCCGGTAAAAGGGCAGTTTTTGATTAAGGAAACAGGCTTATCAAATTTATTAGGATGACTTCATGACCCCTAGCTAAGGTTTTCAACCAACAGCTGCTTTTTAAATGATGTAGGAAAAAAAACAGTTGCACATTTGATCAAAATAATATTTTCATGGTCAGATCCTTGTTCATTATTTTCCATCGAGCATCTTGCAGCCAGCCACCTGCCTCTGCTTTCAGTGAAATGAGGCAAGTGCGTCATCTTTGACCCCTGGCACGTGGCGATCGGTTTCAGAGCCAGAATAATACAATAATCACATAGTTGCGAATTTCATTCATTTAAATAAATGTGAGTCACCTGAAGTGCTAAAATGGTCTGACTCTTCAGTACTGATGAAGCAACTGCAATCAACTTTGTACCGTAGACTTTAATATCAGCTCTGTCTAATCATCCACTATGACGTCGCATCTATACACACAGATGAATGACAAAGAAACTAAAGGTTTCTTTTCAACGGCTCGTTCTACCGTGCCGAAACTGCTGATGGCAACTCATAAGCCAGCCTTACCACAATAACTTGTGCATTCAGTAATAAAAACGTGAATTCCCGATAGATACCGTGTGTTTGGAATCATGTACAATGCATCTATTGCCATGGCCAGTTCCTTTCATCATATAAAGGTAATTGGGGTGTGGGTGACTGAATTTGCACCAGCTGCTAATAAAATAGCAGCTCCGTTTACTGGATAACAGATGCCACCTTTCGCTTGGGAGGAAAAGCTGGATTTTCCTTCCAATTTCTGAGTGTGCGGGTGAACGTCTCGGACTTACAGCATTCGATGGGGTTTGAGGAGGCCTGGAGGGACACCGTCCTGCCGTTGGGCTGGTTGATGTGCACACGGAACACCAGCCTCACACGCGTGTTTTTACGCCCGATGTCTGTTTCTCCTTTGCGTAGCTCAATGTCCGAATTGCGCAGCTTCAGGATTCCTGCACAGTCAATTCTAGGAAAGAAGCAAACACGGGAAAGGTTTAACACCATATTTATAACATCACAGTACACACCTGAAGTTTAAGTCAAGGCAGACCTGTTTCAATGAGGCATCACTCTGTCTTTTGTCTCCCCCCCGATTACTCCCTCCTTAATCACACAGGACACTTTCATAGGACAAGAGCTGAAACGGGTCCGTATCTGATTTCTTGACTGCTGCACATTAGGACCAGAAAATGAGGTCCCCAAGAGTGTTATGGATCAAATGCTTGGAGTTTACCGGAGCATGACTGTTTTATTATTAATCTAGCTTGTCATCAAAAACAAATTGGACATTAACTGACTTTATGTCAGAGTTTTAAAACGGTCACAGCGCTCCAGGAAACGGCAATCCCCAGGAAAAACCTCCAAACGGAGTAGACAGCGGGTTTCCATCAGTGCCTTTAGTCTCGCTGCTATCAGAGTGCATCAAACCTGTTCCGTCCTTTCTTACATTCACTTCATGCATTTAGCTTTTAAAACACTGTTAGTCACTGCCACATGCAGGAACAGACTTTTTCTCTAAGCTGTCACCCTTTATTCATTTCAATTTACAATTTGGGAGGTAAAGGGGTAAAGTTTCTTTTCCCTTTTCTTGGTGGAAAAAAAGAAACATTTATCTTGCAGGCATGGCCTTTCACGAATTTAAATGGAACTAGTGTGGCTGGTAAAAAGTGAGTGAAAACAAATGGGATATGGTTTGGCATTTCAGTTATTTTACATGGTAGACTGTCTGGCACAACTCCTGGAACATGGTAGATGTCAGGTTTTGTACCAAGTTTTTCCTCGACTTTGGTTTGCACAGTTTGAGAGAGGGAAAAAGTGAAAGACTACCACCCTTTAGAGAACCTGGATAATCTGGTGCCGTCTCATGCATAAAAGACTCAAGATGATCACACTTAAATACATTCAAGACACTTTTCATGGCCTACCCTCTGTGAACTGAGATAATCAATTAAATCTTTTGCAGATGAAACTTAGATTCAGAAGAGATACGATCGCTATGTGCGTTCATATCAACTCCAAGTTATATAAAAGACGTTCAAACGTTCAGCGTTCGAAATTTGCAAAGTACCTTCAGCTAAAAAAGACCATTAGCAAAAGCTGATTTTCTTTCAGACGAGAGAAATCGTTTCTCTGAAACTTTAACTGCAGTTTTTGACTTTGCATCCCACACAGAAAAAAATTGATTGTTGGCACGAGACAAGAGAGATGGCTGCAGCTGCGTTATCTTAGTTGCTGTTTAATAGCTCAGTGGAAACAGACAGTTAAAGCGTTTTCTTCATCTTTGACCGTAAAGATCATCAGGAGAGAAAAAGGAAACTTTCACTTCTCAACTTTTAGTCTGTGTGCTTATGACAAAAGGCTGAATAATTTCTCACTTCAGTAGTCACTTTTCTTTTTTATTTAATATATATATATATATATATATATATATATATATATATATATATATATATATATATATATATATATATATATATATATATATATATATATATATATATATATATATATATATATATATATCAGTAAAAGTATTTTAAAATTAAAGTGGTGGGGGATAAACATGAGGTGGACAGAGATGTAATGCCTTATGTAATGCTCGGATACAGTGGTTTTATCGGTAGCACAGAGTCCTGGGCCCGGGTCCAACAAATTCACTGCTGCCTCGTCTGAGAGGAGCCCCAGGACAGAAGCTGCTGCCTGGATACTCCGAAGAGCTCAGCTCCTTGGATTACAGCAACCGGGAGGATGAGTGAGGCCAAGCCGTTGCCTCAGCCTAGCAAAACTGATGCACATTCTCCGATAAAGGAGATTAAGATCTAGAAAAGCGCTTTTCTAACCGCAGCTCGTTTTCATATAACCATATAAAACCAAATGGTCAATCTGTCAAACTACAGGAGCTCAGACTGCCAAAGAGGCAGAAAAAAGCTGTTAGCCCCCTCTGTAAACAATAGCATTACCTAAAAGAATGATAAAGGTCATCTGGGTGCAAATAGGATAGCAGAAATATCTGTGTGGAGTCGAAAATACAATCAGAGGTGAATTACATCTTCCTTCTATGTTGTAAGAAGACCAGCAGTAGTGAGATAAGGAGGCCGTTACACATCTTATAGATTTTTGGGTTTTCTAAGAGCACATTTACGTTTGACGTCAAGAAACATTATCAACTCACATAACCGCAGGCGGCTCGCCTAATGTGCTCGTTTTAGGGTAAGGCGACTTTGCAAAGCTCTTGGTTATACTTGTGTAGCTGCATTGTTGACAGGTTACCATGCGAATATTCCTGCAACGGTCAGCTGTTTAAAGCACCGTGCACTTCATGGTACCCTGGATTAACTATGATGCACAGATACAAGTAAGCTCTTTGAAGGTGGCCACAGCGGGTGACTATGCTCCATTTATTGATTTGGCATGGTTCTGTTTGTCTTGTTAACATTGGATGACCAGCAGCAGGACAGCAGCTCCACCGGCACCGTCCACCAGCAGCACCGTCAGCGATGAAGGCTCTGGCCAGCTACCAGAGGTTACAAAATGTTGAGACATTCTTTGGTTTTCATGCATAGCACATTTTTGTCTTGGGAGGAGACACATGCTGGATTTCATGTGTGATTATAGGCTCCACAATATAATACAAGCATAACCACTGTCGAGTGTTTCAGATGTGACCTGCAGTGACTGCGTGATCGATTTAATCTCCCTTTCACATTTTCGTTTGCATTACTTTACCTTTAATCCATTCTACCCTTTGCAGAGATGTACACATCTGATCAAGAAAATGATTTAAGCGATTAATTTATTGATGGAAAATCAACAATTTTCAATTTAAGCAGAAGCTTTAACCGCACAGCTTTTGATTCAAGTGTCAGAATTTTGCAGAGGCTGAGAACTAAAAGACTTTAGCAGACAGCACATTTTATTTATTTATTTTTATTGTTTTACCCAATCTGGATTTTCAAAGCTAAATCAGGGAAAGCCTTGGGTCTGCTCGGGTCAATAACATCTAACACGTATCTACTGGTAAATGGGCACCACAGTTGGGATTTCAGTTTGTTTTTCACGCTTCATGTGCTCAGCGCGACAGGACCAACAACGTCTGGATTATTCTTCTGGCTGTGCAGTATTTTTTTTTCTCACCATACATGGTAGTTCAGTAGGAATCTACTAATGCATTAATTTTAATGGCTTGTATGGGCCAACTCTAATGTAATGGAACTATATTATACTGATGGGCCAGTGTGTTGTGACTGTATTATTAAGTCACAGACGTTCTAACCCTTACAGCCCCTATTTATACCTCTTGGATAGAGTTAGTCATCCATGAATTGTGTCAACAAAGAGGACTACTTCCTTATAAATTGTGCATCTCTTGGGGTTAACAGCACAGAGGTCTATTTAGACGTGCATGCCGTTATTTATTTATCATTAGGGATTTTGTCTCTAGACTAGAAGAGGGAACAGTGTGTGTTTTAAAGCAGGCTTTGCTTGAGAAAATGTTGGGGGAAAAAAAACAAAAAGGTGGAAACATCTAAAAGCACTCACATAGCTCTCATGTTGTTCTCAGGCAGCAGAGGAATCTCCAGGATTTTGGTGTTGGATTGCATAACTTCATGGCTGGCGGTGGAGACAGTTTTGCCGGTGATGCGGTGAACCTGGTAGAAGGCATGTGGTCGCAGGAGGCGGTCGTCTGCGGTCCCAATGAACAGCTGCAGGGTGAGCGGCTCGCTTTCCATGTAGCCATAAAGCTGAGAACAAAGGGACCCAGGTGAAAGGCAACATTAGCTTTTAATACCGCCATCTAAGGCATCCTCTCATTTAAGAAACGGGGCTGAATGTGCGTCAGCCACTCGCAAAAATGCCTTTAATGATGTTCGAACACTGTGGAAGAGCAATGAAGAAAAGCCTCTTGATGCTGTTTGGCGCCCTTTTTGTTTATTCTATTATAGGTTTATTCTAGGTTCAGTGGAACAGTGTTTTTTAATATTTCAGAATACATGTGGATGGAGAAGTCTCTCGGGAACAGAGATATGGTGACTGATGGACAGGATCTCTTAACTTCAAAAGGGTCCAGACTCAAGCGAGAAGTGAATAATTAAGTCAGCAATGACTTTACTTGTACCCACGTCCCCAAAAACAATGAAACTCTACGTTCAGTCCATCTTCCTTCTTCGATGGTAACTTTGAAATGTTCCACCTGAATGTAGCAGGTAGTAGCAGCAAAAAGCATGGTGCAGTGCAACTTGCAGGCACGATCCAACCCCCTTTCGCCTTTGAGCAGTTATGAACATGCATTATGATTTCCATTACAGCTCGCAGACTGTGTCCCACTGTGATAAAAGAGACTCCTGTATCAGAATCACCACTTCAAACAACTACCACTTCCTCTACCAGGCCTCCATTAGCTGCCACTGCTCAACTAATAAAAAGATCAAATCTTTTAAATAGGGGGGAGAAAAACTGCGCGCATGCACTGCTGGAGAAGACTATCAACTTCGGGGTCAATAGCACGTCAAATATAACCTGTAATTGCCAGTTTATCTTCAGTATGCCTGGTTTTTTTTTTTTCTCCACAATTTGTAAAGTAATCTAACTTGATCATTTAATCAAGGTTGTAATCAATCAAAGGTATAACACAGGCTACAGGTGGGCTTTCAAACCCTAAACTGTGGCGAAGGGCAACAAATCTTCGTCAATAATTTCGGACCAGGAAAACTTCTTAACGTCAGAGACCTCCCAGGATTTACTTTCTCGCTGTGTTCCAAATACAGTATGTTCTTAAAGTCAGACTGACTTAGAAATCTATCCAAACCTAAAATCTGTAAGGAAGCTGGTACGGTACAACAAAAACAAAGGAGGTTAACCTCTCAAAATGTGGACCTCCGTTGATCCACCCAGGTGGCTTCTTGACCACATATGACATTTACTGTAAGAGATCAGTTACTCAAGACTGGGGCTCACCAAGCCGTGGCCCTCTGAAAATGCCACAAATTGGTCAATTACCCTAGCACACACCAGCATATTGCTTCAGACCAATTTCCTTTGAGCGCTGTCCGAATGAAAACAGTGGTAACGTCAAATGGAATAAAAGACCCCAGTTGTTTATCTAGCAGGCTGAGTCATATAACAAAATATAGACCACATGTAACCTATGACATAATCTGATTAATGGGTCTATAATTACCTTTGAGTGGGCAGGCGGTGATAGGGGGGATGAGGAAGAGCAAGGTTGGTGGAAGAATGGGGAGCTATATAATTTAACGTCTTTGGAAATTGGTGCTTAAGTGTCATGGACACCTTATGCATCTGCTTTAAAGACGAATGTGTCTGGATATTATATCAAAAGTTGTCTGTTCTGATAATAAACACTAAAATGAAGTGCCTGTTGTCTAGACTTGATGACAGATCTTCTGGATTTGAGACAATGCAGAGGATGTGCTCTTTTTCTTCACAGTTATAAAAATTTCAGAATTAATCATCTGACAAAAAAAAAAAAAAATAGGATATGACCAACCACTCGAGTAGATTATATATCCATATGCCTAAAAAAAAAAATCGAAGCACCAGCCGTTATCTGGCTTTGGCCTTTGATTCCGATATCAAGGGAGTGCAAAGGGAGTGGTAAATCTAAAGCTGTCAATCATTTTCAGTTCCAACCATCATCTTTTTTCTCTTCAGCTCGCCGTAGTGTCTCTAGCAGCTGTCTCAACCTGTGAGCTGGTCACACATGCTAGTCATCAGCGAGTTAGGCCGAGGTCAGGAGCTTCTTGAAGTCTTGGCCTCCCGTGGGGCCACTTCATCTATGTGGTGATCTCACCGGCAGACCCCGGCTCCCCTTGTTATATTTTACTTATAGTGTCACCAGGAGTAATTATCCATAGCCACACATGCTACCAGTTACTAGCGCGTTGGCTTCTGGGAGGCCTATGGTGGAGCAGGAGGTACAAATCTGAAACACCGGAGCGTTAAATTGCATGACGTTCCCTTTTGATTTAATAAAACGCAGGCAGCCGCGCTACAAAGCCGTCTCGTCTGTCACTTTTGCCTCGGTGGACTTTTTTTTTCTGTTTTTCTTTGTGACCTCCAACCATTACCTCAGCCGCCACGTGGCTGTAAAGAGGCCCACAAAAGAGGCAGGACAGCGATGAGGGCGGGGGCGCGACTTTATCTCTTCACTCGTCCTGCGGTAGCGCGCGGCGACGCTGGCATCGTCTCCCAAAACCTCACGACCTCATGGAGGAGAGGAAGTGATTAATGAGGTCAGGTAGTCCTCTTGGTGACGCTGGTCTACCCGGCAGCAGGAGCAGGCGGTTTAGTCTCCCCGGGCGACTTCCCTCAATTCCTTTACCATATGTGCTACTCTGACCTTCTCCCTATAGCCCTCCCTCCACTCCAGCTAAACTCCTGTGACGCTCAATCAACTACGCAAACAAAAGCAGAGCGCAAAACCTCATTCTTCATTTCATTTATCGAGGATGGAATATGATGAGGCCGGTCAAGACGCAGTCATGAAGCGCAGAGTTCCAAGAGAGAGCCTCCACGTGCACACCTGTGGCCACAGCCGCGCGTTTGCGGCCGATGCCGACTGTCAGCTTGGACCAGAGGACCGCTTACTCTGACTAGAGGAGCTTCTATTGCTGCAACAGCCGGCTCTCTGGCACACGCTCCGCGTGTTTATTCTGAGACAATCTAAACGAATGTACAGCTGTGTCTGGGTACCAGTTTCTGCCACCGCGTCAGCTTGATCCATTCACACCTAAACCACGGCTGCATGAATTATTTCTGATAGCCGAAGCTCAAGTAAAACCTCTGCAGACATGGCAGCTGAAGCGTTAATTGTGTAATTGTAAGCAGATGTATTGTCTGGGTGAGTTTTAAATATTATGTGCGGTTGGTTAACAAAGAAAAAAAAAAAAAAAAAAAAAGGGAAATTTTGATTTTAGGTTACACTTTCTTGACATTTTAAATGCTGCCTGCGCCCGGCCTCAGCCATTCAAATGACGCATTTGAACCCGTTACAGTGAGTTTAATAACGACTTTGTGGTAAATTAGAAGTGTCTGTCCAGGCTTGAAGTTGATTGTGAGTACACTTCCCCGGGCCTGAAGTGGGCTGCCTTCTCCACCTCTGGAGTGATTTCATGACTGCCTGGAGAAATGTCATGACTCGTAGAAGTCCACGTGGCGCAGAGAAATGGGGAGAAAGAGAAGACGACTGGAAGCAGAAGAGGAGGGGGGAGGGCTGGGAGAAATACAACAGCAGATTCAGGGTTTCTCTCGTCATCGCGCTCCCCTCTCCGTCTAGTGCTGACAAACGCATCCAGCCGGCCTTTGCTGTACTCAATTAAAAGTACACTCATCCAAGCTGCCCATTCTTCCAGGACTTTACTCCATCACCCTGCTGCCCTGCTCGCGTCTCCAGCGCCTCATAACGAGCGAATGAGGCTACATATGCAAACCTTTAACGTGCTTTGTTTCCATGACCCCTCACACTATAGTCTTTGAGAAGCAGCCAAACATCTATAGCGCTCGAAATTTTTGTTGAATTCAGTACTTCAGCGTTATGTCATCGAGGGCAAAGTTTCAAGCACAAGGCCACGTCCAGACCAATTTCGCATGAAAAAGAATGGCTTTGTTACCAGCACAGTCTGCCATGAAAAATATGATCCAAACCTGAAGAGACTTTTAGTAAGATGATGCATGGATTACTGCTGTGCCCCCCTCCAACCCCCATAACAAGAATACCCACTTGTGCCTCGCCTCATAAATCTGTGGGCTATCTGGTTATCACCTCAAACCAGTGAAAACCATGCACATCTCTCTCAACTTCTTCCACATGTTATTAACTGCTAATTAGTGGTAGCCCAATACTACTGTAAGGTAAGCCCCGCAGATGCATACCACAATTTGAAAGTGGCATAAATACCCCTTTGGGCAATGAATAATAGCCCTGACTAAGCTCTAACAGCGCTGCAGGGTAAACCAAGCCCTTTGAATATCAAACAAGAGGCGGCAGTCGATTTAATGAGCAATTAGCAGCTACAGTATAGTTTACTGTAGATTGGGGGAGGTTTCTTTGAGACATTACAGCGGATCCCAAGGTGAAACCGCACATGTCTACTGAGGTCTTTCATGTTGCTATGGTGGAAAGATACAGTAAAATTTGCTCTGCATTACATACAGTTTTATAGGAAGAGAGACAGGCATTAAGTCACCCACATTTCAAAAGGGATGATGGCCACATCCTGCTGAAATTACAAAACGTCCCCTGCTGCTTTATATTTAATCAGAGAGTGTGCATATATGTGATGAGGAAAGCCTACAGACTGGTGATTATCCTATATGAGGTAGCTATGGGCAGGACAGCGCTGCACTTCACACTACACAGGTGTTTTTGGCTTCATGTTACCAAGATTTTGCAATTACTATAATTTTAGACAGTTCCAGTTTTTTTTTCTCCCTTCCCTTCAATGTTCTCGCTTTGAAATAAGCATCATCAACCGATGTCTTGGTGGTGGACCAGGTTGTTGGGTTTTCCTGAGCATTTTCTAAAAAAAAAAAAAAAATCACCCCTTAGGCTAATGGATTGCCTTGATCCCCTGAAGGGTGTTGGGGTCTGCTGCAGTAAGTAAAGTTAACCAGTGGTCAGAGACGTGGTTTAAAAGGTTGGAAATGGAGGTGAGCGGAGACTGGAGGACAAGTTCAGGGTAAATTACCAAGATTTGGAATGGGAAGTGTTGAGAACAGGCAGCAGAGAAGTAATGAGTGGAAGTAGCCCATAATGTAGAGCTTTTGACAGGCATGTGGCCGAAGTAAAGACACTCCATGAAACCCCACATTTGGTGTGTTGAACATTTGCAAATGTGGCTGAGCTGATCTACTACCCTGCAGAATGATGCTAGATCATTCAGTCAGTGAACTTTGCTGAGTACTTGAATAGAAATGTTAACAGAACTACAGTTTAATTATCTCCAAGAGTAGGTTGTAGAGACGGGGTATCGATTCAGGCTCTGCAGCTTGCTGTTTTTCATCGGGTGTTGCTTTCGGCACACATGTCACCATCGCTCATGGCAGGAGTCTGATCATGCATGAGCAATAAAAAACAACAGGCGTGGATGACTGGCTTCAGTTGAAACAGGCCTGCCGGTCCAGGTTTGGGAGACAGTTGAAGGATGAGCAGTTCATAGAGAGGGGCATCCTCGGGCCCCCAGGAGAGAAGGGAAGGTACTGCTGAATGGAAAAGGGTGGTGGCATATGACAAGCCTGAGGATTGTGACTCCTCCAAATCCCCAACACAAAACCAGCCACCATGCTCAGCCAACATCACGGCTCCTCGTGTCCTAATCAGCAGGATGCAGAAGATCTCCAGAGGGCAGCCAAGCCAAGTTCTCGCTCCCTGGTGACTCCCTTTAGTCCTTGTCTCCCTCTCACTCTCACATGTGCTACAGCTTTAAACAGCACACACACACACACACACACACACACACACACACACACACACACACACCCTTTCTTCAGCTGTCTCCTGCACTGCACCCATGCCCCCGTGCCATTATTGACTCATTCTCCTTGACTGCACCTCACCCATCCAGCGCCTGCCACTCATTACCACCAGGCACCGGGGACCGCAGCGTGCCCGTTCCTCCAAGATAATGACAACACAATTTCACACCACAAGAAACGACAAAGAGGGCGATAAAAAGCAAGAATAGAAGGTTTATGAGAGGTCTCTGAACTTCAAACTTTGCAAAGACTCCTTGGAGATCCGTTGCATCCACTTCTAGATTTTATCTTTCCGTATGTACACACGACTGCCTGATCTTTATAGATTTATCTTACCGCCCCCTCTGCCTTGCTTTCAGCGGTATCCAGTATCGTAAAACCTTCGACGTATCCCAGCTGAGTGCACATGCAATATTTGACACATAAACTACCCGTCACCCAGAAGTAAAAGTAAAATGTGGGGTATACAAGGAGATGTGACAGCTAAGAGGCAAGGTTTAAGCTGCAGGTGGTAAAACTCGGACATACCCTCATGTCTTCTATGAAAGATGAAATAATCAATTTATGAATCCAAAATTGGACAATACTGCTGCGTGTTTGCACAGGCACACCATATACCTGCTCATGCCTTTTTATTTTGTCCCCAAGGGAGCGAGACAGAGTGCGTTGTTGACTAAATGAACGCTAGTCTCACCTGCCACAGCTGTGGATGGCAGCCGTGTCTGGTCATCCTCGCTGTGTAGGACGGGGAGGCGTGCGGGTGAAGTGTTGATTCATGCATGCAGATATACAAAGGCTTTTAATGAAGGGGAATAATTACCTGTATTTACAGAGAAAACCTGCAGGTTGACAGGCCTGTTTATAACACCACCATGGCCAAAAGCTGTCAAGTGCATTTGACACTGATTAGACCAGGATGTGCTGACAGCATCTATTTACAAAACAGCTGCGGTGCTAACACAGTGCTAAAGTGTGTGACACGGGCAGACCACCAACCTTAAGCTTCACTAGTCTCAAGAAATGTTTTTTTCCCCCAGGGCACGGGGTTCGCTTTGCCCGATGAGAACTAGAGCATCTGCCATCATTCATCTTTCAGCTCATTCTTCAACAACGTTGTTATGCAGGAAAATCTGCAAGATGAGTCGGACAAATGCAGTCGAACTCCGATGTGACTGCATGAAAGTCACCCTCAGCCTTAAGGACATGAACAAACTACTGAATCCCCGCCTTGTGTAAACTGAGATGTCAGCATAGTGTGATGACAGCGTAGCAGAGAAAGGAGCTCTGTGCTGTGCTGCTGGTGAGACTGACGTGTGCTCTTTAAGTGTTTGCCAAGTACAATAGTGAGAGGCAATGGTGCTCCTCTATACTAATTGAGTCAACAAGCAGTGCGGCTGGTCAGAGCGACCTTTTACAGCACTTCAGTACATTGACTCAGAGTTCAGGGAACATTAATAACAAGGCAAACAAGCATATGCTGAAATATAAAGCCTGCTGTGTCTAAATTTGGTGCTCCTGTCCAACAGCACAAGAAAGGCTAGTGTTGATAAAAGCCAGCCAACTGGACAAGTGGGTCATGATGCAGCATATTAAAGTCAAAGAAAAGTAAATTTGTAGATTTGGATTGGGAAAATATTATATGTAGCAGTTCAAACATGTTAGAAGACTGATGTTGGACCAACTTTTAAACAGGGTTTCTATTTAGGATTGTTAGAAACCTAAAACAGTCATGGGGCCTCCTGACTCTTCTGCCTTCATCGCGCTACTGGGTCTTTCCTTGAATGTGCAAATCCTGGGATTACAGATGAAACTGCAGAGGATTAAATAATAAAAAGAACGTATATTCTTTTTTTGTGAAACGTGAAATTGGAATACGACTGCACGGATGCTGGAAGGCCACACCAGCTCAGATGTCCAGATGTATGCTCAGGGCATTGAAGAACCACAACAACGTCGCGCCGTTTTTGTTACAAAACTGCACCTGCACGTAAAACAAGCGACTTGTTGTATGGCAACCAATAACAGCAGTGCTAGTGGGGGCAGAGGGACGGGGAGGCCAAACAGCCCTCAGAAAATAGAAGATTTCGGCTGCGCAATCTAAGTCGCTCGAGTACCAGTGGAGATCAGAGACAAACAACACTTTTGTGCTGCTTGATCATTACGGGATGTTTAAGCACATTTTCGAATAAGGTATGTACACATCTTGCACAAAAAATTTGCAAGAGAACATCAAAAGGTACATGTACTAAAAGCAAATAACAGCAATGTTTTCGTCCGTGTCAGCGGCTCATCGCCCATGTCAGCGGCTCATCGCCCATGTCAGCGGCTCATCGCCCATGTCAGCGGCTTGCTGCCGAAGAGCAAATCTGCTCTGTGCTTGTGCCCACTTAGCCTTCAAAGACAGCTCATGATTATTACACACAAAGCTAGCCTTCATCTCCAGCGAATAAAATAGTGCACAATGAGTCCTAAAGATCTGAAACAACGAAGAGCTGCGGGTGCAGGCGGCCGTACCTGTACCACCGGGTGCCCTCCAGACAGCGCCTTCACGGCTCCTCGGCTGCCCTCGGTCTCATAATGGGCCCTGTGGTGGGACTTCGGCTGCACCTCGATCTGAAGGTTGTACGGGCCGGAGCAGGATGGCAGCTGCCAGTCAAGCGCTGGCAGAGATGGGCTGCAGGGAGATGACACAGCGTTATACGGTGAGAGTAATGTCGCATGCGAGCTCTGCTTTTCAACAGTGAATTAATGTTTATCCTGTTCAAAGTTTTGGACTTTCTGGGCTAAACACCAGGCGTCTGGTTAATCTCTCTTGAAGACCAGTAAGTGAAATGTTTTTGATTTTCAGTTTACTTCAAATAAAACCACAAAGACACATGGAGTCTGTGTCTTTTTAAGGATTTTCTGTTTTCTCCATTTTGGTCTTAACTTGATCGGTTGCCCGACCCTGCCACTGTCCAGGAACTCTTAATCAAAAGGCTCTAAACTTGCTTTAAATTTGCCTTCGACTTTGGACGGTCTATAATCTAATCAGTTGAGGTCATTCTCTGGCACGTGTGTTTCTTCAGAGCCTGGGTGATAATTAGTGGTTCTTTTTATGAACAGTAGATGAGAGACAAATGTGCCTCGGTCAGAGAGAAGTGTGTTTTTAATTACAGCGTGACAGGTGGAAATGGCCACGATGACTTTAGAAAAAGTGACAGACTCTTGGGCACGAGAGCAACTTTTACAGTAAGTGGCATTCAGGATTTGCTTTGAAGCAATTACAATCCAGCAAAATCATTTTACAAGTCGCTCTGTCATGTACCGAAGACAATAGAGTTAAGAAGCACACCCTGCCTTGGAGCTTGATATCTTTTTCTCAGCGCTGCAGCTGGCCTCCCTCAACATCATTGTTCTCCAGACGGGGAGTCCGAGATTCCCATGTGAACACCGTGGACATATCTAAACCAAAACAAACATGCGCAAGACAATATTTTTCTGTGCCGGATGCCTGGTAAACGCAAACCCTTGACCTGAGCGATGGCTCGACTGAAACCAATCTCTGGCATCTTTGTGGAACTTTGTGGGCTGTTTGTTGACCCAAAACGAACTGATTTCCCCCGCAGGGCTTTATCTGTCCAGTCAGTCCATGACTTCACGTTAGCTGCGGAGAGAAAAGATGGGCTGGTGGCGCGACGGGCCAGCGCAGCGGGCCGGCTGATTAACCCGCAGACTGCTTCCCCTTCAGCCAAGCCTGTCACCATTACTTCCCGTTGCTCACTATCTTAATCAAACACTTGATTTCCGACAGGAAAGCGTGTTATTGGCTTGGGAAAAAAGAAAAAAAAAAAAGTGCCACAAGGAAAAACAAAAGAAAATCAGAAAAGCTTACCTTGCTCCAAAGACAAAAGTCAAGCGCATTTGTGTGTGTTGTTCTGTTTGTGTGCGGGCTGTTATAGCAACAGCGGCATGCGCACATGCAGAGTCACTCCTCCGTGTGAAAAAATGATTTATGAAATAGTTTTGATCTTCAAAGAGAGCGTGTTTGGGGGGTGAAGAGCATCTAACTTTGAATTTCTGCCGTTTGATATGCCCTTTGAAGATTAAAACTAAAAACACTCCTGTCCTCACAGGAAAATAAGCAAAATAAATAAGGGCTCAAAAAAGACAACAAAGAGCAAGTCTGTTAAGCTATTGGATGGATTTGAACAGAAGACAGCGGTGTGCAGAGTAATGAAATCACAACTCCACCTGAAGAAAAACAATGCATGTGTGTCATCGTCTTCTAAAGGCGTATTTAAGAAAAGTTGGGAGTTCGTGGATGCGTTTATTTTGTAGCAGGTACTTTTGCATAAACGTGGGGGAGAAGGTTGAAGGTTGAGTCAAAGACTGAAAAGAAGGAAAGATACATTTGATTTATAGGTTTGCGTTTTGTGCCTTTGCAAATCTGAGTACACGGGGGAGTTCATCCGTCTCTGGAAATTTATGGAGAGAAGCTCCTTGTGCTTTCAGTGATTATTAATGTTTAAAAGGAAGTTTTATTCAGGACACTTCTTTTCTGCAGGTGCAGACCCATTCACCCCTCGTGATTGTTTGTCAAAAGCAGGGTTTAGAGCGGCTCAACATACCTGAGGTAAGGCTTGGGTTTAGGCCAGGAGTACGGATGCTGGGGCACATCCAGGAACCCTCCACAGTAGTTCTCCTTCTTGAGGGCCAGACGAGACGGGTAGTCCTCGTGGCAGAGCTCCCCATCAGGTCCCAAATCCTCACCACCAGGTTCCACCTTCAGGCTCATGGAGGGCGAGATTTCCATCATGGTCTTCCTGGTCTTGATTGGGATTCCCTCGCCCATGTCCACCACTCCGTCCGTGGTTAGAGCATTGATGGCGGCCACAATGGCGGAGTTGGTGTACTGGTTGGTGTTCGCGAGCCAGCTATCATCTGTGACGCTGACACGGGGGGAACCGTGTGGAGAGGCGGTGGGGGACTGGTTGGGTGAAGAGGACGTCTGACGGTAGGACGAGCCACTGAAGCTGTACTTTCTCTTCCCCATGCCGACGCTGTTGCCTCCGCCAACCCCGCTGCAGGAGGGGGAGTTCGGCCTGGAGCCATGGAGTTGTGCTGGCCAGCCTTCCTCTGCCACAGCTCCTATCTGAGGAGAGGTTGATGGCGAATGGTGAGGGGAGCCCGTAGGCCCGAGGGCATGTGGACATGACAGAAGCGAGGATGATCCTCTTGGAGAAACGCAGGGAGACTGCCAGGGGGAGTTCTGTGGAGAGTTGTCATAGTTGTAGAAGCCAGACTCGTACGACGATGCCTCCGAGTTACAGCTGCGTGACGATATGCTACTCGCAGGGCTGAGGCAGGTGGGATCACGGTAGCCGTCAGCATTGGGCAGCGTCAGCGTGACGATGGAGTTGACGCCTCGTTTGATGACGTGGTCCTCGCCGCTGCTCTCCTCTACCTCATCTTCTGGGTACTGGCTGTAGGCAGTGATCTCGATACGAGGGCTCTCCAGGGCTGGGGCCCCATTGGGCCTCAAGCCGTGGGACAGGTAATAGCCTGGCACTGGGTGGTTGTCATTTTGCAGGCCGTAGCCTGTCTGGTGGCAGGAAGAAACTGAGATGACGGGGCTGGACTGTAAGGTATGGTACTGCGTGGCCAGACAGGTGTTCCCCACACCCAGGGGAAGACCCAAGCTGACGTTTGGTGTGTAGTTGTATGCATCTGGAGAAAAAAAAAGATTAAAAAAAGTATACTTTAGAAATTCAGAAGTATAATCTCGACCCAAGTTCCACAGTAAACAACAAAGAAAACTCATTACATGTAGGAACGTAAACCTATCTTACCACTATACACAGACAGAGACTACGCCTCCGTCTTTATAAACATCTGGAGGAGCTTAGCAATCTTCTCAAAGCACTTACCACTTACTGTACTGCATGTGGTTGCTGTGTAGTCACAACTCGCACTGCCACTCTTGTTTGCTCATCTACAGCTCTATTTGGCACACCCTGCTGTCATATGTACTCTACAGGAATTCCTCCAGCAGCACCGATAGATGCTTCATTTGATTGATTGCATCACTCACTGAATGAATTAGGCCCTCCCCTGTGGAAAACTGACAGCACTCTTGCATTGCTCTGAGCTTGTGATTAAGTCAAGGGAAGTTTGCTGCAGCGCAGATGCACACACGCACACTAACACACACACTCACACACACACACACATACACACACACAGATGAAAGGCAGGCGAGCGCACAAGGAAATCAGAAGTGCAACTCACACATACCTCGACACGTGCGCCTCTGCTGGCTCAAAACGGGAATCTCACGCCCGTGCCTTTTGTTAATGAACTCAGTACGGGTAAAAGTGCTCAGAGCGAATATCGCTCAGTCCAAAACCCAGTGGAGGGCATTCCCTTTGATGCAGTACGCTATATTTGCAAACCACAAAACCGTGCATCACGTTGAAATGACAAATCTGTCACATGCCACATAATATGTGGGTTGGCAATTTAAAATTAGTTCCAGAGAGTCTGTTTTCAGAGGTGGTACTTAAGAGGACAGCAGACATGCCCAATATATCAGCAGTATAGCAGAAAATTCAATCAAAGACCCGACTCTTTCTTTTAAACGCCGTTTAAAATATTTCCTACGTTACTGGGTTTGCAGAAAGCTTACTGTCAGACCCTTTTACACCCTGTTTCACATAATTAACTCATTTAATAGGAGGCAGACAGAAATCTGCTCTGCTTTCCTGCAGTGCTCACCTCTTTCTTCATCGTGGACACTTTGGCCATCCTCAAACACATAGCTGAAATCAAACTCTTGCTCTTCCTGCTGGAAACTCATTTTTTCCCCTCTCTTTGTTCACCGTTTCAGGATAAAACCTGGTAGGGGCTCAGCACAGTCCTCTCTGATGCTTCTCTCCTCCAGTTTGAACGGATGATAACCTCCTGCCCACACCACCCGTTGGGACACACCTCCTGTCAGGCCTGACTGCTTCGGCGGCGCGTTGCGACTGTTATTTCTGCGCGACTTTTTAATCCTTTGGTGAATGTGATCGACACCCACTCAACACACCGAGGCTTTCACTCTTACTCGCTGCGTGATCTTGAAACTCGGGTTTTCCGGGTCGCACACGTCACCTGCTGAAGTGTTCAGGTTTATGGGGCGAAACAGTTGAAAGAAAAATAAAAACCACACTTTAACACGAGGCAATGCCTCGACAGTTGTTTGCAGCAAATGTCAAAGCGTGGTGTAAGCAGAGGTAATTTGAAAACACTGGCTCGCACACAAATTATAGCGTGCTCTCTCTGTCCTCAACAATTTTTCTCAATTATGTTATCGTGATCAAAACATTCCCTCTCCACAAGCAAACCGGCGTGACTAAAGAATAGAGGGGGTTTATCCACAGGGATTGTGGTGTAGTCTGGGCTCAGACTGACGGGACCTCAGAAGTCGCACGCAGAAGTCATCTGCAGCCTCTGGAACTCGGAGCCCCGAGGCCGCTTCTTTCACATGGCTTCAAACTGTACGCCCAAAACACCAGCAGGGCCTGCGTGCGTGCGTCTGTGTATTTACTTGTCTGGGCATCGAGATTAATGTGTGATATAGTGGAATGGCCCTCGGCACGCTGCTGAAACAGAGTGCGGTTCAGCACGACTCCTTGTCAAGCAAACTACCCCACATCCCAGAGCGCAAAGATCACAGCTCCAGTCGCTAAAAACACACACACACGCTCAAGTCTGTTACCAATTATAAGGCTTAGTACTGAGGGACTGAAATGAATAATAATGCTGCCTGCTCCCGTCTGCCTGAAACCTCAAAGACAAAATAAAATTCCCAAGATCCACAAAAAAGCCAGAGGCATCAGCGCTGTGAATTAAGAAAAGACTGACTATCAATAGTTTTTCAAGAAGAAAATCAATTTGCTACCAGTCATAATGCGTCAAATTTAACTTTTTTTTTTTTTTTATTTCCAGTGGAAAACTCAACAACAACAAAAGAAAAAGTCTAAAATAAGCACAAAATCTTTGGTAACTCGTGACAGCAGCTCTCCTCCTGACTCCCACTTTTTGCACGGGGAAGATTTTTTCTTTTTTTTCTGAACCATTCCCTTTCCAATGCTAAGAAAGTAAGTAAAAACTAAAAATTGACAGATTCTCAAAAAGGAGGGGTGGAGGTGACAGCTGCAGAGGAACCCCATCATATTTCACTGCACCTGCAAAGTCAGCTGGAGACACCTAATGGGTGCATGCCATTCACAAGTCTTCAGGGAGATCTTTTGATTCTTCTGCAGAGCTCAAGCAAAACATTATGTGACATAAATATGTGATATTTCTTTTGAAGACAGGAAATGTGTCAGCACAGACAACTGAAGTGTCTCCACATGCAGAGATGAATTTTTTTTGTTGCCTTTGAAAAATGCGGCTCCTGTAATATTACTATGACTTTAATGTCGGTTTATGACAACCGACCGGTTTCTTTCACTGTACTAAAGCTTTTAAAAGTATTGACTCAGACTTTACAAGACGGCTCCCGTGCATTCGCGTTGAAAGCGGCTGCAGCCGGCTACGGCCGAGACTGTCTTACCTTCTTCTGCAGACTTCATATCGGCGGCGAAAGAGGTGAGAAAGTGGAGTCCCCGCTCCTTACCGGCTGCTGCTCCAAAGCTCAACTTGGATTTGACGCTCAGAGAGACGGTATCCCGCATTCAACAAGCGATGTACAACTTTGCCCGGCTGTGGTACCGCAGCACAGAAAACCTTCACGGCAAAGCGGGTTCACTTCATGCGCGTCAAGTGAACCAGGAGTCAACAGATACGCGGGGGATGACAGAGACTGGCGCCGCGGCGGAGGTGCGTTTGGCTCGCTTTCGGCACGGTGAAGGTTTTAAAAAGTCTTTGCAGGTCGATGACGCGACACGGTTTGTCAAAGGGGCCGGCTCCGGTGCTTTTAAAGCTGGAAAATACCCTCCGACCTCTCCTCTGCGCGCCGCCCATAATGACGCGGCCGAGCCCTTCAGCCTCCTGGACCGCCCGATGATGTCTTCCACCCCGGGATCCCTTCGGAGGAGGCGGGAGGTGTGTGCGCGTGTGTCTTTGCGCGCGTGTGCGCGCGCGTCTGTGTTCGTGAATGTTTGCGTGTGCGCTAAAGAGGGAGAGAAAGAGAAAGATGGAGAGAGACTGACTGAGAAGGAGACTTTTAAGTCGAGGTAATTCTTTCAACAAGTGAGTTTTCCGAGGCATTTTGTAGCCAACCAGAGCAGCTGATCGTAGCGACTGCCTCCGGTTTCTTTCAATTCATTTTACATGTTTAAAATGTCTTTGTTGGGTTGAAAATTCACACTTTTAATTTTTAAAAATAACTTGGCATTTTTTTTTAAACTGGTGCAGTAGGACCCGAGCCTTGGAGGCACGCGTTTTAATAAAAACAGCTGGAAGGGCTGAAACCCACAGGGCTCAAGAGAAGAGATGGAAGAAGGTTTGAATGGGAAGCAGAATGACAACGGACTAGCAGGGGAGGACATGCGATGGCTCTTTTTGAAATACTGTTATCTGCACATAAAATATAGATAAGCACTGTAAAAGAATAATTATGCTACACCACAACCAGTCGGTCTGTTAAGTGACTGCTCTCACCAGCTTTTGGTGTAATGGCTTGTTTTGGATTATGGAATATAACGTGAGGTAGAGTGATCAGTGGCACACTGGAAATAGTACCCGAAAGTACCAACCCATCCACGTACCTCTTGCATACAGCAGATAGTACACAACATTTGGATAAAAATCAGTATGCATCAGTAGTAAAGCATGCACTTTTAAAAATGTCCAACAAATTTCAATTGACCTAAGATTAAATTGATTTAGTAATAATTAAATTATTAGATTAGAAAGGCATACATTTAGCTCTACTGCACTACAGAACATCACATCTCGTAAAACACAGCAAGTAAAAGATCCGAAGTTATGATTTCAGATCTACTATCTAACACTAGATCTAAAATTATGAAGAGAGCTACCGCGCACTAGATCTATAGTTATAAATTTGGATCTGGTGCTTGTTAGTAAACTTATGTGAGGTAAACTCAAAATGATCACCTAATCAATCAATAGCCTTTATTTATAAAGCACCTGACAATTAGAATTAGCTCATGGTGATTATTGATCATTAATTAAGATTAAAGCTAATTAAGGCATGAAAGATTAACCTTTGAACAAATGTGGACATCCTTCTCAAACCTTTGGTGTTAAATTACCAGATTAACCCAACAGATATCTACCTCTATTTTTTTTTAATTTTGGAATTTTAATAAACTTCATTGCCCATCCTCTAATTACCTCTAAGTACCCCAGAGATATCATTTCAACATTTTATTTTATTTATTTATTTTGCATATGCTCCATATTTTTTAAGGAGCTAAAAAGCTTCATAGCAAAATTAAAAAACTGTTGCATGTGAGGGGCAGGTCCTACTGTCAGGTCAGTTGCTTCATCAATAACAAGAAACGGGAATTGTGACAATGACGGCTTTGGAAAACAGGGAGTCCCATCCCAGGGAAAGTGCTTGAAAAACAAGAGAAGCTCTAGCTAAAGACAGTAAAATAAGAAATAAAAAAGGGAAAAAAAAGATTTAAACAACCCATAATCCAACCCCCAAGGCCCTGGCGCTTTGTTTTATTTGTTTTTTAATAACAACTGTGGATATGATGATGATGATTAAAACTTAATCATATAATGATTAAAACCTAATTATATTTTAACTACAGATTCGATCTGATTTTATCTATCGTTCTTTTTTGTTTAAACATTAAATTATACTTTTTACTTCTACTATGAGATGTTTTAATGTCTCTGTAAAGCACTTTGAATCACCTTGTTGTTGAATTTTGCTGTACAAATAAACTGGCGTGCCTAATGACGCCGCTCATTAAAAATGGCACGCATAAGAGTTCAAACCTTTAAACCGAAACGCTATCAAATTTCATTTTCACACCATTGGTCCTTGTGTTTGCCATAAACACAGTTTCAGTGTTTTGCCCAAAATAACTAACCTAAACTACTGACAGCAGAAACTGCCTGTATTCTTCAGTGGCGTCGCATGAAGTCGCTCCCTGATGAAAACGTTCACTCCAGCTGTCAGGGATTATGGCCATTGAAGTCAGGCCAACAAGATAACTAATATCATTATTCTATTTTGGCCTTGTCCCATGTGCACGCAGACACTTCACAAAGTTATATTTATTTCCATTATATTGCCTTTTGTTGAGAATGAGAGAGTCAGTCGTCCAGTTCTTTTTGCTGACGAATATTATTCTATAAATTGTTTTTTGTTGGCAGTTTGAGAGTTTGAAGAGCATGCGCTCGTCATTACTTCTGAAACTCCGCCTGTGTAAGATACTCTTTTTACATCCTAACATGTCACTGACCTGAGGCCAGTTTACCTAATTATTTACAAGATTTATCTCCAGAAGATCCCTCCTAGAGCCACCTAATGTAGTTTTTCTAGTTTTTGTTTTCTGTGTTTTTGAGACACATTGCTGCCATGAAAATCAACATGAGCTGATATTATTTATGAAGTCGTAAAAATCTTAAAAATAAGTTAAATGTATATTGATTTATATTTTTAATATTGATGTTTAATTTTTAAATTACATGTACATTTATAATATGTGCATATATATATATATATATATATATATATATATATATATATATATATATATATATATATATATATATATATATATATATATATATATATATATAAACAAATGACACTGTAAGATGCTGTGAGTGAGGAGTAATAACTCCCGTTTCTGTCATTATATTTGACATGATGAGACTCCCATGAGCTCTTTAAACAAAGAGAATCGTATATATGTTTAATAATGGGTGTGAGGATTGCACTAGAAGGAAGTCTCACTTATGTAATGAACAACTACTTTGGAAATGATCTCGACAAATATTTAAAAAGAGCAAATAGTAATAAGAAGAACAGAAATGTTGCTTAGTGCTAGTGGCTGCCATAAGGGCAATTAAGAATGGCTCTGACAAGCTACAACGTAATTTCTTTTGAATGGGATCCAGGTTTTGATAAAAAAAAAAAAAAAAAAAAAAAGACTCCCTTGAGTCTGAAATGTAGCTGGCAGGCTTGAAGATGATCACACATAATCAGAAGCAGACTCCCGGGCAGGCGGACTGCACGAGGGAAAGTAATAGTACGCTGTGTTTTCTTTGCCTACAGTAGCTCTCTGGCGTCAGCTGCGGCTTGGCCGATGAGCATGTGTAAGCTCAAAGATGAAAAAGCAGGATCACATACTTTAGGAGATGAATTATGATACAAACCAGCGGTAGGAAAAAAGTAGCTGCACAACTGAGTGGCACTGTCAGCGAGATGGGGCTGCACAAGTTGCTGAACAACTTGAAAACCTTGCGGTGGGGCACAGTTCAGCGGCAGTCTGCAGGCTTATCTTGGTGGATTCTGTGATATATGGAGTGAAGCACCATTAGTTACAGCCTGCCACAAGTAGTCTGGGCACTTCAAACCGAACTCTGCAACACAAAAAGCCACCATCAGATATTAAGCATAAATCAGTCAAACATGTAGACGTGATCTGAAAGATATACTTTAGTAACTTCACTTCTTTTTCAGCATCATTTCACAAGTTAAACTGTATCTCCGAGTCGTGTGAGTCAGCTTCAGGTTTAAATCCCCACTGCAGTCCTGCCTTGCCAAAGTAAACAATTTACTGATGGATAGGTGAGTTAAACTACATCTAAAATGTCATAGGAAACTCCTGAGCGTTGGCCTCGTCGTGTCTTTTTCTTTGACTACACCGGTAATAAAGTTTCTCGCTTTGTTCTGTACGGTTCAGTGCTTTGGAATAAATCAACAGTAAAGCTCTAAACAGATTGTTACGATGAGTCTGGAAGAATTTGCCTTCTTTCTACTTGTCTGGAAATGTAAGGTTATAATTTATAATGTTACTACATCTGGCGCTGTGACATTGCACGCACCGAGGCAGCCACAACATGTCTGCAGATATCATTAGAGATGTAGCATGTCCTGCGCCCAAATTTATGAGTCTTCACTGGAATATTTGATAGAAATGACCGTTTCCTTGTAAAAAGACATATGCTGGATTTGCATTTGCACAAATTGAGCTGTTGCTGTTACATTGTGTTCTCCTCATTTTCCTCATTTCATCATCCCTGAGTTAGAGCATCTAGTGGTATACTCAGATACGATCATACGCTTAAATCAGATCAGCAGTGGCAGATGCAGATCCCAGACTTCACTCCTGTTTCTCAAAGCCCCCCCCCCCCCCCTTCTTTTCTTCTATTGCTACAGTATGGTGCATCCCTACATGGAGATCCTTGCCAGCAGTGCTACTGACATAACAAATGACAAGAGTGAGTTTTGCAGCATGGTTGCTGTGTTTAATGCCAGCAAATATAATATATACAAGCAGTGGTTTTGCCCAGTAGTCAATCCTCTTCTTGGCGCAGTCAGGATACAATTCTTAGAACGCTCCATTCGAGATTTACACGTAAAAGATAGACCAAAAGTTGACAGGTATAAATAATCACATCCGAGCTTTGCCAACCTCGGGGCTTAGTCCTGTCATAGTTGTTTGTCTTGGCACCGGGACTGCCGCCGCTTGGGATCCAGGGAGGTATTAACATGGGCACAGACACTAACAAGACGTGTAAACCCGAAGAAGTGTAGTTCGGTGTGAATCCACGTGATGCATAAACTTCAAGACTCCGAACCCAAGCTCCTTCCTCATAGCTGCTCAGTTAATTATCTGCTTTTACAACGTATAATTCATGTGTGACATATCCGGGGAAATGTGCACACTGATATTCAAAGTTCCCTACACCATCATCATCTATTTTCTAGCATCACGGAGACATAACTTTAGTCAAGCAGCTTTATGTAGCTGTAAAAAAAAAATCCTTGAAAAAGTCACAGCTTTATTTATTTACTCTATTATGATTGATGATAAAGTGCAGTGAGGAAGTGTGCGGTTAATGACTACACATTGTGAATGGCTGCGGTCAGTTCCATCCTTCAACATGCGCACACACACACACACAAGTTGTGCACACTTCCCCATTTCTACTTTTCCTTTGTCAGTATACAGACACGCTGTGGTCCATACTTACACGTTCACATTGGAGAAGTGCTTGAAGCTATCTTAGGCATGTCTGGACCCTGTTGTATGTTTAGCTACTGGCTTTTTTCAGAGATTCCTCTTACGAACAGGAAGTAGCGTACATGTCTGGCTTGTAAACCAAAGAAGCAGGGCTGTCATTGTCACACGGCCATTGACTAAGTTTGTGTTGCGAGAAAATCAGGAAGAAGCCATGTGGAGCTGCTGGTGCTTTGCCACTGCTGTTTACTTGCTGCCGCTAGATATAAATCCTTCTGACAACATTTCTCTGGGACTATTGTTGCCTTGGTATGATAAAAGACTTGAATATACAACAGAAATAAATATGCATAAGAGAAAATTGGTTTTTTAATCACCCAAATAGTTGAAACAGTTACCAAGCGAACTGCGGGACCAACAGAACACAGTTTTGTTGAACCGAACCAATGATTTTTTGATTTTCTGTTGCAATCCAGCAGTGGATCAGTGTGCAAGATTGTTAAAGTTTGCATCTTACACTTTTGTGGTGTAGGCATCTCCCCTACGTCAATCTGTCACTAAGGTGAGACCACTAACAGGGAGGAAGTGGGAAAATCCAGCTTTAATAAAACTGTATAGTGTTTGTTTTTTTTTCTTGTTTGTTTTAGCAGTCTACTGATAGAAAAACTACCAGTTACAAAGTAAGGCAGGTATCAGCAGTAATCCTCAGCATGTCAATCCACTCATAAATCAGCTTCTCTCAGTGTGTAGAGAGCCCTCTATGGACCACGGAGGAGCGTTGGCACTTTACAAAACTCCTGGTTGTTCCTACACTACATACGTTCACATATAGTCCCAGAATATTACTGTGAAATTAGACTGGCAGGATACAGCCTTGGAGTTGAGTTTGACTGTGTTGTCTTGTGAAGTAGTCTCACTGCTCCGGAAGACACTAGCCATGCAATGAATCAAAACCAACCTGTTGGATCAGTCAATAAAGCTGCACGTCTTACAGTGCACGTGCTCTTGTACACCGTAGACTTACTTGGTAGTTAGACTAAAGCTTGACGAATGAATTTAATTTCACAGTATGCTCGTGGGTGTGGTTATTACATCATGTGTAGGTTTCGAGCGTTTTGGTGAAATTGAGCCAAATCGTTATATAATTATGTTTCTGTTGTTGACTCTTTCAGTCTCTGCTGTCTTTTTGTTTCATTTCATTGTTATGAAACTGATCATAGTTACTTACCGAGGCTATTACGAAGTTCTTTCATTGCCTGGTAAGTTTTTATAACTTTGTCAAGAATGATAATTCCAACACAAGCCAGGGATAAGCACTTAACTACATGGTTGAGATGAAACCAGCACATCAGCTGTCGTGATAACATGGCTCAATAGATGCCCTGTATTTACAACAGTGAATAAATAGTATTCTATAGATTATACATATATAAAGGCCTTCAACAATGGATGTCTGAACTGACTTTGCAGAATGAATGTTTACATTACGATGTACATCTGGTTTCCAGCCAGCTCAAACTTTGTTGCAACACTGAAATCACTGCGATGTTCAAGTTCAGGTCAAAATGTTGACGTTTAGGTATTACCATGTGGAATCGGAGCCAATTTATCTGCGTAGGAAGGCCCTCCATTTCTTTACTTCAGATGTTGCATCATCAGTGCAGTTGTTGGCAAACGTCTGACCCAGTCCCCAATGCAGTCGTTGAAATCTGAAGATTCTCGCCACATTTCTCTCCTTTACACTTTCATCCTTTTAACAGTTTGTCGACTCAGTTGATTCTAATTTTTTATATTTATCCATTTTTCCCTCAATCATTTAAACAGGAACATATGATTTCCCTTTCAGGATTGGTACTTTGTTATTCAGCTCCGTGTAGGCAGAGCAGTTAGCCATCACGTTGTCAGGTACGCAGACTGATGCCATGTTTGGCTGTTTAATGATAAATAAATCGTAGTTTTTCTAATATTCTCCATACATGGTGTTATGGGCTGGGAGAGCTTTGATTGCAAACCTGCTCTTCTGCATCATGGACTGCAGATTTCACATCAGCTCCAAAGATCCTAAAACGAAAATCAATGGAAAACTTTTTAACAGCCTCAAGTCCACAATTTGGCCGACAACCAGAAGGCTGATGGACCGATCCCTAGCCCTGTCTGTTGTTGGGCAGGACACTGAACGCCACATTGCCTCACACGTTGCAAAAACCCAGCCAGTAAGGGGTCACAAGCCAGGGTTCTCACAGGTCCTGTCCAAAGCCTGAATAAATGGGGAGAGAAGGGCATCCGACATAAAACAAAAAGGAAAACTACGCCTGATCAATGTGCAGAACACAACGAGGCTGTAACCCCTGAGAGGGAAATAAGAAGAAAGCTGACTGCTATGGGTTGTGTTTAGTCTGTTCAGGATGAAGTATATGTGTTAAATAAGAAATAGTTTGAAGCAATATGTCATGGAAAAATTAAAAAAGTCAGAAGTCAGCAATAACTATAGGGTAAACAAAATCATAATAGAGCATTAATGTTCTCCATTGTTACTGTCTTGATTAAATACATCTCCACAGGGTTCAAATATTTCAGCGGTGTTTTCTTTCTAATGATCTGTTTCTATCGGCGCTGTTTTTTTCTCTCTGCGTTTGTTTTTGCTGACCATGTGAGCTGCGATAAGAGCTCCGCTGTATAATACCCACATGTGTAGCTAATTCAGAACCTGTGGCTCTTAACAGTTCTGTAGGTCAAAGGCACATGACTTATGAGACAATTTTCCTACAGCCCTTTTCCTACATGAACTCAGATAATTACACACACAATTACACATCTAATGAGGGCCATATTGTAAGTTTTGTACAAAAACAGTTATAAGTCAGCACTCATTTCCCCCGCCACCACCACCAAATCTGTATCTACTCAGTTTTGTTACAATCGCAGTAATAGTTATGGACTATGAGGACGGATGGTTTCATTTTTCTAGCCTGTGACTGTCACATCCAGGGTTATTTCTTGGTTTTAAATTCAAGAATATATGCCAAGGTAGTTTTTACTGCAGGGCTCTCCAGCTCGGCGGCTCGACATTAAAACACATTTATATGGTCCATCACAGTCAGGTTCCTGGTTACGCGAAAGGGTCACTCGCAGATCTGAGCTCAGTCTCTGTGCATCTTGAATCACTCTGTCCGCCAAGAGCAAAGAGATGATTTGTCACAAGCAGTCATTCTTTCCGTTGTTATTTTATTTAAGTAGAAAATGACAGAATGGAAGATTTAGATGGCGCATCAATAATCTAAACCCACTTATTTCCGATTTAACAAAGGAAATTGCTTTTCTGAAAATATTTACCAGATACTATATAAAAAGAACTGGACAAACCCCCTGTGACGTCACTTTTAGGTTCACTGAGGAGTGCATTTGAAGCCAGTCTTTCTGGGCTCTGGGTGACACGATTTTGCCTGACTCAACTCAGCCCAGATTTTTCCAAAAAAAGGTCAAATGGGAGTAAGGAATTGGCCTAGTCACTGCCCAACTAACCTAAGTCACTAGCATTACTCTGCATTCATTCTGATGCTGCAGTGCAGCTGTCAGTCATAAAACCATCTATTTTAGCTCAAAAGGTACGAAGAAATTCACCTACACTTCTCAGCGTCTTCATATTATTCAGAAGCAGGGGAGTGTGTGTGTGTGTGTGTGCATCCCCTAGACTTGAATCATTTTGTAGCGGAGCAGGACACTCAGACGGCATTGAACATTTCAGTAACAGGTTGAAGCAGCATCAGATGAATCAAGTTATGGGCTGAAAGACTGAGAGTCCGAAAAGCTGGAAGCAGGTCACGCAGACTGCTGTCACTGCCTGAGCTGTCCTTGCCGTTGGTATTGACAGGTCATAAAAGCTTATAAAAATAGCCCGATCCTGGCTAACTGTATGGCAGCAGGTCACACTCCAGTTTAAGATCAACCAAAGTTCATTCTGCCTGAGGAGTCGGGAAAAATAACCCCCACCGCACATTTTAGAGGAAAGGATTCATCTGAACTACACCAACCCTGCTGCCTTCTGCTTTTTTCTCCCCGTTTCCTGCCTCTGGCCAATGCCTTTCCTTTTTCACGGCCCCGCTGACGGGTTACCCTCTTCTGTTTCCTGTTGTTTGTGTGAGTTGCTTGGAAACCATGAAAGCCATCCAGTTGGGAGGGATTTATTTTCTTTTTGCTGGTGTGACTTTAGGGGTTAGGGGGGTCACAAGGCCAGCATATGGGTTGGATGCTTTACAGTTTTTATTTGGCACTTTGATATATGGCTTAAAGTAATGTACTGTTCCACCACATAGGTTTATCTACCTCTTGAACTTTAAAATAATGCCGGAATAGCGTTATACGCCTACAATAAACAAAGTGATTCAATTATTGAATCAGGAAAATCAGAGAGTGATCTTTATAAACTGTAATCATTTTCCTTTTTATCACTGGTTGGCTGTTTGTTATTATATCTTTATCCTTCTTTAATGTACCTTAGTTTTGCTGCCAGAGTTTGATTGGAAGGTGCACTAATTAAAGTAAAAAAAAACAAAAAAAACTTTTGGTGACACAAAGAGGATGGAAACTTAAGGCCGTAGTTTATGTAGTTCCCCCAAAGAGATGCATGAGTGATTTATCATCTTTAGATCATCATTCATGGTCCTCCTGCGTCACTGTTTTAATTCATCTGGTTTATTTAAAGCCACAACGGACAAATATCAGCACTTCTGAATAACCTGCTGTGTACAACCTGTCGAAATAAAAATCTGTGATGCTCATTGTGCTTTATTCAGTCATTGCTAAACGCAGTGTGGACACATGCTGCAGCGCTGGCCTCAGCTGGGCTATCCTTGCTGGCATTGGTGGTGTTTCCACTGCTGCAGGGGGTGGATGCTGGCTCTGCTTCAGCAGATGGAGACTCTTCCAGCTTCCCGAGTAAGACAAAATGTTTCACCGAGTAATTTGTGCTCCATGAGTTTATTATACCAGCCCAGGCAGGTGCTGCCTCTCTGACGACTGGTGGTATTTATTTTCTGCACCTTGCCCAGCTTGTTTGCCACTTGGGCTTTGATCCTTTCGTAGCGTCTCCCTTGAAGTTTTTTGGTTATTTGTTCTGACATTGGGCATTGTCTCGTGTTTACCATCAAGCGCTGATTGGTTTCACCCTCTGTGTGGAGTTTGCAACCATCCTCGTACTATCGTAATATCCTCTCTGCATTCCCACTTCACAGCGCAACAATTTTGCCATAGTAAGTTCACTGTTGTGCCTCTGTTACCAACTCCCAAGCCGGATCAGAGGTGTAACGATCGTGCAATGAAACATCGCTGTGCGTTTCACACACAGCACAGCAAGGTGGAAAAAAAAAGCGCTACGGCAACAGAACCAACCGGCTGTGTGCATGTGGTCACAGCAACAGACCATATTCGCAGCGTTGACAAAGAACCTCCGACCAGTCCACTTCACAGAAGTGCTTCAGCTCAGACACATTTGTAGGATGTCGGGTATGTAATTTGTGTCCAGATCTGAGTCACTAAGGTCTAGATACTGATGCTTCCGCCACCGTATGATGTTTTGATGTTGGTAAACGGTGCCCTTCTTTGCTCCATTCACATCGCTGATTTTTATCCTGGACCAAAATCAGCAACAACCTTTTCCAGTAAGTGTTTTGATTGCCAAGACGCTCTTTTGCAAACTTCAGGTGTGTAGCAATGCAGCTTCCTTCATGGCGTTCTGCCATGAAGACCCTGCGTATCCAATGACTTATGTATGTTAGAGTCATGAACAGATGTTTGAGATGTTTGTTGTTCCAGTGATGTCATCAAGGCTTCAGCTGTTAGTGGCGGGTTCTTTTTTCTTTTTTTTTTTATCTCATCGAGGCTTCTGTGGAGTCATATTGGCTGGACACTAACTTCTAGTGAGAATAACAACAGTAATAAACTGTACCTATAGGATGCCGAAACACATTGAGATTCATGTGTATCCCTTTCCAGCTTCACGTGGATCAGCTACTTTTGATTGTACGTTTTTATAACGTCAGTAGATACCGCTTATAAAAAGCAAACTTTGATAAATGATGCTCAAAGATGAATTCCAAAAGGTTTACATACTTTTTTTCTTGTCATTCTACATCTCCAAATGCTTTAACTCACAACCCAGAATACATAGAACTCAAACAAAAACGTTTGTGCTGGTCTGCTTGCATATCATTTTGTTTTTTTGGCATAAAACTTGCCAAGAAAAGGCTCACTTGCCTATGAATAACTTTTATTACTTTTGGTAAGGTACTTTGTTAAACATGTGCAGACAAGACCTTTGTTGAAGACGCTGTGATTCACCCTGTAATATTAGTCAGCCATCTCCTTTGATTCACCCCCATCTGGATTTGATACGACTGAGGCCCAAAATATATCACACAAGGAATGAGCCGCGTAGTGTAGCGTTCAAGTGTTGGACGCCTCCACCGAGGCCGAGGCTTGACCTTCACGTCCTACATCTGATCGTGCTGGTAGATGTCAGGCTTGCATTAGGCTGTGCTCTGCTTTTTAAGGTCTTGACAGGGTTGCACAGCAACTTCCATGGGCATTTAAAACCTGCGTTTAAAGCGCATGACCAGGCCAAATTAGAGTATGCGTCGGGATGAAGAAGTCATCAGGTCAGAGTGACTCACAGGTGGTTGAATTCCACAAATTAAAATGATCGGGCACACATCGAATCAAGAGGAGAAAAACTTCTGTTCCCCTCCAGCTCTGTTGATTTTATATCTTTAAAATACTCTTGACATTAAAGCAGACTTAATAAAGTGCTGATTCTATGGGAAAGAGCGTGTTGCTTCATGCGGATCCCGCTGTGGTAATTTCAGTTTCTGGAACCTGATCTGGTAGTATGTTTTTCACATGAATACTACAGTGGCGTTCCTGACCTCAGACATGGATCCCAATCAAGAGGAACACCCTGATGCTGCAGTTTGGACCCTTTGTGCTGAAACCAAATAGTATAATCATGTAACGAAGGATTCCTCTCCAGGAAACACACCCAAGTAGGAAAACTGTCTGCTGTCCCTGCTGATGACTTCCACTGCTTATTATAAAACAACCATTCCAACAAGTAATATTATCAGTTTACAAATGACTATTGTGTGTTTAATGACTGAAGGGATCTGGGATTCATTTTTGTTTTCATCGAGATGTGGCTGCCAATGTTACAGTCATATTTGCTACCCACAGTACGAATCGTTTTTGTGTTTTTCTTTCTTTCTTTTTCTTTAAACACTGTCACATTTTTTTGCAGTGATTCAAATTGCAGTGATTCATGAACTCCGAATCCTTTTCCAATAACCATAAAAACCAACAAAAAACTGACTATTGTGTCTGATAATGAAGATCTTAACCCTTTCATTGAAAGATTTATTATATTACTTAAAATGATTTCCAATATTATGCTCATCCTTTATATTCTTCATATCATTCCACAAATAAATGATTACAAGTTCAAACTGTAGTTGTATTTTTGTTCTTTTCTAGACATATTTCCAAAAAGATTAAAAAAAAATTATATATCTGCCCAACACATTTATCACTAATTTATTTGGCTGCAAAAAAGGTTTTAAATGGCCATGCTGTTGGATATGAAGCATCAAATGAATGTGTTTAATCTGGAGCTAATGAATCCAACTGGGTCTGAAGAACTATCACTGCAGGGATCACTAGGTATGAAAGGGATTATCACTTCAGACCAGAGCTGGTCCTGGCACTGCCCTGTCCAGGGTAACCCTGCTTTTTCCCAAAGATACCCGGGATAGGCTCCAGCAGACCCCCGTGACCCTGAATTGGATTAGGCGGGTATCGATAAAGGATTGTGGCACTAGGTTCTGGCACTAGGAGGTGCCCAAGATAAAGTGAAGCACTTTGAGTGTAGATTACACAAAGAACCTTACAGCAATGACAGGGGACCCCAAGCCACAATGATGGCAAACGCCATCAAAAAGACATTGTGCTTCCCATTAAGAAAGCTTTAAGTTTCCTCTGCAGAAAAGTAGTAAATATAAATTAAAGAAATAAATGGCTGCCAGCTAGATTTAAACTGCTAGCTGCACTTGATTTAGAAATTTAGATTCGAATTTTCCTGTTAAAAGGGCTCTGATAGAAACTACAGCCAAATATATGTTTCACATATGTACCACAGTCATGTGCATGCTGCATAGTTACTAAAGCATCTGAGGGATGAGTTGCACACTTCTATGTAACGAATAGACATTAACAGTGGTGCACAAGAGCCTGTTAACTGTCCTGTTTGGGTCCTGGGCGTTTTATTATTGACATGTAGAAGCTCCGTGATCCAGTGCAGGTAGCACTTTCAATAGCAGTAGTATTCTCTACGGTGACATGGCCAGTCTGGCAACATTTGCGTTGTCATTAATTATGCAGCTCGAGCTTTGTTTAGTCTTATCTTTGCACATGTTTGTGTTTTTTTTTTCTTCTTTATTTCTGCACGTGTTGTTTTGTTGTTGGAGAGTTTTGCATATGGTTTTGTACTTACCAGAAATTGTGGTGAAATGATGCTCTTATGAATTGATGAATGATGAGTTTTTGGACTGTGAGACATTCCCAGAAGTGAAAGAAAGGCTATTGAGAAATCCCGCATGCCGTTATGGTTTGGTAGCCTGTCAGTGCTGGCGGCAGGAGGCAGCGTTACTCAGCAGCTCCCATGTGTCACAAGCTCGACGCAATCTACATGTGCTGCTATCACTTCTCCGAAACCGTCTGGACCAGCAATCATTCCACTGTAAAAGGCGAAGGAGGGGAGGGGGGCACAACTGTGCCGAGAAATGCTCACATGTGCACAAGAAAATCGATGCGCACACGAAGTGATGCAAGCAGCGCACACCTGTGTACACATGTCAAGTGAGGCTTGCTGCCGAATACAATGGCCCTCTCTTCTCTTGCAGTTGTAGCTGCGTGTGTAAATACATCTGGACAATATAATTTCACACATAGTCACCTGCGCGCTCCCACCCCTCACAGCCCCCAGCCTGCTTTGTGTCATAAGAAAATAAAGCTCAGGTCTTGTCAGAGGGAATCCCTACTAGCCCAGCTGAGAACACCCACGCCATACCGGCCTCCTCTGACATAATTTTCTTCTAACCGTCTAAACCACCCAACGTCTGCAGTGACTCAGTGCCTGGGCTTCTCGCACTTCCCAGAAAGACCTGCCAGGCCATGACTGAGGAGACCCCAAGATGATTGAGATTTCCCACTTTTCCATCTGCCGGGCCCGAGCTCGGTCTCCAGTTGGAACACATTAATACTCCGTCTGAGTGTAAGACTTCACTTGAGGGCTTTATGCAGGTCCAAGATTTTTGGGGTGGAAAGTTATCCCCTGACTGTGTTTACAAGTCATCATACAAACCAACCAGATCAGCGTCCTGGCTTCATACTAGGTACAGAGTGCAGACTGGATGCCACGTAGCGCTTTTAAAAGCACCAAGGACAAACAGGTTACTACACCTTAGTCACAGTTCTGTGATGTGGCTTCAAATTAAACAGGTTCCACCAGTGGTACGAGAGCAGAACATGACCAGCAAAACCTCTTAAAAGCTAAAGAAACAAAAGTGGGCCAGATTCGCAGCACACTCCTACTTCAAACAACGCATTTCCACATTAAAACGTAAAACCCAAACCATTGTATTCACAATTTGTGCTGCAATTTGCTCTTGTTTTGGAACAACTAATGAAAGAAGGGTGCTGTGCACAGAACAGGAACGTGAGCTAAACTTGAGATCACTTTTAGGGCCTTTACAATGTCAAGATATTTCTGTTTTCTGTGACACAAATGTTGACTTAAATCAATGGAAAGTACAAGCAGCAATCCAGAAAAACCCACCCTTTGATTAAATCAACTTGTTTAACTCAAAAGTGATGTGGGTGCCTGCCTAAGCTCCCAGTCTCAGTCAGAAGAGAAAAGATCTTGAAATCACAACATTTTTGCCCATGCAAACGTTTCAATTTTGGAAAGCTAAACTAAATTAGTCGTAGTACGTGAAGGCAAACCACCTGAAGGCTGCGCGAGTTTACGCAAACTGCAGCATTTGTGCAATTTACTCAAAAAAAAGAAGATAAAAAGAAAATACTGAATATCTCTCTTATGTCTTAGTCAGCCCTGATGACAGAGAGATAACCACATGGGGACGAGTCAGGGAGGAGCACCTGCTTGTGATGTATCTACTAAAAAAATATTTTTAAGGGTCCAATTTTGAAGACAATTTATCAGCTATTAATGATAAATGATAACCAGCGTTTGGTAAAGATAGCTTAAATTAATATGTTAGTACATTTTAAGTTTCAAAGGTCAATACATGAGGAGAGCAGATGTTTTTAAGTTCAAATATTCTACTCTGAATAATTTCACACACACACAGCTGCACAACAGTGATGGTCATAGTGTATCAGTGGGTCTCTTTACAAATGTATACATACAAATACCTCATATTAACTGCTTCCTTTGTGAAATTAAACCTGCCATTAATCTGGAAAAAATGCTTTTACTGGAAAAATGTACAGTTTGCTCTATCAACCGTCCCTGAATCCATCCCACGACGAGCACAGGTGTCCCAGGCCGGCACCACGTTTCCCAAATGATCGGCCCTGAATCAGTTTTGGACTGTTTAGACGTGACATTTCCTAGGACACATTTTAATGCTAAGTCTAAGCGGGATCTGACTCGTGATGGCTACTGTAGGTTTGAGCTCGCATCATCGTCCAGCCAGCGCTGACCATGTTCATGTGTGACACGGTGCTGTAACGCTGAAGCAGTTGTCACAAGTGAAGACTGAGACTGGAGTCCAAAGTTACTAACAGGATGGAGCTTTAGTTATTCCAACAGTAGGGATGAGAGACTAAAGGAGCTGGACACTCCCTGAAATACAAGACACCGAGTTGAAATATCCACCTTTGACAAAACAAAAAAGAAGAAGAATATTTAAAGGTTTAGAGCAGCCGCCCATGACCCTAAAGGGGATGAAACAGGTGTTAAAAAAAGAAAAAAACAAAAACAGAAGCCTGGGATGTTGTCTGCAGAAGTTTCTTTTTAAACGCGGCGATTATCGCCTGAGTAGCTGCTGCCATCTATTGGCTCACAGGTGCATTGCACCTTTATTTGATACCAGACTACCTTTGTACATAAGGACAAAATAAAGAATAGAACCGAACATTTAAAGGTCGCAGCATCGTCACACTCCTCATTTCTTCAAGTGTCTGCAGAAATATTAAAAAGAAACAAAAAAACAACTATACAAATGCATAAATTACAAACCGCTACCTTAATCTGATTAAAATGTGTTTCCTCTGTACAATACTAACCCTATGCTCAAGAAACATGTTTTAGAGTCTGAGCATAAAAAAAAAGATTATTATAATTTAGAGAAATGAAGGTTTTTCACAAGACAGACGGAAAGGGATGAGAAAGGACGAGAAGTTATGAAGTATTGCACCATCTGGTGGTGAACACAGTCATCGTCGCCTGCCACATTAGTGTTACTTGTAAGTGAATTCAGTTTGAATTATTATGTCCCAATAATTAACGGAGGTAAAAAAAAAACAACAAAAAAAACAAAAACTCCTTCCCTGATGAATGCTGTGCGGTTGAAGCTTTTACAGCAAAACAATTGAAAAAGCACCTGCTACCTGCAAAAAAAAGAAAAAAAAAGGACTGGAAAAAAATGAGCTGCGCAGGCCTCTCCTCTCTGCTCCCCAACCAGCCTAATTCCCTGTGACTGATCCTATCACTGGATACGCAGCAGCTCGGTACATTCCGCAGATGCAGAGTGTGTGAAATCAACGACATGTGATGGTGAGTGAAATTCAAAAATTTCTCATATTTCCTTCACTGCCGGTCTTTTCTCGTTAACAGCAGACGTGGTGATGGGATGCATGGAGAAGAAAAGACAAGCTGTGGGACACTGTATCATCTAACATTCACCCTTTTTTTTTAAATGTATTTTCCACTCTGAGATCATGTGGGGTTTGGAGTTTTTATCAGGGGTCTTTGTGCAAGAAGCTCAGACCACCAGTTTTACTTATTAGAGAAACAAGATAGGGCGGGTGATAGTTAAACTGATCTAGGTTAACTTGAATCACTGACGAAGTAAGAAAAGCTGTGTTTTGTTTCAAAATTCAAAGTGCAACATTTCCTATTCAAGCTGCCTATTATGCCTCCGTCAGGTCTGCTTACCCTCACAGACTGGTCTCTTGTGAACCAACACTAACTGATAATGAGCATGCGTGTCCATCCACCGCTCATCTGATACATGTCTAATAAACATGCAGGGAGCTTTGCGGGCCTATTTAAAGGCCCAGAACTGGAGGCGTTGGACAGAACAGGGTCTTTTTCTTGTCCTAGTGTATTTCAGCCACATTATTAGCGTCACACATATGGTGCTGTACATATATGTAGTCACATCCAGACAAAGAGAATGAATATGAACACATAAACTCATTCACGTGGGTCACTTTGCTGCCACCATGTAGTGAAGTTGTGCAACAGTGGAACAAGAACGGCAACGACCCCTCAGACCACACATGTAAAACATGTAAAAAAAAGTTCACACGTTTTCTTTGTTTGTTTTAAAAATCTAATGATGCAGAACAGACAGGGATATGGCCAGATTACAAAATTTGTGCACATTTTCTCACAATACCTTTGTTATTTCATGCAACAATCAAAATCAGTGGTGGAAAAATGACTAAGTGTACTTCAATTCGCGTTCATCTGTGCTTCTGTAGTGCAATGCAAGAACTTGTTTTAGAATGAAATATACAATAGAAGAACTTCCAAATCAGTTCTGTGTAAACTTAAGCCCTTTCAGAGGTGGTGTTAAAATGAGTCCTGAGAAACCTGATGTCAGATGTGAACACGTGTGAACATGTGCTCACATGTGTTCACATCTGGAATTAAAATGTGTCACCAAATGCTTAAGAGATTGAATCTGACTGTCCCACTCTATATGCAAATAAACATGCACATCAACACTAAATGCTGGTTTTAGTTGCCAAAGACAGCAGCTGGAAATAACTAGACACTGTCCATGGAGGTTTAAAGAAAAGAAAAACGAAAAAGAAGCTAGAAATAACAAAAAAAAAAAAAAAGAAGAGCTGCCTGCAAATCAGGGTGCACACAGTTCACAAGAACGTTCCACTACGAGCAGGAAGCAGAAACTGAATGGTAGAGTTTTATTCTGCTCCTTTGTGCATAAAAACAAATGAGTTATCACGTAAGCTGATGACGTCAGTTAGGCAGCCCCCCGAATCCATCCCGGGATGCTTTCGTGTTCACTATTAAAAGCATCCTGAGAGATCGGATCTGAATCCGTCCTGGAATGTGTTCAGATCTTTCATAAACGTTGGCCACGTGTGATCGGACTTCCTAGGATGCATTTCAGTGTGAACAGAGTCACGGTCTCAGACAACAGTTCCGATCAGCTGTAGTTTCACTTACTTTACATGATCCCAAACTCAAGTTTAAATAAAAGACACAAAAAAAGAGGAAAAACAACAGTTTTTAGAACAAAAAACAGACGCTTCACTCTCTGGATGGCGAAAGGTCAAAAAGAAATTGTTCTTTAATATAATCAGCACGTTTAACATTTTAATTGTAAATTGTTGTCTTGGGGGTGTCATTTATCACTGTGGTGTATTTGTATAATTCCTTAAAACACATTTATATGTAAATCATGTCTAAATAACATTGCCAAATTAATTATTTTTGGCTGTCGCAGGTGTGTGGGCTCTTATCCTTAATTTAAAAAGAAAGACGATGCAAACGTTGACCATATTCATTCATTTCTTTATTAATTTACTCATTTCTAGACTATGACTAAATGTGATGTTTGGTATGATTGGAGGACTTAATAAAGCCTCTGAACACTGAGCATAACGGAGTTTGGGCTCCAGGGAGTCATTTATGCATTTCATAGAAGCAGATTTCTTATTCATTTCTTTAATACGTAAGTAACCTAAACACAATCAAACATGTTTTTTTTTTTTGTTTTGTTTTTTTCTTTTTCCTGAAACCCTATTGGGCCAATAATGAAAAGTCATTTTTCATTCTCTCTTTACAGTTTGTCAAAACCCAATAAAATCAGCACTGCGGGCACGGCATGAACACACATCAACGCGCCATAATTCACCGCCATGATTACCAATGACAAACCGCGAAGGGATATTACTTTGAACTGTTCATCATTTGAACCATTGTAATAATTATGACATATAGTCTGTACTTACTCCAGGGAAAGCAGTCTAATCGAGCTCGCGTATAATAGTGTAATTAAATCAACCTGCCCTGGGCTCATATTGACTCACTAATATGGCTGATGCAATATCGCCGTTATGACCTGCTGCTCTCAGACATCCATCCGTACATGTTAGCCCAGCAATAATGGCCTCAGACGAACGAGACTGCAGCGTACGGAGCCGCCCGATAATGAAGAAGCAGAGGCTGGAAGGGAGTTGACGCACACACGCATGTGTACGTGTGGCAGGACATATAATAACTGAATGGAGATATGACAACTGCATTCAGCATCAGGTCAATACAGGTGATGCTACAAACCCATGATCACTTTAGCAGCTTAAAGTGCAACACAGGGTAACTTTTTCATCGTAAAATCATAATCTTCGAAATTGTTCTGACTTTTTGTTGGTCTATATTGGGTTGATTAGAACTGGACCTGTTCTGATGAGACGTAGCCATCCATACGTCCTTCATTGGCCTGATGCGCAGAGACCGGGCCAGGGCCAGACCCTGAGCTGAACCTGGGCCGGGTCCAGGGGGACTCTATCCTCTGTATGAGGGAGTCTTCTGGACCAGGTGAACCATCCTCAAACGCTTCTTTTCCAGTGGGCTCTGCTCTTCCTTCGGCTTGGCTTTCTTGTTGGTTACTCTGTGTTTCAGGCAGTGAACACAGCCGCCTGTGTCGGTGCGCGTGAGTAGGGCTCAAATTCTGACTTACATTTAACTCAGTCCTGGACCACACTGGAGAGCAAAAATCCTCAATCCTTCCACGGTATCGCTTTAAATACAAGACAGCACACTGGAAAAGGGTTCTTGGAAAAATGTTACACATTTAGATGTTGACTTGTTGCATATTTCAAATATTTGACCCTTGCAAGCTTATAAAGATAAAATATGAATATACTGTAAAAGGACATTACCTCAGGTGCTGATGAACATGACAGTAATCCTTCATCTGTGTTTCTAACTAGATGCAGAGTGAAGGTACAGCGGCTCTGCAGCGTCATACTGCAGTAGGAGATATCAGGACGGACAGAACACGTTATATGTCAGAAAAATGGTCTTCTCCCTTAATCATCATGAGGTCGAATTTTGATCCTAATTCCTCCGGTGTTTATCATCTCCAAGAGGCAAATTGTTACACAGCCAGCAGAAACACATACAGTCCACATAAAACTGATCATGAGATATTATTCACACATTACTCACATCAGAACTACAGGTTTAAAAAAGCCAAAGACTGCGGGAACAAGTGCATTTTTACATCTGTATTTTGGCAGCCTATCGCCGACCAGATGGAAGTAACATGAAGTCATTAAAAAGAGGGTGGCTTGGCTCAAGATAAACGGAGCCTTCTTTAATGTCCTAACTTCATACAATTTGTTTCACAGAAGGTCAAAATTTAAGACGAGATTAATTAAGACAAGAGTAAAACACCCTTATAGTAGCGCGGCCAATTTGAAAACACCAAAGCTTAGGATAAAAATGTACACGCTTTCTTTAGCTGTGGCATCAATATGTTGCTTCAAGGTAACTTTATGGTTGATAACGGTGCCAAGATAGAGTTTATAGGAAGTAATGAGAAACATGCAGCGTTATTATTGTGCTTGATATTAAAGCAAGTTTGTAAAATTGTAGCACAACTTTACTCTGTTCACATGTAAAGGCGACTGGCTGCTTTACTTTGTGAGTCTAAATTTGAAGCTCCTGCACTCAGAACGAACACTTTGCAGGTGAATTTAATCAGCCACTTATGGTTTTCTTTTAAGACCGCTGGTGTTTTCAAATAAACACACACACACACACACACACACACACACACACACACACACACACACACACACACACACACACACACACACACACACACACACTCAGAGCTGGGATGATACTTCTGAGGGGTGTGTGCTGTCTCTTGTTTTACACAATGCCCTCTCGCTGCTGCGAGGGCTCCTCTGTGAGGCAAACGCCACACTGCTCCCCCTCATCACTGACACAACGCTGGTCAGTCTCAGTGTATGTTTTTATGTGTGCGTTGCAGAATAAGAGAGAAAAACAAAATGCTCATGTGGAGACCAACAAGCAGGGAAGTTACAGAAATCTCCTCAGCACGCAGGCTGACATCCAGCACAGCACAGCGCTTATTCATGTATTCAAACCTAATCCCCAAATGATTTAAACTGTAACATGATTAACCATGGAGCAATTTAGAAATAATCTGTTAGCATTCAGAAATAATACTACAGTCTTAATGAATGTGGGAAGAAATGTGGGGCGGAGGGTTGCGGTCTTGAGCCTTGCTGCAACCCTGACGTCACCTCTCCCTCTCTTTCTGTTTGTCAAACAGCGTCAGACCTTTACGAGGCTGGACCTCACCAAGGCCACAGCTGGGGTCAAATGTCAAACTGCAATTGATGTCAGTATACTCGCATGACCGCGGCTGATGCATGATTAGTTAGATATGTACATTTAGATAATGTGCTTGTCCCCTAATCTATTAGGAGCCGCTCTGCTCTTCGCCCTGGGGCCCTAATGCACGCCAATGTATTTATGGTCAATAATTAAAAGGGAAAAGCATGCATTAAAACCAGTCTCTACTTAACAGATCTTAACTAATGAGATTAGGATAATGAATAGGCCACTTTACCAGCTTGGCCTGGTACTGTGGCCATTTTGCTGACAGCTGCTGAATATGACATGGTTAGCATCATAAGCCGTTTGTAGCAGAGAGGGGGTTTAGGGCATGGATTACTCCAGCAGGGGCAGTGAAAAGAGGCCAGCCTATTTGTATAAATACAATAATCCAGAAGGGAAAAAAACAAAACCAAACAAAAAAAAAAGAAAAAGAAAAAAACTTTATCATTCTGTGAAAAATGAGTAGTATTTTGTTTCCCACAGAAACAGAATCATCTGGAAAAGTTAGCATTAATGGCTTTAGAAGTCTCAAAGAGGAGCCAGACTTAAAAAAAAAAAAAAAAAAAAAAAAGATGTGGTATCTGGATAAACCACAAGTGCAGGACCGACAAAGTCCGCGCACAGTTTGCTCTCGCAGGGCTTCACATCCCTCTCAGGGGAGAAAAATGAGCCCCCCCCCCCAGAGTTGCACATATGATCTGACTTCACCACTATTTCCTCTTTCGGCCAGAAATGACTGCCGTGCACATGAGCTGTGAATGACACAGAAACAGTAAAGGTTAACTTTCAATTTGCACAGTGAAGGGTTACCATTACGTTTTGACCTGCAAATTGGATCTCCCCTTTAATACCCTGTCATTTCATTTTGGGGTTCCTTTGTAGCTCCAACCGGGGGCCAGCTATATCTGGTAGCGGCCATCTGTTTATTATTTAGCTGCTGCCTGGATGTGCTGCCTGACTGCATTAGCAAGTGAGCGGGGTAGCGGCAGAGCGGCACTACCTGGCCCTGGTAGGGTCTTTACTGGTCTCCCCGGACCCATTAAAATCCTGTTAACTTTGATAATCCCTGGCAAGAACTTAGCCTCTGTGGACCACTGAACAGGAGAGGAATACTTTCAAGTGCCACTGTTTAAGAAGTTATAACATCTTGTAAAGCTGTGTGTGGTGGCTGCTGAGGGTCTCCGAGACAGGAGTCAAAGCCGAGCTGCCAAAGTAAATATGAACCCTTTTTTTTTTTTCCTACCTGAGAGATTCTTCTTCCTGCCTTGGATTTGCCACACTATCCCTGCTTTTAAAATGATGTACCCTCCCCTATCAAGAACTTTACTCTGATATTTTAAGATCATGCTCAGCAGAAACCATACTTTGTTACATCGCTTGCATTTCTACTTCATTTCAGCTCCCTGCTCTCACCAGCCAACAACAGAAAAACAGTTAAAATGTTATTTTTAAACAGGAAGCCTGCAGGGAATCTTGACTTCCAGTAAAACAGTGAGTAAGATGAAAACATGTGAATGTATTCAATACATTTGTCTTCCCATCAGTAAACACATAGTCTAATGATTATGCACTGGGAAGAATGTGGAAGTTTTTCAGTATGAGTGCAAACCAGCAAAGAAATCCGTTTGCACAACCTCTGAGGCGAAAAATAGTTTGTGGGGGAACAACAACCAAAACATTTTGGAGCGACAAACTTAATCTAACACTCAAACAGCATCAACATGCTGAACATGTTCAATGTTATAAAGTTAAAAAAGGCTCACCCAGGCAGAGGGACGTTTGATATGGCTGAGCCTGGTCACATGACGGTCACATGACTTGCGTCGCGACACGGCACTGAGAGAGGGAAAATTGAATATGCGATAAAATTAATCTTTACATAAAGCTAATACATCACAGATCATTTATTTTCTTCCATTAGAAAATATATTATTCTAATCTAGCAGCTTTACGCTGGAGGAGTTGACGGAACTTGAAGGCTATATTGACGAATATTTCTATAAGTTTAATATGGATCCCGACGCCGCCGCCGCCGCAGCTGATTCAAAAAAAAAACAAAACAAAAGGAAGAAGACTTCATCAACTGATACAAGCGATCTTCCAACTGCTGAAATAGAGGTTAGTATTCTAGACTCTATTAATACAAAGCTGGATCTGCTGGTAACTTTACACAGCGAGATTAAAGAGCTGCGAGCAAGCCTGGAGTTTGCTTACGGCCACATTCAAGAACTCCAGCAAGCTAACTCGTTACTCCAAGCCACCGTTAAAGGTCTCGGAGATAAAATGGACAATGTTGTCAAAGAGAACAAAACGATGAAGGAAACGATACTAGATTTACAGACACGAAGTATGCGAGATAATATCATAATTACCGGAATACCTGAAAATCGTTCGGAGAACCCGGAAGAAGTCGTTAAAGACTTCATGAGAACACAACTGAAACTCCCAGCTGAGACTGTCGATCGTATCGGGTTCGACCGCGTCCACAGACTAGGAAGACCCAACAACAAACCATCCCGCCCCATAGTCGCTAAAGTAGAGAGATATAAAGATAAACTGACCATCAAAAGTCGTGGTAGAGAGCTGAAAGGTACGAACTACGGCATTAATGACCAATTTCCTCGAGAAATTAATGAAAGACGCAAAGTTCTCTATCCGATCATGAAAGAGCAGAGAAAAATCAATAAAAGAGCCTACATAATAGTGGACAAACTTTTCATTGAGGGGCAGTTGTACCGAGATGCTAATAGCACCCCATGGCTATTCTAATATTCTGATTAAAGCAATGATTAATCATAAATTCAAAACCGCTGTACAATAATAGTACGTTATGTATGAACTGCTATTCTAATATTATGATTAAAGCAAGGATTAATCATAACTTCAAAACTGCTGTAAAATAGTTATGTATATAAGAATAATTATATGCAGGTAAAAATTTAGGGAAAGAGGTTTAAAAAAAAAAAAAGGGGTAATCTCTTTCTCAGTGCCACCATTACATCACAATATGCACTTGTATGCACTGCACCTGGTGTACCATTTGGCATGGGCACCACACTTGTTTTCTTATTTCTTTATCCTTTTTATTATATGTTTTCTTTTCTTCTTTAACCGCAACTCTAAACACACACACACATTAACACCCCTCAAATATATGCACACAACACCAAGACAGGAGTCGTCTATAGTACTTCATGACATTAAAATTAAGAAGTATAATGCAACCACTTAAAATAATTTCATGGAATGTGCGCGGATTCAGAACTCAGGAAAAAAGAATTAAAATCATCAACCACTTAATAAAACACAGAGCAGATATCTGCTTCTTACAAGAAACACATGTTACAGAAAAAGAACTCTCAAACATCAAACTTGAACAATTTGAACAAGTCTCTGCCTCCACATACAATAGTAGACAGAGAGGAGTAGCAATACTTATCAATAAAAATATACCTTTTACGCATCAATCAACAGTAACAGATCCAGATGGAAGATTTATTATAATCAATCTCTCCATCAACCAAAATGTCTTCACCTTGGTCAATATTTATGGACCAAATAATGACGAGCCTTCCTTCTTTCATAACTTATTTTCATCAATAGAAGATTCAACAAATCTAATTATTGCAGGAGACTTTAACGCCATTATTAATTCAAAACTAGACCGCTCAAATCCACAATCTTATAGAAATTGTCAAACAACTGAAACCATCAATAAATACATGAAACACTACGGACTTGGCGATAGTTGGAGAATTAGGAACCCTTCAGCGAGAGAATACACTTATTACTCCTCTGTCCATCAGTCTTTCTCTAGAATTGATTTCTTCCTCATCAGCAACTCTCTCTCTCAATATGTAACTGAAACTTCAATCCACCCAATTTTAATCAGCGACCACGCCCCCATCTCCCTAACGCTCACACTTCAGATGCAATCTAAACCCAGCAAAAGATGGTACTTCAACACATCACTTCTGCAGGATACAGAATTTGGCGACTTCATAAAAAAGGAGTGGTTGTTTTTTCTGGAGATGAATGACCTCCCAAATACCTCACCATCATTGTTATGGGAAACAGGAAAAGCGTACATTAGAGGGAAAATAATAGCATATGCAACAAATCGGAAAAAACAACAACAGAGAATAGAAACGGATCTAGAACAAAATATCAAACAATTAAGTGAAGATTATTCCAAAAAGCCGTGCAAAGAAACTAAAAACAAAGTTGATAACTTAAAACTACAATATGAAAGCATTATATACAATAAAACACAATTCCTTATACAACAACTTAAATATGAAAACTATGAATACAGTAATAAAATTGGAAAATTCTTAGCAAACCAGCTGCAGCGTAAAAAAGAAAAGTCAACTATCTCTTCCATCACCAATTCTTTAGGAGAGGTAACTCAGAACCCACAGGAAATAAATGATGTATTTAAGGACTTCTACAGCCACCTATACAGACAAGACCGGCACCCCAAACAATCAGATATAGATGACTTTTTCCAAAACTTAGAGCTCCCCAAATTATCAAAGGAACAAGCAAATATGTTAGACAACCTACTAACTCCTGAGGAACTCTATAAAGCCCTGGAGGGAATGCCTAATAACAAATCTCCAGGACCGGATGGATTTCCCCCAGAATTTTATAAACATTTTTGGGAAATGTTATCACCACTCTATTATAAAGTCGTTGCTGAAATCCATGCCACCTCAGTAATTCCTCCACAAATGAATACAGCAGCTATGACAGTCATCCTAAAACCCGACAAAGACCCAACTCTCCCATCTAGTTATCGCCCCCTTTCGTTAATAAATACAGACTTAAAAATAATTACTAAAGCCCTAGCCACAAGAATAGAAATAGTAACCCCAGCGCTAATCCACCCAGATCAAACTGGTTTCATTAAAAATAGAAATATATCAGATAGCACCAGGAGGCTTTTTAATTTAATCCATATTGCTCAAAAAAGACAAACAAAATCAATAATTGTGTCCCTAGATGCAGAAAAGGCATTTGACAAAGTGAATTGGACTTTTTTATTTAGTACTCTTCACAAATTTGGATTTGGAAGCTCATTCATCCACTGGATTAAAACGCTGTACACATCCCCTCTGGCCACCGTCATCACAAACGGAATCTCATCACAAAGATTTACACTTCAGAGAGGAACCAGACAAGGATGCTCACTCTCTCCGTCACTTTTTGCTATTTTTATTGAACCCCTTGCAGCAGCAATACGACAAAACCGTCAAATTAAAGGGATTCGAGACACGATATCACAACACAAAATAAGCCTTTATGCTGATGATGTATTACTATATCTAGAGGATCCAAATAAATCTATACAAGAGACTTTGAATACCATTAATAATTTTTCAAAAATCTCAAATTATACCATAAATTGGCAAAAATCAATTATACTACCACTTTCAGACAGTGTATGGGACTCTGCAACTCAAAATAACTCTTTGCCATTCAGAACTGGCAACATTAAATACCTGGGTGTTAATGTTTCTTCCAGACTATCAGAATTATTCAATCTAAATTACATCCCTCTACTCCATAAAATAACACAAGATTTAAAACGATGGACAAACCTTCCACTTTCACTAATGGGTCGAATAGCCTCAGTTAAAATGAAGATATTACCACAAATGAATTACTTATTCTCAGTACTCCCAGTTACCCCCACTGATAAATGGTTCAGCTCAATTAACTCATTGGTAACAAAGTTTTATTGGAAAAATCAGAAGCCCAGGATTAGTTTAGCGACACTACAAAAACAGAGATCAAAAGGAGGCCTAGAAGCCCCGAATTTTCAATATTATTACCTATCGACTCAAATGCAGTATTTAATCAAATGGATCCAAACAGAAAACCACAGCTCATGGAAAAACTTGGAGCAAAACCAATGCAAGGATATCCCTATTTCTGACTTACCATTTCTTCCAACATCGATAAAGAAGATGCCTCTTTTTGAAAACCCCACAATCAACTCAACTCTGAAAGCCTGGTGGAAGACAATAAAGATTACAAAGTCTTCCTTAACACCTTGTCAATTAACTCCAATCTGGCACAATCCTGACTTTCTGATATCCAAGAAACCTATTTATTTCCCATCATGGCAAAAGAAAGGTATCACTCATCTCCATCATCTCTTCACTGACGGCCACTTTATATCATTTGATTCGTTAGCTCAGAGATTTGGTATTAAAAAACAACAGTTTCTACATTATCAACAACTAAAATCTGCAATCAAATCAAAAGTAGAGATCAACTGTGACTTACTAGAACCTTCACTATTTATTGAAGAAGTAAGAAAAATCACAAAGGTCCAAAAACTGGTTTCTAGAATCTACAAACTTATATCCAGTAACGACACGGAACTAGCCCTCCCAATAACCAAATGGAATAACGACCTAACAACTACTCTCAACCCCGACCTTTGGACAGACATCTGTAATAATATATTCTCTATGACAAAAAACACAAATCTACGACTTATTCAGTATAAAGTAATACACAGGACTCACATCACACAGCGGACAATGTTTAAAATGGGTCTAGTCAACACAGATATCTGCCCCCAGTGCACCCTGGGTAACACAGATGATTATTATCATGCCACATGGTCCTGCCTTCCTGTCTATGGCTTCTGGTCAACAGTGACAGAAAAACTATCAACGATTTTAAGTTGCAGAGTCCCTTTATCTCCGTCATTATGTTTACTGGGTAACTTTCAAGAACTTGACAATTTCCCAATTAAATATAGAAATCCAGTTCTAATTTCTCTAACTATTGCCAAGAAAGTAATTCTCCTTAACTGGAAATCTAAAACCTGTTTACACATCAGTCACTGGATAAACCTCATAATAGAATATATATCACTAGAAAAAATAACATTTACTAATAAAAGCAAATTAGCAGCTTTTACTGATACTTGGAAACCTTTTCTAGCTCATTTTAAAATAAAATGAAATACTGGGCCTGGATCTCTGCACATTCCATTATATATTATATTTTACAGAATAGCTTTACGATCTATTCTAATTGAGAAATTGATGTACTATAAACCTCTGGTCTATCACCGCAGGTAATGGAATCACTTTAGATGACCTCCCTAACCCAAAGGTGCCATGTGCCTGCTCAGCTACTGAGGGTGCGGGTCGCCGTCAGTGGTGGTCCCCTGCGTTCCCGGACTGGGGGTTGGGGGAGTGCTGGGAGGTGCGGGGGTACTGGCGGTGCACCGCTGCAGGCCACCTGGCCCCGGAGAGTTGGTCTGGGGGGGGGCTGGGACCGCCTCCGCTCCCTTCCTCTGCTGCCGTCGTTCGGGGGGTGGGGGGTGCCCGCCTGCCCCGGGGGGTGGGGAGCCGAGGGGGGGGGGGACTGGCCTGGGGGTGGCTCTGGGGCCGGGCTGTGGTGGCCTCCGGGCCCCTCGGGTTGCTGTCGCTCTTTTGGGGGGGGGCCCCGGGGAGCTGGGACCGGCGGGGGTGTCCTGGTGGTCGTCGTGGCTCCCTGCCTGGACTGCTACCCCTCGAGCTGTCCTGTGGATCCCTGGGCTGCGGCCCCTGTGGCTGCATGGGGCTCTGCCCTTGTCTTGCTGGTGGGACGGGGGGGAGGAGTACCAACAACTCCCCCCCTCCCCTTCCCAGGCTAAGCTCCTGCCAATCCTTTTTTAAATACACATCACTAGACAAGAGCACAACCACACAGGGGCACTTGTCACCTCACTACATCCAGACACAGGACCGGAGGTGCCGAGCTTGGTTGGGGGCACATAAGGGACGAGAGGTGGCGGGGCAGGAGTGCACTGTCACCTCTCCATACCATCCCCTACGGTCGAGAGGCGGCAGGGCAGGAGTGCGCTGCCGCCTCTCCATACCTCCCCCAACTCGTGCCCTCCTTTTAATGCACCCCTTCTTTTAATGCACCTTAGCACACCTTATCTGCACTTAGTTTACATGCACAGGTTTGGTAGCACACACTCACTGTGTCCGATCTGGAACCCGGAACACAGCCTAAACCTAAATCACGTTCACACACGGGTAGGGTGTGGGTCCAAGGATCTGGCGCTAGCTGGCCTGGGAGGGGGAAGAAACGACACCTGGGGCTGCCATGGGTAAACCAGCGCTCCCCTGTCTCGCCCGCCGGGCAGAGCCCAGATCTGGTGGGAGGAGGGCCGCTGGGGCTCGGCCTAGGGGCTCATCGGGGCTGGTTTGGGGGGCGGTGGGCTGGGGGAGGCGCTGTGGCGGACGGCCTGGGGGGCTTCTGCCGGCCTGGCCTCTCTGGGCTCTCCCTCCGGGAGGGGCGGTGGCCCGGGCTGCTGGGGGGCCGGCGCGGGGCGGCCCTGGACCCCGTCCTGCGGGTCTGTCTCCTCCGCTCGGCTTCCTGCCGTCGGGGTGGGGTGAGGCCCGCCCCTCTTCCCGGACCGAGTGGCGGGGAGGATGATTGGGGTGGGGGGGTCCCCGGCTCCACCCATTACTCACTCTCGTGGCTGCTGGCATGTATCGGTCCGGCTGACCGGTCCGCCTGTGGCTCCTGAGCTGCTTTCCCGCTCTGCCGTCATGGACAACGTAGGCGGCCCTCGGCCGGGCGTCCTGTGACCTGCTGGGGCTGGACCGGTATATGGTAACTGAGGGGGGGGATTTCGTACACCTGGGGAGGGCTGCTGCACTGCACTGACCCAACACACCGGCACCAGCGGTGGTCCAACTTGAAATGTGATTGTTATCATGAGCAGCTGCCCAGCTGGTGTGGAAGGTCAACATCACTGCCAGCTGTGGTTCTTTAACTCTGAATCTCTCAGCTCCTGATCATCTTGGGGTGTTACACCCAACACAACAACATGCACTCACGCACACTACACTACACACACACACATACACACACACATCACTGAATCATCATAAAAAAAAAAAAAAAAAAAAAAAAAAAAAAAAAAAAAAAAAAAAAAGGCTCACCCCCGGGTCCCAGTGGGCGAATCGTGGCCTCTTCCGTCAATGACAGTTGTCCCATCAGAGGTGCTGCAGCACGTTTTGGGCTTCTACCCCGCTAAAGATATGCACCCAGTCTACTTTTGGATTTTAAGCCACAGCTTAACTGCATCATGACAGATTGAGAGAGCAGATTAGCTGGTTGATTTTCAAAATAAAACGCCATGAGTGGACTCCTTCATCGACTTTACACCAAACTGTGGAGACCACGAAAAAAGTCAGAAGGACTTTCAACCTCGTATGGGAAAAGGTTCATTTTAAAAATCTAAAAGTATATTTTATTTGACACCTCCCATGTATTTCTCTATATTTTAGAAATGAAGTCAAATAAAACCAGCAATATCATGTCACGTAATACTGAACCTTGGAGTCTAACACGCAGCAAACAATAACAAAACGAAGAGCATCTTCTGCGTGGCTGCAGCTGGAATGGTTTCTAAATGCCTTTATTTCTCAGGAAGAGTTACTCAGATTGGTTAAGCGACGGCAACAAGAGGAAACGTCTGTTTGGCTGCTGAAGCTGGTCCTAACAGGCGTTGTGGGGGCCCTGGTGTTAACACCAACACCTGGCCCGAAGCCCTGGAGACCACATGCTGCACACAACTCTATCAGTCAGCAATGAGGATCACAGATAGAAGGAGCTACAACAGGCTGCAGCCACTCTGCAGAGCGAGAAACCTAGAAAAGAATAGCTGCTGCTTGTCCTTTTTTGCTCTACTGATAACATTTTATCACTCACTTCAAAGTGTTTCAGATGGATATTTCAAGCAATTTCTGCCCTTTGTGTATGAAAATTTAAATTCCTCTCCGCTTGATGGGAAGCAGAGGATGCAACGAGCCAGAAACCACCAGCATGTGCAGAGAGATTCCTTGCTCCCTTCTGGTGGTGATTACTAAAAGCGGGGCAAATAGAAGTGGGGGGGTGGGTATAATGAGCACTATAGTGGCACTTTCTTCTATCTGAAGAGAGCCTCCGCGGCCTGCAGTCAAAACTATCAGCACCCTTTCATGATGATCTACTGTACACTGATAATGCAAAAAGCTAAACAGAGATGGATGTTTTTGAAGCAACTGTGAGAGTGTGCTCCAACCATACACTCATCCATTTAACATTCCTCCCTAAACTGGCATTTGAGAAGGAAAAAAAAAAACAAAAAAAAGCATTCTTTTCGGCTACATGTGTTCACTCCTTTGATGCTAAAAATGAGCTGAGGCTGATTCGTATCAAACCATTCAAAGTCATTTTAAATAAAACATAGAGTCGAGATTCTTATCTTTCCAGTGATTTAGGTCGAACGCAAGGAACGACGCGGTTTTGTTGGTATTAAATAAAATGTTCGGGTTAATTAAAGAGGGCTCAGGGGTCAAGAAAATAATGGGTCATGTCAATGACGACAATTCGCTCGTTTCAAATACATTGACAAAAAGGCATGATTAGTTGAACCTGACTAAGCAGTTGTCCCAAGGCTTTATTGGCAGGGCCTCCGATTTCTCATTTCAGGGCCACAGTGATGCAGTGCTTTTTGCTCCATCATTGCTATCTTTTAGTTTGACAGATGCCTTTGCACTTCAAAGTGTCTGCATCTTCAAAGCCTGCTATCAGATAGAAATGGACACATGGAAAAGACAATATGGAGCAGGTGTGCCTTTTATTTATTCATTTGCCTCTTTTCTACTTTGCTCGTGGCATGAAGCACCCTCCCACTCTCCAAGTGAAAAATGATCCATTGATTAGACTGCTCAGTCATTAAAGGGCATATTCAAGCACCGGGCAATGACCGTATGGGATCAAAGGTCACCAAAGGGCCATGTTCATAGCAAGGCCTTCCTCTGAAAAGGGCACAGAGACTCTGTTTATGATCCTTCGCTACACTGAAAGGTTAACCCGAGCTTTTATTCTGAACAGAAACGGCAGGCACCTTCAGAGAAGCAGCGGTTTGCAGAGTAGCAGGAAAATGGTGTGAAAGAGAGGTTGTCAGGAAAATAGAGAAATAGGATGAGACAAGAGATGAGTGATGGATGAAGAAAGGAAGAGGTTGAGAGAATGAAGCCAATATGCGGTGGAAGATTTCCTGAGTGTCACTGCAGCCCCGATTCCTCCCCACTCCTTCTCCCAGAAAATTAAATATTGATCAATCTCCCAGGCCTACTAACAATGAAGGAGATAAAGAAGAGTATTAAAGGAAATAAATAAATATACACTTGTGTCACCTGTCCAAGCTCTGTAGAAAGGTGAGGTTGGGGAGGTGCAGAAGGAATACGGGCCTCATCCATCAGCTACATCCCGAACATTGGAAAGGTTCATTCAGGAGGGAGGGGCTACACACTTCCAGGGGTCTTCTTTATCGTGCCTTTTCGTAGACATTGAGCAAACAACCCCTCATCTCTGATTGGCTTTATCGGTGAATCTTCTGGGGCTGTGCAGCCTCTTAAATAATTAACAAGGAGAACATTTCTATAGCTCTCCAGATGAGGGATCTGCATGCCGAGCTGCCCTTCTCTCTCAGGAGCAAGGGCTTAAACACCAGCTTTAATAAGGTTTTGCGGTGTTGAGCAAGGCCTCACATTACTTGTGACACACTCCCAGTCCCTGAGAAAGAAAGAAAAATACTTAAAATAATTAGGTTTACATCTTTGGAAGCCTATTTTCACTTTCAGTTGATTAAAAGCCAATCATATTTCTACTGTTCATGTGTCACGTTATATTAACAGACTTATGCATACGCTTACTAAAAACAAAAACAAAACAAAAGACTTCTACTTCTTCTACTAGATTACACAAAGAGGTTGTATTTTTGAACGAGTCTGTTTTTTTGCTGTTTTTTTTTAAAGCCTAAACTTTACCCATTTTCTGCCTGCTTTACCTTCATGTTGTTCAGGGTCTTGATGAGGCTTGGATCTATGGCAGAAGTCATATTGTGAAGGTGAGGCTGGGAACACCTTTGACGGGTCAGAAGTCCATCACACAATCGCTCATATAACATCCCCTTATCCCCCCCTACTCCGAGTGTCCTAAAACAGGTTTTTTTTTCACCAAAGCTGAGTAAAAAAAACTGATGTCCAAGGTAAAAAAAAAGCTGGAAAATGTCTCACCGTGGATGTGATCTTCTTCCATCCCTCAAACCTTTAAGTGCAAGCTTGTTTTCTGGCTAATATGACACGATTAAAGAAATGTAAATTACCAGCATGAGAGAAATGTTCCTGTGGTAAACAGACTGCATTTATATCGCATTTTTCTGGTCTTGTTGAACGCTGACGCTCTTTTACACCTTCAAGTCAAATATAGGCACATCTACACACCTATTCATGCAGCTCTCTGACAGGCTGCACTGGCACTGCAGCCATTGATGACCTCTTCTAATATATTGACTAAATGTGATGTTTTTATTGTTTTTTTTTTTGTTTTTTTTATGAATTCCCTCTTTAAGCAACTCATATCTAATACTTGCATTTACACTGGTTACATGTGTTATAGAATTAATGTGCAATGTAACTGGGCTTGGTTACAACCTGGGAAAAGTCTGGCTTCAAGGAGAGAAACAAGTATTACTGTCAGACACCGCAGGGGAAGAAGCAGATGTGGCATAAAAACTTGTCTCCGTTTATATGTTGACTCCTCATTCTCCTCATTCTTCCACAGTATGTAACTATTTCTATTACTACAGTGTGAACTGAAGCTTTGAGTCCAGCTTGTGTCCTGAAAGACAAAAGAGAAGATATTTTCAATGCCGTTGCTTTTCATAAAAACGTTTTTGAGGTAGGCAAAAAGTAAGACATATTTAAGACATATCTGATTTATTTTCACATATGAATGAGACCTGAAACTGATCTGGGAAAATCCAAACCTTTTTTTTTTTCTTCTATTTTACTGCTTACGTATCCAAAATATGCCATATAGGAGGACAAAGTCAGAATTGGATGATTTGCACCCTCCAGCGTAAATGTGGCCTCTTTGTAGAGTCTCATCTTGTAGGTTTACTTCGCTGGTCCAACCAAAAGCCTTTAAATACTTTACAGTTAACGTTAGCACTTGTTACTGTTACATAAGCAATCTGAATGCAGTTTTTAAAATATCACATATGCTTATACTTATTTTATCTCATGCATCCAAATTGTCATTTTATAACCAAAGAAAAGCATTTTGTGACAATAATTTGTAGGGTTATCTAGTAGAAGAAATCTAAAGCGATGTTTGAAAATTACCTAATTTTGTGACAATTAGATTTACTATACATGTAGACTAAAATATACTGCATGTGACTACCTTTCTATTTTTTTAACTTGTTTATTGTAGGCAAAAAAAATCAACCATTATGTGTTTACAGCCTTTCGTTCTCCTGGGTCCTTGTTTTTCTTTTTGCTTCGAGCTGAAAGAAGGAAATTATGATGATGATTAAGAGTCTAGATCATGTTCAGGATGAACAATATCTAATAAAATAAAATAAATAAGCTTTTCTTTTGCTTATAAAAGCCCCCCCCCCTTTTTTTTTCTTTTTTCTTTGAATGCACATTTCAAGTCAGACCAACCAGGTTTGATTGCTTTTATCCTTCACTATTGATTGGTGGTGTATTTAATAAGATAAACATCACCAATCATCACAAACCTGCTGCTCCCAGTAAGGATTTTTAAACCAGTTTATATGGTGGTGTCACTGGAAGCTCTTACGCTGTGGTTGATCAAGCAAAAGCCCATTTCGCTTCCCTGAATAATGAACAGTTTGCATCTTACCCCTCCCTCATCCAACATTGACAACCCTCCGTGCAGGTCCTTAAACAAATTATGACAGGGTATCGTCCTCAACAGTCGACCTCCGATGACCTCTTATATAGCTGATATTTATTACTGACCTTTCTGCAGATAATACTGTGCCTGGACTGCATGTTTGTGTGTGTGTGGGAGAGGGTTAGTAAATTCTTTAGAGGAAACAGCCGGGCAGCTGGTCATAAATGCCAGCACTATAGGATTTCCACATAAAGAAAAGAAGTGCAACAGCCTCTCTGTCCTCCCCCAACTCCCCCGTCCTCCACTCCCCCTCCTCTCAGCTCTGCTGCCGTTCCACTCATGATCCGGAGAGATGTTATCGCTCCATTTAAGAAAGGAACAAACAAGATTATACTGTAAGTTATTCTCGATTATGGCCACAAATCTGGTGCAGGAGCGGGGTAGTGGGGGAGGATTGCATGGGGGGGGGGGGGGGGGGTCACGGTGGGAGCGTGGAAGATGATAAAGTTAACTGACTTGCTTTTCTTTTCCTCTCACTCCATCTCCTTTTATCCGCCAGGCCCATTGATTTATGGGATAAAGAAGAAGAAGCTTTTGTAGACAGTATATCTTTCAAAAACAGCCTTCTGTGGGGAGAAGAAGAAAATGTGATGATGACATATGTGTTCAACAGCTTGTCCCTTTTCTCTCTTACATTATATGTGTGCGTGTGCATGTCTGTGACATAATCCCTCACGCACAGTCAGTATATTTTTTTTTTTACACACAACCTGACTGAAAATAAAAAAAAAAATAAATAAAAACGTCAACATCTCAGACTGTAAATTGAAAGGCCGTTGTAAAGGCCGTCTGTCAGTCGAGCTGCAGCATGATCCCACATATCGGCCGACGCGCTTTTACATCTGCGCCGCCTTGGCTTCTGACTGCGGCTCATCACAAGAACGACAGAGCAGAAAGAAAAATGCGACACCTAGAAGTCTATTCATGTCATACAGTAGAGCGAGGGGGCTTTTTTCCCCGTCTCCTCTTCAGCTACAACCATCAATTTAGCTCTGTGGTGGCCAGTCAGCCCCTCTCTGTCCCAGCTGTGTTTGACACTATTTATCTGCTCTAGTGAAGCAGATCATTTTTGATTATTAACCTCCCACCCAAAAAAAAAAAAAGAAAAGAAAAAAAAAAGAGAGCTCTCAAAAAGGCTGAGTCGCAAAATGAGGAATTCACATGATACCCACCGTGGCAGCTCCTCGCTACACTGCCAGAGCCACTCCATCAAAATGTTCTGTCCAGGCACTCGTACCTCAATCTGTTCTCACCCGTCCTTTCAGCACAACTCCCTCTCCCATCTGACTCCCCCTTGATCTTATTTGCTTTTGTGCTATCTTTTCATCTGTCTTTCAATCCAATCTTTGTCTTTTTCTCTCTTTCACCTCCCCTGCCCTCCCTCCCTCCCTCGCAACCCTCTGTCTTCATCTCTTGCGTGCGTCTCTCGGCCCATGTGTGCACCCTGCCCATTAAATTACAGTCCTCTCTAATAAAAGGTTGAACTTTCATTACCCACTCATGTGAATGAAGAATCTGCCAGTTTCCCGCTGTTCCAAATTCCTGCCTCGGAATATTGAACAAACACACATGTACACACACACACACACACACACACTCAAAATAGCAGGAACTGTGAAAGCCCTGCTCTGCCTCATCGCTAATATTTATCTTTCTCTCTTAAAGTGCGCTAACGTCTAAAACCCGTCCGCACGCACAAAAATGTACATGTGCATAAACCGATGAGGAATTTTGTCAGCTCCTATTATCCTGCTGCTTCAACCCCCCGTATCCCTGACATCTTTATTCTATACACACCGGTGCCATTACGCATACCCATCCAATAAATTAAACCCATTTACTCTTCTGAATTATGTTATGTTTATTGATGCTCGTATAATTTAATTTCACACAAATTCCATTAAAGATTATGCTCTCTGTCACAGAGCGGCGCTTCCAGGAGAAGGGAATCTAATCGAGTTATAATGGATCTGAGACATGCATTACAGTTGGGACATGCAGACACACTTATACCGAGCGCGCACCCACACGCACAGTTGTCATCTCAATAATGCAAAGTCAAGCAAACAGATCAATGATCGCTGCGATGATGCTGGCAAACTGCATGAAGTGACAGGAAGCTTTCAGAGCTCGCTATCAAAAGGAGGTAATCTCTGGGGGATTATACTGTCTTCAAGCTCCGCTGGGAATTAAATATGTCACCTCAGTGGTATTGCTGTATCAGTAATGACTCAAATACTAAATTAAAAGGCCCTAGACTTCCCACACCTGTTTAAGTCCCTAGAAATTTGAGTTCAAATATTAAAACTCAACTTAATGTTTGTATTTTATCGCCAATGTCGACGTTACATCTAAGAAGTCTGTTGGTGATCAACAAGAACATGGGACTAGATTGTGGGAATATAGGACTTTAAACAGCTTTTCAAAAGTTGCTCTTCCAAATGTGGGACCAACTTCCTTAAATGTGGAAAAATGAGCTTGGTACAGGTGCTTGAAATGTTTTAAAATGCTAAGATTTTAATGTTAGGTTTCAGCATTTGAAAAGTGATTGAATTTTAACTAAAAAGAACAATCTAATTGAATAGTTTGTTACATGTAAATAAATGAGAGTTTGTAAATTAAAATGAAAAGTACATCCAACTGAGAATGACGCGCTCCTCTGTGTCATCTGCTGGCCTGTACTCGTGTAACCGCACCACTAAAGACACAGTCGGAGATGACTGCTTCAGCTTGATACGAGGTTACCTTTCTAATGACCACTGATTAGAGAGCCTGAAAACAAAACAAGGACCTAATCTATAAGAAGCCTCCTGCAAAGTCAGCAAAAAGGGTGTGCAGAGTTTCCCAGTGGCAGAGTCTTTACCCTCACAAGAAAAGTAAAATGTTCCAGAGAATCAGAGTAAAGTCCATAATAATCTATGTCAGGTTGGCTGGTGACTCTAAATTGTCCGTCGAAGTGAGTGAGAGTGTGTGGTAGTTTGTGTATATGTGGTCCTGCAATGGACTGGTGACCCAACCAAGGTGTACATAACCCAGAGAGAGCTGGGGTAGACCCCAGAGAGAGCTGGGGTAGACCCCAGCGATCCCAGTGACTCTAAACTGGAAAAAATGGGAATAGTCATCAGATAGGTGGATGGATGGAGTAGGCAAAAATAACACGTTACGTTTACATTTTCCGCTAGCAGATGAAGTCGCGGTTGAAGGCTAAATGACTGAATTATGTGTCGCGGCTAGTTTTGCATGACAATAATGGCACTCTCACAAATATGGGGAGAACACAGCCAACGTAACAACGACGATAAAGTTAGTAATTTATTGCAACTGAAAAAACTTTAACCTACTGCTTTTGGTCAAATATAAACATTGATCAATACTTGCATTACATGCATTTTGTAATTATGCAGTTTCCCAGGTTAGTGAGCATAGATTCAGAAGAGACCATCCACATCATGATACGGTAATTTCACCAAAAAAGAAAAAACCCTTTCACCAATTGTGTGAGTGTTCTTGCATTGTTAGGGATGTTCGGCTGGAAACGCAGTTGTTTGTGAGAGTGTTTCCTGCCAGCTGAAGTCCACGAACTATATATAGTAGATAAAAATTTGACCACAATGTAACAAAACAAGAGCAAAAGTTTTTTCTTAAAACTTCTAATGTACAGCAACGTCTGCTGATCTGAAATTCATCTTGGTTGTAGATGAAAATGGAGCGGCTGCATACCTCCATTTTTAGGGGCTCAACAATATTTGGAACATTGACTAAAAAGAAATTTCAGGCAATTCCCTGATTACTTCAAGGCAGATGAAGCAGATTAAAAAAGGTCTAGAGTTGATATCGGGTATTGAGTTGGCATCTATTTGACTGGAGCAACAAAAAAATGATGAGCTGAACTAAATTAAAAGGTTTGGGATCCCGTGATCAACATAAAAAGGGAATGATTGCAGAATCCTTTTGTTGGTGAAGAAAAACTCCTACACAACTTCAACGGAAGTGACGAATACTCTGGAGAACCATGGAGTGTTGTCAAATTCTACGATCAAGAGACACCGTCACTGGTAACCAGTGGCAACATTCAAACAGGGTTAAGAAAGCCAGATTAGAGTTCGACAAAAACACCTAAAAAATAGCCTCTCATAACCTGGAATCAAAGTCTCTGGGCAGATGAAACCAAGATAAATTTGCATCAGAGTGATGAGAAGAGAAAAGTATGGACAAGGAAAGGAACAACTGCTATGCAACTGCTGACACTCTCTGATTACTTTCAGACAAATGCTACAAAACTGATATGACAGCACTTCACAATGCAGGTGCATAATGAACATAAACTTACCGGGAAAGTAGCTAAGAGTTTTTGAAGGTCTGAGCTGAGCCCAAAACAGGAGCTTTTCAGTTACTGAAGACAAAACTGAAGGCAGAAAATCCAACAAACTAGCAGCAACTGAAATATGAGTGCAGTGAACCCGAACGCCTGTTACAGCATCTCCAGCAAGGAAACTCAGAATATGCTGATGTCCATTGGCTCCAGACTTGTGGTGGTCATTGATGGTGGTTGGTTTAAATCATACATGCAGCCCTTGGGAAGTATTAACCAGAACAGCAGCGTTAATTTCATCGCTATGCTGATGATACGCAGCTGTATTTGTGTATGAAGCCAGCTGAAACAGAACCATTAGAAAAACTTCCAATGTATCTTAAGGACATCAAGGACTGGATGTCCACTAATTATTTGCTCCTAAATTCTTGTAAAACAGAGGTTGTTGTTTGTGGTCCCAAACACTTTAGGAAGGGATTAGATGGTGTTGCGATGGCCTCCAGTAAAACTGTGTGAAACCTTGGTGTTATTTTTGATCAGGATTTGTCATTTAAACAGCAAATTAATCAGGTTTGTAAGACTGGATTTTTCCAACTTTGTAATATCGTAAAGATTATGAGCATCCTCTCCCAGAGTGATGCTGAAAAACTAATTAATGCATTTGTATTGCATAGACTAGATTACTGTCATGTGTTATTGGCTGGATGTCCAAGTAATTCTCTGAACAGCCTCCAGCTGATCCAAAATGCAGCAGCGCGAGTGCTGACAGGAATCAACAGGAGAGACCACGTTTCTCCAGTTTTAGCTTCCCTCCATTGGCTTCAGCTCAATCCTCAGTTATTAATTAAAAGTATCTCATAAGTATAAATGTGCTACATTGTTCTTGTAGTTTGTTGTCCTGGTCTGCCCCTTTTTTTCTCTTCCATACATGTTTGCAGGCCAGAGCCTCAAGAGCTGCATCCTGACCTGCAGTCCCACCTTCTGACCATCCCAGTGTTTACCTCCACCTGTTCTGTATACATGTCTAGTAGTAGTCCACCAACTAACCATGTATCTGTAATATGTATGCAGAAGTTCTCCTGTGTACAGATAATTACTTACTAGTATATCTTGTATTTTGTACCTTTGACGGTGGGTCTGTGTCTCTCCTCTCTCTGTTCTTCCTGTTTTTCCCAGCTGGCCTTCGGCATGACGGTTCCCCCTTATGATCCAGGTCCTGATCCAGGTTTCTTCCCTCTTAAAGGGGAGTTTTTCTTGTCACTGTTTGGTTTAGGTTTTTACTTCTTCTTTACTTCTGAACCTAACTATTTTTCATAATATGACCAATTAAAGTCACAACAAACTCTTAAAAGCTTGAATACACACTACCAGTCAAAGGTTTTAGAATGCCCCAGTTTTCCGGTTTACGTATCCATTTCAAAGTCAGTTTTGTAGAGCATAAATATTTGACATAAAATAAAAGAAGCCTTGGGATCCATTTATGAACAAAAATGTATTCTAAACCTTTGACTAACTAAGTATGCCACCTTTAGCAGAGATAACAGCTGAACACACATTCTTTGGCGTTCTTTCTACAACGGAAATCAAATATTCTTCAGGAAGTTCTTTCCAACTCTGTTGTAGAAGAAATGTGTGACACTTGTTGGTTTTCTATTACTTTTCTATTCACTCTTCTGTCCAGTTCATCCCAAACCAGCTCGATGCGATTCAGGTCTGGAGACTGAGCTGGCCACTTCATGTTTTCAATCTTACTATCTTGCTGTTTTTTCCTGAGCTAAATCCGTCACAGCTTGGACTAACGTTTCATACCAGAGGGTACTGCATGGTGCTGCAGAATGCTATTGCAGCTGCTTCGCCTAAAGATGCCTTTTTGTACAAGCCACCGACCCTGGACCCTCCTCAGAGGAGCAGCTGAACTGCCAGTGAATGTTTGCAGTGGATTGTCCTGTTACTATTAGTGATTTCAGAAGTTACCGCTGCATTTATTCAAGGCTTGGTTGGTACAAACTGCAGACTGTTAGCTATTGGCTGTGCCAACTGCCAATCACAAGGTTACGCCTCATGTTATAAATAAATATATTGTTTTATATAAATTCACCCGAATTGGTACAATTTTATTTTACCCCCCACAATTGTTATGGATGAGAAATCTAACTACGGAGGACAAAACAGGTTTTTAAACCAGGTTATAAGTATGGTTATTTCTCCTATTTTTAGAAGGTTTAACATGGAGTCAATGGAAATTGACTCACTTATGGACCCCCTAGTGGACAGTCAGTGAACTGTGATTTTTGTTTCTTCGGAGTTTGCTTTGACCCGACGTAAGATTCTTGCCGCTTGGAAACTGATTACCCTTTACTTGCCGCATGGTCAAAAATGTTCATAAAATGAATGCGTTGTCCATAAGTCAATATGTTAAAAATGGACTGGTTATGTCAGCATTTCCCATTGGTAGGCCAATAACATCAATTTAACTCAATTCAGTTTTATTTATATAGTGTGTATTACAATGCAAATTGTCTCTAGGCGCTTTTCAGAGACCCAGAGCATGACCCCTGGGAAACTATTATTAAATATTGAGCAAAGAAACAATGGCAAGTAAAAAAAACCTTCTCTAGTGGGAGAAAATCCTTAAAGCCAAACAGTGGTAAGGAAAAAGTCCCCTTGAAGAGGAAAGAAAGAATGTCACTTCTCAATATGTGTACTTGTGTGTACTTATGTTCTTGCGTACTTGTGAATCATCGTCATCTGCAGCCAAATTGCTTTTCCAAGTCTCAGTCTGCATCTCATCAAGTCCGGTCCAAATCCTCGGATGTGTACTTGATTCAATCATTCTCTCAAGGATGCATCCAGTAGAGACTTAAGATGGCAAAGTATGCCCGAATGCATTTTGCACCAACAAGCACAAGTAATAGTGGAAGACAAAGCCTTGAAAAAAACAGTCATAACTTAATTGTTGTTTAACCGAATACGGTTTCAAGATGTTTTAATGCAGGAAAGACATACTAATTGAGATAAAGTTGTGAAGAAGAGCATTTTTAAAAAATTCCTCAGACATTTTGGGAGATTTTTTCTTTTTGCTTCCACCCATCTGTATTTATAACACAGCTGAAATAGAAAAGAATATGACCCATTAAAAACACATCATAGAAAGTAGCGGTTATAAACACTTTATCCAGAGGAGTCTTTCTGTAGAGACTTTTCAACCCATGTTCGCCTTTTGTCTATGCTGCGATGTCATCAAGTACACGTACGCTGCTGCTGACATGCACACTCACGTCCTCCAGAATATGTTCTCCTGAGTCAAACTACCCAAGTACACAAGTCTGGACTTGGAGTACCCACGCAGGCAATCCCTTTCTGATGACATAGTAGAAGTCATGAAATTAAGTTCTGATCTATTGTGTTTATTTTGTTTAGAAATACGACAGCTCGTACATCTCTATTTTTAGCTTACAACAAAGTCTAAATTCATCTTTGCAACGCTCTACACAACTTACAAAACACAGAAAAGCATGATGTGGCCACATTAACTTTAGACAGCCTTATTCTTGTAGAAAAAATGTTTTAATTAAACTATTCAAATAGGCGCAAGCTTTTATTTTTAATAACATTTTTAAATGTTTCTCAAAGCTGCAGCTTTTTAATTATATGTAATTCTTTTCTGCAATTAATCTACGATGTAAATGCATTTATCTGTATCTCCTAAATAGCTGTCAATGTCATGATACATTTGAAGTTTTTCCTTTGTTTGTTGTAGCCTAAACTGTGAGTCGCTCATCCCTCATTAGAGAACTAACCGCTGAGTCATCATGGGACAATTAAAAGAGAATAATAACTGCAATTAGGAGCCCGTTTGACAATTCTGACATCCTGGAGCTGCACATCAGCTGTTCTTGAGTCATTGCCCCAAACCATAATCTTCCAAAACACTTGGCTTCTTTGTCACGACGGTGAGCTTAGTCAAAGTGGAAAAAATAAAAGAGACTAATAATTATTCATCTTGGTTTTATTTGACATCATTTTGTGGAAAATAATTGGAACCTGTTACATTTTTTTTTTTCTGGTTAAATCATTATTTCTTCTTGCTCGTCGTGTTTGTGTTTCAGCTGCATATTCTATGTTAAATTTAAGGTAACTAACCATAAAGGCTAACAAAAACCATACTTAGAAAGGTTACGCAATAAAACTACCGCTGGCATAAGCAGAGACTGTCTTTGTCTTCTTACCTCTATTTTTCCCTGCTTACACTTGCCTCAGAAAGTGACAGGCTTATTAAGAATAAGTTTATCCCACATCTCCCAACAAGCCATTTGTAAGGCTTGAGGTGGAGTTTATCAAGGGCCTGTAATAAGCGGCGTGTGGCCCCGTTGGTCCACTGTGGCTTTGTCTTCATTTACCTGCCTGTACATGTGTTGTACTCAGGATTAATTTGCCGCTTTGATGTATTAAAAAGAGCCAGAGGACTTCCAGTGGCGTGCTCCCCAAGGTGGACGCCTTTAAAAGGAGCTTTTTCTTCATTCCAGCACTTAGGTTTATTACAGATCCCCAGACTGTCCAATTTTAAAGAAATATGCTTCCAAAATAGCAGGATAATTGTTTTTACTTTTTTCTTATTTCCTGGTGATTCCAGCAAAGGTAAATGCGACATGGCAACAAAGCTAGATTTAATGAGACCTGAGCCGTGGCAACAACAAATGCAGTGAACTCTTAGTAGAGATCTAAGCAATCACGATTTCCTGTGTTATCACAACTGACATCTTTATCTAACATCTCAAATGTTCCAGTCTGCATAGCTCCTTCATGAAAATTATATTTGTAATTATTGCCTGTCATTATAACTGCAATAACAGATGCTAGAATGACTAAACAAGAAGCAATCCAAACATTCGCTTATCTGTGTACATCTCACTCAAAAAGGTTTACACAATCTGAAAACAAAAACAAGGGCAGTAACATCCATAAACCCAGTGTGATGACACATCAAACTGCTCAGCAAACAGAGCCGTTCTGTCATATACTTCCTGTTGTTTTATTTGTCTACTTCAGTGTTTATGCGAGGCAGACACAATGTCGAGGAGGTTTGCAGGACTCCAGACTGTAAGTGGATTGATCTGAAATGAATGTGAAGATTGACTCATTTGTCTGGTTTGTCTGGATTTTTTTTCTTTTTTTTTTGACTGTATAGTTGTGTAATTTTGTGTGACTTTAAGAAGAAAGCCTGTTTTCACAGCTCCATTTATCCTCATTATGGTCTCACACCTTAGACGTCCAACCACTGTCAGTGCAGGAAAGTTGAAATGTCCCCACTTGCTAATAGAAGTCCTCTGTCCTCTTCATTACAGTCAAGCTAAGAATCATGCAAGACCAAGAGCTGATTTCTTCTCCTTAATTCTTCTTCAAGCACATAACTTGACAGAGAATACAAGTCCAGTCATCACAAAGTGCTCTCAGGAAGGGTTAGGTTGCATCTTTATGCTTGATACATTATTTCTGCCACTACCACTGCTGTACTACTGACTGCAGTTTATGGCAGTTTTGATTTAGTCATGACTAATTTTTAATATGTTTCAAAAATATCAATATTCATATTAATATCATGGATGTTTTTTACATATTCAGGCGACAGCTGACCTCATTCTTTGGGCACATAGCAGTTATGATCCCAGACACAACCACCAACCATAATAGCGCCCCCTCAGGCTTGTACAGTTGGTACTAGGCATGCTGGGTACATCAGTTAATCTGCTGCTTCTCTTTAACAGACACATGGTGGACCAGGATAAATCTGGACTTGTCAGACTACCCTCTTTTTTCCCTTTCTAATTAGCCTAACTAGTTAGTGCTTTTCTTAATCCTTCGTAGTTGTCTAATCCCAAACTTGAGGTCTCTTTGCACAGTGTGCAGAAATGGTGACATGTTCACTTTTAAACATTAACTACTGCTGATTTTCTTTGCTGAGATTTCACCAAATGTTTAGGTGATCCTAGATTAGTACTTAAGATTTTTTATGATCAGATTTTTTTCTCAAAGATAATGCTTCCAGCTTCCCAAGTTTTAAAAGTGACACACTAGGTTTTTTTTTTTTCTTTTATACAGTTTGCACCAGTTTACTGTAGTTAATGAAACTCCCATAATGTACTTTGGTCAAAATACCACATCAATATGGTACAAGATTATCCTTTTCAAGCATGTTTTAATACCTCACCCAATCCATTCCTCTCCCCCTTTTCTGGAGGGGTTAGTGCAGTAAATGCAGCATGATGTGAAGTTGGGTTGTGATAGTCATGGGGAAGATTTGATCTGGCTCCTGATATCACTCCTGTGAGGACTCGTAAGTTTAAATGGTGGACTGAATGACTGAATTTCTGACTATGCGGAGCCCTACATAGTCCTCCTTTAAACTGATATGTCAGCTTTTGATTTGGCAGTCCCTTCAAAATATAAGCATTTAAGCAAAGAACTCAAACATAGAAATCAAATATAGATTTAAACAAAATGATGTTGCCGCATAAAAGAAAATATCACTTCCATAAACCTCTTGCCAAATCTCCACAAAAGGAGGTAACTGGGTAACTGTTTGGGTGGTTCACTTTTACCCAACAACTCTCAGGTGAAACGCACCGCATGATCTTTCCAGCAGGTCATCAATAACTGGTGCATATCTGCATTTAGGCGCCATTAGTTCATCTGTCACAGCGGGTCGGTGTCAATACGCCTGGCATGCTCTCAGTTAACAGATGTCGCGTGTTGTCTTATGTGCCCACGTGCATCGGTTTATGCTAAACGCACCAGTGGACACAGATGCACGTCGCTATGGTAACTTCATTCATCTGCAAATCTCACCGGAAACGTATTTAACCCCCACCCCAAGCCCCCCTTCTACCACCACCACTTTCACCATCCCAATCAAACCTAATTATACCATATTGCTTTTCTTGTTCAACAATAAGGAAGGTTGCTGGGGGTGGGCGAGAGGGAGAGATTTAATGTAATCATTGAGACATTTCTTTCTCTCCTCGGCTTGGCAAGAGTGAGATTCACCGTGATGGACGCTTCTTGTCAAAATGCCTATTGATGAAGCGCAAAAACCCAATTTGCAGTCATAAGGCAACTACCTTCCAATTATGTTAGTGCCAGAGCATTCCTCAAGCCCAGCAACTCCAATCCTTCTCGCTTTTCTGAGTGGCTAGACCATTGCCCTTGGCAGACAGGTACCAAATGGGCTGCTCTCTGCATGCTGCCTTTAATGTTTTATTGATTTGCTTAGCATACGCCCCGATTCAACTCACACACTCCAACACCATTGCCCTTTGTACTCACAGCCTGACCTGCCCCACATGAAAATTACGTTATTGAAATATGTTAAATGTATCACCCCCCTCTTTGTGGGAAAATATCTCACCTATTGATGGATCTTTCAGGGGCTAGCAGATTGGTAATATTAGATCCCCACCAACTTAATGACTTCTATTACTACAATTCCATTGCTCCCTCAACCAATCAATCTTATGAACTTGGTAACATATCAAAGCCACGAAGAAAATAAAAGGGGGATTAGGAGATATATATTTCAATTTTTATGTCAGCTACAAAAGGAATAATGAAAAGTGGCTCTGATGGAGCCCTCAAGAGTTCATCTTTTTGCAGTAGAGAAAGTGAAATGGACCAAACGTTTGAGAAGAGAAGTCGTGAAGTTAATGAGCAAAGAAAATGTCACTTGCACAACAAAAGAACATGCAACAGTACTGAGTCTTCAATTTTCTCATCCCACTAAATAGGAGTGCTCACAATCATCAATCATTTGACTACACGAGATCCAATTACCTCCATCTGAGGATGGAATCAGTGAGAAAAAGAGTTGGAAAAATATTTTATTGTAAGGATATAAGTTTTTTTTGGACCCGTGAGCCAAGAAGTATTCAAATGCTTGCATGTGTTTGGAAATGCATTTGTATTCATGCATGTCTGTGCATGTGTGCGAGTATGTGCATGTGTGTGCGCCCGTATGCAAGCACACATGTTGATGATGAATATGCGTCTGCCTCGTCCTCAGACTCCCCGAGCCGAGAAAGGAACCCCTCAGATAGAATACACAACAGGGACAGAGATGGCTTATTCCCAGACAATGTCAATAGCTCAAGGGTAAAATCATTTGTCACCGTGGCGATATCCCTCTAAATGTATACATTTATTATTGTCGTGCTTTAATTGATCACAGGGTGCAAAGAGAAATACCAAGGGTCTGTAATACTCGCCTATCTCATTTACAAATCGCACTCTCCAAAGCTTCAAGGACATGTGAAGCTCCTTAAAGAGAAAGAAAAAAGAGATATCTGTTTCTAACACTCGATTGTGTAAAGTAACACATTAATCTGGTGTGTTACTTTGCAAAAACATTCTTACAAAATCAAATATAAAAGAGGCATGTAATTCATTTTTCTCTACATTTTAGGTTTGTATCCTGGTGATTTACGAGATTTCATTTATAAACTGTAAAGTGAAAACCCACAGGTTCAAATAACAAAAACTGGTCCGTGAAGAAGAAGAACTGTGAAGTTAAGTTTATGTGAGTTACATTTACCTGTTAGCTGTGAAGTGACCTAAAGGATAAAAAAGAAAACAGTTAATAGAAATACATTTTTCAGCTGGGAATTTGCTGTGGGCAAAATTGTTTTCTGCAAGAGAATGTTGTGTGATTCTACTTTGATTTATTTATTTTGAAGCATAAAGACAACATTTTTTAAAGATGTGTGTTCACACAATGTCAAGAAGGAATGAAATCAGCAATGATATTTGAGAAGCAGGTTTTTTTTGTACATTAATCTGGGAAATGTTAGCAGTTTATGTCCAAACAATTTGGAGTCAATTATCTTACAGTCAAAAATTCACATTCAAGATAGTCAGTCTTTGTAGGTGTGATGGTGTCAGCAAACTGAACCAATGTAAGACCCTACAGTGCTTGGCACATTAGTATTTAGATTACCATGAAGTCTACACATTTGACTCGAGAATCTAGATGGTATTCTCGAGTCAAATGTGTAGATATGTTACCAGAAAGCTAAAGCTTGGCTTAAATTTGGTCCCGCAACAGAAAAGTCATCCCACGCGCACCAGCAAATCTCAGCCTGATAGGCTGATAGAAATACTGACTGAACCTTCAAATAACAGGCAACAATGAATGCTTCCAGACTATAATGACTTTCAGTGTCTAGTGGGGCAAAATTCCTTTTTTTCAGAAACTGATAACATTGTTGAGAAAACTATTACTGCAAGTTATTGCTGTGAAAGGTGGATGTACAAGCTACTGAATCATGGTGTGTCCTTAAGGATGTACGTGTCTTTTGCATTTTTGTGAAATGTTCCTAAACAAATAATGACATAGTGTGATATACCTTGTATTTAGCTAATTATGAGACATGGTGAGGACTAGATGATTTTTATATTGCACCCTGGTATCTGAAAGAATTGTAATGAGGTGTACTTTCTTTTTCTCATGACTCCACACATCATGTACTCTTTTCTCATTGGGACCACCCAGTCATTACCAAAACAACTTGAAGTTGCATCAACATTGTCAACCTCCAGCTTTACATCATCTTCATTGCAGGGTTTTATAAAGTCCCCCACAGCAAATATTATGTCATCCACATTTTTGCATGTCCTGTTTTATGAGTGGGGGGATGCCTCTCTGCACATGCAGCTCTTAACCATCAACATGTGCTCGCACTGTGTATGTTGACATCTGTTCATGAGCCATGCAGCCTCCCCTATGATATTAACTTCCTATTGTAATCTTTTTCAATTGATTCTTTATGACTCACTTCAAAACTAATAGCTTGTGAGCTGCGTGCTGAAGAGAGGACCTTTGGGAAACCGTGTACCAGCTGACAGAGACATCAGAGATAAGTCGCATACACAGCAACATCAAAGGGATGAAGGCAGAACAAAGTAATCAACAATTTGCTGAGATTTGTTCTTTAAAAAAAAAAAAACGCAATCACACAGACCTCGCCAGTGATTATATTCCAAAGTGCCAATTATGTCGCGTCAGAAAACTAAAATGGGAGGTTGACACTCTACAATAAAGCAAATAATTTCCAGTTGGAAGAACAGAAAAATGTTAATATGAGGGGTGGAAGATGGGGTGAGGAGTGTTTCAGTTAAAGGAAGTAGCTAATAAGGTTTAATGGTGTGTGTCAGGAAGCCACAGTATGCAGGGGAAACACAGCTGGCTTCATTTTGTAAACTATTTGATATACAAATCTATCCCGCTCAGTTATCAACCCCTCTTAAGCCACTTGGGATAGTTTAGGAACTCCAATCAGGAACATTTTCCCTGTAAAATCCAATTGTCAAGAAAAGGGCATCAGCATTATACCAGTCACTTGTGTGCAGCACTTATAAAAGTCAAAATCAAAGGAAAAGGTGAGGAATTATTACAATGTAAAGATAATTGTGCATTTAAACCAAAAAGAGATGCATACGTTTGTAGATATCTTGGGAAAGTGTTCCCTTTCCAAATGCAGGTTGATGTTAGGTGATTAGACGACCTTCTAGAAGATTTCTATAGCTCTTTTTACACTAACAGCAATATACCGTCACAAATACGTTTTCCTGTTGTGCCTCTGAAGCATGACTTTGCTCCTTCATATCAGTGTCAGCATAACCACTGAGCTCTTTCAAACATGTTCCCTCTTTTAACGAATCAGATAAGTTTTACTCTGGTTGTCTGACTGAAAAATTGGCTCCTTTTCTATCATTACTCCAGTCATCATTTTGACAAGTTCACATTTCCCTTCCTCAGGATTGCAGTGGATTTGACAGCGCCCATCCCCTGAACCATTTTCCTCTTAAAAGACCTGCAGTTCGGCTCCTGCAGGTTTTTTTTTCTTCTAGTCACACAATGAAAATATTTTGAAAGGGAGAATTGACCATTTAAAATGTGAGGAGGAGCTGAGAGACTTAAACATAAGACAGGAAGGTTTCTGCTACTGAAGGGTAATGCACACAAATCTGTCAAAACTGCATCTTTTTCAGAACAACAATACAAACAAGCACAGACCTTTGCTCAAAAGCAGAGTTTGAGGACAACCAGCAAACTGTCCTTTTTACTTACTTTTACTTTTAAAACATGTAAGTAATTGGAACATAACAGCAGTAGAGAAAAGATCTGTACTGTTGTTATCTTTACATCCAATGCTCTTGACACTGAAAAAAAAGAAGCCAGCTGGTCGTGGTCATTAAAGTCTCAGGCAGAAAACTGGTTCCTCTCGAGCTTGGCTGTATCTTTGTGAAAAGTTACGGGGTTCAATGTCCCAGGGCTTTTTTAAGCACAAAATAAAAAAAAAAAAAAAAAAAAAAAAAAACATTAGAAATGTGTGGTCAGAGATGAAGATGATAGCAGTCTTCAAGCAGAAGAAGGGATCAGATAGCTGGAAGTCTGGAAAGAACCAATGAACTGAACACCTTCAACAGGTTTAGTTCAGAAATAATGTCATCATGCTCCTCTCCCACCCCCAGCCAAACAGACGTCCCATCCTCTCCTGACTGTCACACCTCAGCTGTCCCATCTTCCTCCTCGGTTATGGATTTTGCTGCTGCTCCATTGCTTTCTCCTGCACCATCAGGAGATGCTGCCCCCTTCCCTACCACCGGTCTGTCTGAAGCAGTCAGGTGAAGAGACAACTGGAGAGACAGAACAGGTACAAGGCTGCTGTCAGCCCAAGAGTCCCGAAAGCCTGTGCAGATGAACGGGTTAAAAAAAAAAGCCAACTGGACATTGTTTTCTTGGCTCTTGAGGACCTGCCACCTTATAAAGCACCACAATGTATGCAGTCCAGTGCAGTGACCTAGACCTTAATATACGTAAAACTAAACAACAACTCCATAAAAGCATGGCACAACACAAGAGAGCCATCTTATGACAAGAGTCAGCACCCCCCTTGCATCTTAAGGATAAGGGGCATTATTTTGGCAACAATAATGTAAACATTTTGGACAGAGAAGACATGGTTTGAAAGAGGAGTAAAAGAAGCCATCTATGTCAAACACCTACTGTGGAACTTTGAATCTCCGGCTGAGGCAGTTACACAAGGTGAACAACTTACAGTGCACAACAAAGTCAAACAACCCACAGGACTGACTGGTGATTTGCATGGTGATTTGCATAACTCCAACAGCTGTTCAGCCTTAAACTCAACTAAGTAAAACCACCAGTCAAGTTGAACTGATGATGTTTTCTGAATGGAAGGAGAAACGAAGTCCAGGTGCCTCGAGTCAAGATTTTGATGTTTACTATGACCTGATTTATTCTTTCTTTATTTTCTCATTTGGCGTTCAGATTACCTGCCTGAATACAGTTCTGATAAATGTGAATAAAGCTTTATGTCTTAAGAAAATCACCAAATCTAAAATAAAACAAAAAATTTAATATAAGTTGGCATTTGAAAAAAGTGTTTAAACAATACATATCTAAACGGTTAATTATGCAATTTTATTTATTGTTAAATCATGCAGCAAAAAAAAAAGAAGATTATTTGTAAAAAAACAACATTAAAAGTCTTTTTTTTTCTGAATCTCTATTTTTAGTAGTTGAGAACTTCCTCACCAGGGTCGAATAATAGTGACTCACTGGGAGATTTAGTGACTGAGACACAGGAGGATAAACTACTAAAGGGGACAAAGCCATATTCTCTGGCTCGCACAATTTATGCCATACTGCAGAGCGGATAAGGCCATCATTAAATCATTATGATTGCAACCCTTGACTCCTAAGGTTTTGTTTTTCTTTTTTCTTATATTTTACCCACCGCAGCGTGTGAAAAGAGTATCCTGAACTTCAGAAATTGGATGTTGTCTAACAAGCCTCTTGGCTTTGATGGGTCTAATTTAAACTATTATGTTCTTGTGGTTTCCTGATCCTATTATAAATATTTGAAGGGAAGTATTTATCATTGAGATACTGTATATCAGGAGAGATGGATTTCCTGTGCAAGCAAAGGTCAGTGATTTAGAAACATAAACATGTGAATTGGAAATCCTCTTTGCTTTGACGGACTTGGTTCCCTTCTAAGAACATTTATACTGTTGATAGCTGATATTTATGAAAAGGCACATTTTATTTCAGTTACGCCCCTTGCATAATGGCTTGAAGCTCTGGTTTTGTCTGGCCAACTCCTTCTCTGGCCAGAACTAAGGTTGCCTAGACGAGAACAGCAACATTGTCGTTGGCCATGAGTGACATCAAATGTTTATCAAATTGTGCAACATGCAGGTGACAGTAATTATCAGCAAACGACAGTGACAGTCTCCAGTGTGGACCAGATGGTGATAAAAGGGTCATGCACGTTTAGCCACAGGAGGAAGGGAGCAAAATGGAGGTCAAAAAGACTAAGATCAAGGTGCATGAAGGGGATAATAAAGACACATTAGGGAATCATTGGAGAGTGTGTATGGAAGGATAAAATCACAACATAGAAGGATTGTTTTGAAGCTTTGAGAAACCACAGGAACAGAAACAACAGGAGACGCTGCGATTAGCATCGTGCTAATCGCAGCGTCTCCCGTCGTTTCTGTTCCTGTGTGTTGCTGATCCCACTCAGTGTACTTCGAAATATGCTGCTGTAAAATCGCCAGCTTCCCGCTGAGCGCATGTGAAGGTCATGTGGAGTTTGTGTTTGATCATGTGTTTGCTCTCTTTTAAGAACTAAGTTGACTGAAAATGTCCATAAACGTTAACTGAAGTGAATTGCCTGTTTTTTATTTCAACATTTTTTTTTTGTTGAAGTAGAGTGATGTGACAAACCGCAGACAGCGATCACAATGGTCTCAGTTCAGAGAGTTGGGGAGTTTCTGACAGACCCTGGACGTACAGCTAGGCCTTGTAGCGGCACACTTTTACCACCTACATCAGTTTAAATCTCACAAATTTTATACCAGTTCAACTGGACAATACATCATGGATTTTTGTGGCAGATCCTTTCTGTACCCGGACGGTTACACAGACTGCCTGTTGTATGATACGGTTCGTTTTGAGACATTGGACGTGTATGAATTCATCCCGTACTCCTCATCTAGTGCAGTACTCGAGGTTTATGTACCGAGTGATTATGTTGACTCATCAGCAGAATGAACTTTACTAGAATTATACTTGTTGGCACTGTTTGTGTGTCATTGCTGTTGTATATATATGAAATATAGGCAAGGCAAGGCAAGGCAAGGCAAGGCAAGGCAAGGCAAGGCAAGGCAAGGCAAGGCAAGGCAAGGCAAGGCAAGGCAAGGCAAGGCTTGCTGCTCCTGACCTTTCCAATGGATAGGTGCAACTTTATCTTGAAAGTCAGGGTTACAAAACTAGGCATCAAAGCAGACTGATTACTGATCACCTGAGCGAAGGAGAAAGACTTTGGCAAACTGCTCAGTCTCAAATGACCCAGGTGAGGATCAGAAGTACATATGAGCACACAAGACAGAACGGTGCAAGGGTGGGCAAAGGAACTTAGACCTTGTTTTAACCTTTAATTATAATCTTATTTAAGTATGAGACAAAGATACACAAAATATTCAGAATCCTCTAGGGATCACAGGCATCAACTTGAAAAGTAAGTGCCTAACAGAAGCTTGAGGAGACCCCTTTTAAACACCAGCCAAATTTGTGGGATAACTGTACTGTCATATTTAGTATTATTTTACTCTCACATGTGATGCTAAAAGTGGCATCAAGTGCTCAGGTACATAAGTAACAGATTGGAGGCTAAATCCATCCTTTCAGCGGCATATATGAAGATTTATATTTGCAAGGCAAGGCAAGGCAAGGCAAGGCAAGGCAGGTTTTTTGTATAGCACAATTCAACAATCCAGGTGATTGAACGTGCTTTACAGAAACATTAAAACATCACATGAATAAAAAGCATGATTTAAAATGTGAACAAAATAAATAAAGAAAAAGAACCATAGATAAAATCAATAGTTAAAATGTGATCAAGTTTTGAAACTTAAAAGTAAAAAAGTGATGAAGATTTGGAGCCTTTATTCAAATGAAGCTGAGAACAGGTGAGTCTTCAACCTGGATTTAAATAAACTGAGTGTTTCAGCTGATCTGAGGATTTCTGGGAGTTTGTTCCAGACATGTGGAGCAGAGAAGCTGAAGGAAGCTTCTCCATGTCTGGTTCTGACTCTGAGAACTGATAAAAAAGAGATCCAGATGACCTGAGGGGTCTGGAAGGTTCATACTGGGTCAGGAGGTCACTGATGTATTTTGGTCTTAAAACCATTCAGACCTTTATAGACCAGCATCAGAACTTTAAAGTCTGTCCTCTGACGGACAGACAGCCAGTGTAAAGACCTCAGACCTGGACTGATGTGGTCCAGTTTTTGGTCTTAGTGAGGACTGGAGCAGCAGAGTTCTGGATGAGCTGCAGTTTTCTAACTGATGTTTTAGGTGGACCTGTAAAGTAGTAGGCGAAAGGCAGGGGTACACCCTGGACAGGTCGCCAGTCTATCCAGGGCCACATACAAGACAAACAACCAATCACACTCACATTCACACCTAGGGAGAATTTAGAATGATCAATTAACCTACCCTGCATGTTTTTGGACTGTGGGAGGAAGCCGGAGTACCCCGAGAAAACCCACGCAAGCACGGGGAGAACATGCAAACTCCACACAGAAAAACCCACCGGGCCGGGAATCGAACCAGGAACCCAACATATTTGATCAGCAATACAAAATTACCGTCTTGCGATGTTGTGCACTAATAGTGAGTAGAAGGGACAAAGCAGCAGTGTTTTAACATGGAGGATCATTGGTTAAAAACATGGTGGGGACAATGTAAATAAGTGGTGCAAAAATGACATGTTGTAAAAAATCTACTACAGCCCTCGCATGAAATAAAAGAGGTTTGAGTTGTGGAAATTAGCTCCGCTGTGGTCCTCATCTGAGTGGCTCTTAGCTTAGCTCCAGATCAAAATGTCTTTCTACTTTGAAATTGAGATGACTAAGACTGTTATCTGCTTTCTACTTCAGGTAAACTCAACTTCCTGGAAAAAAAGACATTTAAAATAAATACGGCATGCTGTTCCATGTTTTCGGACTTTAACCTAACGTGGAAGTGGCGAATTCTTTCCTAAGACATCTTCGCACACTCAAAAATAAACAATGCACAAGGAGTTGTATTCCTCTATAAATAAATATGATGCACTGTGCAAGACTTTATGTCAGGACTTACTAAATGCAACATTAGTGGAGATCTCCCTGATTTGTCAGATTCTGCGGCAGACTATTGAAAGGGGCAGTGAAATAGAACTTTGTGATATATGGCTATAAGCAAAGGGGTTGTCATCCCAAACACAGAAGTCTGCATGTGGTATTGGTAGACACAGTTGATTTAACTGAGATTTATTTAATTATTTTATTCTATTTTGGTTTTGGAAAATATAAATTAGAATGAGCGCTCAAAGATGTCTGATCCAAATGTTTGCTTGTTTGTCCAAACATTTAAATTCACAAATAACTGAAAAGAAACCCATCAGTTCACAGGGTGAAGCTGTGACTTACCTACAAACCATTAGTTAAATACCTACAAACCATTAGTTACATACCTACATACCATTAGTTACAAACCTACATACCATTAGTTAAATACCTACATACCATTAGTTACATACCTACATACCATTAGTTACATACCTACATACCATTAGTTACATACCTACATACCATTAGTTACATACCTACATACCATTAGTTACAAACCTACATACCATTAGTTAAATACCTACATACCATTAGTTACATACCTACATACCATTAGTTACTTACCTACATACCATTAGTTACTTACCTACATACCATTAGTTGCTTACCTACATACCATTAGTTACATACCTACATACCATTAGTTACATACCTACATACCATTAGTTACAAACCTACATACCATTAGTTAAATACCTACATACCATTAGTTACATACCTACATACCATTAGTTACTTACCTACATACCAATAGTTACTTACCTACATACCATTAGTTACATACCTACATACCATTAGTTACATACCTACATACCATTAGTTACAAACCTACATACCATTAGTTAAATACCTACATACCATTAGTTACATACCTACATACCATTAGTTACTTACCTACATACCATTAGTTACTTACCTACATACCATTAGTTGCTTACCTACATACCATTAGTTACATACCTACATACCATTAGTTACTTACCTACATACCATCCGTTACTTACCTACATACCATTAGTTACTTACATCAGTTACTTACCTACATACCACTAGTTACTTACCTACATACTATTAGTTACATACCTACATACCATTAGTTACTTACCTACATACCACTAGTTACTTATCTACATACCATTAGTTACTTACATACCATCAGTTACTTACCTACATACCCCTAGTTACTTACCTACATACCACTAGTTACTTATCTACATACCATTAGTTACTTACATACCATCAGTTACTTACCTACATACCCCTAGTTAGTTACCTACATACCATTAGTTACTTACCTACATACCATTAGTTACTTACCTACATACCATTAGTTACATACCTACATACCATTAATTACATACCTGCATACCTAGGTTAAATACCTACATACCATCAGTTACTTACCTACATACCATTAGTTGCTTATCTACATACCATTAGTTACATACCTACATACCATTAGTTACTTACCTACATACCATCCGTTACTTACCTACATACCATTAGTTACTTACATAAATACCACTAGTTACTTACCTACATGCCATTAGTTACATACTTGCATACCTAGGTTAAATACCTACATACGATTAGTTACTTACCTACATACCATCAGTTACTTACCTACATACCATTAGTTACTTACATACATACCATTAGTTACTTACCTACATACCATTAGTTACTTACGTAGATACTCCTAGTTACTTACCTACATACCACTAGTTACTTACATAAATACCACTAATTACTTACCTACATTCCATTAGTTACTTACATAAATACCACTAATTACTTACCTACATTCCATTAGTTACATACCTACATACCATTAGTTACTTACGTAGATACTCCTAGTTACTTACCTACATACCACTAGTTACTTACGTAGATACTCCTAGTTACTTACCTACATACCACTAGTTACTTACATAAATACCACTAATTACTTACCTACATTCCATTAGTTACTTACATAAATACCACTAATTACTTACCTACATTCCATTAGTTACATACCTACATACCACTAGTTACTTACGTAGATACTCCTAGTTACTTACCTACATACCACTAGTTACTTACATAAATACCACTAATTACTTACCTACATTCCATTAGTTACTTACATAAATACCACTAATTACTTACCTACATTCCATTAGTTACATACCTACATACCATTTCTATCCTTTACTGCAGTTTAGTAAATGGGTTTCTCCAAAAGTTAGCATAACAGCATAACATGCTGCAGGATCCCTCTTTGGTTCAGCTACAGTCATCAAAGTTAATTTCAACCACCTTCTACTGCTTATGGTAACATACGCTGACTGACTGTGGGCTACAGATTTTCACCAGCATTTGCTTTACCTCTTTCAGAAAGTACAAATAGTCATCTGGCATTTGGCTTTAATAATCAAATAAAAATCTATTTATATCTAGCGGGTCAAAGAAAGTCAGTGCTTGGTTCTGCCTAGTTACATTTGGTTGTGAATACAGTTATGAAAATTATTATTTTTATTAAGTAAAACTGAACAAAACTTGTAACTGTAAATGTGTTACTCTTGTATTTCTCCCATCACTACACCACTGAGCAGTTTCCATGGGATTAGGTCTGGTTAAATGCCACTCGAAAACCCCCATTAGTTCATTTCCCTCTTGGTTAATTAACATCTGCTCTTGACCTTTCCAATGGATAGGTGCAACTTTATCTTGAAAGTCAAGGTTACAAAACTAGGCATCAAAGCAGACTGATTACTGATCACCTGAGCGAAGGAGAAAGACTTTGGCAAACTGCTCAGTCTCAAATGACCCAGGTGAGGATCAGAGGTACATATGAGCACGCAAGACAGAAAGATGCAAGGATGGGCAAAGGAACTTAAACCTTGTTTTAACCTTTAATTATAATCTTATTTAAGTATGAGACAAAGATACACAAAATATTCAGAATCCTCTAGGGATCACAGGCATCAACTTGAAAAGTAAGTGCCTAACAGAAGATGAGGAGACCCCTTTTAACCCTCCTGTCGTGTTCGGGTCAAATCTGACCGTTTTACAACTTATAATACTCATAAATATTTTGTTTTACATCTGATTACCTCAAGACCTTATGATATCTATCACACTGTGTACTTGAACATATAAAAGTGATGATCACCTATTTCATTCAATTTTGAGTGTTTTAATCAACCTTGTTACACCTGTGGTGTTCCCGGTCAAAAGTGACCGTCATAGGAAATGAATGGGTATCCAGAGTAAATTCATTCAACATACAGAAAACATCCCCATACACACTGCCCCAGCTCACTCACACACTCTCTCACACACACACACACTCACTCACACACACACACACACACACACACACACACACACAATGTCTTTTGTGGGTACACGTCTTTCTGCTTATGTGCCGATCCTCTTATGTACAATCCAGGCCCTGAGGTGACAGTTGATGAGCGCCTGGTTACTTTCAGAGGTCGCTGTTCCTTCAAGGTGTACATTCCAAGTAAACCAGGAAAATATGGCATAAAGATCTGGGCAGCAAGTGACGCCAGGAGCAGCTATGCCTGGAATATGCAGGTATACATGGGGAAACCTAGTACTGGAAGGGCTGAAAAAAACCAGGGCATGCGTGTTGTGCTGGACATGACAACCGGTCTCCAAGGGCATAATATTACATGTGACAACTTCTTCACATCACATGCTCTTGGTCAGGAGCTACTGAAAAGAAAGCTCACCATGGTAGGGACAGTGAGGAAGAACAAGCCTGAACTTCCCCCTGCGCTGGTATCGACCAGAGGAAGACAGGCACTCTCATCACAATTTGCATTCACTGACACTCACACTCTTGTGTCATACGTTCCCAAGAAGAACAGAAATGTCATCCTGATGAGCACAGTACACAAAGACGCCACTGTCAGCACCACAGAGGACAGGAAGCCCTGATGATCCAGGACTACAACAAGAATAAGGGAGGCGTTGACTGCCTTGATAAGCTTACTGGTACATACACCTGTAAGCGGATGACGGCTCGCTGGCCTGTGGCACTGTTCCACAACATCCTGGATGTGTCAGCTTTCAACGCGTATGTGGTGTGGACAGCAATCGACCCAACCTGGAATCAGGGGAAATGTTTCAAGAGGAGACTTTTCCTCGCAGACCTGGGGAAAGCTTTGGTGACTCCTCTTATACAGCGACGGCAGCACATTCCCCGCACACCAGCCTCTGCCAGTCTGGTTAGGAGCATGCGCACTCCAGCCCCAGCCGCTGCCCTGGCTGCTCTCCCCCAACAAGGACATTGCCAGAAAAGGAAGCGTTGTGGCCTCTGTGCCCCTAGAGACATCAAAACGAGCCTGACATGCTGCAAATGTAATGCTTATGTTTGCAAGGCCCACTCTGAGCTGAGTGTCACATGCCACTCATGTGCATGAATACACACACACAAACACACACACACACACACACACACACACACACACACACACACACACCCTGTTGAGTTTGGTGTTTGGTTTTCCATTTATTTTTTGTATTATATGTTCATTTTGTAGTTCATTTTCAGTGCCCAATTGTATTTTCACTGATGTTATTTAATGTTTACATCTACAAATTGTTGTTACACTACTTTTAAATGTTGTTCTCAACTAAAGAATGTTTAATAAAAAAATTGGTGGTGAAATTTTTTTTGTATGCTAATTTAAGAGCAGTTAAAACAGGCCGGTCAATTTTGACCGGGAACACTAAAGTAGGGGGCTGAATGCGAACACGACCGGAGGGTTAAACATCAGCCAAATTTGTGGGATAACTGTACTGTCATATTTAGTATTATTTTTCTATTACATGTGATGCTAAAAGTGGCATCAAGTGCATAAGTGACAGATTGGTGGCTAAATCCATCCTTTCAGCGGCATATATGAAGTTTTATATTTGCTAAAATATTATATGAAATGACTGAACTTCTTAGTTACAGCACAGTTGGTATGTCTAAAATACAGCCACTCGCATTTGATGACATTCAAGTCACATATTGCTACTTGGTGATTGGCATGCAGCATGAGCTTCATGTAGCTCGCCAAGTCATGAGTGACACTCCCTTAATGGCAGTTAAGAGTTTGCAGATTTTTCTTTTTGTTTAAAAAGAAGTTGTCTTTAAAAAAAGGCTATGATAATAAAATCCCTGCCTTTAAACCAAATATTAATAATTAATGCTGCACACGTGCACACCTGTTTATGACTACTAAGTATGCAATGACAGTAGGCAAAAGCATAGTGATCTAGGAAAGTGAGCGCATCATGAGGGTGCTCCTGATCCTGTAGAAAGCACTTGAAGTCGTCTGCTATCAAATGGCTATTGTGACACAGAGGAGCACTCATCAGATCTAATGAAAGCCTCTACGTTATATCACACATCCACTTTCATGCTTAGCTCTTCAAGAAATAATGTAACCTGAGACTTTTCAAGACTGTCCTGGCCTGTCAAGACATTAGATTAAGTTTCTGAAAACCACTGGTGCATATAATCTTAAAATTTCTCAGCCAATTCTTAAGCAGCATGTACAAACACAGGGATCATCAATGAGCAACAAGCTTGGACTTGAAGGTTAAAGAGGTTGTGGTGGGGGGAAAGAAAACAAATAATTGTCCCCAGAGTGACATCACTACCTCTTGGGGTTCTTGATGAAAGTGACCATTAGAACTGAATGACCATTGACCATGACTGCTCTGACCAAAGTGTTTAAGGACATACGCTTATATACAGATGGTGGAAAAATGTCAGTGTTAGTTTTGCTGGATCTCAGTGCTGCACTTGATACAGTTGACCACAATATATTACTCAAATGACTGTATAAATGGGCTGGTCTTTCAAAATGTACTTAGAGAACAGGAAATGCTTTGTGTCAATAGGTAACTTTACATCTGAGCAGACAAGAACCACATGTGGAGTTCCCCAAGGTTCCACCCTGGGACCTCTTCTCTTTAACATCTACATGCTCCCACTGGCACAGATTATAATGAACAAAAAATAGGCTACCACAGCTATGCAAATGACACACAGACATATATTACAATGTCACCAGGAGACTGAGGCCCTGTACAGGCTCTTGATAAATGCATTGAAGAGATTAATGACTGAATGTGTCACAATTTTATCCAGCTAAAAAAAAACAAAACTGAGGTTATTGTCTTTGGAGCCAAAGAGAAATGATCAAAGGTCACCACAGAGCTTCAACCTATACACCCAAAAACCACCAACCAGGCCAATTATATATATATATATATATATATATATATATATATATCCTATGTGAGCTGGAATCGACCCGCTACCATAGAATAACCATTGATGTATGCAGCAAGCTGCATGACCATTATCCATGCGGGTCCCTTTTAAACCTGGACTCTGATCCCTATTCATTACGTCAAAGTGTGGAAGAGACATTTCTATTACCACACCAGATGTCCAAATCAGCCGTGTTGTTTCAGTGCTTACTGTGCTCAGCCTCCCTGGTCCTAACGTTTATTTACGTAGGGGAACTCTGATGGCCAAGGGGGAGTCCTGGCTAATTGTGAGCAGCTGTAATATCACAGGGCCATCATTAAGAGGGCAACGGCTTTGCACACGCATTCATAATCCACCCTGAAGTGGAATAACAGCAATGTCCGCCGACTGCTACTGAATTACCAGATTGTTAGTGCGGCCTAATTTTTACACATTGTTTATGAAAGACTAAACCGCTCAGTGTGATTAGCACCCACAACAGTGAGATGTTTCTCCAGCGAAGTGGTTGAGAGGAAAGGAAAGGCCTAAATTGTACCATCAGGGGGACGCTGAAACTATTAGTGTGCATAGTGTATGTCCCTGAAACTTTGCAGAGAAATATTTAAAGATTTCTAATAGAGAATTCCACATGTGGATATATAAAGTGCTGGTTTTTAGTTGCCTAAAATCATGAAGTCATTCAGCAAATGGGCAATTAGAAAATAAAGGAGAGTGATAAAGAGCAAGATGATTTATTAGACACTAAACAAGACATTAAGAATAAAATGGACAACTCCACCCTGGTCCACTTTAAAAAGCTGCAACTGTTTACAAAGCAAAATGAGACTACAGTGATGAAATACTGATAAATGTCAGAATAATCTTGAATTTCTTTATCTTTTACAAGAGTACTGTCTGAGTGCTAGGGTGCCATTTTCTGTAATATCGCTTTGTTTATATTTGAATTTGTCAGTGCATGTCAGGACTCAAGAATGTTTTCATAATCTGGCTTTATTGTAAGCAACACTGGCCAATGTTGAAAAATGAAGTCAAAAAGACAACAACGCGCCACCGTGGTCATCCGCTCAACAGCCCGGACCACACACAGTCTCTTAGTAAAGCTTTGCATGAAGTAGATATTAGACTACAAGCAAACTGCAAACAATCCCCAGCAGGCGCTTAGTGCACGTTCTGTGTGTGTTGTGATATTTCTAAACAACGCCGTCATTGCAATAGTGTGACTGCAGATGACTCTTTTAAATATGGCTTTTTGGTGTTGCATGCAGACAAAAACAAACTAAAGGAAGATGCACATCCTGTATTTCAAAGTGTTTTGTGAGTCTGCTGTGTTTTTGTGTCTGAGAGAGAAAAGAGGAAAGAGACAGTTAATCAGAAACATAAAAGGATTTAGTTTCATCATAATATAAATATTTACAGATATCAAATTCCACGTATTTTTAGTCGATACATAATGTTGCCAATATTATTTGCTTTGATTTTTAAATGAATATGATTCCTTTCCTAGTTGTGCCTTTGCAAAATGATCTGAGTAGCTACGATGTTCCGAAGTTGCCCACATTTTCTCCAGTCTTCTGTTTATACCAAAGTTTCACGCAGCCAGACATTCGAGATCGTTTCCAGAGGGCCCTTCTCAACTTCCGTGAGAAAACAAATGTAGATTATCATCCGTATCAGTGTCCTGATCTGAAATCAGCCTTCTCATTACCGGAGCTCAGCTGAGAAGATACAGCATCAATATTAGATAACTATAATGAAGCGGTGGAGTGCCACTCACAAGCTTATAGGACCCCACCCTCCCCACGGCACATTGTTCACGATGTAGCCAAGAGATACACGACGCAACATGAGAGCGCATGGGTCACGACAAACCACCTGTGTGGTGATGGCAAGGCCACAGATAAATACTTACATGACCAGCAGCGTTGTTCATCTCTAAAAAATAATGATAATAAAGCTGACAATATAATGACTATATATATATATATATATATATATATATATATATATATATATATATATATATATATATATATATATATATATATATATATATACATATATATATAGTATCCATAGTAAATGGATACTTTAGCTTTTTAGGAGAGGGGGTGCGGAAAATACTTCTGAGCATGCAGTGTTCAACCTAATAAGCTCTCAGTTTGGGGAATTAGGGAGAAATTGTGATGGTTAGCTGGGCTTTCAGCTACTGGGAATGGAGGCCATAGAGGAGCCAATTTTCACCATGTAAAACAACTCAAACTTCATTAACTTTATAGCGATTCGAGCCATCGTTGTATCAGGTATATCTACACTGCATCACCTTCGCATCAGACAGTTAATTACTTTCTTACAACCTTTCCTTTAGTGCTGAAGGTCCATCATGCACGTGGATCCAGTCAGTGTAACCGTCTCATCTGATGGTGATGTTCCTTTGAACATTTTTTTTTTTCCAGCTGTTTGCTGAAACAATTGGCTTGCTGTCCTCTAGTCATATATGTTTGCTTTTTCACCTTCACTAGTAATAGCAGCATTTTTTGTCAGCTAGTTCTTTAATAAATCTGTATTTTGTTTGAAAAAAAAATCCCGTCTGGTCATCTAAGTCAATCTTGTTATGTCCGGAAAAGCTACTGGATTTTTGTGGTCTTAAAAACTTCAATAAGCCCCTAGTAGTCATCTGAATTCTTCAAATATCACTCTAAGCTGCAGCTCAAAACAAACTAACACACAAAAAAATGTAAATTTAGTGAACAGTACTTACAGCTTGTATTTCATCTACCTATATAACATTTATTGAATAGCTGATAAATTAACTTGTGCTTCATTCATCTTTTTTTTAAGTTCCTGATACTTTGCATCAGTGGAAAGAAATCAGTGATTTTGCCCATGTTAACCCCCCCCCCCCCCCCTTTTTGTTTTACTATTTATTTTTACATCATTGGTTGCAGTTTCCTCTTCTTGTATTCTGATTAATCTATATTTCCATTTTATCACTGTACTTGAGTTGTGATTCCTCTGTCTGTGTTTTCAGAATGCTAGAATACTATAAAGTCCTCCGACTGGGTTCTCCGGAGGCAGATCAAGGTCAGGCCAGGAGCTGCAGAGGCAGGAGGACAGTATACTGTGTGTGTATGTGTACTGTATGTGTGTTGGGGCTGGGGGAGGTAGACGGTGAGAGGGATGCCTCAGGACCCTGACGGCTCCGGTTGCCTGAGCCATGACCGCCGGGGTGGAGGAGGCTAGCCGCAGATCGATTGTCGCGGAGCTGGATCCCTGCAATAGAGGGGCGATTGGATGCAGCGTGCTGGGACTGAATGACATAAACCCAGACGTCTAAGTGTCCCATTAGCAAGACAGCCGTCCATGTCCTAGTACCCCACACCCCCTACCCCCATCGCTGAAGCCGGTCATATCGAAACAGCTCAGGTGTTCTCTTCAATTGTTTGAGGCTGACTGTAACACAGAAAGCAGCAGCTGACACCGAGACAGTTACAACTGGCACTTGTGATACTCCTTATGTAACCACAGCAATTATATCTTTATAGTCTTTGTAAATCATCCAAGGAAACTGGCGCCCCAAGTGAATATTGTGTATGTGTGTCTGTTTACATGCATGTGTATCTTCATATTTGTGTGTCTGCATGTGTTTACAGCTTAACCAAGCAGGGGGGCAATGAGGCCACGTGTGTGCTTTCTCGAAATTAAGCTCACAAGATGACGGCGTGGCCGGATTGTTGCGGACAATTTCTAAACACATAAGAAATTATGACAAAACAACAGGGCCACACACAGAGATTCTGCTGTGACACACTGCCTCGTGGCCAAAACACAGAGGGAGAGCCAAGCTCAGCTCGGCTCCGTCGAAGTAGTAGGCTGCATGTTTTACGACTGTTCAGCCCTCTGCAAATGAGCATATTTACACATCCTCAAAATGAGCTTCAGGGCTGGAGTGTCATACCCACAATATCCGTTTAACTCTGGCATTTACCGAGTATAACATCATCCCAAATGTGTCACCAATGTTCTCACCATGTAAGAGATGGGTAACTCAGACCACAACGTATCAAACACATACACAGGGTCTGGTGTAATGAAAATGGAAGATCCTTATCTGGAGAGCCCATTTAAAATGATGCTTAAAATTTGGAAAAAAGTGAGCAGCTAAGATATTGATATATATTTACTGTACTATTGCGTTTTACCCAGCGTTTAATCTCTGCTTTGGTGTTTACTATAAATGTGCAGTTGTGCAGACATGTACACTCTGCACAGTGCAGGATCTTTGCAACAGGCCCAGAAAAATTATGGGAGACTCCCTTTCAGAGCTGAAAATACATGCTTGGGGATTATTTCAATAAATCACAGCAGACTGATTTTAAAAGCTTTTTGAGCTGAATTTCCCCCCAATTTCTCCATTATTCATTTCAGATAAAAGCAGTCCTTAAATTTGATGCATATTTAAAAGAGAAAAGGCTTCTGGAAAGTTTCCGGTTTACCTGCAGCTGTCTGACATAGTGGTTGCTGTCCATATTAATCCCCATACCAAGTGGGGCACCGTGCACAAAGATAAAGGAAACAAGCTTTAAAAAGGAAGAAAAAAAAAAAAAGGCAGCTTCTTGCAAAAACTTGGAAAAAGTCTCAGTCTGTATGAATCTGACAGTAGAGCCACATTTGCAATTACACCTCTACATCCATTCTAGAAAATCTACTTTTCTTTGTAAGTTTTCTTTTAAAATAACAGAATATTGAGAGTGGTAACTTTTTTCTTACTTTCTTCAAAATAGTTAGATGCACACACTTGGTTAGTGTTTTGTTTTGGTCCTTCTTGATTGCACGGTCCTTTGTGTTGTGACTTGGGGTCATTGTCTTTTGGGAAGTCCCGCCCATAGTCAAGCTTTGAATTTTTGGCTGATGTTTTGAGATGTTATTTCAACATATAAACAATTCTTTCCTTGAGATGCTATTAATTTTGTGAAGTTCACCAGTCCTTTCGACAGCAAAGCAGCCCCTCAGCATAATGCTGCCACCCCCCTACGTCAAGGCTGGGAAGGTGTTGTCAGGATCTTCAAACAACAGGTGGACACAAGAGCTGAGTAACTAAAGTAGTATTTATTCCAGAAACCACAGGGCATAAAGACGCTCGCAGAGACACAAGTAAGTCAATGTAGACTGATGATCATAAGGCATGTGAACCAACTAATACTACGCAATGACCTGGGGACTGTGCAGGGTAGAACTAGGTACGAGACCAGGTGCAACGGATGAACGTGATGAGGGCACAGGTGCAGTCCATGATGTAGGGAACTGAGGAATGCTGGGAGTTGTATTTTTAGGACTGGTGCTCAGAAGGCTGGCAACGCTGACTGTGGTAGAGTGGGGGGAGCAGGCATGACAGGTGTTCTGAGGCCTGGAAGTGTTAAGCTTTGTCCTTCACAAAAGACAATGGTTATTGTAGTCAAACATTTGAATTTCAGTCTTGTTGGACCACAGGGCACATCTCCAAAGGTTAATATCCTTGTCTCAATGTGTAGCTGCAAACTGTAATCTGGTTTTTGATTGTTGATTTTGGAGCACTTTGCAACATTTTCTTCCCTTTTTTTCCTGTTTGTCCTACAAATTTACATTGGTACAGAGTTTTACTTTAATATTGAAAAGGTCTTTCACTGTTGCTGTAGGGTTCACATTTTGCACTACTTTGATAACTGGTACTCAGATATTGCTCCTCCCTGAGCAGCATGATGACTCTGTGTGCTCGTGCTGTTGATACATACGTATTATTTGCAGAGCCAATGAATCTGAGACCTTCAGGCATCTGAAAATAGAGTTTTCTGATTTACTCACAATGTCATGCAATGTGGCCCTTATGTTTGAAATTCTGCAATTCCATACAAATACAGGTGTGCCACCACTTATGTCAGATGATGTCAATCAGCCAATCAGAAGCTTCTGCTATCTAAACGTCATCATGTGGAGTTCTCCAAACTGTTAAAGACAGACAGCTGACTTAGAAAACAGCTTTTCTTCCTGTTACAAATTGTCCACATGCACCCACTGGTGCACAAACACAACCCTCCAGATGTGTCTTGCAGTCTTTATTCTGGAATAAAGTTGAAGTTAGTTATATGAGTGCCAAATCGTAATGGAAGAATACAAGAAATATACCTGTGAAAGCTTCTGATAAAGATGAAATAAACCTCTGCCTGCAGTAATATGGCGTACCCTGCACTGAAATGAACAAAAGCATGTAAAGTAGCATGTGGACTGATTTCGATATTCCTTGAAGCTGAGGGCAGGCGGTAAAAGACACTCCAAAAAACTCAGAAACGAAGAGATAACGTTCCCTTGATCCCCTTCCCACCGCTCCTGATGCATTTGCCCTCTCACTCACTGTAATTGCAATACAATGATGTCAGAATGACAGGTGAGACAGAATGTGAGACAACGTTGAATAAGCGGTATCAAGAGCGCAACAATAATGTAATAATGTAAAAAAAAAGCCTGCTTTTCTTCCTGTTACACATTATATTACCAGGTGATAACGTTTCTTTGTTGAGACGGCCCAGCACGGCAAGCTGCACTGAAGCAAGCTTTTAGTAATCCTTCCACTGAATAATGTCTTCTTTGGTTAAAAAAATTGTTGGTTGTGTTTTATCCAAGACCCAGAGACTTATGAGCTGTTTCAAAGCCTGCACCCTAGATTTTGCTTTCAGTTTTGCCCGTGTTTGTTTGGTCTGAGTTGCTGGTAGTCACAGTGATTTCTTAACGTTCTGTTTTACACCTTTAAATCTGCCACTGCAAGAACGAGTCTTGAAAATTGAAAAAAAAAAAAAAAAAGTGCTTGGGTGCATAGCAATATAAGAGTGGCACGAACTACCAGCAGAGAGGTGCAAATAGTCTGAGAGTGACTATATGAAAGGGGTCACCTTTTTCAGCCCTCCAATCGAGTGGAAGCAGTTTTGTCCGACATACCATGCCAAGATGTCAACATTGCAGTGATGAGCTGTCTATATTAGATAAGTGTTGTTTGTAAAGTTTAGACACTTCCTTATCTACATGAGGACTGGAAGAAGCATAGTTTTGAGTAAATATACAGTACAGCTTGGTAGTGCTGATCAAGACGGCGGCTGGTGTGATTTCATAGGACACCACAGCAATCTGACGACATGAGAGTTTTGGCGAAAAAAAAAAACCGGCAGCGTGCAGCCAGGCGTCTTTCATGTCATTCGCTAATTGAGATGTAACGTGCATAAATGACAGAGCAGAAAATGAATCAGTGCAGGAAATGCTCTCCTTCTAAGGCTTGCATGTGGCTGAGAGAGACAGCCATAAACAAAACTCGTCTTTGTGACTCCTCTTCTCTCTCACACACAGCCTCAAAAACACATCATACATTAAAATGGTTGTGCTGAACTGACTTTTTATGTGTGTTTCATAAAAGGTCCTCGCAAAACCAACTGCACTGCAGTCACACTGAAGTAAAATAACGTGCCTGGACAGAGAGATAGAGAGAGAGAGAGAGAGAGAGAGAGAAAGAGAGAGAGAGAGAGAGAGAGAGAGAGAGAGAGAGAGAGAGAGAATAAAATGAAAATAAATACAGTCTGTATCTGAATTATGTAAATAATAAATACAGCACAGAGCATGAACTTCCAACCCTGGAGCAAATGCGGAGACCAAAATAGTCCCAGTGAGCTCTGATCTTGGGAGCAGATGTTCAGGAAGCTGCTCTTAGTCCTTCGGAGGTCCACAGATGACTGCCGAGGCGAATACTTTTGGGGGAGCTGCCATACAGAAGGTCTGGGCTTACAGACACATCACACAGCTAACTCTACCAGAGAATTTTCTTTTGGCAAACAACTGGAATGTTTTTATTGTCTTTTAGATTTTTCTGTCTGTGTTCAGACTGCAGTAGCTTGTAGACGCTTTGTGCTACTTCAATACAAATATCCACGTAAACCTTGTCTTCACTTCTTTGCAAACCTGTTTGAATTTTCTCTCTGGTAACTGTAATTTAAAGAGTGTCTGTAAAATTGGCCCGTTGGCAAGATTAAAGAGCATTCTAGTGCTAATCATTTATAAGATATAGTAAGATATTGATCCATCTACTGGTGACACAGGACTGGTTTTTTTACTTAAGAAAAATAAAATGGAAAATTATACGGACAAGAGATGGCAGGTGGACTCAGTCATGTACAATCTGAACGTTTCAGTTTTATGTTCCTGCGTACAGCTGATGACACTTGATGCTCAGTTTCAGATGCTCCCCTCGGGGGGTAGATTTTTTACTCTGGACATATATATATATATATATATGTGTATGTGTGTGTGTGTGTGTGTGTGTGTGTGTGTGTGTGTGTGTGTGTGTATGTATGGACTCGTCTCATGTCCACATTGACAGTGGGGCTACAATGTAACTTATAGATGCTAATTAATTAATACCTTTGACCCACCGAAGCACAAACACAACCCTCCAGATGTGTCTTGCAGTCTTTATTCTGACATAAAGTTGACGTTAGTAACATGAATGCTAAAACCCACTGAAAGACTAAAAGAAATACACCTGGGAAAGCTTCTGATAAAGATGAAATGAACCTCTGCCTGCACTAATATGGCGTACCCTGCACTGAAATGAACAAAAGCATGTAAAGTAGCATGTGGACTGATAGTGATATTCCTTGAAGCTGAGGGCAGGCGGAAAAAGACACTCCAAAAAACTCAGAAACGAAGAGATAACGTTCCCTCGATCCACTTCCCACCGCTCCTGATGCATTTGCCCTCTCACTCACTGTAATTGCAATACAATGATGTCAGAATGACAGGTGAGACAGAATGTGAGACAACGTTGAATAAGCGGTATCAAGAGCACAAAAACGTATCTGAGACACTCTATGGGGTGTCAATTTAATCATGCTTAAACCAGGTATCACCTTCCTTTAAGAATCTACCATTGACAAAGAATACTGCATACTGCGTTGCAGCGAGCAGCGCTGTATGCAGATAAGTGTCAGACGCTGATAAGGTATCTGTGACGGACACACACACGAACTACACTTCCCAGGCAGTGACTGACAGATGCTCAAGTACTGGCTGTGATCAAGCTCTGCACCAACCAAAGTCATGGAAAATGTGGTTGGAGTTCTTGTAAAAAAAAAAAACTTCATCATTCATTATGAGGATGCCGGATGAACATTCAATACAGTGTGAAGGGTGAAGTGAGGATGACTTTCCTTGGACTCTGTTACATCTGCCGCACGTGGAAAGCTGAACTGAGCAATAGTGCAGTTCCTCCACTCCTCACACTCCCTCTTCCACCTATCATAACACTCCCCCCCACCCCCACCTCTGGCCCCACAGTCCTTGCAGGCGGACAAGAAATAATTCATACGGCTTCCCACACAGGAGTGGGTGTCCTGTATCGGCCTGTCTGCTCCACTGCCTGTCTGTTATCACCTGCGATTGAAGTAATCCACGGGACTATTGTACCTCAGCTTATTGTACAGGAGAATATAGCAACTGCTCCTCCGCCGTTACAGTGAATCATACTTCAGGAAAGCTGACACCTACCCGACTGATACACTCTCAGCACGCAGGAGACAAGGGCTGCTGTGTGTGTGTGTGTGTGTGTGTGTGTGTGTGTGTGTGTGTGTGTGTGTGTGTGTGTGTGTGTGTGTGTGTGTGTGTGTGTGTGTGTGTGTTTAACTGCATATAGTTTTACGTATGAATTACCTTGTTTTGTACAGTGTGTTAAAAAATGTGACAACCATCAAAATATTTAATGAATAAGACAAAATCTTTACATGGTGGGGAATGTTTATGAAGCTTGTAAAACTTCCAGCAGACTGTAATCAGTGAAATGTATATTCTGGTATGTCATCTGAGTCTTACAATAAACTATGAAATGACATGGAAACTTTATCTATTTATTTTCGTTTGTAAATTTCCCATTTTTAAATTAAAACAAAAATAACAGCGCTGACTTTTTTTGTCTTACTGAATTTTAGATATAAAATATATAAAAACAACCCTGTATAGCCAGATAAATAGTTTTGACTGATGAAATTTTGAGACCTGCGCACCACCCAAATAATCAAAAATAAGAAAAAAAAATATAAAACAATAATAAATAAATATTTCACATGTCAGGCTTCACTCATAAAGTTGTATGATATCTGTTAAATGTCAACAAAAAGCAGGTGGGATCAAAAATGCCAGTTCCAGTGTCAGTTGTTGTTATTATTTATTTCTTTCAGAACCCAGTCTGAAAAAAAGAAGATAATTTTCTTGCCATTCTGAGCTAAACTCTTCCATCTATCCATTCATCCATTTTCTATACCACTTTTAATCCTGTACGGGGTCTCGGGGGTCTGTCGGAGCCTATCCCAGCTCATATGGGCGAGGGGCAGGGGTCCAACCTGGACAGGTTGCAGTCTTGGGTTTAAACCAATTGAGAGAAATGCGTTAAAAAGATAGAAGAACACAGATTTTCCTCGTAGACTTGCTTTAAACCCCGGTTGTCTGTTGTTGGATGTAAAGCTGCAGTCCTGCGGTGAATATTTCTGGTGTGGATTTGGCTTTGTGGTTATTTGTGGTTTATTTTAACAAGAAAACACTCAGAAACACATGCTTATGAGCACAAACCAATAGACTACATGTTTTGTGAAACTAGGAGGATTTCACAGTTTTATACATTTAACTATTTTCTTTAAGTCAAAACATATATTGGTACATGTCCAGTTAGCATGTTCAGTTTCAAGAGAATAAAAAAGTGTTATAATCCCTTTAGAGCCCAGACAATGATAGAAAAAAAAACAACAACAAACCTGACACCCCTGCAATAAAACAGCATCTGAAGAACTTAATAATTCAACATACTAAGTTGCAAACTCACACAAATATCCATGCTCCCAAAGCTTCTCATGTTGCCACGGGGCCAGAGAATGCATTGTACGGGGAATTGTCAACATTCCCATGATGAGCCTGCAAGCCCTGTGGTCCAGGGAGGTGTCGAAATGAGGTGGGGGCCAAAATTGATTGTAAATGCTGAATTATTCAACCAAGCCCTCCACCATTTGAGTGAGTTTCTTCGGTTACGTTCAGAAGAGCTTTCATAGCAAAACAGGAGAAGATAATCTTCCACAGGCCCCCATGGAGGCCCTGAACGCCTCTCATTAACGAGACAAAGCATCTACAGCCCAGACACTCAGATACCGACACACTGACACAAATTTACACACACAAGGAGAAATTCTGACACACAGAGACACAAATGCCCAAAGTGCCGCTTACACTGATGTCTCGTAGCTGTACGCATACGTTGGCGGGCTTCCAGATCGCAGAGACCCGCTACACAGGATTACAAAGAAGTGGAAACAATAAACAAGCGTGAAACAGTTCAATTATCCCATATTTGAGTTGTTTTAAAGTGCTACAAGTCCCTCAACACTAATCCCTTGGAATATTTAAAAAAGCTCAGGTAAGTGTTGCTACTTTGATATGCTCTGTTTATTCAAGTGTGACTGGGAAGCTCCTTATGTACTTAAAGAGGAAAGAAATTTCCAAAGAACAAACAATGACAATAAAAAAGAAACTAAGACAAATGAAAGCTAATCCTTGACAATAAAATAGTTATATATCTTCCAAAAATGCCATCGCATTGACATCATTTGTCTGGTCCCAAGATTCGAGGAGGTTCCTCGAAAAACAAATCATAATATCACCAAAACACCACAAACACGGCTCACGCTTTAATAATACATCGAGACAGTGATAAATAAAAGCAATTAAATGTAAAAATTTCAACTTGCCAGTGTTGTGAATCTGTTACTACAATTCAGCTTGACTTTGATTTAGACCCAATGACCTCATCACCCATAATAAACCCGTCTGTGCGCATTAACCAAAGACGGGGAGCAGGTGAGGCGCTCAGGAAGACTGTGATGTTCTCAACATGAAACAAAATGAGATCGCTGCGGATGCCAGAGATATGACTGCAGAACCCAAGGAAACTCTAGCTTAGTGGTGCAGGCCCTTTGGTCCTAGCTATCATTTAATGACTTGCTGAAATTTTAATTCTCTGATCACATTAAGTGCTTGTGGGAGAAAACAAAGTCTGCAGCACCGATCTTGGTGGTGTCATCTCTTTGCAAAGAGGGATACAAAGGTTCTTCGGTATAAGAATGCTCGCTGTGTTTTCACCAGTGGTGTCTTATAAAAGCTTAGGTTACATCTTTGCATAAGATCACGTGTGCGTGTGTGTGTGTGTGTGTGTGTGTGTGTGTGTGTGTGTGTGTGTGTGTGTGTGTGTGTGTGTGTAGGTGTGTGTGTGTGTTGGTGTGAGAGAGAGAGCTTATTTCACCATTCAGACGTTTAGAGAAGATATCTGGGCACAGAAAAGCAGCAGCAAAAACAAGAACGTCAAACAGCTGGCAGTTAACTACAATCATACTGTACTGGAGGTCATCGGTATTTTTCTGATGTTCTGTCTCGTTATGTTCATATTTGTGTACTTGTGGATTTGTGAAATATTACCAGTCGCAAATCCACAGTAACGTCCCAATTCAAAGTCCACATCTAACCAAGTATGGTCAAAATCCCTGGGATTATTCTTACGTCACCTATTTTATTGATGGTGCATCCAGAGAAGACCTGCATAGGCTTGAGACAGAAAAGTAGCCCAGAATGCATTTTCACCAGCGATCAGTGGTAAAGGTGGAGGAGAACACTCACAATTGAAAGACGCATCTCAGAAATGCCACTGTTGTTGTGTAATGGAGTATATTTAAAGATGTATTCAAAATGTATTTCTTATAAATTCCATTTATCAAAATAAAGCCCACGATATTTTTTTTTCAGGCTGGCAAAAAGGAAAGTTTGCTGCTGTTCCTCAAGCTAAACTCGTCAAATATAAACAACATCAACTAGACATGTGAAAACATGGTGTATTTGGTGTTTAGAAATGACAAATCAATCAGATCCCTCAGACTGCATGTTTGGTGGATATCTATTTGGTTTGAAGATGAAAAGCTTTTTTGTTATATCTCTAAGGCAATTGGTTTTGACATGAAACCCTACGCCCTCTATACTGTAACGTATAAATACTGAAAATAGAAGATTCCCAGCATAACCTGAAGTTTTTTTTTTGTTTTCCTTCACCAGCATCCCTGACAGTCCATATTTATTGATCCCTGGAAAAAAAGAAAAAGAAAAAAAGAAAAGAAAAGTAAACTCTGCCATAAAGGACTAAGCTCACTGACGGTGGGGTGTGAAAGAGCAGGACAGAAAAGTCCAGACAGTGATGGGTGCAGTTTGGTGACTGCGTGATGTATTGTAGTCTGTGTGAATGAGTGTATAAAGTGTTGTGTTGGAATAGAAGGACATTTAAACACGGGACAAAGTCTTTGTGTCAAAACTGGAGGGGGAGGGCAGTATAGATACATATAAATTACATAAAAAGGATATATACATATATACATATATATAATATATACATAATATATATACAAGAATCTTAAACTACTCATACTTTAACTGCTCATACATATTTAAGTATACCAATATAAAGTTGTACACATGCGTTTAACTACTATATAACCATATTAATGTGGGACAAAAACAAAAAATTGTGGAATTCTCAATAAAGACCATTGTGTAAACGTCCTACATTTATCATCTCTTTCAATATTATATATTGTGTTTTGTGTACTATATCACAGTGTGTGTATACCACACTAGTATACACTGGTACAGGTAGTGGGCTTTCATAAAACCAAAATGTGTGTTTTATGAATTTTTTTTTTCTTCTGCCCCATGTTTATTTCTTTGTTTGTATAAGTCTTGTGAGTGAGTGCTTTTAAAGGAACGTGGGGCATGCAGGGGTGAGCGTCCCAGCATGCCCCAGCTTTTCAAGTCAGTATGTATGTGTTTGTGTGTATGTATGGAGCGGGGGGATGGAGGAGGGAGGCAAATCAAGGGCAGCGGGCTCGTAGCGAGCCTGGGGCAGCTGCAGGTACCAGGTCACCAGTGCACGTCCCTACCACCAGGGACCCCCTGCGACAAGGGTCCCAGGACCCAGAGCAGCCGAAACACACCTTTAACTACGGCTCAAATACCCGGGATGGCCCCAGGGAACGCCACCGGATGGGGGCGTGCAGGACCGCCACTGACCATATTATATACATACGTTATATGTTATATGTATATAATATATATATATATATATATATATATATATATATATATATATATATATATATATATATATATATATATATATATATATATATATATATATATATATATATATGTAGCACTTCAATTCCCGGCCCGGTGGGTCTTTCTGTGTGGAGTTTGCATGTTCTCCCCGTGCTTGCGTGGGTTCTCTCCGGGTACTCCGGCTTCCTCCCACAGTCCAAAAACATGCAGGGTAGGTTAATTGATGATTCTAAATTCTCCCTAGGTGTGAATGTGAGTGTGATTGGTTGTTTATCTTGTATGTGGCCCTGGACAGGGCTCCGACAGACCCCCGTGACCCGGAAACGGATAAAGCAGGGGATAGATAATGGATGGATGGATGGATATATATATATATATATATATATATATGTATATATATAATATAATAAAGATATGTCAACTGGTCTTGTTAGACAATTTGTATCAGTGTGAGAGTGGCACTTCTTAAGCAAATCAAACTGCACATTTTGAGCATGAAATCAAAATGAGTTCTTATCCACACACCAATTTGCAGTACACTGGATTATCGGTCCAGGTCATCCAGATACACAGCCCTTTCAACAGACATCTGACCTCATCCGTAATCACAGGTCAAGCATTATGGAAATGGATTTGTGTTTGTTGAACAGGGTCAGTCATCTGTCAATATTTTTGATGCTTGATCATTTAGACTCTCTTGTTTAGCTTCATAGTGACAGCTGCCAACTCAAATATAAACAAAGCAGAGACCTCGCTATCCTCTGGCGACTCGATGAAAGTGAAATCCGCTGAGTTCTTAAGTTCAGGATATGTCATCGTTTTAGGGAAATAATTTTTTTCTTTCCACAGCCCAGTAGATACAAGTTTTATTCTGTTTTTAACCCTCTGGGAAGCCAAAGGTGATGTTTTCTTGAGAGGATTGTGTAAATAAAGGCTACACTAGGAGATGACCCCTCTCAGCAGAGCATTATGGGAAGAGCCCACACAAGACGTCGATCATGACACTAGAAGGTTAAATATGGACATCAAGCTTTTGTCAGACTTCCTTCTGACCTTTTAACTACATTTTGATGATAGAAAGCTCTGCCACAAAAAAAAAGTATTTCTTGTAGCACGCTGGGATCATCGCTCGTGTGAAAGCCAGTGAGCAGTGGATGTTTGTAAATGTTTGACTGCAAAATTAAAAGAAATTTGATGTGTCTGTTGTTTATGAAGTTTAAACAAATATATATAACCATGCCATTTACAGTAAATCTACTCTGTGTACAATGCTTTGTTATTTGGATTACACTCATTATATCCCATAATTTGCATTTAGCGTTATTCTGTTGAATTACATGCTTTCAGATTCACACATTCTGGTGGCCAATTTGAGAAGGCACTGAACGGGAAATTGAAAAAATGATTTGAATGCAAAATTGGAACAGCTGTCTTATTTTTAAACCTGAAATGACAAAAATGATCTGTGGTTGTACTCTTCAACATAGTAGTACTTTCAGCAAAGTGAAAATTCCTGTATTTATGAGGTAGTGTTTACCATCTTAATTTGGTGCGCTCGCAAGATGGTAATTGCTAATTAGTGCAGAATGGAAGTACAGCTTTGGCTGATGGGAATGTAATTGAGTTTTCAGGTATTTGCTCATAAAGACTTATTACAGTTCGTCTGACATGCACTGGAAAAACTCTTTTTAAAGTTTTAAACCAATTTCCAGAGTTCACTTATATCAGTGCTGGATCGTCTAAGCAAAGGGATGAAAGTGTGGTGATTAAAAAAAAATACACACCAGTGGAAAACAACACTTGGGTTCAATCTGTGTGCTTCTCTTACATGTGAGGTTGGTGCACGTTGCATAGATTAGCTTGGCTTTGCACAAGTTGCACAAAAAGCCTTAAGGTAAAAACTTTTGAAACACAGTGTTTATGCTGCTTCATGGCCCAGCAGATGTCAGCTGACATCAAGGCTTTAGAAAAAGATCTTAAAATGGAGCACTGGAGCCCCTACAATTATTTTATAGAAACATAGCCACACATATTTAGGCCTTAAATACTTTAACCTAATTATACAACCCAATGTATTATCATGTATGGTTTTATTTCCACACTACAGCAGAAATGGACATTTTAATAAATCAGTTTAATATAAACATAAATGATGTCAAAACAAGAATGAAATAATATAATCAATGAAAAAGAAATGATGAATATCAAAACATAAACATTTGGAAACAATGACCTAGCTGCGCTGATCCACGTCAATATTCATCAAGGAAGTGGCCATCACTGGAAGGTAACATTCAGCCCTGTAGGTGGCAGTACTGCGACTTTCAGACAGTTTAATTGGTTATAAAAACACCCTTATCACTAAAACAACTGAGAATAGGTCATATATTGCTCTCGCTAAAGTTTTTATAACCATTACTTTATACCATTTGTTTTTAATGGTTTTTACACTTTTGTATGCCAGCTGTGTTATTGCCAGCTGTAAGTTTAGTAGACGTGAAAAGAAAACACACTACGCAAAGTTAAAGGGGCATTTTAAAATCAACTCTATCTTTATAAATGCGTCCTGGGACACTTTGCTGTCTCAAGTCTACACAAGCAGCACTGTTGCCTCACAGCAAGAAGGTTCCTGGTTCGATTCCCGGGCCTTTCTGTGTAGAGTTTGCATGTTCTCCCTTTGCGTTGCATGGGTTCTCTCCGGGTACTCCGGTTTCATTCCCACGGTCAAAAAACATGCATGGTAGGTTGATTGATGTTTCTAAATTGCCCATAGATGTGAGTGTGAGTGTGCATGGTTGTTTGTTTATGTATGTAGCCCTTTGATAAACTGGTGACCTGTTCAAGGGCTCCCCTACTTCTCACCTGTAATGACTCGGTATAAGCATGGATCGGGTATACCTGTAATGAGTCGGGTATAGAAAATGGATGGATGGAAGTCTACACACACCTCCACTGAACCTCCTTGATAAAATGGGTGCAGCGAGAACACATCCTGGTATTTCTTCTTTTCTTGGTTATCTTTCTTTAATATTTGAGCAGTACTTCAGCTGCAGATGATGATCACAAGAAGAAACACCTCCTTTTTTAAAACTGATACCAGGTTCTGTACTTAGAGTGCAGTATAGAGCATGTACTAAGCTTGGAGTTGTTAGTATGCAGTATGCGGTGGTGTAGTGCAGGGCATACTTAGGTAAAAGGAATATACCCGCTTATTTTTCAGTCAGCGGTGGGTATACCCACTTCTCCATCCCCTCTGATGCACATCCTTGAGTGGCGTCTGCAAGCTAAATGGCCCAATTTTCTGTCATAGGATGGTGAGGGCATGGCCCACGCTAAGCTGCCTCAATTTTGCTAGTGTGCTCGTTGCCTTCTGTGGTTATATTGGTTAGGTTTAGGCATGAGGACTGATGAGCCCATCACACGCAGACTAGGGCAAGTCATGCCTGAGATAACAAATAGTGCCTACTGTTGATTTTATTAGTTTCCTTTTACTTATTTGCTTTGATAGTATGTAATGAACTGGTTAGATGACGCTGCTATTGAATTAACGTCAACCAGCAGCTCAGCTAATGTTACCAATGCTACACCGGTGCTGTTAGCTGGCAGCTAACGTTGTCCAGTGTCAGGATCTGTCCGCCACTCCAGAAGCACAGGATACCAACAATGAAGGATGTGCCACCTCTTAGTCTGCAGCCTTTACAATGTCAGATGAAGATGTCAAGTAAGGTGGATGGGCCCTTTTATTTTCTTTTATTGTTGAACCGCGTAAATTATGTCAGTAACTTGTCTAGGCCCGACTCGACAGTCTATGCAGACGGATACTGATAAAGCCACAGTACACCATGTGTAATTAACTGTTTAGGGGGTAAACATAAAAATCAAATGGTGCAAATGTTTGGGTTAACTACTGTTTGCAAACAGCTGTTTATCAATTGCTACCCTTAAAAAAGGGCTTGAATTAAGAGTACACCCACATTTCTAGGGACTAATACACCACTGGTAGTATGCCAACATAAAGCTCAACACAACCCGAATCCAGTCACGTGATCAATCTGACCGGCTTCCGCTGCAGGCGTGCATGGAATTACTAGATATAGTCAGTTCCTCGCTAGAGTTTTTCCTAAGAGTAGCAAAATATCTAGAATATCTAGATACTTCTTGCTTTGTTCACATCCTGCATACTTTGTGTTCCATTTTGACAAAGAGAAAAGACTTATTATAATAATAAATATAACAATAAATGTGGAAGTATAGTGAGAAAAATCTGCAGCAAAGATTATTTCCAGTGAATCTTTCAGCCCGTATTCACTCCTGCATGCATGCCCAGTGATGGTTGCTGTTCATGGTGGTTATTGGGGCTGGAGTCCAAAGATTGGGAGATCTGGGAGCTTCATCTCCATGTTATGTCATATCCCGTCTGACTGGATTAACCGTGTTTCTTCATTTTCCATTACTGTAGTTGTATTCTAGCTTATTTCCTGTATTCTAGCAAAAGAAATTACACCAAACCACAAATTTCAACTATTTCATAGAAGCACAAGCTCAGGATCTTTGCATCGTCACATTCTCTGCACTAAGAGGAATGCTTATCTAATTTTATTTTGCCAGTTGTGATGAAACAAACGATAAACTATAACTATAAACTTTATAAACTATAAAGTTTGAATCTACATGAGAGTCGGCCAGGAAACATTATAGCCAGGTCAGGAACTTTTAAGTCTAGATTTGTCAGTAGTGCAGTAAAATACTCATCAACAACATCATTAATCAGAATTGTTACCTGTGACTCTGAAACTTTTAAATATTATCTGATAATAGTGTATTAACAAATAATAATACTTTTAAAAAAAGGTTAAATTGTAAAATCTTGATATCTTAACGTAAAAGAATAACTGGCAAATAGAGTTTTTAATTAGGTGACATGAACTCAATTCAGTTTACTTTTTTGTAACTGACTATTTAATAAATTGTAAAATGTTTAATTAGATCCACTCTATATAATGTTGGTGTACTTTTTTGAAATGTCAGTAGTACCTAGATGTGTCACATAAATAAATAAATGAAGGCAGAACACAAAATTTAACCCTGAATTTCTGTGGATAAAAAGATGAAAAAAGTATATTTAGTACTCAGTTTTGTCATTTGCACCTGAACTTAATTGAAAGCAATTAATTAATTTCCGTTATTGCAATCTGCCAATGTATTTCCCCCAAAACAAGCAGGGCCTATTTTTGAAAGATTAATTCTGAGGATGCATGACTGCAGACACCTCCAGCCTATTCAGGTTCACAATACCCTGCTTCATTCTCTTCTTCAACCACATGCCGCAGCTGACTTTGTACCTGCACAGCAATACAGACCCCGTTCAGAATGACTCTTTTGGTTGTTTTTTAAAAGGTGACAGAAATCTGAAGCTCTGGCTTGTAGGGATTTTTGACCTCGCAGTGGTATTATCTGATTACACTGCTGGCAGCTGAACAATACTACACCAGAGAGAAGCCAGGACAGACAGAGACATACTGTACACACATTCAAACAACTCAGCTGGTGAATGCCTTTCAGCTCATTCAAATGCAGCATGTGCAGTGTAACACAAATGGAAAGAGCCTGTGGTTTGTTGAAGTTTTAAAATATAGACAATTTCAAGTCTGCAAAAGGAGAAAGTACCTGGTACATCTGTTACCTCGGTTGGTACAGAGACCCAAAACAAAAACATCTGAATTCAAATTCAACAACACTTTATCCTTGAAGGGACATAAATTGATGAGGTATTAATCAGACTAGGAGGTAGAACTAAGGAAGGTATCTTCTTTCAGCTTCTGTTTTATTTTATATTTGCACATACACTCATACACATAGCAAGTGATTTTCTCACATATGAGAGGAAACCACTTGTAAAAGATTAAGACAGTTGACAAGTGTGTTAAATAAACACATTTAAAGCCAGGTTCAAAAACCAGTTTTGGTCTCCATAGCTAGATTTCTCATCTATGATGACTTTATGGGGAGTTCATTCTTATGTTCCTCTCATCGGACAAAGTAAAACAAAGCCTCAGATTTACGCATCATTAGGGGTGTAGCTTCTGATTAAAACGAGGGTGGATGGACATTTTTAGTCAGAATAAATGTAAGATCAGTTAGGTTCATAGGAGCTCTGTGTTGGGTGCTGAGTGAAAGGTGAGCGTGTTCAAGGTTCTTTACAGAACATTTGCCCATTTTTAACCAGGTTTGGGTAGAGTCAGCTGTGGCCAGTAAGTAATTATAAAGAGCACTGAAAGTTTGGCTTCAAACTGGCTCTTCAGAAAACCTGTGGGTGAAACGTCACACATGGTGTTTCACAGTTTTACAGTCTATGGTTTTCACTTAATTTTAATACACATTGTTATTTGTCACATGCAACAAAAATGGCCTTTTTACTGTATATTTAATTACCATGCATATATATACCCTTTACTTTATTACATCAGTACAGTACAGAATAATATGTAAGCAAATCTTTAATATAGCCATAATATTGTAGTACATATCTGTAAAGAACTGAAACAAAGAGATGCTTGTATTAAATCGAGTGCTGTTTCTTTTATTTGTGCCTTGAAAATAAGCTAATTGTCACTGAGTTGGCAGCTGAATAGCGTCAGAGGGTTTAATCTGACCACAATGACATGTTTGATTGGTCAGAGCAGAGGGTGGGGGGGCTGACCCTCTCTTGTGGCAGTGGAGAACAAACATAAATCTTCTTCAACAATCTATTTTCCATCATACTTATTCACAGGGGACATCTCAAAGTGGTCTTTACCCTTTCTGTCAATGGCTGCCCTCATCCATCAATTTCATAGAGAATTATACCCAGGATCGATGTAGTTCACTACCGCTGAGCATTTGTCGAGGGGTGGCGGCGGAGGTTACAGCAGGCGGGAGGGGGAGCCGGGTGTATGCGCCTGCTTGTTTTCAACAGTCTGATGGCTCCTTCTTCTTGGCCACCAGCTTGTGGTCTGATAACTCATTTACACCGTGCACTGAAAAGCAAACAATGTTTTCTTCTTCATTAAGGCCAGTTTTATTTGTAATCGAGAATGAGATGGGACACAGAAAGACTAACACATAAATGGAAGTGGATAAATGCAGGCCTTCTTACAATAATTATGCTCTCAGGATTTATTTTTTTTTATTAGCTTAAAAACACTGTCAGCTAAAGGATTTTTAGAATTGGTGAAGGTAATCCAAATTTGAGAGATCGAAAAAAAAAAAATGCTCTTTAACTTTTATTTATTTTATTCCTGTGGTCTTTGGAGTATTACGGTATGACCGAGACAGCCCAGCACACATTAAGAGGTTTGATTCATGAAAAAAAAACAAAAAAAAAACTATAAAATCAAGTCCCAACTGTGAACACAGGAAATGGATCTCTTGTACTCAAACACAACTTCAGCTTGAACAAACAAACATGTAGATGACAGTAAAGAGAAAAATCACTGCAATGGGCCAGTTGGTTGGCAGCAGTTGGCAGCATTGGTTGGCTTGGCTGTGAGTTACTTTGCTAAGCTGTGACAAGCTTAGCTATGGCTGACGTACCACATGCTAAGTCAAGGCATTTTTAGATTAGACCCCGTTACTTTGAAGAACTTGTGTCTAACGCATACTGGTGAGTGTAAATGCAAGGGCTGTTATTTCCTTCCCGGTGCCTGTACCGATCTGTGGAGAGGGTTGAGGAGTAAGGAGTAGCGGGTGCTACTGCGTAACATGTTTGGTTCGCTTCACCGACATTGGAAGACCTGGCTGATGCAGGGTTGGGTGCAGGAGATGGAGCGGGTGCCAGATTCATGCTACCCAAGTTAACCAACAGCTGTGATCAAAGTTGAACGTGACTGCAGTTTCACAACAAGCATTAGTTTAACTAATTCATACTTAAAAGGTCTGGAAACCAGAAGTACGCTGCAATGTCAACATTAGCCCTGTTGAATTTTATGTAAAAAAAACCTACTCACATTCACCAAAAAAACTAATTTATTCACAAATAAAAATATTGGAGATATATTGAATCTTGTTTTTATTAAAATATCTGAAAGGGAGCTAATGATGACTTTATTTCAACTCTCAGTGCTTTGTAGAGATTGTGTCTACACTTTTTAATCTTTACCTGTGTGTTTCAGAATTCTAAAACAATATATTTTGTTTCCAGACTGTGTACTGATCCTGATAAATAAATATTGCAATTTAAAGACATATATTTTTTTTTTTGTTGTTGTTGGATTTTAATTTGGTGGCAACACCCTGCATGAGGTTGAATGAGAGTAAATATTAAGGAAAAACATTGCATAGGATGAAATACATGTTTTGTTTTGTGAAAGTACTTGAGAAAATACCTGACAAAAGGAATTTCCAGTGTCCAGTTTAAGCAAACACACAGGAAAATAAAAACTGAGTTGTTAATTTGAATTTGTTTTGAGAGCACAGTAATTGAGCTCAAACTAACTTTCAGCTGCAGGTTAAACTACAGGTGCTATCATAGAACAGAATCTAAGGGGATTTCTTTTTCTAACATCATATAGGGGTTTAACGAGAAAAAAAAAATACACTTCCAAGTTCACAAGTGGTGCTACACACCCTGTTGAAGTGCTTCAGTTTGTCCTTGTAGTTGGCTTTTGTCAAAAGAGATGAATCAAAAAATGCAGTTTAATTTGAGAAGAATGACACATGTATAAGGTCTGTGAGCGGCAGAGAGCCGTCAACCTATTATGGAATATTAAGCAATACTATTACACTCCCTCTGACAAAGATATTCAGGCTATATAATGAAGCTATGAAGAGCTGTAGCACAATGCATGATTGTGCCCTTTGAAACATTAATGAATTAAATTAGAGCGTGGATGGGATCAAATTCATAAATCAAATTACAGTACCCTTCCTTCTGCATGCTTAAACAGTAAAGTACTCTTTGGAAGTTGCTTTCAAATTGCAGGGAGACTAAAGTAGATGAAGTAGGCATAATTATGTGTATCTTCTCACTCCAGCATTGTCTTCAATGAATTTTTTACAGCAGCGACCATTAGCTACAAACTAACGCTGGTTAAGCTGCTGCAAAACTAAATTATTAAATCTGTCAGCCAATATCTGATTACACCCTATCTGTATTACAGGCTTATCATACAGCGAGGGCCTTCTCAGCTGCTTGAGTTTTTAAGTTCAGTGCTTTTAATGCACATGCTACACAAAAGGTAAGCTGATGTCCGGTTAATTAAATGCGGTTGGTTGCTTTCCTTACAGGTGACTTCTTGTCATAACTGCATCATGTATGCAGGTATGAAATGTCAAGCAGGATGACGATGTTATTGAACACACAAAAAAAAACAACAATTTTATTTGTCAAAGTGCAAAAGGAAGACGAAGAATATTGAAGCAAAACTTGAAAATTTAAAACAGAACAAGGTAGAATTAAAAAAAAAACCTTCAAGCTCAAAGCTAAGTTGAGTTTTGAGCTTAAATTAACTCTTTTTTTTTTAAATTTTCTAACCTTTTTTTCTGAAGTGCATGTCCTTCTCCCACACACATTCACGTACACACACTTAAGACATTAAGTCCTCAACCTGGACTGCGTTTGTGAGGGATATTGGCATGTACACGAGATTGATGAAAATTAGTTCCAGAGCATTCATTTCCTCTAATACCAGTGAAAGAAGAGTGTGCACTCAGGAGATATTTGATCTGAATTAGGGAAACTGATGAAGCAATTGATTAATTGGAATTTAAGCCATCAGTCACTGGAGCCATCAGCAGCATCATTTACATTCCAAACAATCAGCTGATGGCCCAATAGGACACTGAGTATTAATACGAAAGAGTCAATGTGATACTGCCACGTTGCCACAAACCCTTATTGACAAGCACAATGACACTTTTAATCCCCACTTGATCAAATTGCATATATTTTGGGATTTCCACACCTATTCAATATATCTTATGAATTTTTAATCCTGTATGAGGATCAGGGGTTTAAGCGGCAGAAATGTATCTTTGTCAACAAAATGATTTTATACAGGAGAGAAACAAACACAGTGTGTACACACACACATATATATATATATATATATATATATATATATATATATATATATATATATATATATATATATATATATATATATAAATATACAACCATGGGAACCATGAGAAACATGACCCACCATGGAAACGAAGGTTGGAGGTAAAAATCAAGGTGGCACGGAGAGAAGTGAGTCAATTGACAGGGGCCCAGAAAGGTGCAATGAAAAGACCAGTACCCAAGAAGTACAACCAGATACCCATACCTGAAGCACTCGAAACTGCCAAACAAAGGCTCCAAGCCTTGGCTAGCCGCCTAAAGAGATACACTAGAGACAATGAAGCCAGACGAATAAACAGGCTGTTCGCAACTCAACCTGCAAAAGTGTATGCTCAATGGCAGGGTAATAACAACAGAGCAGACCCACCAAGGCTGGAAACTGAGAGGTACTGGAAGAGCATATGGGAGAAGGATGCAGCACACAACAGCAGTGCTCAATGGCTAGTCTCCCTAAGAGAGGAGCACAGCAACCTCCCTGAGCAGAAACCAGTCACCATCACAGTGGCAGACATCCAAGAAAGAGTCTCAGGTAGGAAAAACTGGACAGCACCGGGCCCAGACATGATCCAGGCCTACTGGCTAAAGAAACTCACAGCACTCCATGAGCGCCTGGCAGCACAAATGAACCAGCTGCTAAGAGATGGGACTCACCCAGAATGGCTAACCGAAGGGCGAACGATCCTGATCCTGAAGGATCCCACAAAGGGTGCAGCCCCATCTAACTACCGACCAATAACCTGCCTCTCCACAACATGGAAGCTCCTGTCAGGCATCATTGCGACTAAGATAAGCAGGCACATGGAGCAATACATGAGCAAAGCACAGAAGGGCATAGGCAGAGATACCAGAGGAGCCAAACACCAACTCCTGTTTGACAGAACAGTCGCCCAAGACTGCAAGTCCCGAAATACCAACCTGTGCACTGCCTGGATTGATTACAAGAAAGCCTACGACTCGATGCCACACACATGGATCACTGAGTGCTTGGAGATGTACAAGATCAACAGCACTCTAAGGGCCTTCATTGCAAACTCGATGGGCCTGTGGAAAACCACTCTCGAGGCAAATGGCAAGCCACTTGCCCAAGTGTCCATCAGATGTGGCATATACCAAGGAGATGCGCTGTCCCCACTGCTGTTCTGCATAGGTCTGAACCCCCTAAGCCAAATAATCAACAAGACTGGCTACGGATACCGCCTCAGGAATGGAGCTACGATCAGTCACCTCCTCTACATGGATGACATCAAGCTGTACGCTAAGAGCGAGCGGGACATAGACTCCCTGATCCACACCACCAGGATCTACAGCAACAACATCGGGATGTCATTCGGGCTTGAGAAATGTAGGAGGATGGTGACTAAAAGAGGCAAGGTAGTCCACACAGAAGGGGTCTCAGTCCCAGAAGGAACAATAGCAGACATTGAGGACAGTTACAAGTACCTTGGAATACCACAGGCAAATGGTAACCTCGAAGGGGCTACAAGGAAAATGGCAACAGCCAAATACCTCCAGCGAGTGAGGCAGGTCCTAAGAAGCCAGCTCAATGGCAAGAACAAGTCCCGGGCAATAAACAGCTACGCCCTGCCAGTGATCAGATACCCTGCAGGAATAATAAGGTGGCCAAAGGAAGAGATACAGACCACAGATGTTAAGACAAGGAAGCTCCTCACCATGCATGGTGGGTTCCACCCCAAATCCAGCACCCTGAGACTGTACGCAAGCTGTAAGGAAGGAGGCCGAGGACTAGTGAGTGTGAAAGCCACTATCCGGGACGAAACTGCCAAGCTCCATGAGTACATCAAGGACAAGGCCCAAACGGATGACGTACTCAGTGAATGCCTCAGACAATGGCAAGGTGAAGAGGTGCTGGAGGAGGAAGCATCATGGGAGGACAAGCCCCTACACGGGATGTACCATCGAACCATAACTGAAGTGGCTGATCTCAAGAAGTCCTACCAATGGCTAGAAAGAGCTGGCCTACAGGACAGCACAGAGGCACTCGTCCTGGCTGCACAGGAGCAGGCTCTGAACACCAGAGCAATAGAGGCCCAGATATACCACACCAGACAAGACCCAAGGTGTAGGTTGTGCAAAGAAGCACCGGAAACAATCCAGCACATAACTGCAGGGTGTAAGATGCTGGCAGGGAAAGCATACATGGAACGCCATAACCAAGTAGCGGGCATACTCTACAGAAACATCTGTGTGGAGTATGGGCTGGAAACCCCAAGGTCAAAATGGGAAACACCTCCCAAGGTGGTGGAAAATGACAGAGCAAAGCTCCTGTGGGACTTCAAGATACAGACAGACAGGATGGTGATGGCAAACCAACCAGACATCGTGGTGGTAGACAAAGGGCAGAGGAAAGCCGTGGTGGTGGATGTGGCAATACCAAGTGATGGTAACATCAGGCGAAAGGAACACGAGAAGCTTGAGAAATACCAAGGGCTTAGAGAGCAACTGGAGAAGGCCTGGAAGGTGAAGGTGACAGTAGTGCCCGTGGTGATCGGAGCACTCGGGGCAGTAACCCCCAAACTGGAAGAGTGGCTGCAGCAGATCCCCGGAACAACCTCAGACATCTCAGTCCAGAAAAGTGCGGTGTTAGGAACAGCAAAGATACTGCGCAGAACCCTCAAGCTCCCTGGCCTCTGGTAGAGGACCCGAGCTTAGAAGGGACACCACCCACGGAGGGTGAGGAACGAGTTTTTTTATATATATATATATATATATATATATATATATATATATATATATATATATATATATATATATATATATATATATATATATATAAAATACACAATTGGGGAATATTTACTGATTCTGGCAAAGTAAGGGTTATTGAAATCCAAGCGTATCCATATCTACCACATACTTTTTTTATTCCTCAATTTTTCATTAATCCCATTTTATTTGTGTTGCTCCAGAAACCAGCACAGGAAGTTCAGCAACCCCACCTTGAGGGTTCCTCTCCCTAGATTGTAGGTAGAGAATGGGCGGCATGTGAGCTGTTGGACTGTCTTCGCTATGTAGCTTTAGTAATAAGTTGGCAATATGGAGGAATTTTACAATGGAAAAGTTCACCACCAAAACGGTGTTCTTTGCTTAGGTTTCCAGAAGTGAATAAATGTTGCTAAATATAAAATAAACTGCAACCTTATTAAGCTTTAAGCTAATTGAGCTTAAGCTTAGTACCATCATGAGAAAGAGTACAGTAAGACTATTAATCCAAAGGGGATGATGGATGAAGCACAGAAGAAAACTTTGGAGTTTGCTTTTCTGAATGAACATAAATTTCTCCAAGAAAGCTAAAATGCAACAAATGATAGACAATGCCGAAGAACTGACCGATCTAGATGTCCAGCCCCTGTCCATGGTTGAAAAGGATGGATCTCATTGCTTGGTTTAACATTCGGAGCCACCGATTTAAAAAGAAAACCAACACACATTTTCCTTCTTCATTACACTCATATCAGATTGGTTCTTTGTACCAATCAAGCACTGATTTTATGTCCATTTTCTATTGTCCATTTGCATAGTTAATTCTGCTTTAGTCTATTTTTCTATTGCATTTATATAAAGAAACTATTCAAAAAGCAGCTGACTATGCTCTGTCAGGTCTGCATTCACAACTAAGAAGTCAAGTTAGGACAGCGTTATAAGTGCTAAGAAGCAAAGTGTCACATGAGGAGCCCACCCCCGCTGGTCAGTTGAAGAAGTGCAACTAAACTCACCTCCTGGTGCGTATCAAACTACCAAGGGCAATGTATCCCCTTGTAGGTGACATGATAAATGCTGATGTTTTAGTAATACAATTAACCTCTACACAAAATATGTTGTTGCAGGGGGCTTGTTGAAAAACACAGCCTATGATGTCACCACCAAAGGTCCTGTCTGCCAGGGGTCTAAGACGTGAAGGTTCATTTTAACATGTAACTTAACCAGATTAAATATAACCAATATGACAGCCTGCTGTAATCCTGAAGCAGTTTGGAAAATTGACACTTTTAAGCCTGAATCAACATTTCTGACAGAAACAATAAAGTCATGTAAAAGGAAATTCTGTTTATAAAAATGGGCATTCAAATGAAAAAAAACAAAAAAACAATAAAGAAACAACTGCGCAACAAAAGATCCCAGTGGATGAGTGCGCTGTGAGTCATGCTATGAACCACACGGAGGATATTCAAAACATGTAGCTGTCTCTATGTGGACTAGAAATAGTTTATGTTTGCATGCTTTGGCATGAATTACATGTCGGACTATATGATTCACAGAAAGGAGTGATTGTTCTTTCAAAGTGCCCATTACAGAGGCCTATCATTGCAACATCAAGCCCTCCTTCCCATTGACAGTGCTGACGTTTTCCCACTTGGCCTGAGACCCCTACTGACAGCAGTGCCAGTGACGCTTCCTTCCTCCCTCGTTCTCCCTCACACTCCTTCTCTGCCGCCGCTGCTCTCACATTGTTGGATTTTGCTGAAGAAGTTGATCATTAGTTGAAACAGCAGAGTGTAGTAATGAAATCTGCTGGCCACATCAATAGTGTTTACTGTTGCCAGTTTGCTTTGTGCAACGCTTTTTTTTTTTTTAAGTGAATTCCTTTGGTGTGCAGCAGTCAGCTACAGCTTCACTCTAATGACATTTGCCTTCACAGATGTTTGGTGTTGAACAAATGTCTATAATCTACTGTGCATAAACCCCATATCTGAAACTTTAACGAGCTTCTCATGATGTGACATTTAGATGGAGCATTTACTGTCACCTGCAAGTCTTCATAGAAAAGTTGAGAAGTTTTTTTTAAAATGCAACAAAAACCTAATTTGTAATCTGTTAATTACTTTTAACTGTAATTGAACACACTCCATTACAAAACAAATTATTTTTCAGTGGCCTCATTGACAAACCACACTGTAAAATAAAAACAAATTATAACACCTTTTCTTTAATTACAGTTTTTAATGGATTGGGAGCTGAGAATACTAATTGCAACAGTTTTGCAAAAGGAATCAATGTTTATTTATGTTTAATTTATGATTTTAGTTTCTCATGGTCTTTGCTGTCTGACTCTTCTCATCATGGGTCATTCGTTTCCAACAGGAATCATCTGTGGACTGCAGGCAGGCCAGTCAAGCACACACACACTCTCTGTCCGTGATGCCACGAGTTCTGGCATTGTCCTGCTGGAATGAATATGGACTCCCGGGGAAAAGACAATGCCTTGATGATACCATACAGCTCATCAAATTTCCAGTATCAGACATCAATGACACCTTGGCACGCATGCAAGTCACCCATGCCGCAGGCACCGATGCAGGTCCATACCTTCACAGGCACTGGTCTTTATCGGCTTTGTTACGTAGCGTTTAACTTCCGTTTTTTTCCAAAACTGAGCTGAAACACGAGCATTTACACACCTGTGTGTAGACAATGCTGAGGAGAAACAGTGGGACATTTTTGTTGTGCCTCTGTTCCACCTCGGGAGGTAACAACAGAGGCAAAACAAATGTGAGACAAGCTTTGTGTGTAAATGTTCGCCGGCAGCGGTAATGTCACTCAGATGATTTCGCCACACTGGCAAACTGTGCGTAGCCGCACGCTGATGTGATGCTGGGCCACCTCTGATCAGTCCGTGTGATTTTTTTTTTAAGGTAATAGCCGAGGTTTAACGAAGGTGGCTTTTATGTGCTGGTATGGTGCAACTATTGTGTGTCACTGGTGCAGCGGTTACTCGTGTTGAGTGGCAATCATCTTACTCCTGAGCCCATGCGGCTAAAGTAATAATGGTGGCATGAGGCCTCAAATGATAAGAGTATTCAAGAGTGGTTTCCATCCTTGTTCCATTAAATCCTGGGATTTCCCAGGTTCCTTGAATCCTATTATGCACTATATATGATGATACTTTGTGAATTTTTTCACTGTACACTTCCTGTCAAAGGTTTGGACACAGTTTTCCAGTCCTTTAAAATGGGAAATTGTGTCCATATGTTTGACTGGTAGTGTATATGGATGACATCCACATCCTTGCTTGGAGAGACTAACCCTTTGGCGGATGCTCCTTCTGTATACCCAAGCCTGGCACCATTACCTATCACCAATTCATCTGACTGTAGCTACTTTCTTTGCCTGTCTTCAAACTTTTTTGAGCCTTTCGTTAGCATCAAATTCTAATACTCCAAATTAGAAAAAAAAAAAAAAAAAGGTCTGGATGGATAATGATGGATTACTGTCAATTAAAGCACAATTTTGTGGTTAGTTACCCTCAGGGCTGATTGACGAGGTGAAGTGCTCTGACTATGTTCTTTTCTCCCATCGTAAAAGCTGTAATTAAACAGCCAGGGAGCTAAGTTACAGAGAAACAGTCAGCAAGAACCATAGTAGACAGACTGGACTGCCACCACAGCAGAAGGCCCACTCACTCCATTTGTTTTCTTACACGGGTGTCAAAACACCCCCTGGTCTGCCTCCCGTCATGTCCCCTGTTCAGAAATAGGAAGTGAACCACTGAAAGGAAAGATTAAAGTTTTCTAGAAGCACTGTTGGCAGCTGCACATGCCCTACAGATAAACTTTATCCGGCCGTATGTGCAAAACTTTGCTGGAGTCATTCGTCATCTTCGGAAGCAATACATTTCCAAACAGCTCTGATTTTGGACGGGAACATGAGACTGGCCACCTCATGGTGGCTTGCTGGCTGTCCACAGTTTTGCTTCAGGGGGAAGGGGTTCTGAATTATGCCAGGTGTGCTCCAACAAGGGGGAAAAAAGAAAAGAACCCTCATTCATGTTTGTGTTTTGTGATGTTTCATCTCACCCACGAGTTTTCCTATCCCAAAAGTTTAGTTTTGTTGTCATGTAAGGACATTTTTCACATCCCATTGTACCGACTCTACGAAGTACAAATACACATGTGCTCTTATGCACTCAGTGCCTTCAAAATGCTGTTAAACACCAAGGTGTACTATAGGCTTAGTGCCATATAAAGTAAGATTTGAAAATAGGGTGTAAACAATATTTTCTCTATTTTCAAACACATAGACACCATATTTGACAGTAATGACCCATCACACACGGCAGAATATTGTTCGGATTATCTAGGCAGAATTCAGTATTCATGGAGAAAGGAGTTTGACCAAATCTGAGAGTGTTGTGTTAAAATGTTTGTAATAATTTAATGTGACATGCAGGTGAAGGTTAAATGTGTCTGAACAAGATAATTACTGGGGGACCTGGTCTGCACAGGTAGGCTTGACTTAAAAGGCTGCTTTAGATATTTATATCTGAGATCACTTAGTCCAACAACAAATCAGAAAAAAGATACAGATTGGTCTCACTATAATTTACATTTCTACTGTGTGATAGATTCTTCTGAGCCCAAGACGTATGTATCGCCTCTGCACCAGAGGTGGCAAGAGAGCTCACATTCTATACTGAGGTAGAAGTACAGATACTGAGCGTACTGGTAAAAGTAAAGGTACCTGTTCAACTTCTTTACTCAGCTGAAAGTAGGAAAGTATGTAGCATGAATTGCAGTCAAGTAAAAAAATAAAAAGCAAACATTTTGTTTGCCATCAATGATACACAACATCTTTTAAAAATTCTGCAAAATAAAAATAGTTTGAGACAAAATCTGGAAATTCTTGTTCTTTAATAAACCTGCGCAGTGAACAAAATCAGTGGACACGGTCTGTTTTCCGTGTTAAATATAATCAAGACTGAACTGAGCAGAGTTCCTGCGTGAGCTCCGGGATCCGTTTGAACAGCTTCGGCGTTCTCAGGACTTCATTTAGCTTTATTCACTTCAAACAGAACATTTTCTCTCTCTCATACCCTGTACACGCCTACATCTTTTACGTTGTGTCGTCATCCATGGAGGTTGAAAAGGCTGTTTGGAGACTTTTGTGTTTAAATGTTTGTTAAACAAATACTTAAATAACGTACAGACACCTGAAAAATGTTCTTAACTACAGAAATGAAGTTGTTGTATTTGGTTACTTCCCACCTCTGCTCTCCACAAGGATCAAATTGTAGTTTTACGCAGCATCTATGAACATAGTTCGATATTGTTTTCATAGTTTTTTAACCACAATTTCCCAAAATATTTCTTGTTTTTATTGTATATTTTCCAATTTGTTTGGACTTTTTGGGGCATCCCCAGTGAGTTTATATCTCCCAAACAATTTGGGATGGTGTTGGAATGTGCTGTATCCCTGAAACGGTCATTTTAAAAAAACGAATCTAGACAAAACACTATAATAATCAGGTTTTTACAGCAGAAGAAAGAAAATTTTGACAACGAATTTTATAAAATGCCTTTGAAGCTGAGTCCAGCCTTGGGACCAAATCTCAAGCGATCTTCAAGCGAGCTGCTCTTGCACGAGGCCCATGGTGTCTGAGAACATATGTATAAAGTTTCAACAGTCACAATAAATTACTGTTTCAATCCGCTTCACCCTCATCTGCGCACACACACAAGAAGACACCCACAAATGAACATGCATATACACATCCTGACAATCGAGGCCTCTGTGCCAGCTAGCCATCTGGTCAAAACATGATCATCATATGCAATCTGCCCACCCAGGCTGGCACTGATTCACGATGCCAACACTCCAATTACCCTCATCCTGCCAACAGTACAGCAGAAAACCAAACAGCACACACTCTCCACAATGGGACCCACCTGTGCAGGGGTGGAGCAGTTGCCAGACAGAGTGCTCCGGAGAGGTCAGCATCATAGAAATTAAAATGCTCGCCTCTGCTATTAGACCAATTTAGAAACATAGAGTAAGACTTGATCAGCTTTTTATGCTGGGAAACCAAAAAGTCAAATTATGTTAGGCGAGTGGGTGGACGTATCACACCGAATCATCTGCCAACATTAAAAGGACATCGTTGAATGATCAGTTAGCAAAAAATAGCCAGCAACGCAGCCAAGTCGCACATGTGGTTGTTGATGCAGGCATCAATAAGGAGAAATGGCACAAATTTAAAAGCATCACATGGAGCCAAATATGAAATGAAGATCTAAATTTTATTAATGATAAATTTAGCCTCATCAGATAGGCTTGACCACTACTTCTTTGGCCTAAATCTGCAGATAAGCCCACCGGCTCAACCGATCCATCTCTCAGCCCATCTCCCTTTTCTTAATTTTAATTTTCCCTTTCCTAACCCATGCTAATTCATCCCCTCTGCTGTATGATCCATGGACCAGAGGCCCCAGCAGTGCAGAGTGCCAGGAAGGGTCACTGTCAATTATATCCATTTAATACCCACTTATGTCTGCAACGACGTCTTCCTCCCAGGGTCACGCAGACTTCACCCTGCACTTTATCCAATAATCTCGCAGAATATAGGCTTGGATATTCCTAAAGATCAATGTCATTAACAGGGAGACACAGAATGCATTTGATTATGGATGTAATTAGTACAGGCTTGAGGGGGCTTGCTCTTATGCACAGAGAGGCAAAATCCATTTAGTATCAAAATTGCCTTAAAAATGGACACCACTCTGAGATCATTTTTGCAACTGATGACCACCATAATGCAGTTAGTATCACTAATGACAGGGAATTAGGACTCATATACATAATGCTGAAGTCTAACTTTGACAGATGGAGAAGAGCATTAAGTGTGGCTGAAAGCAAGTCGTGCCCCAAGTTGGAGCGACAGGGTTCACTTTACCAACGCCAGTCGCCCTGGAGGATGTTGGATTGGGTGCTCGGCGCTTCTGTGCCAATTTACCTACTAGGCAAGCGTCTCGGAGGACCTGTGAAAGGTGAAACTGAGGATGCTGCATTAAGAGGATGAGCTTTTATAAATTCTGTCACGAGGCTGGAGAATATCAGAGCGAGGGTCACTTTACAGCCCAGCTGAGCAGAAACGTCTAGTCCTCTCTCCTCTGTGAGACAAGGCTCATTTTAAACTCTGTGCCCGGCTGACTTTATCGCTGCAGTCATTGGATCACTCTTCCCTGATGCTTTTCTATCTTTTCTTCATCTCTGGCTTTGCGTCCGCCAAATTTTTCAACATCACTCGCATATCCAGAGATGTTGCTGCCCATCAGCAATACAGTTTCAACATACAACCGTCAGCTTGGAAACATCCCAGTTCTGATTGAAGTGGCCATAATGCACTGGTGAAACTTAAATCTGCCCTAGACATCAATTAAAGATTAAAGTTTCTCTCAGTCACATTAGGTGCTGCGGTTCTCTCGTATCGTAGATGCATCGCACCAACTCTTCAGTGAGAGCAGCGCTGGCTTCCAGTAGAAACCTGTTGGATATAAAAGGGAACAGGCAAAATGACAGGACAGAGGAGAGATTGTGCAGCTTGTATTGGATTGCAGGGCCCTGAAACTCAAGCCTGCGTGGTAACAGAGCACAGCCACTTAAGATGGAGCGATAACCATGATGATGCACGGTTTAATTTTTTATATAATATCATCAACAGGTCATGCTTTTGGAAGAGAAGAGAAGGGAATGGCAGTTAAAGCTCTAAAGAAACTAAGAATAAACTGGTGGAAACTAGACATTCACTAAAAGTGATAGATATCTTTCTGGTTTTACTTAATAGCAGCTTCTAAGGTAACTACCAACCTCTCCCCAGCATGCACGGCATAAATGTGATCTTGTAACACCTTGTAATGTGTTAATTATAGGCACCAACAACTGATAACATGTGTGCTTTGCATGTTAACAAAACCTCCCATACTTCATCAAGCATCTCATGATACACAATTACAGGCCTCCGCGTATGCAGCGTAGATTAGAGGACCCTATCAAATGAGGAAGACCGCTGCCTCATGTCTATCTGATTTTATTTTATAGCATGCTCAAACAGCTTAAATGCACACATGTTAGAAAAACCTTCTCTGTTTTCCATCAAGCTGCTGCGTAGTGGCAATGTTAAATGTAGGTGGTAAGCTCATATATCTAATTATACAATAGCCAAACATTTTTTGTTAATGAAATGGAAGGAGTGTAATTGAAAACTTCAGCATAATTATTGCTTGGCAAGTTGCTTGCTTTGGAAAATTGCACGTGCAGGAAAAGGTCTCGGCAGGGGGGACTCCTGACTTATGAATCGAGCCATTTCAAAAATCTCTACACAGGGCCACATGTGCATATGCTCTCGCACGTTATAATCATTATAATCTTGGTAAAACAGGCAGTAAGCATGGCAAAATGACTTCCAGGATGAAAAAGAAAGAAGATTGCTCAACATCCATACTTTATACTCTGATTAAAAAGACAGGATTATCTCATTTGCTTAAAAAACAAAATCTAAATTATGCCTTTCAGTATATTTTTTTTTATTAAGTAAATAGGTTGAAAAAGGGTGAGAATGTGAGTAATTTGGGACATCACCTCATAGGTCTTTCTCTAAAGAAACCAGAGCAGCCAAGACACACAAAGCCGGGTCAGAGTGGCTTGGCAGGCGCACTAACAATGTTTGTCACAACTGCTGTCTTTCCATCTCAAGCTCAAATGAGAGAAGTCAGAGAAATATGGGATTACCATGAGTTATTTATGACGCTGAAACCCAAGAGCCCTCTTTATGAAATCATTTCTGCTGATTGGGGCTGTTTGTTTTTTTTTCTTTTTTTTCTTTTTCTTCTTCTTCTGCAGAGCATCTGATATGATTTCAAATGAGCTGACATCAAAGTGGCTCGTGTAAAGTACGAGTATTTTTGCACACGTTCAATCAAAATACAGATCTTTGTCTGCGTTATGCAGATTGACATGAGCAGAGTGTTGTGAAACAGATACTTTGGCTTTCATAGATTTTTCTGTTTAACGATGCAGCAAAATGAGAAAGAAAAGCGCATAGCGTTTATTCTGGAAAGTCTCTTATCCTGGTACAGTGAAAAACTGAAAAAAGAGACAAAGAGAATGGACATTTTTAGTGAATTCACTTGAATTCTCTCGTTACTTTTAAATAATTTTAATATATCACCAAGACATTGGGAACATGAAGGCCACCTAGAGGAAAGATTCAATTTTGACTTATAGGACTAAAGTTATACTTTTTTTTGAGGATGAATTTGTAATATTTCCAGAATTAAAATCGTAAATTGAAAAAAAAAAATATGTATTTATTGGAAAAGTTAAACATTTCTGGAAAAAATGTTTATTTGTATAAAGTCACATTTTCATGAGATAAACTTTGTAACCAAAATCTAAAGAACTTTATATCTGCAAATCCCCAAACTGTTTGGCTCTTTCCTCAGCACGTCCTCAAGCCTTCCACTTGCTTCAAAGTTGAGAGAGATATTGGCAAATCTCCCTCTTCTGGTGTTTTTTGTTTTATTTTAGTTAGTATTATAGTTTATTATAGTTTAGTTTAGAGTATTATAAACCCAGCGTGTCTTTTAAATATTTGACTTCTGGTGGAATTTAAAGAGAACTTGCACGTTCCGTTGGCAAACTGATGCGGCTCAGCCACGACAGTCCATATAGACGTTTTGATAAAACATGCGACGTGAAAATTACCTTGGTTTGTGTGTAGGGACCCTATTCACACTGTCTCTTATGTGGAATGACAATCTGAGTCTTGTCATAGGCTTAAAATAGGTATTTATTTTGACAACGGCCTATTAAATTTGAGGATTTACAGAAGGTGTTTGACTGAGTTGCTTCAGTAGTAAAAGAAACTGAGTTCGCTGCTAAAGGGCCATTCAGTCTTTATACAAAATGAGTGCATTTTTGTTCCACATTACCAGTAATAATTCTGATTTGTTCCAGGTGGAAGTTAAACTGTGTTACAGATTCTGTTTGTAACTTTTATGGACAGAATTTTTGGTGCAGCCAAAGGGGGGAGAGGGTCCAGTTTGATGGCCTAGGAGTTCATCTCTGCTTGATGATGTGTTGATGTGTTTCTACTGCTGTCATCAAGCTGTCATAAAGCCAAGACCTTCAGCAGTTGCTAGAGTGGATGGCAGCTGGGTAGCAGGGATGAAAATCAATACCTCCAAATCTAAAATCATGGTTTGCCAAAAGGCAAAGCTATCTGTTAACTGGTCGTTCTGCGTTCCTGCCCTTACCTGTGGTCTGGAACTGTAGGTAGTGACCGAAAGAACAAGTACAAGAGCTAAAATGAGGCTCTTCCTCCGTTGCTGCTGCTCAACAATGAGAGAAGCCACCTCAGTTGGTTCAAGCATCTAGTTAGGACACACCATGGACACCTCCCTCAAGATGTGTTTTGTGCATGTCCAACTGGGAGGAAGCCCCAGGATGGATCCTGGACGCTGGTGACAGTTTGTTCTCACAGAAAGGCCAGAGGAGGTAGCTGGGAGAGAGAGGTATGGGCCTCCCTGAGTCCGAAACTTAGACAAGCAGTAGTAAATGGTTGGACGGATGGATGGATGGATGGCCTATTGTCCCCAGGACTAACATCTATTGCCATTTTGCTCCAAACCCATATTCCATTCAAACTGCTTCAGTTCTTGTCCTTTTGGTGCCAAATGAAAATTGACACTCCTTATCTAATAATAGACCTAGGGTTGTTTTAACTTGCAAAAGTTCTCTTGAAATTCATGTTGCAAAAGAAAATGGTGTTTTTCAGTAACAGTTCTACACGCTCAGTAGAAAACCTACACTAAGAAGAGAAATACACAGGAACTCAATCAGTGGCAGCTCGTAGTTAATGAACTTTCTGACCTTTACGAAAATGTACACTGCTTAACAAGATTCTGAGTATTAAATAATTCAGGTAGAGTAAGGGAGAAGCTTAGAGGACCATCTCTCACCCAGTATAGTCAAAAATATAATTCTGTCCAAAAATAAGGCATGACATTTCACTTGGGACAATGAAAAACAAAAAGGCGAAATTTAATTAAAGTAAAAAAAACAAAGCTCTTTGGTGATATGTCTATTTTGTATACAAACCAAGACCTGCAGCATTTAAAATCTGTAGCAATGAATGCTGTGGTCACTAATGTGAATTTATGTGCATGGATGTCATTGAGGAACATATTTGGAAGAAGTTGTTGCAGGGAGTGGAGAGAAGATACTGCAGTAGCTTGAGCTGCCATTGAGAGCTTCTGAATGGAAGATCATGGGTGCATTATTGATGAGTCTGAGTTTGAGTTTCAGCTCCAGAGGAAATGATAAGATGTAATGCAATGGTCGACTGTGATCACGGACAGCTTTGTCCTACATATTGTGTCACCGGGTGCTTAGATGGGGTAACTGCTGGTACGTTTGGGCTTTTAGTGTAGTTTTTTAGACTATGGTGAGTATTGTAAATACAGCCTCATTTCCAGAAGGTTGGAATGCTGTGTAAGATGTAAATAATAATAATTTACAAAAAAGAATGGCAGTGGTTTTCAGAATAATTGTTCAACAGCATAAAACTATGAAGACTTTGAATATCGCATCATCTGCAGTACATAAATTCATCAAAAGAGAGAATCTGAAGAAAGTCTCTGTGCAGATGAGACGAGGTGATACCTGTGATCTGTGGGCGAGATATGCTCCCATCCAGATATTCTTTTACAGGCAAGGCCTCGCATCCTTCAGCAAGGCAATGCTAAACAACATACTGTGTTGATTTTAAAGTCATGGCTTCATAGCACAAGAGCCTGGGTGGTGAAGTGACCTGACTTTCACCAAGTGTTAACATCTTTCATGACATAAAACATATGAAACAGAAGACACAGGACTGCTGAGCAGCTCAACTCCTGTATGGGACTATAATCCCACTAGGACAACATTCCTCTCCTGCACAGCAACGACTGGTCACATACGGACCGCTGGTTAAAGAATAACAGTCCTTTTTTTTTTTACTGTGGTACATTTCCTCAGTTTAAACATTTGATGTGTTTTTCATGTCCTTTTGATAATAAAATTATAGGCCTATTAGATTTACAAATAATTACATTGTTTTTTTTTACACTTTACACACCATCACAACTTTATTAGAGAAAGAGTTGTAAATAGTATTTTTGTTTGATGTGTTTTTTTTTTTTTTTTGTAACGTTATGTGGGCAACTTGCAGCCGTCATTATTGTCTTGTCAGCTTGTGTCATGCAGATATTTCTCATAAACAAAATGTGATTTTTGTGGCTTTGAGTTGAAAATGTTCATCTTTCTCAGATGCACATTATCATACAACATCATATATCATACATACATGTGAGCTTAACTGAATATGTTGCTGAAATGAAATGAAATGAACGAGAAAAAACTGTTAAAGTGGAACCAGAGGAAAAATCTGCTCCCTCAGCCAACTTGATTATTACTGTTGTGCTTACTGTGTTTTTTGGGCCTGCACATGGAATCAATACCCCCAGGCAATTTTAACCGTGATCACTTTGGATGGATTATTGCTTTGCAGCAAGGCTTTTTCATTGATCCGCTCATCATGTCAATCACTGACAGTGACAACTCTGAACTCTTCAAATGCTACACATCAGCAAGAAACGCTGACAACCAGGCTACATCAAAAACGGCAAATGTGACGACGGCGTTGCAGGATCAGCTTTTATACTTTTTAACGTACTCATTAAAATAGGCTCAGTCCAACTTCAGTGCTCTGCATCATTCAGCTTTCTGTTTTACTTCTCTTCATCATATTTTTTTTTCAAAGAGGTTGTATACCAAATGTGTACAAAGAAAACTACACATAAACTACGAAAAGTCTACGATTTACGTTTACATCAGGAAACCGTGAATTGACTTCTATCTAAACTATGAACTTTAACTATCTTCGGAGGCAATGTGGTTATTGGCCCGTTAAGAAAAAAAGTAAACACAAATCTCAGATTAGTATCAAATTCAGCTGCTAACAGCAGCATGTCAGTTTATTCCTTCTTAGAGTAGGTACAGAACAAGACTCCTCCCTGCCATTGTTGTTTATAGCAACAAATACAAATGTGCAGGTTTGTAAGATTTGGCTTCATTAATTCTTGCACCCATATCAGAGTCTAAAATCTCATCTAATGAACAGCAGATAGCAGGAACTGGTTCAAATCAGTGTCAGGAAACCGGGACCGGCTGATGAAACACACAGCGAGTTGTAATATCCTCATTTTCTCCCAGCTGGAGCAGGCCAGAAGCATGTAAGTGATAGTGTCCACATGCATATTTTACATCACAGGCCAGGTGTAATGTTTCAGCACTTGCAAAGGAGCTGAGCAGATTTGATAAAGTTCAGTTGTGACGTGTGTACGGAAGATCAAATATAGACTGAAGCTGCATTTAAATGTTGCCAAATCAAGTATTTTGAGCTTATGTCACATTGTTTTCACATTGTGTTTGGAAATTCTTTTCCTTTCTTTATTGTGATTTACTGATTCATGCTCCAGATCCCAAATACTGTTTTTCTTTTTTCTTTTTCCTGTTTTTTTTTTTTTTTCAATTGAGCATCCAAAAAAAAAAAAAAAACATAAATCAATTAAGATACATGTTGGATTTTTGGATAATAATCACATTGGTTTTTTCTTTTCTTCTAAAAGCCGAAGTAACCAGGGAATTAAAAAAATTCAAAGAGAATTAATGCTCAATCAGATTTTTACACCTCTTTAATTGGGCAAACAGTTCAAATATAAGGAGGAGGTGTGATTGAGAGTCCACTCTTTTAAACAGCTGCTGTGAACAGAACTGTAAAGGCATGGTTGAAAATATGCTTTTATACTGCTGTAAATCTCTTCAAAAGTTTTACTGAAGCATGCACACGCATTTCATTAAGAACAATATAAAAAAGCTCTCCTTAAATCTAAAAAGCCTTAATTTTATGTCTGTTTCAAGAGAGACCATACTCTATTTTTCCACCAACAGGCACAAACAGGTTCATTTTGTGTTCCAAGACACAAATCATGAACTTTGGTGAGACTGCGTTGACCTACAACACTGTTCAGATGTAATTTGCTATGTAAGATGAACATGGTTCACTGATTAATTTTATAACAACAGACATTGTCAGTTCTCGCAGTCACTAATCTCTTCTTTACGTGTAAAAGTTTTTTTGTAAATTCTACAAATACATTCCTACATGTTTTGTATTTTTTTTCACAAATTAAACATTGCATCCAAGCTGGAGAATGGCTTTACAAAACAAAAGGCCGATGAGCACATCAGGATGCACATAACAGCAGTACAATTACTGGCAACTCTATAGGCTCCATACAACAATAACACAGTTAAACCAGCCGACTCAGGCTGAAATCAGTCATTATTTATCATTGCATAACTCAATTGTAAATCCCCATTTTCTCATAATGGCCTCTGATAATGAGGAAGCTCTTCATGGTCACGTGACTCAAGTGGAGCCTAATCATTGGATTGTTACAGTAAGTCATGACAATTTATTGGCATGGAATTCCATAATGGCGCAGATCAATAACAACCCAGGAGGCTTTCCTCTCAGCTGGGTTTGACGTATGTGAATAAGCGTCGCTGAGAGGGAGCAGGTCTGCGAGAGGACCCTACGCCTCATTGAGCCAAGATATGTGAACAAGAGCAATATTCCTGGGAATAATCCCAAGAGGAAGCAAGCTTTAGAAACGGCACAAACCAGTAGAAAACTTTTCTGGTGGGGCGGTGGGCTTGAAAAGTCACAAAAACACTTTGAACCAACAATGCCTGTATGCTCTTGGAATAAAAGATACACTCAGGGCCTCCTTACCCCTCCTCCTCTGAGATATCTGTGTTGGGAATAATATAAGGCTTAAGGGAGCAGGTTGTGAGATAAAAGGCCACATCACAATGATGATCTCTATCGATCTGCAACCTTGGGAACACAGAGGAGGTCCGGCATTTGTCACGTCGAAGCTGAACCCAATAGCTGATACACAACGCACTCTGATGAATTGTCCCTGTTCGCCAAGTTTGTTTAATTGATGACATGTTCCCTTTCAGGTGGACCACCACTATGTTCCATGCATTCATTGATTTTCCAAAACACCCCCCACCTTTGCTCCCACTTCTTTTCCTTGCTTTCTTAAGGTGCCTTACTGAACAAAACAAACCTCAACAACAGGAACGCATTCCATTTGTACTCAGATGCTGGAATTTCCAAGTTCCAAATCAGAAGAATTAGCTGGAATTTCCCCTGAAGTGTGAATTCCATCTAGAAAGTTGGAGAACCCTCACATACATCGACTTTAGACTCTTACATGGCTGCTACTCGGATCAAGAAAGTAAACGCTCAGCTAATTTTACTGTTTATGGCAGTTCGTCATTAAATCATACACACAGTCGACGCTGTTCGTGCGCGCGACAAACCGGGAACAGGGTTTTCCTGAACTAGTCCTGTTAACAATGGCTGACGGCAACGATGGATAGTCTGACGTTTGTAAAGGTTCATTTTCCAACTTGCTAAATGGAAAGCAGTGGCGATAAAGACAAGTTTTTATAACCACTTACTACAGTTGATGACATTAAACTGAATATTAAAATGAATGTTGACATGAACTTGATCCAACAACCAACCTTTAGTAAGCAACACAGAATTATTTATGTCTTTACTGAACTATTAATGTTATTTCTGTTATTTCTCAAATTTTCATTGTACTGTGATGTCACAGCACGGATCAGAGTACATATATCCAGGTCCCACCTAAACCCCCATCACCCCGCATATGCTGCACCTTGGAAGTGGGTACTGTGAAGTATTAGAAGCGTTCCGCCCTGTAAAAGTCCAGCGATTGACTCCACGTCTTCAAACTGGCTGTTTTGAAAGGAGCTGTACAGACTTTGTTGAAAAGAGTGCTTGGTAACTGCATTTCTTTGGTATTTAAACCAAAGCATGTCACTGACATTTCATTAAGACCTCAGGAAAGATGTCAGTTGGTAAAAAAAAAAAGGTATAATATGTCTCCTTTAAATGCCCACCAGGCTAAAATGCACTGCGCCTCAGCAACTCTTAGTGGTCCATAGAGGAAATAAATTGAATTTGTAACCACATGATCCTATTTCAGGCGACCTGGAGTGTGTAACTTTGTCACCTTGAAGGTCTGCATGAAAACTTAGACTCGCTGGAGCAGCCAGGCAGCCAGTCAAGCGCTCGCTAGGCAGCTTTTAGACATCAAAGGGAAATTCCACCTTAGGAGAATCAGTATTTGCAGTGATATCCTTCAACCATCCACCAAAAACACTGATTACTTGTGATCATGCACACACACATGCACGTGCACCTTTCACACTCTCCTAACTTTGCAGTTTTTTTCTTCAAGCGGATGCACATGCGTCAGATGAGCGACAGCAGAATGAGCAGGAGACAAAATTTGTGGCATCCCTAAAGGGTTTGGAATTCAAAGAAATATAAAGGACGGCAAGCAAAGCACGTCAGCAAGCTATGGATCGACTCAATAGCTGAGACATGGAAGTAAAGAACAACAGAAACTGCACCAACAAAGGCAGAGAAATTGTGCAAAAAAGGAACACTTTTGGATTTAAAGCACCTATCTCAGACCCCACAGCCTTGAGAATGGGATTGGATTACTGTCGGTTAGATTTACTCCCAAGGCTCTTCACCACTACATCATCGTAGGGCCCCTCGCCTCTGGATCAATGGGGATATTTACTGCGTCTGTTTCAGGGAGACTTTCACAGTATGCAGGGCATTAAACAAACAGCCGACAGCCCCCGTCCCAATGATGGCCTGTCTCCTCACACCGTGGCGTGCCCAAATGTCACACATATTCACTTCAAACAGGTAGCGCACAAACACGCTCCAAGTGCAGATAAAGACAGGAAAAAACGTTATTTTCCCTGTGAGGTGAACAAAGAAGTCAGACACATTTATTTAAAAAAAAAAACAAAAAAAAAACAAGAAAAAACTAAAACAAGAAAAGTGAAAAAGCATGTCACGTTTACTTCGTTTACTTAGATAATTAGCGTTGTAACCCACTCTAAAATTATACTTGTTAAAACCTCCTTAAATGGACGGCCCAAATAATGCCCTGTCTGTACTCCCCTGGTTTCTATTAAAAGTTATTTAACAGTAAAATTAAATTACATGCACTTCAGACATGTCGGACATTCCATGGTATTGTATTGCTGAATGGAAAAATGTAATAAAATTGAAAGAGAAAAATCTGGAGAGCATGTTTTTCTATGGAAATAGCATTTATACAGTGTCATGCTTTCTGACCTCATGTAAACCTTGTTGAGCAGGAACGCCGTCATAACTGAAATGGGTCACAGTCACACAGCCTTCCCTCGCAAAGCGTATCCAACTAGCAACAGCCTATTGAATTATATTATAAATTTGAGAAGAATCACCGTTTAGAGCCTCAGACAACACTCTTCTCATGCATGTATGCTCCCTGTCTGCAAAATCATTCGCTAAATGCGAGCACATGAGTAAAAGAATGACTGGAATTTATTTTGTTTCCACTTAAATATGAGCAAAATGAGGCCTTCACAGAGGAAAAACAGTCAGTATGAAATTTCTTCATTACTTGATAATTCCACTGACTAAGCCTGGCTATCAGCTGACAACGCAATTGTCAAACAATGGGCTTATAAACGGCAGCGTGCATTAGCGGATCAGCCCGACAGAGCTCCTGAGGGCAAAGTTAACTCACATTCATCAACATGAAAAGTGATACCTGCATAAGAGTAAAGGGGGAACCAGCAGCAGAATAAACACTTTTAGCTCAGTGGTGAAAGCTGGACTTGGATGGACCAGCGCTGGCAGGGCTGCACAGACCGCAATCATACAGGTTGTTGCTCTTTATATTTATTCATCACTTCATCACCGCATCTGGATTTCCAGAAACAATTAGAAGCGTAATTGCATCAATTGCTTTAAATTACTGGATGTCTGAGAAATCAATTTTGAAATCCCCTCCGTTGACATATTTGATTTTATTTTTGCCTCCAAGAATGATTTGTTGTCTCGTTGAACAGAACGACTCTGGCGCGAGTTCAAAGCCTGTAATCTCACTCGTATTGCAAGGAATTCAAGATCTATGTTACATTAGTCACATTTGCCAGCTCATTTGCCACAGATAAGCATTAAAACACTCTTCTGCTCTCAGTGATTACATCAAGGCTTAACTTTCATCTTGCACCTGATGCGGCTGCACATTGTTCACAGCGGGGATATCTGTTTCTCCATCTCTAAGAAGATTCTGTGTTAATGTTTTTTTGTTGTTTTTTGTTACACTGTAGAAAGTGAGAACAGGGAGATTTGTTTTGGACTGAAAGGCCATGTAGATGTGTGTGTTTGTTTGTGCTTGTGTGAGTTCCCACATGTGTAGACCATGTGTCCTGCACCAGGAGGCCTGAAGGCTGAGGGGAGGCTGCCGTCACTTTAACACTCAGGCGCACACACAGACACACACACAGACACACACACACACACACACACACACACACACACACACACACACACACACACACACACACACACACACCACCATGATCGTCATCACTGCCACTGTCTCTCATCTCGGCTCTGACACAACAGCCTCAGCGGAGACTCTCGCTGGGAAGTGGAAGATCTCAACAACTCCTCAACAAAGACATCATTTTACTCTTTTACACCAGTCCCATAAAATCCCTTTGTTGTTCACAACAGCGGGAATGACATGCAGGTCATCCTGCTGCAACTACTCTGTTTCAACACGGCTGTCACAGGTTACATTTTAACATGTTTTGTTGGTAAAAAAGTCCTGGAATCCTATTCAAAGACAAATATATCCCAGAATGCCTCTTTGTTTCCTGCAATTTTAATAAAGAAAAAAAAAGGAAGAAAAAGTTCATCTTTCTCTGTTTTTAAAGAAAACAAAATATAAGCATTTGTATATTTGATAGAATAAAATTTAAGGTTATTCATGTCTGAGATAAAAAAAAAAACATACTGTTACTGGTTTGTTTTTACTTCCAGAGGTGTTCAGTGCTGTATTTGCCTGTTGTTTTTTTTTGTTTTTTGTTTTTTTTAATCTGCACCAGAAAATACAAATACATGCACTCACCAACATGAGAAAGTTTAATAAATTCATCCATCCATCCATCATCTATACCCGCTTAATCCATCTCCGGGTCACGGGGAGTTTAATAAATTAATAAATAAATTATGTGATTTTTTTAAAAAACTGAAAAAGCAGCAAAAGCAACATAAGAAACGATTCAAAATCAAATGATTTTGTTTTTCAAGGAAAATGGTTCCCAAACCATTGCAAGGCCGTTGAAGAACAAAGATGAAGCATCTTTGTTTTGCTTTTTTTTTGTTTACAAAAGCAGATGTAATATTGGACTGATGAAAAAAGGATTATTTACAGGTGATAACTAATTCTTGAATTAAAATTTAAATGTAGAAAAATACAAACTTTGATGCATACCATGAAACTGGAAATGTTATTTATATTAAATGTACTAATAAAATGGACTTTCAAAGTTTTTGAAATACCAATGTGGTCCACCCCGGATACTACGAAACAGCTTTCCAGTCATTTCAAGCAGCAGTCGTACCAGCTTGGTCTCACGTTTGTCCACGTGGAGGAGTGTCAGGAGTGTCACAAAGAAAAGGTGCACAACTTGATAGATGTTGACTTTTTCTTTTCAAGATGTTTCACAAAGCTCTGTCTTCAAGCAGTGTTACAAAGCCGTGTACATGTATTCTAGTTGTTTAACCCAAACCAAACTGACAACGCAGGTGATAAGTTAAACATCTCTGGACAATTTTGTCTTGAAGGAGGTTTGGCGAACGAGGCATTTTCCACTTCTTTTTGACAGTTGTGTGATATCATCTTTGTGACTGTTTCACATAATGCAAAATGTAAGAGTCGAACATTTTGGAGCCTTTAAAATTAAGAATTTAAGCAATTTTTTCAGCATGTGTGACAGTTTTATGTGAAGAAAAACACTGAGTAGTTATCGTTCTTAAAGGCAGATGTAAGCTTGTAATAAATTTGGAGCCTATACAGAGTGCTGTAATTTTATAATTTTTGTTTTTTGCTGTATTTTATTGTATTCTTGGCCTATATATATATATATATATATATATATATATATATATATATATATATATATATATATATATATATATATATATATATATATATATATATATAAACCCTTCTTGACCCCTGTTCAGATCAGCGTTGTGCCTTCGGTGTCTCAGGCAATGTGGGGCTTCACTTCAGGATCCGATTAAGCTGCATCTCAACCTTGAACCTTTTTCCTGGAGGGCAACTTATTCAACCCACCATGTACTACACGTTTTACACTGAGAGACAACATATTAAACAATGGAGCAAATCTGTGGATAGTACGAATTTTTTTTTAAATGTAAAAAGGACTGTTTAATGCTGTACAAACGTCTGCGGCACCTATAGTCTTGTTGTTTAATTGACCATCCACGTTTATTTTTCAGTCTCTTCATTAACAGAAGGTACAGATACGTAGAACGGGACCAGTATTTATATAATTATGACAAACTATGGCAGTGTTAGAAGCAATAAACTCCAGATGTTTTTACACTTTTTGTCCAAATAAAAGGTTAAAATTACTTTGATGCATTTGTACAAATCCTTTCCACACTGTCACTTGAAATAAAGAGTTTTTAAGTCGTCAGAATCTTAAATAAGCTATTTATTTTGACATAGCACCATGGTCCTCTGTGTTAACATAAACTACAATTTTCCAGCAAACATATTTCATTCTGACTCAAAACTGCCTCAGTTCACTTCAGTTTGGTGCCCAACAAAAGTTTACACTCCTCTCCACCTTAAAACAGAACTAGGGTTGTTGTAATGTTTAAAAATGGTCACTACTTTTAATAGCAGTAATTGCATCAACCCTCAAGATAATAAGTACACAAAATACATTTTTAGAACAAGCGGAAGTCACTTTTTAATTTGACCTCCATCAAAACAGAAGCTCAAATTTACCCGTTTTTAAATTAGACTGTTCCATACAGACCTTTGAAATTATATTAATTAGGATTCTATTTCATCTAGATTTTAAAGATTCAGGTTCTTGTATTTCTTTCTTTGTTGTTTACACTTTAAATAGGGTAGAAAATAAATATGGATGTCAATACAATCGCTGGTAAAACAACAAGGAGGCGTTCCTGTATTTAAATATAGCTCTTATCTGATGTTGTCATTCATACAACCAAAGCGATGGAGGACAAAATGCAAAATGTGATGCAGAGAAGGAGATCATTCAAACACACACCTGTTTTCTTTTTTTTCTTTTTTTTATTCGAGAAGGTTTTGATTGAGTGATGAGTTTGCACTCTTGACGAGTCGCACAGATGCAATGACAGAGAAGCAACTCTGTAAGCTGAGGGAGTGGTCTGCTGGAAACGATGAAAACAGCACGTGATAGATAGTTCAGTCAAAAGGTTAAACGGGAACTCACAGACAAAACGTCTTGTTTTGAAAAAGTGCATTCACAAACATGACAAGTACTCTCAACTCATGGTGTCTATTTTTATGTGATACAAAATATGCATACCTGTTTTAGATTTGCCTGTATTTCTATACATAGATATTTCTTCAAAAGGATCACCTCTTCTTTTTCTTTTTTACAAAGGTTAAAAGCAGGGTTGTGGTCATAGCAGCTTTGGATATCTCTTGCCTCTTTATCATGTAACGAAATGCACATAGCCTCAACAGATATCCAAATAAAACCTAGTTTTTCTCTGTTGTTCAACTCAAATGACATATTGTCTTTACTGACAGAGAGAGACTTATCAGTGAAGCCTGCAGTTTAGAAAAAAAAGAATCAATAAAATGCTTGGGCCATTAAATATATTTTTGTATACCCGCTTTTTTTTGTCAATATCATAAATACTAAAGACACAGGACAACATTATAAGACAATGCTGAGAGACTAAGTGTAAAGATTAAAATATTTCAAACATTATTTTTTCAAGTTTTCTAGTTCATGAGAAAAAAAAAACAAAAATCAGCCGAGCACAGAAATGCTTTACTTGAGTCTTTTCTTTTTGTTTTTTCTTTTTTCAGTCTAAAAGAGCAACCGTAAACGAGGCTGCTGGATAAAGGCCAGACTGTCTTTGAACAAAACTGTCCTTCTGTGTTCGAGTTCTGCCCCGGCTAAGTCTCGCGCCCGTTATCACTGAGGCAGGGTCCTGGTTTTCAAAGGAATTCAGAAAAGCAGTCAAACATATGGATAAAAACCAATAAGTACCATGCAAATCTTGCAAGACGACATATTCTCAAACAAGAGACAAAATTTTCTTTGTATAGGTGAAATATTAAGTGAGGGAGGAATGAGTGGAAGGCAAAGACCTCTAATCAATACTAAATATTATATTTCCAAAATCAAACAAAAAAAATGAATCTGTACATAGTTTAGTATGCGTGAGTTCAGACTGGATCAACAGTTTCTTTCCTCATTGTTACACTTTCAGTCTTTGCCTACCTTGGAATAACACAGAAAGGCTTTTAATTGATCCCAATCTCTTTGTTCTCCTCCAGATATCTGGAGAAAGGACGACTGGCTGCACCCTCCAGTCCGGCCTTCTCGATGCCTGTCATGGGAGGGCTGCTGCCGGCGTGAATGCGGTCCATCCCTCCGGGCATAGCTCCCAAAGAGGTGATTCCTGTCCCGCCGAGGCTGACAGGCAGCTGGGTGATGCCTCCGTTCTGGATCACAGAGATCTCATTGTTCTTCATGGCCAGGCCGTTGGTGATGGCTGCCGCGTACTGGTTCCAGAAACCCGGGTCCACGTTCATGGCCCGAGCCGCCAGGTCCTTCTGAAACATCTCGCTGAACTTCATGGCATCCCCACCCAGCAGCGCCATGGGATTCTCCACAGACAGGCGCCGACCCCTACGGGCAGGAGCATTGTTCCACATGTGTGTTCCCATATGAACCTAAAAGAAGCATCAAAAGGAAAATGACACCTAAATATCACGAGACTGTCTTTGTGAGCCAAGACAAGAATGAATTACTACATAAATAGATGTAGAAGGCTGAAAATGAAGGTTGAAAGGCCAACATTATATGTACAAGCAAAATAAAATAGTTTCATTTGAATAAATGTAAAATTGTTGGTAATTTACATAAAGCATCATAGAAATGTTAAGGTAGCAGCTATATTCCAGCCAAGATCAGAACAATACTAATACGTTTTTATTTATGTATGTATTTTTTTTTTTAATTTGAAAAGTGTGATGCTTCAGTGGTAATTAACGGAATATGGTGATGTTATGAATTTAAAACTTCTCTTTCTTGTTCAAATCTTTGAAAGACGTTGGATTTCAAGAGAGGGCGTCATACAGCTCTCCAGGAGTTTTTACCCAGCGTGAGCGTGTTATGTAATAAACGGTATGTCTTCCTGCTACCAGAGTGACCCCCGTCTCCGTAAAGTTGATATTGGGTCTTACCTTCAGGTTGCCCTTTGTGGTAAACGCTCTTCCACAAATAGAGCAGGCGAAAGGTTTCTCCCCTGTGTGTGTGCGTTCGTGGATTTGCAGAGCGCTGGCTGAGGAAAAGTTCTTCCCACATGAGTGGCAGTTGTGCTGCTTAGGAGTGCGACGTGGAGGCGGGGGAGCCAACATGGGGTTTACGCTGGGGCTCATGGTGGTCGGTGGCGCCGCAGCTGGAACCTGAATGCCCATGTGCAAGTGGGAGTTGTCGCTTAACGACTTTCCGTGTCCATTCATTTCCATTTTGATCATGTTTGATGCAGTGCTGGCCAAACTAGGAGTACTTAACCCTAAAAAGAAAAATTCAATTAATGTTAACAACACATTAAACATACATAAGACAGTTCTATTGAGTTGGACACTACAAAGCAGTTTTCTGCTATTACATGAAACTGTACGAAATGCTTTTTTTGTTCGTTTAGTAAACCAAGTGCGTGTCATATAGTTTATTATTCTTTGGCAATCATCTTATACTGAGTGTTTTTTAATGTAATTATGCCATTATACATTTAATGAACATTCAATTTGTCATTATTAATTAATTATTATTTTAGCATCACCATGTAAAACAAACTGGATGAGATATGTAGAGATATTGAACCCTTCCTACATGAATGTGTTTACATTTTTCCTGACTGCTCATACACACCTCTGTCTCTGTTTAGAAACAGCATGTTGAAGTGGCTCTCCTCCTTGATGAAGTGCCTGCCAGATTGAGTGGCAGTGAGGTCAAGGGCCCCGTTGCCTTCAGTTGCAGAAAGCGGAGATGGGGTCTCAGATTTTTCTGACTTCACCGTTGCCAAGCCAGCTGTATTGTTCTCCTGGCCCTCCTCCACTGTTGTGGCACCGCCGTTGTTGTTATTATTGAGTATAGCAGGGGACTTGGATTGCTGGCTCTCAGAATGGCTGTGAGCTGGGGACAAATGCTGCATAGAGCCAGAGGAATCCGACAAAGCAGGGCTCCCTAAGCTCTGACCTTCAGCATCCCCCACTGCAGACAGGGAGTCAGTGGCGAAGCAGTCCGTCTCCACTCCGAAGCTACTTCCGTTCTGTGGAGGCTTCTGGCCAAATGAGCGAGCCATAATGGCAGTAGAGTCAATCATTTTCATTTGGTTCTCCATTGCAGCAATGCTGGAGATTATGGAAGTTGGGGGAGAGCTCCCAGGTGAATAAGGTTTAGATGATTCCATGTCTGCCTCTTTTAGATCAGCTTCATCTTCCATAGCCTGTTCCATTTCATCCAGGAGGTCATCGTCATAGTTACTCATTGCATCTAAGCTCTTCTCATCAAAGGACAGGTCTGTTTCCATTTCCTGCAGGCTCTCTGGGACAGGGGTGTTGGGGATTTGCCCTCCCATGTGCATACGGATGTGCTGCTGTAGCACAACAGCATTGGTGAACTTCTTCTGACATATAGGGCAGGAGTGCTGGACTCGAAGGGGGGGTTTAGACCTGTGAACACCAAAATGTGTTTTCAGGTTTCCCTTGGTGGTGAACGCTCGTCCGCATATCTTGCATTTGAAAGGCCTCTCACCAGTGTGGATTCGGTAGTGCATCTTCAGGGCACTCTGGCAGCTCAGAACACGATGGCAAATAACACACTGATTGGGGTCAGTCATCTTCTTATCAATATTTTCAACAAGCTGCTGCAACTTTGATGTCTCTGAGGTTTGCATAGAGTCTAGGAGACCTCCGAAAGGAAACTTGGCCTTAAACTGGTCTGATAGCATAGGAAGGACAGGATGGGAGGAAAGATTAGAAACAGAGCTGGGGCTAGTGATGGGCTCACTGACCTGGCCACTTCCTGATGATGTTGTGGAGGTCACAGTGGTGGAAAGAAGCACTTGAGTTACCGTAACCGTGGTGGACGTGTTCTCTCCTGGCCTAGTAGAACAACTCGGGGACAAAAGAATGCCTTCAGGTTTTAAGAGAGGAGGTGCATCGCTCCCAAGGCTGTGCTTTGGGGAGGGTGAAGTAGTGGTCATGCCCGAGTCAGTAGCAATATTCGGGGACAAAGATGCACACTCGCTTGAGGGTGGCGAAGGCCTTTGAGGAGACCTGCTAAGTGGAGTGAGGCTTGGAGACTCAGCAAAACCGCCAATCATGCTTGGAAGTGTTGGTGGCAGCTGAAGCCCAACAGAGGTGGGAACAGTGGGGAGGACCGGTTTGCTATCTAACCACGTGGTAACAGGTTTTTCGGGGGGCAACGACATGCCATATGGAATGCCTGAACTTGTGGGCACATTGTCCAGGTATTCTGGCACGGGGTAAGGGTTCATCTGGATGTGTGGGTATTTCTCTTTGTGCCTCTGAAAGTGGACTTTCAAATTCCCCTTGGTGGAGAAACGGTTGCCGCATATGTTGCATTTGTAGGGCCTCTCTCCAGTGTGGGAGCGCAGGTGGATCTGCAGGGCGCTGTCGCTTCCAAACACCTTGGCACAGAAACGACATTTATGCTTGAAGAAGGGGTCCTCGGAGCTGGGCTTAGTGTCAAACACAGACACATTGGGGGGCTTTCCCTTGCGGTGCTTCATTAGTGCTGAAAGAGGATCGAGCGCGTTGGCTGTGGCTGCTATGCTGGCCAGTGGATTAGGGAAGATGACGCTGCTCGAGGAGCTGTGAGGTATCAGTGGTAGACTGGAGGCAGAGCTCAGGAGGCCGCTGTGGCTCAGGGAGGGAGGGGTGGTAGAGTTTCTGGGAAGAGCTGAGCTGCTGTTGATGCTGCTGGCTCCTGTTATGCTACTACTAGTGCTACTACTGTTATTTGTAACTGATGATGAGCAGGGGGGGTGTAGAGACGACAATCCAGAACCACTTGGAGGGGTAAACACCGGATTATTCGAGGATGAGTTTGGAGCTGAGGAGTTCGACTGCTGGGCGCCACTTTGTGGTGTTTGAGAGAGAGGACCTTCAATAGCTGATGTCAGAGACGAAGGACCTTGACCACTGAGAGTAGCTGGCAACCTAACAGGCAGCTGATGGACAGGGGGAGTAATGAAGTTATGCAGCTGAAGCTGACTTGCGACTGGAGGGACACAGGAAGATGCTGGCCCCTGGTTTCCAGCAACGCTGCTGTGATGGTGGTTGAGGGTTGGCTGTGGGCCAGATTGTCTGTTCATGAGAGCCACCTGACTTCGAATTTGCTCTATTAGCTGAAGCTGGTGAATCTGTTGCTGCTGAAGGGCCATCAGCTGGTCCAGGATCATAGGAATAGCCATTGTGGGGACCCCACTGCTCACCGCCGCCCTTACACTCTGAGAAAACTGGGCAACTGCAACCCGGGTGCCGTGCAGGGTCTCCAGGGTCACATTGGTGCTTGGCATGGTGTAGCTTGTAATAGCAGAGGGAACAACATCGTTGAGCTGAGGTAGGGAGCCATCTGGCTCGGGGGATGTCACGTCTCTCTCTTCAGGATCCATATTTTTTACAGGAGAAAGCTCTAGTTCCATCTGCTCTTCCTCCTTTTCCAGGACATTGACCCCATTTAATGTCGCTGTCTCTGGGATGTCATCCCCCTCACCAACAGGACTGTGGCTGCCTTCCCTGGGGTCCTCACTGTCATCTTGCTCGCTGGGGCAGCTGGGTACAGGCGAGGGCTCGGAGGGGTACTCCTGGGAGGGGTTAGGTGTGTCCTCATTGTCATTCACTATGAGCACCAGGGGATTCTTGGTGCAGCTCTTTAAATGTTCACAGAAATCGGACCACTTGAAGAACTCGGCACAACACTTTTCACACACGTGAGTCTCCTCGCTGCCGCTGCGGCTCTCGTTCCCGCTATCGGCATCGTCCAGCGCATCACCTCGGGCTGCAGAGAGTGAAGAGGGCGGTAGATGGGGATAGGAAAGAAGAGAGGAGGGGGTGGGTGAAAAAAAAGAATTAATGAATAAATAATCAATAAAGAATCCACACATATTTTGCAGTGCGGTGCAGCAAAGATTTAACCTTTGATTTTTTTTTCTCTCTCTTTTAACATAACCAAAATCAATATTCTTTTTATTTTTTTAAACTCTGAACAAATTGCCCTAGTTCACCAATCCTCAAGACCCAGATTTGTGCATTCACACCCTCACCATAGAACCAGCTAATAATTTTCTTTGTGCAATCCATCAAATTATGAGGGCCTATCAATTGTGGATACTGCCGCTTAATGAAATTCCATAGAACCTATTGATTTCCAATATTTCATACAATTCACAGCTGCCTCATCTGTTGGGTACAAATCAGGCTTTGATGGCCCCATTAGGATTCCCCTCGGCTATCAACCTCAGTCATTTCCACCTGAATTTCAAATGCTTAGGCCTTTTTCATTTAGCATTGCAAAGGTAACATTTTAGCCCTGAAAGTCTGGGGGGACTCTGGACTCAGATTTTGTCACAATTTCTGAGGAAATTTTATTTAAATTAAGTATAGAGACTTTTAAATTATTATTTTTTTTTATTTAAAATGCATCTGAATTAAATAAACAAGATAAATTTGGCCATTTAAAATGTTTGCATCTGTCCACCTTCAATTATTTTTTGAAACGTCAACAATGTCAAACGTTCCCTTTGCCTTGAAAAATGGTTAGTGTAACTTTCGCTCCGTGTTCCTCTCACTTGCTCTCTGACACAAGACTCTACAAATTACATACTTGCGCCATGGCAGCAACGTCTCTGATTAGTTACACATGTTTAATCACACATGTAGGAGGCCACTTCCTCTTCCACATGCAACCATCAAGAGTCAAACAAACCAGCACGAGCCCTGAACACAGAGTTCACACCTGATCAAAAACAAGTAAAAAGGATTTCCCTTTACATTTATTTTTCCTCTTTAAAATTAGAGAACATTTAAACACCGTTCTTATAATATTAGTAGAGTTTACTATATCACATCCACAGTCTCCTGTTCACATTGCACCCAAAGATCCAGCAAAACACGCGTATTTAAACATTTGTCCACATTTTGTAACAAAACAATGTGTTTTTGTATTTCTTTTTCCATTTTTTTTTTTTTTTTAGTTTTTATTAACTGCAAACAAGTGTGATTTATTCCATGAAAAGAAACATCTAAAAGCACACAGAGAGTTCACGCAGCAACATTTCTGAATGTACCAACGCTGCTTCAGCTCATTTGTTTGCACCAATCACTAAATCTGCAACTCCCCTGCCAAGCCTGACTGGAGCGGGTCAAACCTGCAAACCGCCCAGATAAAAACGTTGTCAAGACTGACATCCAGAAAATTGCCAGCGATTGTCGTACTCTAGGTCCTGCACCGACAGCGTATGAGAGATTCATACAGCGTGAGCGGTAATGAAGCACACATGAGGCATTCGTGCCAAGTACAGTGCCTCAAACGTGGGAGGGGGGTGAGAGTGCTATCATGGTCTGGTGTCTGTGAATTCAGTCATTATCAAAAGAATGGTTTTTTTTAGCGCTAGAATGGTGCTGTTGTCGGATTTTAAAAACCTCAGCTTATGCACTCAGTGGAAAATAAAATGTTAGATCCTGCACACATTATTTGCAGGATTTACATTAGGTCTGTTTTTTTGCAATATAAAACACTTCGACTCACAAACAAGCTCAGAAAGACAAGAAAAGTGCACGACTGGAAAGGAACCAGAGGTTGGAAACGTCAGCGCCACATGACAGCGGGCGAAAAATCTCCTTAGCTCAGCAGAGGACAGCAGAACTCATTTCCATAATTGAGGGTTGAAAGGTCAACACAAATGAGTAGGCATTGTGTTGAGCTGATTAGTTATTAGAACGGTATTACTGTCAATCTCTTTTTATTCATTCATACAATTACAAGTGGGGGCCTTTGTATGCCTCTGACCTCATGCACACACTCATACACACACAAACACACACTCTGGCAAGTTTTCTAAGACAGACAAAGAACATGCACAGATTATGGGCATTTGTACCGAGAAAAACACTGAAGAAAAAAAAAAGCTCACTAAAACCCAGTTTTAGAATCTGCAGCACTGTTTTTGCACAGGCATTTTTTGGGGTTGAATTTACCTTGTACAAAAAATAAAATTAAATAAAAAAAAGTTCTATTAAAACGGGAGAAAATTCTTCTTTATCCACATCATTTCAAATTACATTGTGTGAATTTAAAAAATTCCACATTTCAGTTTCTGTTAAACGTTGTCTCTGAGCTGCGGTTTAATGTTTGTACGCTCGAAAGAAAACTGTGAAGAATTTTTCCAAAATCAAATGTAGATCCTGAACAGCTTAAAAACAAATTAGAGATTGAAATCTGCTGTTAATTGTCTCCGTGGCGGTAAGTACAGCAACATGAGCAACAGCCATAAATCATCCCATCATTTTTAACTCCAACACTGAAAATATCTACAATTGTCCACAAAAGCTCACAATCATAAAACTACTGTATTTGTGTTTTCCGTGTGTGTGTCAGGGTCTTTGGGAGGAGGGATGGATTTCCTTATAGGATGAAAAAGGAAAAAGGATGAAAAAGAAATCCAATCCTTTTTTTTAATTCAGTCTTCATTTACGCAGATGCAAATATTTAGTTGAACACAGTCAATAATAGGGATTGGAGGCATTGAAAATGTGTGTGTGCGTGTGTGTGTGTGTGTGTGTGTGTGTGTGTGTTCGGTGTCTCGCTCAGCAATCTTTGGCGTGCTAACTGAAACCTCTAATCTGACATATTGTATCTGATGAGGTATTCATGCTTTCCGCTGATTCTCTGAAAGTCAAGCGAAGCATTTGGGCGATCACAAGTCCCCTCCCTTTCTTAACAATTTCCAGATTTACTTAGTGAATACACACAGACAATGACACTCTCAGCATCTGAGGTGTCAGTATCTCATTTATAAAACGGGAAATTGTAATTCAATCAATCTGCAGCTCAGTGAAATCTGTTTTTCTTTTCTCTCAGGCTGTATGAACATCATCTGCCTCTGCTCACGCTCCTTTACATCCATTTCTCTACACAATCTGAGGATAACTAAACTCCTCAAAGAGCGATGCATCACTGTAATTTCTTTTTTGCTCGGCTTGAAAACAGGACTGCTAAGTCCAGCACTGTAACATTTAAATCCCGCTTACACAACCCTAATCTTCAGGTTATTACTTTAAATCATGAAGTTTATGTTTAATCTTTACTTCAGCTGATATGGTTGTTCAGTCTGCCTCATTTTGCTTTTTGAAAAATATCCTCTCTGGGTTCAAAAGAGGAAAAATCTGACTTTAAATATGCCACTTCTAAAAGTGTGAATTTCACATTTTTTTTATTTTTTTTTTTATAATTAGGTTAAAAGCCATAACTTTGGACGGTCATTAGTATGTTGATGCACTGTTTTAAATCAAAATAGTTACACGGTCCCTGGTCGCTGGTCACTCCGAGGCTGCACCCACACAGCATCTCATCCGACAACCTCTCGCATCCTCAGACCTGCAGAGACTTGAGCGTCCTCAGCAAAGCCCTGCATGTGTGTGTGTGTGTGTGTGTGTGTGTGTGTGTGTGTGTGTCATCGGCCCGGTCAGCTCGACTGCAGAATGGTACAGTCATATCTGCACAGACAGAGGGGGCCTTTGTCATCGCCTGCAGATGCGGAGCAGCCAAAACATTAACGATTTGTTTGTGTAAGCATTTGCGATACAGTATTCAGTGACGGCACTCCGTCCAGATGACCGTGTCACCCGTCAAGATGGCTCTCTGTGTCTGGTCTCAGGATCTAATGGAAGCTCAGAGGAGCCTCAGCTCCTTTGAAATTAGCCTTTAATTCTTAAATTAAATACAGATTTTCTTGGGACATTTGCACTGCTTCTCTTTTTCTTTTAAATTTCTGAGCCAAAAAAAAAAAATAAATCATCCACACAAAACAAAAAAAAACAAAAACAAAATCCAACTAATAACCAAATGTACTTCTTCCTTGTCAGCTTGCTCCTAAATCCCCCAAATCTGCTCCGTTTCCCTCACGTTTAATTGTTCTTCCGTCTCCTGTCTCGTCCTTCCTCTCAATCAGGATCTTACTTGCTCGTGTGTGTGTTCAGTGCTGAGTAGTAATTAAGACGCAGCAATATTCAAGTGCCTTCTTGAAGACATCCTTGGCACGGCTACGTGGGTGGTCTGCAGGCCTGCACCCAGTGCTGAGAGGGGGATTAAAACAAAAGGCAAGCAAAGCCCCACTGCAGGGGAAGTGGGCAACAACCGTGTTGTCTCTGTCAGCAGGGGCTTTTCTCACTTTGCTCCATTTTTGTTTTTTGTTTTGTTTTGCTCTTCAAAAATGCAAGTATTTGGTATTACATTAACGGGAATCTGGCCTGCAGGAATACTGTGGTTAAAAAGGGAGTCACCAGTCTTTTGCTCCAGAGATGTTCTCTGGGAGGTTTATTCCTGTCTGATGCACTGATCTACTTTTGTCGTGTGCGCTTGATGCTCCCGTCCAAATTAAATCTGAAAATGTTCACAATTTGCACCTTCACGTGAACGCCTTCAAAGACTGTGGCTGCAGAGGAGGGCAGCGGCGCGCAGAGAAGGCCGTCGACGCTCTCGCTCTCTAGGACACGAGTGAGCTGTGCTGCCAAGGTCAGCGGCACACACGCTCTAATTGTACAAAGAACTTGACATCCAGCAGGCAGGATCTGGCCGACCAGGGCTACACAAAGGTTAAGTCAGCAAGCTTTGTAAAAGCACTCCTATGCAGCCTCCCCCTACTACTCCTCCTCTTTACCCTTTCCCACTCAGGGGGGGCAAGTGTCTGTAAGGCCTGAAGGGAAGCCTACATGCCAACAAGATGCCTTGTTGGCACCTGATTTTAATTTTTTTCATGTTTTTGGGGAGCGATGCGGGACACCGAGGAGTCCTCGCTGTCGGATCAGACACTAAAATGACGCGATATAATGCATGTTTTCCTATTTGCAGGTTATTTTCACGAAAACTTCTGCTCTGAAGCTGCGTCGCTCACCACAGCAGAACTACTCCAACGCCAGCCACACTCCTTCTCCCCACCGCTATCCTCACAAATATGGATTTCAAGTCTAAATCAAGCAACCGCTCACAACTGGAACTCCTGAATTCCTTCAGCATTATATGCACTATTTGTCAAGGCCGGCGATCAATAGCGTTCGTCACAAGCTGCACCTCGAAAATAGGCAGCGGAGAATCCGATCACGCTGCAATGATACACTCAATGACAGTCCGGCTTGTCGTGTGAGGTAGCGTTGGATGAGACATGGTCTTATTAGGTTTATAGAAGTGTGTATGAGCTCACTGTGCTCTGACAAAGGTTTGGGATTGTTTCATTGCATCGTCTGTCCTGAATACAAGTGAGCCACTATAGTGCTCCCACGAGGAAAGAAATTCCACTTCCAGGCTTAAACACAATGGTAATGACAGCATACAGTATGTTACCCACAATGCAGTGTGTGTGTAAGTTTTTATTTTAAAGGCAGGCATTCAGAAACTGAAATTGTTCTGTTCAAATTCCCCTGTTTCTAATTCTCGTTAAAATGTATCTGTATTTTAGATGCCAAAAAATACAATGTAAAAATCCCTCAAATGTCAAATTTAACAAGAAAGGTGCCTTTTTCATTCCACGATCCAACAGGAGAGAAACCTGATGGCTGCTCCGCATCCCTGACCAGAATCAGAGAGGGCTTATCTCAACACCGAAAACAGCGACAGTGTTGGTGAATGGGCCATAAATTAAAAAAAAAAAAAAAAAAAAAAAGACCAAATTGGACAAAAGACCCAGGAGTCATCAACGTGACCCCCGTCTCTCCTCCTCCTTTCACACCAACATTTCAACATGCAAAGACAGCCGCTCCCCAGAGATTACATCACGCATTTCTATTCTAAAGAAGCCCTGAAACGGTGTGTGTGTGTGTGAGAGAGAGAGAGAAAGGGTGTGTGTTCCTCAACACGAGCCACATCCCAGAACACTGAGACAGATATATTTTTCATTTTTTTAAATAAAAAAAAAAAACAGCCACCTGAAGTTGAGTGACAATTCATAATTAAGGTGTTTTGAAGCAGAATAAAACCAATACGTTAATTTGAATAATTTCCTCTTGAATTAAGTCTGCATATTTAAGGTTTACATATTAAAAACAATATTAATATCAATACGTTTCTGTTTTAAACATGCGTCTTTCTTATTCATGTAACTCCTACATGCTTCACCTTGCTTCAGACCTGACCTCAGCTCTATAATGATGTTTTTGTTGTGCAAAAGCCTGAATACAGGCTAAAGGATAAATAATCCTTTTCTCCATATGGCGAGGACAAGCTCTGTCAGCCGATCTTGTCCACGTTGCGAGCAAAAGGGAACAAATCAAGTGTGCTAAATTTATGTGAGGGGGGTAAACAAAAACATTTCCATGACAAAACAAGGCTTCGACCTGCAACAGACTCCCGCATTTTGTCCCTCGCACAGTGCCAGGACATGCGCTCAGGGACAAAAGACATGGACACCCGATGTGAAATAAAATAAAATAGAAAGAAAATGACACTTATTTATATATTGCGAAAAAAAAAACACGAATGAGTCACCTCTTCTGAACTATCTGAAAGAAGATTTCTCCTCTGGCAAAGAATTTGCCAAGTTATCCGTCTGTGTGCGTGCTTGTAGAAGTGCATGTGCACACGCATACACGTAAATTCAACTGGAAACGACTGTCATGGAAATTAAAAGCGCATTTTGAATGTAAACATATAAAGCAAAGCCTTAAATCGGTTTTATTTTGAAGCAGGCCTCGCAAAGAGGCCTTCAGCACTGCATGCAGTCGCTGCACGGCTCTATTTTTATTTTTTTTTACATAAATTTGATACAATAATTCGTAACGTTAATTTTGTCAATCGGAGCTTTCGTGGAAAAAAAATATGTATAGGTATAATACAAAAATAATATTTTAAATCAAGAAACTATCACACTTCTGTCATCACCGAGGTTTTATTTAACCTAATAAATGTGTCATTGAGTTATCCTTTTTTTTTTTTAAGTCCAGCATTTAAATTTAAAGAAATAAATCTCCTCGGACATCCAACATTAATCCAAGTGACTACCAACGTACTTAGCGTTTGGGTAAAGTTAAAGACAGAGGTCTAAAGGTGAGGAAGGAATCAGCCGACCGGCAGGAAGTTGGATGAGTAAGCACAGCTGATCAAATCCACTCACCGCGCTCGGAGATCACCCCGGCTAGTGCGGGATCCTCGTCCGACTTGAGGTGCTGCGGCTTGGCTTGCTTGCGTCGGGACATGCTGCTGGCGTCGGTGCTGGCGATGCTGCTGGGTTTGCGCTCCGAGATGTGTCTGCGTTTTGCAGATACATCAGCGGCGAGCGGAATGAATCAACACAGGCAAAAGTTCGCAAACAGCGTGGAAGTGTGGAGAGAGAGAGTCGGTGGGGGGGGGGGGGGGGGGGGGGGGACGTGAAATTAGCCGGTGTTGCCGCTGCCGCTGCCGTCGCTGTGCGTCGGATTGCGCATGTCGGGATAATAATTATGATAGTGAATAATGCCGCGCGATTAATGGCACCGTGTGAAGGTGGGGAGGATTGGCTGGAGTCCAGCGGACGCGCATTGGATATGGTAATGAGGGACGGACTAAGCAATTAGCCGCTTCTCTCTCAGACTTTATCCGTCTTTTTCCCTCTTTACCTCCCCCAACAGCGCAACAACACAAAATCTCTTGTTTTGCCCAGCTCACAGGGGGTCTCCACCGGGGGAGAGTCTCTGGCTCTCGAGCGCTCTTCTTGCAGCTTCAGCCGCGCGTGGTTTCTGCTCATAACTTCTGAAAGCACACAGTTCTTGGCTCTCGCACTTTCTCCCTTGGTAACTTTTATTATTATTATTATTGCGCGTGTGGAGGCTGCACACGCACCTCCTCTTGCCTCGTTCGAAGCGGTTAGTCTTCGAGGTGTTTTAGGGGTTTTAAAGTTGTCTCTTGATGGAGATCTCCAGAAGCTTCGGGGTGGAGAAAGTTGACGGGATAAGTTGGTTTTGACTCCAAACTTTGACGCGCGCTTTCCCACAGAGTAGCTGTCCTCCTCTCAGTAACGACAAAGATGACAGGGTGCTTCAAAAAAAAAAAAAAAAAAAAAAAAGTCCTGCAAAAGAAGTCACCCGGCGTTGAAGTCCCTGATGTACTCCTCCTTGTTGTGATCTCGCCTGGTTGCTCTCTCCAAAAGTGTCTCTTTATTTTTATTTATTTGTTTAAAATTTATTATTTTTTTTTTTTGGCAATCAGACTCACCATCAGCTAGATTTCGTTTCTCCTGTGAAAACGTCCTTCTTCTCTTCGGGCTCACGTCGAAGCTGATTCTGAACTTATCTCGCCGCAGCCCGCTCCCAGCGTCGCGCTCTCCCGTAGTCGGGCACGGCTCTGCGTGGCTCTGCGTGTGTGTGGGGGACTGCGCTGTGTGTGTGAGAGTCAACCCCCACTCAAGGGTTCAGCCCATTGCTCTGAGCCGCCGCTAGGATGTACCACCACGTTGCTCTTCAGTCTCCAGTGCTCCCAGTTGTGAACACCCAGATCTGACCTCCCATCATATAATAAAGCGCTGTTCTCACCAGCCGCCGCTTTTTTATGGCTCGAGTGTCATATTAATCTGGTGAGGTATTTTCTTTCATGCGTCAGGCGCTCCCCCCCCCCCCCCCCCCACACACACACACACACACACACACAAACACTTATATTTTAACTTTACACTTCCAGTTTATGAACATTTTACGCAGCAGATGTTGGTAAAAGCATGAGCCATTTTTTTTTTAAACAAACACCCTTAAAGGAGTCAGAAGAGGCGCGATGCTCTGCATGATTTTGATACTGCAAACGTCACTTAATTCATCTTAATCTCCAAAAATGTTCCCTTAAGGAAAACAAAATTCGTATGAACATGCTCGCTCGTGACTTACAGTGCACAAAAAAATATGATGTCCTACACACACACAAACAGCTTTACCGATGATGGATTGATGTATCCTCAGTTTTTTTTTTTTTCAGTTGAGGTGGAAGCTCTCCTCCTCCTCTTCCTCCTCCTTCTCCACCCCTCCTGTTTGACTTATCTATTCCCATGCGTCCCCTGCCGGAACTACAGCCGTTTGTCCTCGCCACACGTAAAAAAAAAAACAAAAAAAAAAAACGTTAATATTATAACATATTGTAGAGATAATATATAGTTTCCCATCGTGCTCGTGATAGTGCGTTAGTTAATATATGGGTTTAAAGATAACTGATCGTCGTCTGTTATCTGTTCTAGTTTACTGATGTGACGGCATTACTAATAAAAGTTCTGCTGTGTTTTTGTTGGTGAGTATATTCCAGCACGACTGAAAGTGCATGTAGTCAAGACTCAAAGACGTACAGTTACATTCGGGACAGTATTCCTAAAATAATTTCCATATGACTGACTAGGATGTCGGTTGCAGAAGGGGGCCTATCCTCGTCTCAAATGTAAGTATTTATTTTTAATGTCCTGTTTACCTTAAAGCACTCCGCCCTGCTCATAAAAAAAGACAGATCTGTTGACAACAAGGTCGGTCGTCTTGTCAAAAAACTTTTTTCCTCTCCCTTTTTCTTTCCCGTCATCATCTTCGAAGCAATGTCCAAAAGGTTGTTATTATCTGGTATTAATAGATGCAGCCCCCAGGAAGACAAAATCAGCTATTGATAATTGCAAGGAGTACACGGCAGCTACTGTATCGATCGGCGTGTCCTCCACTCCCCTGGTAGCCAGAGATAAGGACACACACTCTTTAGAGCAATATAATTTCTTTTGACCTATCTGCTTGCTACAGACTTATGATGAATAGCCACAGTGGCTGAAGTCCTTTATCACCCAAGTTACCCCCTTGATATAATATTGATTCTTTATAACTAGCTCGCCACACAAAAATCAAACTGTCCACTTGGCCATCATCATCATCAATATCATCACAAAGGCGGAGGAATGAAGATCCCCGAGCCTTTACAATCGCCTCTGTAGGCCTAATCTTTATTTTGCTGATGATGAAAGGGAAGGGGAAGGTGCCATTTAAGACCAGGTGCCATTTAATCCGGTATAGGCTAGACTACACGCTCATACAGAGGAGGAGGAGGAGGGAGAAGCGAGGAAGGAGGGAGGGGGGATCCAGACTGCCAACCGGCCTGAACTTGAGGGAAAGTGATTCATTTGATCAATTGAAAGCTTCATATATGCAATCGATTATTTCCTTCAAAAGTATGTCCCCCGTGGAACAGTTCTGAAAAAGGGTCGTGGAGGAAGTTATATTAAACACCACGACGACAACCAAAGGAAAAGTAAAAAAAAAAAAAGAAAAGAAAGAAAAGAAAAAGAGCGCTTGTTTTATGATACTGCGGGTACCGGATGTGCCTCAGAGGCATCCTCGACTGTTAGAGGCTGTTACAATGGGGGCCAAAGCGCTCTTCACCGAGAGAGGAGGGAGAAGGAGAGGGAGGAGAGGTGTAATCGCCCAAAACAACCGTTTTCTACCCACTTCACCCCCCACCCCCCCTTCCCCCGGATCTGTGTGGCAAGGTAAGAGAAAGGCTACTCGGCTTGGCCCTCTGTGCAGCGCGCTGCAGGCTGCTGCAACTCCTCTCCTCTCCTCTCCTCTCACGCCCCCACGGTCTCCGCCAGGCTCCTCTTTCACTGCGGACGCCGTGGAGTGGAGGATGGAGGCCGGTTCGAGAGGAAGACACCGAGAGGTAAGAAAATCCCGATTTATTCCTTCCTTTTCTTTAGTGCACCCATGGGTGTTTCAGGCTTTTTATAGGGATCCATTACATCTGACAAATAAGCAGCGCGGCGCGCGATGCTAAACACGCGCGTCCTCTCTAGACTCGAGACGCTTTTTGGTAAGACCCACCGAAGTAGCGCAGTAGGAAGAAGAAAAAAAAACTGACCCTGGCGTCCAATCAGCGGTGTTTGCGGCGCCGCAACTGGTGCCAGGACGCGTCCACGCGCACCACAGGCTACTGTGGCAGCCTATGGTGCACGCTGCAGGCTTCACCTGCACCAATCACGCCACAGCTGCAACTGCTTCTGATGCTGGATGAACTTGTGGAAGTGTTTCTGAAGAGGAGATCACGTGAATGACGCTTTCTCTTATCGTGCACATGCCTCTTGGCCTATACATTTACAATCACTGAGCCCACTCGAGTTGATGCTCCCTAGTGGAGTCTTTACTTTGTTTGGACAAGGCTTAAGTGCTGAGTTATGGGGGGCTCGTGGTCGTACTTCTTAATATTCATTACTACATTATTATAAATGTTTTTACCATAAAATGGTTGAGTATTTTAAGGCATATCATGTCGGCATGTGTTTGTTGTGGTGTCTTGGAGGTAATTTGATAGTTTTTAATGGGTGCCCTTTAATCGTTTCTAGTCTCCTGTTTACAACGAGTTCTGCGTTTTACTTTTAAAATTAATGACCGAAATGTAAAATTGAGTCACTAGAGTTTATTATTATTATTATGTTTGGAAAGATTGTTTTAATTTAAAACTTTTCAAGCGGGCTGTTATTTATGAATTAAGGTTGTTTTTTGTGTCAACTGCTAAATGTTAAAAGAAAAATAGCGAAAACCCACCTCAGACTGTGACGTGTGTCATATCTGCTGCCTGTCTGAACGACAGTATGCTGCAGAAATCCTGGACATGGATAAGTCAACCCTTAGCTGTGTTGTTTTGCCAGGGTTTGACCATCCATATTTATTTTCCAGTCTCTTTGGCGTTCCTATTATCACTACAAACATATGAAAGGGTGAGGTTCCTTAAAAAAAAGTTAAATCTGCGTTTGTTCCTGAGAAAGGTCACACTGAAACCTGACATATGCCTGCACAGTGATTATGTTCTGAACATTTTGTTTTTTATTTGTGCACATATAATCTAGAGATTGATTGATATTGCGTTTTTATATAGCAGAGGCTGATAATTTAAAAATGGCCAATGATCATCCAGCTGACTATATGGTCTACTTGTAATATTATCAAGTATTTTTTGTTTGTATCTTAATAAAAAGACTGAAAAATAAATATGGATGGTCATTCAAATGGACCATATCGGCCAACTGGTCAATTGACCGATTTTACTGACTATTTTTGTTTCTTCTGTTATCTTTAAAAACAGACAGAAAAAAATTGATATGGTCATTAAAAGCACTACTAATAGTTGGCGAACTGCCAACTGATAAATTGACCAATGTCAACCAACCAATTAATCACCTGATTTCAGCCAACCGACTAATTGAACATTTTCCCCATTTCAACTTTTCTAATCAACCATTTGGATGAAATCAGTCTTCCTCTAATGTTATCGCTGTATTTTCGGTTTGCATTTTAAATGAAGAGACTGAAAAATAAATACGAACTGTAATTCAAACTGGTCGTAATAACTGACTACTTTATTAATCAGCCAATTAACTGACCATTTCTCACTGATTAATCAGCAATAAACCTTCATATATTTATTCTTTTATTTTTGTTTGTTTGTATTTATGTTCTAATAAAGAGACGAAATGCAAAGAGAAAACTGATATATGTCACCTAAACTTTGATAAAACACAAAAGACTGATGGTGCCCAGGACTTTTGCACGGTGCGGTATGTGTTTCCAGATCTGCTGTGGGCCACACATCTGTCAGTTCAATTTTTACACATTCACACACAATCTGATACATAACTGTGGACATCATGCATAAGTAATGACAATTGTAACTGGGACTCTACTAAGTGGCAACTGGCTGTGATCGTGCAGTGAAACCGGAGTGTTTTACTCTCACATTGATCACAGAAACGGCAATTAGAGGGGGCGTCAGAATCCCCCCGAGTGAGCGAGATTCTGAATTTTTAGTTATCATATCAACATCTGTGCATCAAACTCCATCTGAGGCAAACGTGAGATAAAAAGTGACAGGCAGCTGGTACCTGAGATGAGTAAAATTCGACCCGACTGGTCCAATCGGGCTTAATTGAAATGAATTGAATCAACCCATTTCTTCTGCTACTGTAATTAAATTAGTCGCTGGGGTGTAATTGGACATTGAGTTGGCACTTGAGAGGAGATGACAAAATGCTCATTGCTGCCACCAAAGGACTATTTGTCAAATTCAGTGTGAGAGGCAGCGCACCAAATGCTGCCTGACACACTAACAAGGCTGCTGCGTCGCGAGAGTGTCTCCAAACAAAACGCTCACTGATTATCTGCCAGACCGAGATGATCTGCTGCACTGCTGCGAAGGAAATATTCGAAGATGAGCGTGCATGTCATTAAAGGAATCATGAGGCTCCTGTAAATTCAAAAACACGGTTCTGATAGATTGTTCAAATAAGCGATGCACCTGTTAGTTAATGACTGGCAAAACTCATGAATATGAATATGGAAGGTTTAACAAGTGAAGCCAAATAAAAGAACTCTTGCCTCATTCTGTGAATAAAAAAAGCGAATAAAAAAAATCATTGAAATTTGCTGGACCTCTGGACTATATCAACGTAATCCCGCTCGGATACAGATTTATTTAAAGAACATTTTTACACTTTGCTGAGTTGAATCGCAGGCCCGCCACTGATGAGGAGGGGAAGAGGTTTTATGGCACAAAGGATTTGGTCATTTCTAACTCAAATGCCGTTTCCAAGAACAATGAGCAGAAAAGGGCTAAAGCCGCACTGATGCCACTTAATCTCATTGGAATTCCTTGTCAGGTTTGACCTTGGAAAGATATTAGCCACTCGACAAGTGACTCTGGGTTTGCGTGTGTGTGAGTGGGGAGGGGTGCCTGTCTGTCTCTGCAGTAATGTGATTGTAAGTTGCTATTTGTCTATATGTTCATGCTCCTTAGAGTTTCATCATATGCCTTGGTACAAAAGAAAAACAAGAGAAACATAATTTTTATTGTTGTTGTTGTTGTTTTTAAACGCTGCCAGTCCATCTACATTTGCTCGGAGGTGCAGCACTGCTGATGTGCCGCTGGAAGAAGCAGCCAGACTGCTCGGCTGCTGCAGGGATCCGCCGCCCGGTGATATGTGTGCCACAGTGTCTGTTCAATAGAGGCCCTTGAATATTTAAACAGCATCAGTTACTTCATACTGTCATTGTTTTGGCACCATTTGCCTTGCTTAATCCTGGTAAGTGCATATCTTACACCGTCGAGGTGTGCGTCTCTGGTCGCGTGTGCCAAGGGAGGTGACGCCGTCTGCGTTGCATCACGATTCAAAGCCTGTGAAAGTTACCGTGCAGGCAAATGTAGGGTAAACTGCTGCTGCTGCTGCTGTTGTGGCCTTTGTAGCGATTAGTTTGCCATTAGAAGTGCACGTTTGTGGGCAAATGGATTCTGGACACACGAGTATGCTTGATGCAGTCTAATGTGAGAGGAAAGGGCAGAGAGGAAAACATGAGGTGTGTTTTGCTCCTTTTATTCACTTTATCCTCTGTGGCTTCAGTTTGAGGTATGCGCTCCAGATACAAGGGTGGATATGAACAAAGCAGAGTCGGTTTTAAAAGGCTGGCGAGCTTTAAAAGCACTAATTTGTGTTAAAGTGATACCTGTCATCAGGAACTGGAGTCGAAGCTGAAGTGGTGTAAAAACAGTCCTTTATCATCCACGGCATTACAACACGGATTTCCCTTTTTTCTTTTTTTATTTGATTCAGTGAAAGAAAAATCTAAAATGTGCAGTACATTATCCTTAAAAACAGTTACATCTGCTTAATCCTGCAGGAGGTCACATTAAATACTTAAGACTTTAACTTTTAAGAGTCATGTTGCGCTGAGTGTTGTGTTATTTTATGTAACTATTATCTCAAGGGTTTTTTTTGTTACCGATACAGATTATTAACGAATGGTCGGTTATTGGCCAACGGATTAATCTGTTTGAAGCAGTCGATCAATTGGTAGATTAACTGCGTTATGCATCACTGTATTTTTACTTTATATCTTAATAAAGACACTGAAAAATAAATGTGGATGTTAAGTTTGATAAATCAACAATAGTAACTATTCGGGACTACTACTGTACAGCACTGTAAAAAAATAAGCCTAATATTTAACAATGATTAATAAATACACTGCATTTGTTGAAAAGCTTCTCTATAAAACACAAATAAAAAAACATAAAAAAAAAGTCAGCATTTTCCTGCTTATGCTGAGGCTGAATGAAAAAAGTTCATCACTAAGGTTAATCGCTTTTAAGTTCGACCATGTCTCATCTTTGTTAAAAAAAAAAAAACAAAAAAAACAATAAAACAGCGTAAATCCATCTGTATCAATTACACAACTTTCTTGGCGGGGGTGTTAATAAATGCTGAGAAAAACTCACAAATTAGTTTAGAAAAAATAAAACGAACAAAAAAAAAAAAACGAAAAAAAAAAACCAGCAAGACAATTTTCTCAGACACCTGTGACTCCAAACCATGCAACAAACTTTCCCAAAAATGATTTTCCTGTGCGCATGGCTCCCGGGGAATGAAGTCGTGTGAGAGCGGCACGTCGTTGGCCCTGGGCGGCTGCGCGTGTGGAGGGGGAGACGTCTTACTCTCCGCTTTACAGTACTGGATGTGATGGCACGTCAACAGATATTCAGCCTTTCTCTTTCTCTCGCTGCCTCCGTCTCCAAGGAGAAATATTTGCACAAGGAAGTTTCTTCAGTCTAGTTTCTATAGCCTTCTGCCTCTTTCCCTCCGCCGACTTATTTATCGCTCCTTGCTAATGAGCTATATGGTCTTGTGTAGCGAGAGACAGCATGTGTAAACATTTAGATTTTTTCTTCTGAACTACAAGGCAGGGATCCGGCGAATTAAAAGGCACAAAGTGAAATTAAATCACGGAGCAACCCAACACCTGATCAAATACAAGGTTGTCCATGCAGTGTTTCGCGTTTTGTCGTGTTAATGCACCGTGTTGCTATCAGTCTGGCGAGTGTTTTGGAGGACCGCCAGCCAGAGCAGGAAGAGCACCTATTCGCCAGAGGTAATTGCTACACAGTAGCCTCTGATTGCCAGGATCTTTCACTGGGAACATCCGGGGCTCCCTTTTCACTCGCACCAACAGCCTGATTACAAATCATCTTATTGATTTGATGAGTGCAAGATGTTTGCTAATAACTGCTCTCATACCATCTGTTAATCTTTGTTGTGATTAAAGAGGTAATCCCAATACCCATTATTCCCCGTGACAAGAGTGGGGATCGTTCTCCTAACACGAGCCTCGGTCCCTCGCAGGCCAGACAGGGCTGAAAGGGAGGCTCGGGGGAGGGGGGAACAGGGGAACGGGGGAACGGGGGAGGGCGCACCACCAAGGATATCAGTAATCTCCAAATGCGATTGAGAAATCTGCTTCATCCACAACACAGCAAACACGATACAACAACAAAAAAAAAAAAAAGAATTACACCCTCGCTAAAAATCCATTACCTCGTATAATTACGCAAAATGATTTTTCTTAAATATGATAATAAATCACAGGCTGGATCAATAGCCTCCAGACCAACTGCTTTGCCCAGATAAGGTATCAATCAATATTTAGTATTTAGATTTTAATTAATACCTTGGTGGGGCTTGGAACCTGCTAAGAAAGAAACATAATCTGAGATAAAGACATAAAAAATAAAATAAAATGAAAGTAGTCCTGTTCGTGTCTACGGTTGTTACTCATCTGTGTCACTGATCAGTCAGGTATCTAGTCGTGTTAGGACCCTTCAAAATCCAGCCATGTGTGTGCCTTCTAAACGTGCATGGGTGTTTCGTGTGTCTCCATCTCGACAGTGTCATCGATCACGCTCAGCGTCGGGCTAAGCCCAGCTTTAGAAGTACTTGCTGCAAACTGCACGTGCAGACAATCTCTAACTAATATCAAGAGTTAAATCAGACGGCAGAAATATTACGGCTCACAGAAGAAGTTCGTGTTGCCCGAGTTCTTTCAGAGAAGCTCCATGTGTTGCCGTCGGCCGTATTTCTCAAAACCGAATGCGGTAATCCTCATCTCTGCACTGGTGGTCACTCATGGTTTGCTCTCGCTTTGAATGGTTTAATAGCTGCTTCCACGAACTGCTCAGCAGCATACAGCAAAGACCTGCAATTAATTGGCGCTTGTGTAACTCTTACAGAAACAATTAGCCAAATAGTTTCAGAATGATGCATTCAAGTCATGAATGTGCTCGTGATCTCTCCTCTGAAATCTTTCCTTTCAGCTTTCGGTGTTAAAGGCAAGACTGACGACTGAATTGACCCGTGTACCGTGTGTATCTGGAACTGTTGTGCTTCATAAAGAGATTAGAGAAGACAAATATAGAACCAGAAGGACAGCGTTTGACCGTCAGGATCTGCATGGCTAATCTAATAATAAGACACATTGATAAATAGGATTCTGTGTTAATCGGCTGAACTTGTGTATTTGACTTGTAATCTGTTGACATGCGTCTTTCTTTGTTCCATTCTCGGTTTAGTTAAAAAATAACCAATTTACAGTATTTATCCACACTAAAATCAGTCAGCAAGTCAGTATATGAGGTGTACCATTTGAGGTGACGTGGAGCTTATGAAAAAGTAATTTTACCAAAATGTTTATGCTTCCTTAAAAAAAAGAAAAAAAAAAAAAAAATGGAAATAAAACTCTTTACATAACAGGTCCATCTCGGGTTTAAACATATCATTTTGCACCATAGAGATTATTTGAAGATGATGAGTGACGGGTGGCGGTGGAAGCTTTTGGCATGCAGCCTGGCTGGTTCCTGGTCACCCTGATTGTCAGCTATGAGGACATGTGCGTGTTGCGATGTGCGGGTTACGGCTGGATTTAAGTGTCTCAAGGCTGTCTGCGGTCTTACTCGGGTCAACAGGATATTAGGTCACACTAAGCGATGGTCCAACTGGATGGTGTTTCTTTTAAGCTGATCCCGTTGACACACGTCCAGTGTCACATTTGCACACACAGCACACATAAACATGCACCGGAGGTCAGTTTAATCGGCCTTGGAGACATGATATTCATCATGCAGCACAATCACACCAACGACGGTGACACAGTAACAGTGAGTTTGACAGAGCGGGAAGGAGGCTGGGAATATTTGAGCCTGTGGCTGCATGTGTGTGAGACGTTTTAAGGCTTTAGAATGAGGGGATGATTCAAAACTGCACCAGTGAATCATTTTGGTGACTAAATACCAAACACATCCACATCAGAAGTCCAAAATGAGCCAACATGTGAGTGAATTCCCCATCTAATATCACAATCAAAAAACATGTATACACAAACTAAATACTCTCCCACTGAATAATCACAGCCATCAAATTGCAGTTATCAGTGTTGAGCTTAGCTCTGCGATAAAGCTCACACACCATGAGACTAAACTGGATTGGGAAATCCTTATTAATCCCTTCTTACTGTTAGACGGACAAAGTGCCAGTGTGGCCTTGTGTGGCGGCTGCCACGGACCGAGCATAAGCAGCGTGAGTCAGCTGCTGCTGGAATTACTCTAATTGCATTAGTGTATGTTTGGCCGCACACATTTCTAACAGTGTAGGTGGCAAGATGTACAGTTGTGGAAAAGAAAGTACAACCTTTGTCTTTCTAAAGGTTTAACACTAGGTTTAAACACATGACTTACTGTGTCATTATTTAAAAAAAAAAACAAAAAAAAAACGAAGCCACAATGCAAAAGCGGTGTCTGAAAAAGGAAGTGCATTCCTACTGCTTTCATTCAACGTGAAAAGTGCAGTAAGCAACCAGTTGCTGACAATGAAAAGAACTTAATTAATTTAAGTGATCTACTTCTGTAGTCGCAGGAGTCTTTAGAGTTTGTTGGCCTTCAGGTGTGCAGTAACACAGTGCTAAGAAGGAAAGACATCAAAAATAGTCTTAGAGAAGCAATATCTTCAATGGTTTTGAGGCAATGATTTTGAGAAGGACTATAGAGCCATTTTCAAAGATTCTGAAATTGTTTTGTATGGTTAGAAAGACTTTTTAGAAGTGGGAAAGATTCAAAACACTTGGCAATCATCTCAGAGGGTGACATTAAAAAATAAATAAATAAAAACACACAATTCGCACACACACACACACACACACACGTTTCTGGTGCAACTCTTTTGAACATACATGAAAGTGGAAACGCACAGTGCCACCTTTGGCAAGAACTGGGCAGAGCATGAAAAACTCCTGTATATCAGAGTATTTCACAGCCAAATTTGAGGCCTTCTGTTGGGACAACTAAAGCTGAAGAGTCCCCCAAGTTTTGGGTCATGCAGCATAACAATGATTCCACTCCAACGTCAGGAAAACTACAGCAGAATGGTAGAGGGAAAAAAAAGTCCAAGACGGCATTTTAAACCCATTGAAATGATGTACTTTGAGACTTTAAGAGAGCAGTTCAAAAAGGATTTCCTGGGTGATCTGAAAAAAAAAAAAACATTGTAAAAACACAGGCCAAAATTCTCCCACACCCGTCTCTAAGTGATTAGATAACGTTGTTCTGTCAAGTTACTGTTTTAAAGGTTGGTTCTACGAGCTACACGGGACTACGAGTATATAGTGTCATGTTCTGCTCTTCGTTTGAAGTTAACGTGATGATTATAATACCGACCTAATGATGTATATTTTTGTCCTGGTACATTAGTGTTGAAAGAGGAGACAGATAAAGAATGTGAAGTGAAACTTGTCTAACTAATCATTGCATTTCTCATCCCGGTATCATGAAATGACATGACAAAATCCTGACATGCCCCATTGCTACACATAGTTTGTTTTTTTTTGCTGTTTAACTTTTTGTGGGTTATTTTACACTCCGTAACTTTGCCGACTGGAGGATGAACATCACCCTAATCCTGAACTTTTTCCTAACCTTAATCTGCTTAGTATTATAATCGTCTAAGCGTTTGACCTTAATGTTTTTCAGGATTACTTGTAAAGTTATTTTAAATGTGTTAAATGACAGTAACTCATAGATTATAGCCATTCCAAATATGTATTTTCTTATAAATCTGCCCATTAAAAATGTGTGACATTAACTTTATTGACATGATTTTGAGCAAATTTTGACACTAAATCAGTATTGTCATACTCCTCTTATGAAGATGAGGAATTTTCCACTTCCTTATCCTGCCGTGGATCATGGGGACGACGGATCTCCAGACTTCCCTCTCCACAGACACTTCTGCTAGCTCTATTTGGGAGACACTGCAGATTTCTCAAGCCAGCCAAGTGATATAATCTTTCCAGTAAGTCCTGGGTCTGTCCTGAGGCATGTGCTCCAGTGGGACATGTCTAAACCCCCTTTCTTGGAAGGCCTCTAGAAGGCATCCTGTCCAGATGCCTAAACCATTTCAACGAGCACCTTAGCACAAGGACTTCAATCATCTCCATCCGTACCGCCATCCTTCGAAGGGAATTTCAGCCATTTATTTTTGAATCCATTTTTTGCTCATGACCATAGGTGAGGATTAAAACATAGACTGACTCAAGATCAGCAGCTTTTACTTTTGGCTGAGCCCTCCCTCTATGACTCTCCACTTCGCATTGGCAGAGGTATTTGAGTGCCTCAGCAATCACAGGAACTAAGTTATAGAGGGCAGTTTACCCTTTGCAGGCTCTCCCAAGGTGAAAAGATTCTGGGTGAGGCAGAAAAGCCCTGAGGATGACTTCAACAAGACACCCAAACACCTCACCAGGATTACCTTGGCTTCACACTGGAGGCAGACCTGGAGGAGAGGCTTCTAGGTAAACGCTTGCTGGTTGGACCTTTGCTGCAGACTGATTGGACTACACGGGACCCTCTTGTGGACTCACCACCTGCGGCAGGTATTACAAGGATTCAGTGAAATGTGGACCGAGTGGTGATCTGCAGCAACAACCTTGGTGGTCCAAATTCCATCTACTAAAACTGTCTATTTGTAAATGCAATGGAAAAGAAGAGAAAGAAAGTCATACACATTGGCCAATCAGCAGGGTTGGAGCACCCACCACCCATCAAACGTGTTATCTTGTGTAGTGGCAGGTCAGTTTGCTCAGACTACCAGCCATTATACAAAAAAAACCCAAACTAATGATAAATAAATTATAATTGAGACATGACATCTCACACCAGGTTCATATGTTTCACCTGGACATTTAGCACAAGACACAATGGGTTGTTACAGGGTTACCAAGGAAACATAATGATGCACCAAACAGGACAGAACTTTCTTTGCGCTATGAAACACAAAGACCTTCAGGTTTTATCTGCTTCTATATCTAGCAGGAGTTACATGATGTGTGTAACTGGAGGAAAAGCCAGAAGGACACTTGCGGGAAGGGGATGAAAATTAAAATGCTATTGTTTTTCTTTTATTAGAAGAGTCTATCTGGTAACTGTGAGTACTCCAAATAGTTGGTGTTTGACAGAAAACAGGCATTTTATGTTCTGTTCGGTGTGCTGCCAGAATCTGAATGTGATTCTGGGGCAGAGTGACTGTCATTAGGGACTCGGGGAGTTTGCACTTATTAGTTTTGATGACTCTTATCTTGCATCAGTTGACAGCGTTTGTGGATGTATGTGAGAGAACATGTTACAAATTTAAGAGGTAATTTTTATCTTTGTGGGAGTTTATATTAGAAATGTTCTTTAGCTTTCAGTTAATGAAATAAAACATCTCCAACCCTGCACATTAGGCAAGCTCACTTTGGTATTGTGCGAATTTAGAAGTAAAGTCTAATACAAAAGAATAATTAAAATTAAATTTAAGAAAAATGTAACCATGGAGTGAGATGCCAATGCAAAGTGAGGATTTGGTTAATTATTTCAAAACTCTGAAAGCCAACTGTGTGTATCTGTTACTACTGTAATCTAAAAAGGTAAAAAAGAATAATGCTTTTTTTAATTCATCTGCTTGTCATAGTTTTTACTCGTCGTAGTTAACAGCAGACGCGTCATATGACTCCGTCAAAGCTGAAACACTTTCTCAAAGCTGGAACGCCTTCGTTGATTCCTTCCTGGCCACATTCATAGTTTCACACACTTTGAACTGGGACCAGTCACACACTCTGAGCACCAAAATATTAGCCGGAGCAGAGTCATTGTGCTCCGTTTACGCTGGAAATCAGAACTCGTAACTGGAAGCTGCGTCACAACCCACTCCACCACATTCCAGTTGCAAACGTTCTGGCAATATTAGTTTATAACGGTCCTGTTTGTGCTATTTAATACGAACAGCGTAGCAACATATCCGCTGGTAAAAGACAAGAGTACCGAGTATATGTCCGACTTCACGCGAATAAGATAAAAACAGGTTTAAACAGTAAAACGAGCGTTTACATTGTTGATGCGAGTATATCAGCCATGCTAGACTCTGAAATCGGAGTAAGCGAGGTTTCTCCCACTTGCTGAGTCGGAATTCCAACCTAAACGGGCGTTCCAGTTGAAACTTCCAAACAGGAACTTGGACATTGTGACCTCTGAGTACAAATTGAAATGTACCATTAATGTGCACTACTGCTTGGCCAGTCAGCTTAGACCAAGCAGAGTGATACACGAGGCATGATCCAGGTTCAGAGTTTCTCAGCGACTAAATAAATAAATATATAAAGTACGTGTTCAGCTTTTACTCGTAGCAGCATGCTTTGATGTGTCCTTTGGAGGGCCACATGAAAAACGCATTAAGAGGATCTTTAAAATATCCACAAAAGGTACTTGAAGTACTAATCTGCTCAAACATTCTCATTCCTCTTCACGGACCCATTTGTAGAATTTGCACCTTTTTTCACATGTAGCTCTCAAATTGTAGCTTTGTTTTCCAACTCTAAATGTTTTCCACTTGTTTTGTATGTTTATTTTAGTGAGAGACAAGTCACAATTATATTGTTTCACTTATTTATGGCTTACATTTTTAGAAAAGTTACACAAAATAAAGACTAGCGATAACAGAAAAGCGCTGAAACCAAATGAAATGGAAAGATTAAAATAAGGTTGAAGGGGAGAATGGAGATGGTGGGTGGAGGGCGCTGACGGACAGTTGTGGAGACAGGGTTGTTAGTTTATGTACGGTGCGGGCTGAGTCGACTGGAAAATTTTGATCACTTTAATTTACTATATCCAGCGTTGCTTCTCCCCCTGTCCAGCACTTTTATCAAGCCCTGTGAGCCCGTATTGATTTTTTTATTTTCTGCCCAGGATAAGAAGACAGAGAGTTAGGGAGCTCTGGTGAATGGAGAACTTTCCTCAGATTGCTGCTATTCTCCAGCTTATTGCATCCTGTCGTTTGTAGTTTCAGATGATGTCCAGTAAGCCGCGGCTGCTCCAGCCAATAAACTAGGTGACTAACAATGGAAGAAGGCCAGAAATGAAGAGGGGGAGACAGGCAAAGCGCCACACCACACACAGACAGAATACCAAGGTGGGAGAGGCTATTTCATAGCCAGAGGTTTGTTCTTTAAAAGGCAAATAAAAGTTGTTTTTCATGCTTTTGCATGGTGATGATTATATTTCATCACAAAACCAGTGTTTGTTGCGTTTATCTTAATTCCTCATATTTGCATAAATCGAAAACGATTCATCATGAGAGACGGACACTCTTAGGGGCATGATATTTATGTAATACTTAAACTCAAATAGAACCAAATCGCCCTTTTCAAAGTTATAGTGCAATTATCAAACTTTTATGTATTTATTTTTTGTTATTTTCAGTCCAAATTGTAAATGTGTCATTAAAAATAAACAAGCACCTTTGAGCATCAGAACAGTACACTCGTTTTGTTTTGTTTTTCTTTCTTTTGTTTTGTCTCCTTCCTTGTCCCGTCCTTTCATAGAGCAATCATTCATTCTACCATTCAAATTGTGGACTAAAGGCAACAATACTATTTAACATTTTTGTATATTCTTGTTACTGGTTCATGTGCGTCTCCCTGAGCAAAATTAATTATCACCTTTGCCCCTAAGAAAATGCAATTAAAAAGTAGAGGTAATGGTTTTTTCTCCACAATGAAATGGGACAATGGTTTTGTCCTCAATTCATTGCTTTTCTTTATGATGTGTGTATCAAACAAATTGTTGCATTAAATCTTTATTCATTTATTTTGCTGCCCCCCCCCAAACATGAGACTGTGAATTTGCATCTTTGAATGCTAGGATGGCGTGTGTGCGTGTGTGTGTGTGTGTGTGCGTGCGTGTGTGTGTGTGTGTGTGTGTGTGAGGCGGGGGTGGGTGGGTGGAGGGGAAAACGACAGACTACTGACAGTCAGATAAAAGACATCTCCAAAACCGTAATTAAAATTGAATACCCCTACAAATGCAAAGCAACATGCAATCTGCAGGTATTTTTTTTCGAACAACTATCTCAGTGAGCAACCGCCTTTTTCTTGTTTTTTGTTTTCCTTCTGTGCTCTAAAATAGTTATACTCCTTCCATTTTATTTTTCACACTTCCACGTCTGCTGCTGTCTTTGTTAAACTCCTTGAGTCTCCTCTTCTCTTCCTCCCTTGAAACAAAATAATCAACTTAGTGTAAACCTATTTTTATTTTTCGCATTCTAGACTTACAATTAATTAAATCTTTTTGTATTTTTTTAATGACTAAAACAGAATAAAAAATGAAATCAAGTTTACAATATTACTGTCACCTTTATTATAATAAGGGCCATTGTTTCCACTTGAAATTATAAATATGTTCACATTTTGCTTCAGAAATTAACTAGATTTATAAATGAAAAATGTCATTCTAAAGTAAAGTTTCATGCATCATATCTGCTATTTCTGTTCCGCACTTCTCTTAACTTCTCATTCCGGATCTTGGGTGGAAACAAAAAAAAACCCAACTCCCTCTCCTCGCGATGTCCTCTTGTTACATCATTAAACCTAACCTCCTCTGGCCTTGCTCTTCAGTAACTCGTGCAGTTTTGTGAGTAAAACAAGATGAGTGATTGCACTGTAGAGCGGAAAACCATGTTTGAGACCTGACCTGTGTTGTGGCTACAGAGGCACTTTCACTTCCTACTGTCTGGACTCAGACTGTCGGCCATGTGATCTCACTTTAGTGGAATACACACACAGACGCACACACTCTTGTCGCATCATCTGCAACTGGTGGCCTACGGTTTAACCGCCGCTTTACATGAATCAGTTGATATTATTGGATTAGTGTGGAAAAAACACCCGGCTGAAGTTAGTGTAACTGTTGGATATCAGCGAGTTATTTCTTCCATGTGAATGTTTGGCCTGTATTTGTTTGTTTTTTTGTATTTTCATTTTGTGGCTAGGATTTTAGTTTTGCAGTAATGTTGTAGTGTTCTGACGTGGTCCTTCTCTGGTACCTGCTACTGTTTTTTGTTTTTTTTTTAAGCATGAAGCACCTGGAATTCGTGCATCAGCAGTGCAGATGTTTTAACTCTGCAGTGAAACCGGCAGCAGGAACCAATCAAACTTTAAGCCAAATTTGAATAAGCAATTCAATTAATGTTTGATAACTGATTCAATTATGTGTAAAAAAAAAAAAAAAAAAATCAACATAATACAAATGAAAATATAGAAAATACTTAGAAAAAGGTTAAATAAATTATGTTTCAACCTACTTTTGAAAAAAGTGCAAAAAAAAAAAAAAAGGCTGATTAACACAATAATCAATTTCAGTTTCATAGGCTATAGCTTTTCCTGAAAAATAAAAAATAAAAAAGTGCTAGACTTGAGCTAAAACATATTTACTGTGGCCAACGTGGTTTGAAAAGGATTCCAGCGCCCAGCAGCTGTTGATTTAAACAAAAAAACAACAACAAAACTTGAACACAGCTCAAAGCTCACACCTATCATCATTTTTAGTCGGCTGCCTCCCGAAAATACAGAGGAAACTGCTCTGGCTTAAGCTGCCGTTTAGTCACAAGGATATGGTCAATTTGGCGCACAGCCAAAGCCATGCCTTTGAGTCATTTTACTGTATGTATTTTTTGTTATCCATTCCCAGAACACTAGATGAATCACACAGCAAATAAAATGAAAAAGAAAAGGGGAAAAAAAATCACCAGCTAAGAGAGTTTTGAGCATGTGTTGGTTTTCCTTTAACCTCTTCATTTTCAGTAGACGACATTATTAACTTTCCAGATGATATTTTCTCATGTAAACTATTGATTCCTGTCATCATTAGAGTGTCTAATAATGAGGACATTTCCTTGACAGTTTCATTATATCTGTCAGGGGTGACAGTCCCATGTTAGAAATGCATGTTTACTTCATCCTGGGATCAATAAATGCTGTGAGCCAGCACGAGAGAGCATATGCCACAGGAAGTGTTATTGATGCACAACGTTTCACTTTATGAAATATACGTAGGAGGACGCGGCACGCATGATTAAGATGTCTTCACAGATCAATGAGGAGTATGAGCATTAATACGACGCTGCTTATTTCCTCCTGCAGAAAACTCACGTTTTGGTTCGTGTGTGTGTGTGTGTGTCTCGAGCTGAACACTGATGCTCATAGATGTGCTTTGGCGTGAACCGGGAGAATTAGATTTGCCTGTTGGTGTTGAAGCCCACTATCTGTCATTGAAAGGGTTCTTTTCACTCCCGCAGCCGAAGGTCTCTCATTTGAGACACCAGCTGAGGGTGCAGGAACTGTAGTTCTTGTGAGGTTTGATGAAGTTATTATCATGACAGAGTGCTTTCCCTTCATGGTGCTTCCAGTGTGTGGGCATGTGTGTGTGACAGCATACTTGAACTGGAGTATGAAGGCGAAACAAGCCTCACAGCGCCAGGAAGTGTTCTTTCTTCATCTGATTTCCCCATTTACGCCCCTGCTGAAATGTAGTTGACTTTATTCACCACCTTTTTTTTTTTTCTTTCTTTCTTTCTTTCTTGTGTGCTTTCAACTCAAAAATAACCCTGTCACAACGCGAATATGACATTGGTTGTGATCCTGCCCGCATCCAGTCGGCCACATGTATGAACTGAACTCATAAAGCCAATTTCCTATGACGCATATCGGCGCTCCTGATCTGAATATTTCCCCACCGTGGAGGGGCAACAGAGGCGTGTTGTCATCCAGCTGAACCTTGAAGTGGCCTGATGAAGGGCAGGGAGGAGGAGGAGGAGGAGGGGTAGAAGGGAAAGTTGGGCCAAGGTCAAGACAGCTAATTTGTTTCCTGCATCTCCCGCCGTCCCTGAGAGGCAGACCACACACGGCCCATACATGAGGGGCTTTCATGTGGTTGAGGGTGTGCGACGTGGAGTTGAGGTCGTCAGCTGCTGACATCTGTGTCACGCGGGACGGTGTGATGATTTATACTTGGGGGAAGAAGATAAACTATAAGAACTGTTTAAGTTGTTGTTTAAATATTAGCACACATGCATTTCACACCACATGGATGATGTCAAACCTGTAGCACGAGTAAATCTGCAAATATGAAGGACAAAGAGGGACTCAGGTTGGAAAACTGTTATGTCAAGTAAACCTATGCGGTGTGCTGGGTCCTGGATGGCTCGGCGGCTTCATCAGGTGCCTCACGTTTGGGGCGACAGTCCTCGTACAGCCGGACAGGTTTTTCTATGAGTTTTCCCCCTTTTCCTGTCTAGCTGCTTTAAATTAAAGCCACAAAACCTTAAAAAAAAAAAAAGAAACAATCCTTAAATAATTTCCACTTCACATAAGTCAGAAATTAAAATAAAGAAACAAAAATTAACTGTTATTCTTACTTAAGGGATTTTCTCAACTTTGCAAAAACACAAGAAAACTGTTCAGACAAACAAATTGGAAAAAGAAAAATATTTATTTTGGGCCTGTAGGTCCATAGAAAAGTTGAAACTGCAAAAACAGCCCCGGTAAGTTGTAAACGCCATAATCTGCATCCTAATAGAAATATTTGATTTTGTCTTTCTTGTCCAACGGGGTTTAAACCCACAGTGTTTTCTGTACTTCCAGAGTTCCAGCCATACACAGTAAACTGAGCTTTCATCAGTTTTAAACAGGTGACGTTAAAATTATTGACTCTGAAAATGTAAAAAGAACTTTAAATGATCATCTGCCATTCTGTACAAATGTGCGTACGACGACATCGTCTTTCTGTATCTTGTTTGTTTCTGTACGTACACATCAGCATCTAAATTCACTTTTGTTGTGAGTTACTAAAACGATAGTCGTTATCACAGCTAATTCTGACCATAACTTTATTAAAACAGTGTACGTTTCTGCATTTTTCAGTGGACAAAAAGGCGCCCACCATCCCTCAAACTCATACTGTGTAATAGGACATGAAAAAGTGTTTTGGCAGAGCAGCTGCGCTGTCTTCCTTTAACAGTCAGAGTCAAGAGGAAATGAATGCGTTTGCCACCTCAAGGGCACATATGTTACCTCTGTTGATCCCGTAAAGCAGTAGTTAATCAGTGTCTGCGTCAGGATTTAGCCTTCAGTGGGGAAAAGCCATCAGCCATGGAGAGAAAAAAAAAACTTAAATTACTAAGCTGCCATATTTGACGAAGGCCAGACCCAGTAATTCCTGGATATGTTTGCGAAAGAAACGTTCATTCATTTCCAGCACAAACAATTGAGATGTTACAGTGTTTGGGTCATTATTACACAGAAAAAAAAAAAAGAAAAAAAAAATAAGAACAGTGAACAGTCAGAGACAAGTTTGCCAAGTTTGTAATGGATGAATAAATAGATTGATGGCCTCAAAGTTACCAAAGAGATCAGTTTTTCTTTTCGGTTTAATTAGCACCTGTGAGCTGTTTCCCATTAACACCAGGCACATTAAAAATCCCTCTGCTTTCTCTAATTAAGTAAAGTGGAAACAGATTAGATGGCTTCTTTGAACAAAGGTCAGTGATTGCACTTTGTCTCGCCCCCCCCCCCCCCGTTTGTTTGTTTGTTTGTTTGGCCGGCGTCAGGAGAGACAGTGCCACTTCTTAGCAGGATGTCACTTCACAATCACTGTTTGCTTTACGATCAGGCTTGTTGTTAACCCTCGTCTTCAGCTTCTTTTACATTTTTGTTTTCAATTCCTCAAAATGTGATCAACAGATGCAGACGTGCCTCTCAGTGGTGCTGGCTTTTTCTTTTTCTCTTTCTTTTGTGTTGAAAGGAAGATACGAGCCTGCTGCTCCACAGGTGGGAAAAAGACGCCGATGTAACATGGATTTCTTTTTTTCCTGATATGATTATGAAGCTGTCAGATTAAAGCTAAACTGATGAAAGATAGGCATCAATCAGCCATATCTCTGGAGGGGCTGCAAGACATGACATGGTTGTCAAGAGGGAAGAATATGGTGACTCACCCCGCCCTTCCCTCTAATCTCGCTTTCCTGGCCAATTGATCTGACTTTCATATCCATTAGCGTAGCTTTCAGTGGCGCTGCAGTGAATGACCAGACTGCAGACATACTTCAAGACCAAACTCGTCTCTTAGACAGAAGAAAAAGGCAAAAATTGCAGAACGGCTGTGATTCATATACGTATCCTGAATGCCTCAAAGTGGATCCAGGGCACCTCTGTCATCCCTCGACAGCAACATGCTGAACTGTTTAATCGCACAGTTGTTTAATTCACGAGAAATGATTTTACCCTGAATGAGCACGTAGCTGTGAAACACCCGCCACAATGGAAACCAAATAAAACAGACACTAGGTAGTGTTGAGACTATGAATTTACTCCGGGACGTTCACATTGAAGGGGGTGTTGCTCCAACCTGACAGATGGAACGTTATGCCCCGTCTCCCACACAGGATTTTAGATTTCAGTTAAGTTCATTATATAAAGTACACATTTAAAAACAGATTTAGTACATTTTGAGTATTTGGAAATGTATAACTTGTTGAATGGCCATGACCAAGTTTAGCTGCAGTTCTTCAAACACTTTTATTGACCACAAGGCTCTTCAGTGGTCAATGAACTTTAGGGTTTCGCTTCCAAAGAGACACACTCTCTTTATGTTAACGCTTTTACAAAACTGTATGAAATAATTCACACAATTATGTAAAGATACACTATATCTTATCCTTGAGAGTAATGTTTGTTTTTAGGTTTTAGTAAATCTATATCTACAAAACAAATATATCATACAGAATTACTGACGAAAGACTTTTTTTTTTTCATTTTTCCATTAGCTTTTTTTTAATTATTTGAATCCAGCCAATCAGAGATTCACTGATCTTTGCTGTTCAGCTCTTTCCTTTGTTCTTTTGAGAAAACATTGAACCCAAGTACTCAAACTTCTCTTTTGTCAAAACATGCTTTAAGTGATGTTTGACCAGTTTGGACAAATTATCATCACAAAGATACATATATTTATTTTTAATAAGTAATTAGATTGTCCTTCTGAGATTAATGAAGTACTTCTGAATTGAATTGAATTGAATTGAATTGAATTGAATTGAATTGAATTGAATTGAATTGAATTGAATTGAAGTTGTACTATATCTGCATGCTACCAAGTGGAGCGTTCACATTTGTTGTGGTCCCGTTTGACCCAACGTGTAGCAACATTGTGAAGAAGTTTAAGAAGAAGAAGTTTATTTACGTGGTAGCTTTGAGGCTGCTGTAAGACAATGCTGCACACGGCAACTGTTGATGTTTAGACTGTGTTTAAAAGCATATGTGGAGATACTAATTTAAGAGTATCCCACTGGTTTGAACTGTGAGATAATCGTTAATCATTTGACTAACTTAGAAACACTCGCCTGCTGATGTTTCCACAGCAACAACAACAGAGTTAGTTATATTATTGCACCCCAAAAAGGAAATTAATTACATTAATATAAAATTTATATATATATATATATATATATATATATATATATATATATATATATATATATATATATATATATATATATATATATATATATATATATATATATATATTATGTGTATATATATATATATATATATATATCTATATCTCTGTGTATATATCTATATATATATATACATATCTCTCTCTATCTCTATATCTATGTATATATCTATATATATATATATATATATATATATATATATATATATATATAACAATACAATGGACATTATTTAATCTTTTGTCTTTTTTTAAGCAAAAACATATTTTCCAATGAGGTAAGAAAATTCTTCTTGACTAGAATTCTTAAAACCAACAATGTGTTCTAAAATAGTAGATAATGTTCGTGAAACAAGGCTTTTTTTTTCTCTTTTCTTTTAAACTTTTTTAGTAGTTGCAGACTAAGACTTTTACACTGTATAGTACTGTGTTCATGAGGGTGGGTCAGGAGATGATAAAAAAAAAAAAAACCAAACACATTTCTGTCAAACAGGGATATGATTTTTTGTTTTTTTTAAATTTAGAATTCCTTTTAGTCATTTTAAAGTTAAATGGCTGGTTACAATTAACTCTAGATAAAATCATCTTTAGCAGGTTTTAAATCCAAGTATATGACAATTTAAGCAATATTATCAGAGAAAAAAAAAATATAAAAACTGTTATTCAGTTGTTGGACGTTGTTATTAGCCTGAGATGGTGCAAATGATCCAGGTAGAACTGCAGAAGAAAAGGGAGCAGTGATCTCGCCATTAACAAAGTTATCAAGGCTCAATTTGATGGGAGTCTTGGTGACACAACATAAAATGGAAAAATAAACTTTTGAGCACCTAATGTTACAGCTGCTTTAAAAAGTTCTGGTTACAGATGTTTCCACTGCATAAACCCTTCACTGAGTTTAACACCTATTTCAGTCTTTACAGGGGACATATAAAAAGAACATAAATACCTGAAAATAAATTATTCATACTTAAGTCTCCAACATAACAATAGTTCTATAACTTTGTAAGTCTGAAAATATCTCCTATATTTAGCTGTTCAAATTTGCGCGGTACTGGGACATCACAGGCCCAGATCAGAGTAGGGTTATCCACCTTCACCATCGTTTTCTCCAACCAAATTCCCACCGTAGTGCATTTGTTGTCCCTCTGAAGTGGAAAGTATTAAGTTGAGACCAAAAGAGGCACACCTTGAGAAAGAGGGGTGGTGGAGTGAGGATAAATGGCTCACTCCACCTTCTCTAAAACAATCCACTCTGAGCACATCTGTTCAGACGTGGCTGCGGAGGGAGCTTTGTGCTGCATCTTTGTGGTGTTTTACCCAAAACGTGTCGCAGATGTTTCATTACGACCTCAGAACACTGTCAGCGTGTGAAAAAAAGACCAGCTCTTTTAACATGTTTATTTTACAGTATTGTCAGATGTTTCTGTCTTTAAATTAATCTGTTTTTGGGCAAAAATTGAAAATGAGCTTGAAAGGCATCAAATGGAAATTTGTCTACAGCGTAGCAAAAGTGATGCTACTTTCATGAAACCAAAAGTCACATATTGTGTCTTTTCTTCCATCGTTTAGGACCAAATTATTCGTCTACAAGTTGTTTAATCTTGTCTTAATCAAGCAAGCTCAATTTAAACCCAAGCAGACTAGTAGATCAACAACACATCCTCAATCCAGCGATCCAAACCAGCTCAGATGTTTACCCCGCAATAAACACTCAGATATTCATCTCTGTGGGATTCTCATTGGTACATTGTGGTATGATTATCACCGTGATTTTCTTTCATTCTTTCTTGACCTCCAAAGTTCCTGAGTAAAAAAAAAACACACACACACACACACACACACACACACACACACACACACACACACGCACACACACACACATCTGAGTTCTGCATGAACAGAAGCTGACAAAGGCAGCCAGACAGGAAGGAGAGAACGACAGAATTTAATAAAGTTCAACAAGGCAGAAAGGATTGCACAAGCAGTGAATAGCGATTCTGCTTTCTTTCTCCTTTACAACTTCTGCCTACTTAAACACTTTTACACCCCTTCCTTTTATCTGCGTCTGCATTCACTGAGAGGAATAGCTGGACACAGGGGGAGTCGCTCGTTCAGTTTTTATTTGAATGTTGACCAAGGATGGCCACCATCTGTGCAGACGCCTTGGATCTACGACTCTCCTGCAGCAATAAATATGAGACAGAGCTTCACTTTACAGATAATTCACACATTGCAATTTATAGCCCCTGCTCTCTTTTGCCACGTTTGGGCTTTTATCACTTTTTACTTAAGTTGATGTGAGCGGCCGTACTACATCATCTTCAGCAAACAGAGATTCCTGTCTTTCATCATTCTGCACCCTTCTGTCCCTTCTAGTGTGGCATCTGGAGCTTTTGTTTTTCCCTATTTCTCATTATAAAGATAACCTCTTCAGTCTTGTCCCCGGTTTCTCCCTGTTGTCTGAAAAAGCCTTCCACTAAGCTCAAACACACAAACGGAGTGGTGAAAATGGGCTAGATGACATTGTTTCCAGTGATATGGACGTACAGCTTAAAGACAAAAGTGCTGGCTGATTGTTTTCATGTCAATAAGCCATCAGTTGTGCTGCTAACAATAAGTTAATGATTCCCCAGCAGTAATACATTTATGAATAGAGAAGTGTCGTCTTCGGCCCAGCGGGTGCGGCCATTAAAACAGAGCATGAACAAAATAATTGTGATTTGCAGATAAAATCCACTTTAGAATGGGATTCCGACTGAGGAATTGTCAAAAGAGCTGTAATTTTCCACTAAAACCTGACACACACTCACAGGAGCCTCGTTAATCAACTTGAGTATGCGCGTTTCCGTGTGTGTGTGTTTGTGTAAGTACTGTGTGTGTACACATGTCTGGTTTCACGTCTGCTGTTTCGTATCATTCACAAATTAAATGATAACAAAGCTATTTAGTAAAGTATGATTTCTCTTAAGTTTAAATTCCCCTTTTTCATTTCTATTTTGTTTTTATAACAGCACTGATTCATTTTATAATTTGTACACTTATTCAGCTGTTTCAAATATGGATTAAAAAAGTGCAAGAAGGAAAAAAGATTTTAATTAAGACGTAGTTAAGCCGTATGAAACGTGACAGAAACGTTTGTCTTTTATGGCACACGTTTAGTCGTATAGTTTGGTGCAAAAATAATTTTTACTGTAAATAGCTATCAATCAAAAGTGGCCAGATTTTTAATAAGAAATAATATCAGATATGACACTTTCAGCCTTATTATTTACAATTTTAAAATGTCAAACCTTTTGGTGAGAATCGTAGGATGTAATGCTTTTTGGTGACATGTTAGTCCCAGTTCTTGTTTCAGGGAATTTGAACTTTTTTTCTTTTCTTTAGATCAAGACACACACTGTACACACTGTAAGATTACTGGGCCTTCTGGCATGCACTGATCTGTTGAACACTACCTGCAGGTTTGCTGTGGTGATTCAGAAAGACGCTGTGACGATTCTTTAACGTTTGGTGTTATAAAGTTTAATTCAAACTCCCTCATGTCACTTGACCTGTTTCAAGAATGGACATTGATTGTCTAAATTTATATTTGCAAACTTTCCCTAACAAGGACATGAATGCATTTTTGTCAGATTTTAAGCTTCCACAAATCCCCTTGCTTTAATCTTATCTTCTATTATTATATGTGCCTGACATCAATTTAGCATATTTACAAAAGATAACTATAAGGGGCCATCTTTGAACTGCCTTGTTCACAAGCATTTCTATAATATCCTCCAATCCCAGAATATATAGATTATAGATTTTATAAGCTAAACAGAACCAAAGACACAACAGCAAGGACTTTTTATTTTTTATTTTTACAGCTCCTTGAGTCTGGACGGGTCCTGCTTGTGTTCATCGATCCTGGAGTCAGTCCACAGATGCCCAACCCATTCAGTTTTCTGACCATGACTAAAGCATTTAGACAATTTAATGTCTCACTCTTGCATGGTAAGGGTTGTTGCCGTTATGAATTGTAAACCTTCATCCGAGACTCAGCTTCCTGGAAGACTAATAGGTTGACAGTGTTCATCATTTCCAAAGTTCTTAGAAATGAGTAGCAAACATCCCCAAGGCATGCTGCTGCCACCACTGTGCTTGACTCTGGGGTGAGTCATGTCATTCACAACAATATATTTCTATATATATATACTCCAGCAAGAAGGTTCCTGGTTCGATTCCCAGGCATGGCGGGGATCTTTCTGTGTAGAATTTGCATGTTCTTCCCGTGCTTGCGTGGGTTCACTCCGGGTGATGGACTGGCAACCTGTCCAGGGTGGACCCCTGCACTCCCCTGTAATGTGCCGGGATAGGCTCCGGCAGACCCCCGTGACCCTGCAAAGGATAAACGGCTATAGATCATTGACTTCACTATCTGGTTTTATTCTTTGATGAAGTCAGACTGTATGTCAGCACTAGATCAAAATGTAGTTATGCTACAGCGCAAAAGGGTCTCTCTCTCTCTCTCTCTCTCTCTCTCTCTCTCTCTCTCTCAGTATCTCTATATCTCTCTCTCTCTCTCTCTCTCTCTCTTTATATATATATATATATATATATATATATATATATATATATATATATATATATATAGATGTATGTGTGTGTGTGTGTGTGTGTGTGTTAAATGCACACTTTCAAGCTATTCCTCAACTTGTGTCTGTTGCAGCAGCGTTATATCAGTTAAATAACACTCGTGGCCTCTATGTGAAAAACAACATCCTTCATGGCGTCCCTCAGCTGTCACCTGGGACAGTACGCTGCAGTATTCCTTCTTTACTACAGCGGAGACTCATAAAGCTGAAGAAAGAGAGGGGAAAATAGAACAAAAATGCTCATTCAAAAGTATGTCATAACATACGGTAAAGAACTTTGCTCTGATATCAGTCTAAACGGTGATAAAAAGTAATACATTCAACGTGTTGTTGTTCAGTAAATTCAGATTTCAGAGGCTGAAATGAACTACTTTAAAAAGTTGACTTCTGGAATAGATCTGTACCCCCACGACAGCTTCAAAGCAGACAGGAAGAAAGAATGACACCAGTGGCTTTGAAGCCATTCGTAACTCAGTACCACACAGTCATAGCTTGCTGCTACAGTGACTTGTTGACTTTTATTTATTTATTTTATTTGGGCACATGCCACTCTTTTTGGTTTTAGTGTCAGTCAAGAACTCATTAAATTCAAATAGGAAAAAAGAAGAGTATTTTTGTGGTTTCTCTCTGCGGTTAAACGTGGTTGCCGGGTCATTTTAAACCAAACACAAAACAAAAGCTTGGATTTAGTAATCCTAAACTAATAGGGCGCAATTTAGTATTCTTCACATGATGCTTCACTTTCCCAGAGAGGACACAAAAGGATAGATAAGGCTGGTGTGAACAGCTGTGACTGAGGAGTCAGTATTTAGAGATTCTCACTCTTGGGATTCCAGCTAACTGTGAGAAGAATTTTCTTTTCCTGTTTATCACTGCAGAATGTTCTTCATATTGTACTAAGTTTCTGAATCAACAGCAGCTTTAGCAGAATACGTCTTACTGGGAGCAAAGAAAGAATAAAGATAGAAGAAAGTCACTTTCACACAGATGTTGCGCTATAAAGACGAACCGGACGTCCGCTCTTCATTCCGCCTCCACTTGTACGTCTGAACGTTCAACCCGTTTTCACATTTGTTGGTGCACATTAGACTGTATTGTGTCTGCATCTTTATATATATATATATATATATATATATATATATATATATATATATATATATATATATATTTTTTTTTATTTTTTTTTTTTTTTTAATTTGTTAGTTTTGGTTTGTATTCAAGTATTGTTTTCACTCCAGCTCAAGCGCTGCTCTACAAGCCACGTGACAACGGTCGGCCCTATCATTGGTCAGCATCAGTCTCCATGACAACTGGCCTAAAGCGAAGGGTTGAGAAGCATGGTGACACATTGTTAAAATTTGTTCAAAATTGTTTGTATCGTGCTAGGATGAAGAGAGATGGCGGATGGAGGTTGTTTGGAGGTTGTTCGACCGCGACTGCTAGTATCACGTTCTTGTGCCATGTTTGTTTGTGTGCTCCGTTTCAGCACGCTACCCCGCTGTCTACAGACGCCCATTTAGCTAAGTCATGTGGCATACACCCTGTGGTTCGGTCGAATGGAAGTTGCAGAGTTCTCGCACTACAAACCACATCAGAGATCACTGATCGCTGTATCAAGAGCACCTGTTCAGAGAGGTCTTGATGCAGACGTTTTGGTGCACACCGGAGTCCGGTTGCTGTGTACAGAAGACCACTATTCCCTCCCCAGTGTCTGCTTTCCAAAGCATCCCAGTGCTCCACAATCTAAAGACGTGCCTTTCTTCTACCTCGTAGTTCACCATCAGCAACAAGTTCCCAATATTTCTGTGCTTCAGTTGGCCCTGAATAAAAGACATTAGTGAAGAAAGACAAAAGAAAACTCCCAAAACCCCCCCAAAATATGTCTCCCTGGTTGTTCCTGAGGAACACACGCAGCTGTGGTGACCTCAGTTTGCTCTCTTTACAGCAGCTGGTTTAAGGGGGCGGAGTCAGCATCTCAATTACACCCCTATCTGTGAGGTTTAGTTCTTTTGAAATTGGTTTTGCAGCTTTGTGATACCTGCTACAGAATAAAGAATGTAGTTAAATTAAAAATATGGCAAAGATGAAGATGGGAAGCTGGATAATCTAATCTGATCTAAATCGATGTCACAATGCTCTACAAATATAAACAGCCCTCTGAATGCCTGCTTTCAGACGTGACCCTGAACAAAAGTATAAAGTCTCTTTATTTAAATGTTTTTGAGTTAATTGTCTCTTCAGACGCTCAAATATAGGCATTTAAGCACAACAATATACTGTATATCCTAGATGTATATTCCATCAATTAACTTATAAACCCAAGTTTATCTGATATTTACCAATTTGTACTGAAGTAAAGTTGAAAAATGTCAATTAGCCAAAGCTTTTGTTGCCTTTAAAAGGAGGGGGAGGCATCCTCTGTTGCTTTGGTCAAGTAATAAAACGTCTAGACACCAACTAACATGAATTTCCCTGAAGAATTAGTGTCATCAGTGTGAGAGCCCTGCCCTGAGCTCTGGGGTGCAGTTTGAAATACTGTCTTTTAAATCAATGCTCTCCTCTCTTCCTTTAATTGAACTTTGTGGCCTCCTCTCGAGACTTTTTGTCCAAAACAAGAGTCAAGTTCTTAAGTGATGAAGGTAGATCAAACTTTTCCAATCTGCTTTTTTAGTTGTGATTTGATATGGTGGCATCTCAAAAGGATGCTTCAGCTGCTGGTTCCATTTCAGCGGGAAACCTATGGACTGAGCATTTTTATTATATATAACACAAAATAAACCACATCCAGCCGACAGAGGAAATAAATTACATGAAAAGAATGTTGATGGCTCATAAATGGAAAGGGCTCACATGAGCTCAGAAACGGGCAACTACAACCAGCACTAGAGACATATGAGGTGATTTAGATAATGGCAGTTTTTATTTATTTTTACTTTCAACAATTGGCACTTTGGAGAGAAGTCCATGCAGAACATCTCCATCTATCATGCTGGCTGTGTTTCCACTGCAGTGTTATTGACACAGTAAATTAAAGGAGGCTCACACCGGGTACCTGACAGATCTGAACAGCAAACTTATAATCGTAGCCCTGTCGCAGAGGGGGGATTTCTTTCTGCTATTGTCTTATTCTAACTTCCACACTTCACTTATTTGCTTGTCTTCACTCTGTGAGTTCCTTTACCATTTTGTTTTATGTAGATCTAAAAGAAAAAATGTATCCCGTACTTTATTGGGTGTGTATAAAACTATTCCATTTAACGGAAAGCAGGCATATATCCAGTTTTATGGGGTGTACAAAAGGAAACAATACAGCTGTAATTTATATATATATATATATATATATATATATATATATATATATATATATATATATATATATATATATATATATATATATATATATATATATATATATATATCATTACCAGATACTTCAATTATTCATTAACACTTTTAACTTAAATTGTAGGCTGAGGTATATGTTATCTTTACTGGGATTAATTTACCTTTTGTTTTCTTAAAGTAGTTCCAGTGTATTTGTCACATGCAGGTATTCATTCAAATTGTTTTGGATAAAATTGAGGGGAATTATAAAATAATGGATTAAAAAGACGACTTATTGGATTTTGCCATCTTTATGGCAACAATTGGCCTACGTGACTTTTTAGCAGCATTTCCAAGCAGTTAAACATTTCTTTCATCTTTCACTTTCCACCACACACACACATTTCTGCAAAGATCAGCAGCTCAGGAATGCCAAAAATATACATGTTTATCTGCTCTGTTTTTTTATGTTTCTGTATACAATGATTAAGAGAAATTTCCTATGTTTAGCACAATAATATTTTAACTAAAAGTCTATGTTTACAACAATGTGACAGGGCTTTTATGTTCAATTCTTTCTGGCATTTTATCAAATAACACGTGAAAACAGTCCATGGATGACAAAGCAGAAGTCTTTAATTACTCTAAAGATGTTTGCAGTTTACTATATTGTTTTTTTAAGTGACAGCATTTAGCTTGAGCAGAGTTTTCCTTGTTTTTCAGCGTTAAGAGTGTGGTGACAGAAAACTGTCCAGAGCTGAGAGAGCATTACTGAAAAAAAAAGAAACTCTACTTTTATGTCAGTGCCTGGATCCTCTACTCTGCATGGCAAACTGCCCTGGTTGCCATGGCTATGAGAGGCTTTGAGAGGACATTAATCATGAGGATTTAGGTTCCTTTACTTATTCAAAAAAGACGAAGAATCTCCCTTTTATGAAGGTGATTTATGGTGGTGAATACCTCTGTGTGAAGATCATGGGAAAGGGACTAAAAGAGATAACAATTCCTACTGTATGACAGCATCCTATGTTTATCTTTTTATGCAAAACACCCGAGATTTCAATTTTAGAAGAAGAAGAAATGTTACCATCATCAGGAAGCATATCTTTTTCTATAAATGTGCAAGATGTTCTACAGTGCTGCATTTTTGATAATATAATTAAAGAATTTAATATGTCTTTGGAAAAAAACATTGCCCCAAAAAGTTGTTATTCGTTTGCCCCGTCTATCTCGTGCTGGGAGATGAACTCTGATGTGGCTGTAGGCGGGCTAGTGTGGAGTAAATGAGACTCTTTGTACGAACACATTTTACGTATGACACACAGGCAGCTGGTCAAAATGAAATCATGCAAAAGGAAGGTTCAGAGTTGGTGTTGCGCTACTTTTCAGTGGCGATTTTCTCCCTTCTTTGTCTTTGGTCAGAGACTGCAGATTGATGACAGCATGACAGAGTGACATTGCATTCTGGGAACTAGGGACTATGGCTATAAATCCATGGCGATTTAGCTCCACAATGGCCTACTGTCTAGCCTTCAGAAGGGTAGGAGGTTGTAACCACAACACCCCGGTGAGCTGCAAGGGGTTCAACAATTACACTTTCTTGAGGAGGAAAAATATTGGGGCTACATTGTTGGGATTGTAATGAAATTACACACACATATATATATATATATATGTGTGTGTATATATATATATATATGTGTATATGTGTGTGTGTATATATATATATATGTGTATATGTGTATATATATGTATATATCGAGCAAGAGAATAAGAAAGTGAGAGCAGAAAGGCTCATTTTTAGTGAGAGAAAATTTCCCATAGTCTTTGAATGCTGTGATTCTTTTCAAGTAGATCTGTATGAGAAAACAAATAAAACACTTGGACAAATAAACAGTCCAAGCTCTGCATTGACCTCGGAGAACCAGCTGTGTTGTGAGTGCAGCTCAGCTCGGCTCTCTGCAAAGCTTCTTTGTAGTGCTGTGTGTTTGCATGTGTGTCTGGGCTCTAGAGGGTCATTGTGTGTTTTTGTTTATCATGAATGAATGTTCACGTGAACATGCATTTCCAGTGAATGGCCACCACTTTGCAAATTGTTTGGTCAAAGGGGACATGTTGTGGAAAGAGCAGGGTTTTTCTTGTATTTTTTTTTTTTTTTTTTTTGTGCTTGGGTACGCGTGTTTTGCCATTTGAGATAACTAAAATCTCTACGAAAACCCGGGGCTACATCTGATTTGCTAGTCTGAATCAATATGGAGCTCAGATGTCTTGCACTTCTTCCACTGGCCACTAGGGGCTCCATAAGCATGCAGGTTTTCACACCTGAAAACTTGGGTAGTACCTGAGTTTGGGCGTGGGGGTGTAATAGAATTGTTATTAAATATATAAAACTGCTTATCACTTAGCATTTTCAGTGAACGTAATTTCTGAGCTTCATAGCAAGCCAAGAAAGAATAATTACTCTCCTCGAAGATGATATGGCCTGTTGTGCCGCTATTCTGTTTACAGACCAGTGCAACCTGGTCCTGCTTGGCTTTGAAGGTTTTAGAAGCACCTGAGGTGACAGCTGTACACGCCTTCAGTCGGGTGCGACTGCTGAGGACTTTCTGTATATTTGAGCCTGGGGCCCAAGTTAGCAGCCCCAGGACAAGCCGGCCACCACTACGGCTGCCTCCTCCAGAGTACCCCAAATGGTTAAAAGAACTTACTTTACAGATACCGTACAGAAACATGGCTGATGATACACAGGGTTTACCATTTTTCTTTATGCAGTTAATGGAGAATTTATATTGTGATGCACAAAGCTACATCAAAGCTGTATTTTAAAAAAACAAACCCAGCAAAGACATGGTTGGAAAGGGAGCTTTTGTACATGTTCACCTACATTTCATGAGGATTTCAGGAATCTTTGTTAACTTTAGAACAAAGAGCCTAATATGTCTCTTTTTATAAAAATACATTATGCTACTAATGGTTCTCATTCATCTGCACAATCATTCCTTATAAATCAAAGTTGTGCATAGGCCAAAGTACCAAAGTCAAAGTCAATCTATTGACTTTTGGTAAAGTTGATATAAAGACGTAATAATTTTAAACGCTCTTAGTAAACTTTCAGACAGTGCAGAGGACTAATGCAGTAGAGTTAAACCATCAAAATGTTAAGATGACGTTAAGAAATGATAAGAAAGACGATATCAACAAATGTAAACACTTTCCTCCACCGGACTAACGTAAAACGTGTCGCAGGTCGATGTCGACCTGCTTCCAAAACAACTTTGGTACAATTTAAATTAAAAATGAACGCAGCAAGGACTAAAGTCGTCTAAATGTTCAGAGCTTAACTCTTGATGTTACGTTTACCTCATTCCTCTGCACAGGAGCTGCTTACAATGTTCTCCACAGGCACAACTTTTTTGTGTTAATTTTGTGAGAATTACTCAACAGGAGGAGCACAAAATAAAGAAAGAAATAATAATAATAATATTGGACCAGTTAGAATAAGAAAGCCTGCAAATCAGCCCTCTGCGTTTCCCGTGGAGTCATTTATAAAGAAGACTCATTATGTTTTAAAAATTAGAATATTGTACATTCTAGGAATGACACTTCAGCGCGGAAGAGCTTCATCAACATTGTACTCAAACGTGTCTGCAGGGGAGTCATGGTATTACAGTGGGCCTTGAGGCTGATAAACTTTTGTTCACTGTCTCAGGGCGGTGGCGGCGGCGGCCGAAGACGTCCGTGTGGCTCCTCACCTCTGCAGTTGTGGCCTGGTTTCTTGCTGTTCTCTGTGCGAACCAATTCTGACATGACAGAAACACTGTCAAAGCAGTAAATTCCACCTATGCTGATGCTTAACCAGCATTCTTCCCCTCATGAATAAATGGGCACAATCATCAAGTGGAAAATATTTTACTCCTATTTGATCACCACAGAGACTCCGGGTAAATTTGGCTCGGTAATGGGAGCCATTCCTCGACTACTTACTCTCCTTAAGCCTCTTTCTTTCTTCCTCCACAAGCGTAGGGGCCCTACTGTACGTCCTCCTCCTCCTCCTGAGCGATCAGGCCTGCAGCACTTGTCATCTCCCCAGTGGCAGTTTAGATTCTCCAATTTTAGGTTAATTAATCAAAAATGATTTCTTTTCTCATTAGCCATGCAGTTGGTTTGCAATCTGCAAAATCGATGGTTTACAGATGTTTCCCTGGGTTTTGTTTTTCAAGCCGGTGCTGATTTTTATTGGGTATAGATTTAAGAGGGTGCTGAGGGATCGTGAGTTAACTCAGCCACACAAAATCACACACACTCATGCAGCCACAGACACATTAAATGCATATTATAAATAGTCACGTGCTCAGAGAAACACCAGCACACACACACACACACACAGCTGAAACAAAATCACAGCCTGGCTTACTTTGTGGCAGGAATATTTGGAGGAATACAATCTAAGAGGAGTTCTCTTGTTCGCCATTTTGGTTCGCTTTTAACAAGTCGGCTGTTGCCAAACCCAGGGGGTTGAGCCACACACGCTCCCTCACTGGGTAGCACTCTTTAATCACATAACAGCTTCTGGTTCTAGTTCCTGTTGGTTGTAAACAAATGTAATGTTGCATTTCCTGCAGTCTAGACATAACAACAAACCTGGCAGAATCGAAGAGGGGAGCGAATGTGGTTAAGGAGTGGCTGGCACAAATCACCAAAACGCAAGAATGCAGTGATGGATGCAGCTGAGTCCTTCAGCATCTACTTGGCTCTGTTTTTTTTTTTTGTTGTTGTTTTTTTTGCCATTTAGATCATTAAGATCTAAGAAATCTTGCATTCAAATTTATGTTATATTGTAGATAATTATATGTCTGTCTTTAAAAACATTTGTGTCTTTAAGGTTTGGAAACAGAGTCTGAAAAAAAACCACAAAATATTTAGACTTTTGACATTTTTACAATGAAACTTCCCTCCGTATGGAAGCTTTTCACCGCTGAAACTTTAGGAGCCTTGAGTGTGCCCATCTGTGATGCAGTTGCAACGCTTTGCGCACCATACGGTGCACGTGTGCGTGTCTTTGCGCCTGCATTTGTACTTGTGCACACCGGTCCCCACCCAGCGTTCCACACAACTACACAGGAAAAAGAAGATGAAGCAGAGGAGCAAAGGAGTCCAAACAGAAATTATTATTGATTTAATCACATAATCAGCTGCAAACACTTCAAGCCAAGATAGCAAATCCATAATAGCCTCCCCACATAACCACCCAACAAATTTACCATCAAAGCTCTCGGCGCGCGCACTGCAAATACAGGAACGGGGGGTCACCTTCAGTCGCTGGCAAAATATTGACTTTCCTAATGCTTCTATGTGCTTTGGAGTTAAACGTTATCAATCAGCGATAAGCGTCTGATGTCTTTAAAACATAACTCCTATGGCAGGAGGATTACAGCATCGCTTTTCTTGTCATAAAATAAGCATATCTGTTCAGACAAAAGGACAGGATGGTGAAATCGATGTTTCCCACTGCGGACTGTCGTGGCCATCGCCAGACGTGATACAGGGACGCCACTCATGAGCCAGCAGGATCTGTCGTTGCGAGAAGCACTGCAGCTGCATTCTACTTTTATTTTTTTTTTTTTTATTATTATTATTCTAAACAATGACTAATTAAATTTAATGCCAATTAATTTTCTCCCGTGTTTTGTTGCCAACAAATGATTTCAATAAAACACAATAATAGACTGTGCCGTGATGAATTTCATTACTGAAGTCAAAAACAACAACAACAACAAAACCTTTGAGGCTTTTTGTTTTGTTTAATTGTACTTCACAAAAAAGAAGAGAGAAAAAACATCAAAAGAAGTGTTGTTTGAATTGATAAAGATACACCATGAATGAAAATTGGACATAAATGGATTGATCTCTGTTTCCAGAAAAAAATTCTCCTTTTTCTTAAATTGAAGCACCTGAAGAGAGTGAGTTTGTTACCTTGAAAGAAGCAAATGTTGGGACTCACTCACGTGGTCCAGCAGTATGAAACATCCTCCGATTTGCTTATTTATCACTGTTTAATGCTCAGTGTTGCAAAAGAAAAAAAAAATCACCACACATAAGCATGTCTTGAAGCTCGGACTCAGGAGGAGAGTAGTCTGATGAGTCCAGGTTTACCCGGCTGCAGAACGATGCGTCCGTCAGGGTAAGAGAAGCAGCCGATGAAGTGCCCACCCTCAGTGAGTCCATTACGCACAGTGACTATTGTGCAAGTGACTCTTCCGTCATCCGTACAAGACCGTGGCAGATAATCACAGCAACTAAAAAAGTAAATTCTGTGGCATTACAGAAACGTATTCAGTTGAGGCCGGACCACGCACGGCTTCACCAATTTTAAAGGTGGTCCAATAAAATAGTGTTCATTTGTGCCAGACAGTGATATAATAACCATAACTAGTTGTGCAACGTCAAATGTTTTACCTTTGAACGTACCCTGAAACTGTCCAGCAGAACCCAGGTTAGTGAAATTCCTTTGATGTTTGAAATGAAATCAGGCTTGTTTCTTGTTTCTGCATCTTCTGCCTTTTGTCAGCAATCATCAGTCATCAATCCGTGCATGATGGACTCACAAGAAACTCACGCGCATTCTGATGCTTCTGTCTACAGTCTGGTCATCAACGTCACTGGTCACTTCCTACTAGAATCATCCGATCCGCCTGTTTTGAAGTTTAAAACTAAGACACTGAGACTGTGATTAATGTCGCGGAATTATAAAGACTGATGCTACCTTGACTGTGGGATAAACAAACTCACTTATCTTTTATATTACATTAAAGCTAAAGGTCTTACTGTATTGTTCATTGTAAGAAGGGTCTCATTTTGCATAGATACGTAACAATAAATCTGATTTAGATTTAAACACTCCCTCAACATCCATCTGATCTATCCACTCAGTTGCCTATCCTTGTCCATCTTGCCTTGGGCGATGGAAGCCTAATTGTTTACCAAAGGGTTGCGGCTCATTTGCTCCTGGAGATTGGGCCTAATTAACACTAACTTGTCTGAACACAGAGGAGCGCTTGTCCACTCCACTTTAATCTAATCTGTACTCTTTCAAAAAATAATGAGATCATTTACACCTCATTAACGAGCAATGTAATGTCTGGGCATTAATCATAATGATTGCTTATCATTTCACTTTGCAATATTATCTCCTCTAATGAAACTGTTCACACAACTGCCAAGAGGGCCTTAATTGGTTGTGTAAAATCACAGAGCACCCAGCAGCTTGCAGCAACGTGTGTGAAGTTCTAATTTGCATGGGTGGGGGAGGAGGGAGGGATGCGCGAGGGGATGGTATCACTTAAGAACGGCATGTGCACACACGCACATACAAACAGCAGAGTTAAAGCATGACCAATGTCGGTCTGAACACAGACGCGCTGCGCACAACGCAACTGAAGTATCCCAAAAGTCCGAGGTCAGTTGTTGGAAAAAAAAACAGAGATCTTCAGACTTTAGCAGTCAAAGACTCTTTCCCATCAGGTCTTTTCTAAATGTTCCCTTAGAATCTAAGTGGAGGCTCCTGATCGTCGCTGCTCCTCGCAGTATAAGTGCCATGCCAGTGGTGGATGTTATTACTGCAGTGACGTGCCATCCAGAGCGATCCCAGCTTTGTGCCACCACCATGGAGCCAAGGAGACAAGAAAACCCAACCACTACCCCAGTTTTTGCTTTAAAACCTCCTCCAGCCTACTGTATATCCACCTGGTCATCCCTAGGAGCCTGGTCTCCTGGAGGATATTCTGAAATCTCTCCGCCATAGCGTGTGGACCGCCTAAAGAGGCCATGCTCGACTGGAAGGAGGAGAGCGCCGGGCTCGCTCCGAGCCCTGGCTTCCCAGGCTTAGGAGGGCTTAAGTGCGGATGTCATTTAGTCTTTCTCCCTGGTCAGAATGGCTAGCCACTAATTGTAGCCCCTGGTCTGTGAGTTGAGCTTGTGTAGTTGAGGAGAAAAGGTTTTCCTAAATTGAAATCTTAGCAGCGTGTCTGAGAGTTGAGGCAACTTCCAGTCCGTTTAGTTTAAAGATATGCTTATAATTCTTTCAGGGAAAATCTTGTCACTCATGTAAACGCGTAAACATGTAAACATATGCTTTTTTAAAAATTATTATTATTATTATGAATTTCTCTTTACTCTGGATTACCTTAACAAGCATCTAAGACACAACTCATTCAAATAAATTAATAAATAAGTAAAGTCTGAAATCAATTAAACCAAGTCAAAGTGATGAGTCAAATAGAATAATTAAAAGTCTACGCTCTAGTGTTGATACTGGGCTTTTGAAATTTAAGCCTCTCTTTCTTTATTTGTTTAAGGGTTGCAGGTATTTTGAGGCTATTTTGGACACTTTTTGTTGCATTGGAATCTGAGGAACAGGCCTTATTTACCGGTTCACTGTTGTGATAACACAGACGCTCTCTATCTCCAAAGTAAACGTTATAATTTGAGTCAGTTGACATTTTCAAACCCTGGCTGTCTGAAGGGAGCTGCGATCGCCACATGAAAGGTAATTGAGAGCAGCTTGTGACAACTTATTTCACTTTTGTGCTTTATTTATTTACTTTGCTGAATCCCCAAGTGTAATGATATTATATTATATTTATATTTTATGAGCAGTATACCCTCAGGGGAAATACATAACGACATCACACTAAGCAAAGTAGTTGATGCACTTTTAAAGGAGTATTTTTTTTAATTTTTTTATCAGTTTCACCACTGCAGGCCCACATCACAGCATAGGGGAAGGCAGTTACGCTTTTTCAGAGTCTTACAAGTTTCTCCTCACAATAGGATTAAAGGTTTTTGTATGAAATCAAGAAAAAGGAGAAGACTGTAGCCGGTCTTTTTTTTTTCTTGTCTGTTCACCATGTACAGTATATATATGTAAAGGAAGATTCATAAAATGAATCTTAACTAGAGCAAATGTATATAAAACTACAAAATCACGTACCGTAGTTTGGACCTTAGTGCCAGGGCTTTTTTGGAAGACGATCTGAGTCGGGGTGCAGTAGCAGGATGTCCCGCTAACCCAATAGAAAATTAAAAAAAAAGAAAGAAAAGAAAAACAGCAGGGGTCCTGTGACACCTTAAATAAAATCAAGCAAGGTTTATTTCTAAACATCTCAAACTACGTCAGCTGACCACGGTGCTGTGCAGGGTTAAACAAATATAAATCCCCAAACCAACGATAAAAGTAAACAAATATATAATATGACAAAATAAAAGTATAAAAACAGAGCAAAACAACAATTTCTACTAAAATGATAAGTACACCCGGTGCCTGCAGCACCCCGGTTTCCCACATTTATGCTTTTAATGCAGACAAGTCAGGTGTGAAACTCCCCTGAAATACCCAGTTATGGTGAGGAAATAAGTTATGATTTGTGCTTCGGGGAACTGTGTAATAGGTGTTAAATTACATCACCTTACAAATCCTCACTATGAACCATCGTGGAAGACGCTTCTCAGGCTTCTTTGGCTGAGAGATGTTCATTTGATATGACATTTGGTTTCTCAGTAAAGTAAAACGGCCTCATATTTTCTCGGTTACTGGATTGTTTTTCTGTTTTCCCTTTCTTGTTTTTATTAAGAATAAATGTTTGTATTCCTTTTTTTTTTTCAATCTTCTGTATGAGCCCAACTTGAACTTTTTCTCAATTCCCCAAACCGTTTAATTGGATGTTATTCCTCAAATGGGATTGTAGAATTTGGTGAGTCTTGAGTCTATAAGTTATATTGTAATAGCAGAGTCAAGTCAAAATTAATAAAAAAAAAAAAAGACTTTTGTGATGTGGATTTAAGATGAAGGACACAGATTTTTAATAATTAAAACAAATGTTACTGTGAATGCATGAAATAAATAACAAACGACACTGCAATTGGAAAAATCCAGATAATGTCCCATCAAAAATCCAAACAAGCAACAGTTAAAATGTTTATGACCATCAAACAAAAAAAAAGTAACTAAATAAATCCATCCATCATTTATTCTTGCTTATTCCTGGTCAGGGTCATGGAGGTCTGCTGGAAGCTAATCCAGCTTAAATGAATGAATGAATAAATAAATAATTAAATAAATAAATAAATAACAGCGCAATTTTAGCTTCAAACTGCCTCAGCCAGGTGTGAATAATAAAATACTGAGTAAAAATACAAGTACATGTTCACACAGCAGCACAATCACCTGATTTTATCGTTCCTTCTAATTTCCAGCTGTTTAATGTCTTGATATTGTCGTTATTTACGTATTTATGAATGGTGCTCAATGTGCAGCGAAGAGCCACATTCACAATCATCATTTTAATATAGGACATTTATTTAATAAATGGACTTGGAAAGGGAAATGAGACAAACACTGAGATGCGCTGCGATGATAAACCTCCCCGCGGTAAGGTGCTCTGGAGGAATTCAGAACTGACTTGAAGGAGGTCCAGAAACGGAGGAGACCTGACGTGGCTCGGTGAGGACTTTCAGTCTGGCACCGGCCCGTTACCGGCACCTGCGTCCTAGTACTTTTCCCTGCTGTCTGCGGTACACTTCACTGCTGCTACGCTCCTCTCCGGTCCCTCAGAGTAAAATTGTCAGCTCCTCTCTGGATTATTAAAGGCCCTGGTTAACCGCTGTGTGGCTGAGTCAAACGCCCGGGCTGCCATAACCACGTGCTGATATGATTTATTCTCTCCCCGAGGAGGCTCCTAATGAACAGAGATGTATGCTCAGCAGCCCCGTACATGTAACCTCCGTGTGCTCAGAGGACACCCGTGCTGTAATATGATAAGTACCATGTCGATAGGCTGTATGATATGCTAATCATAGTAAAACACGGTGCCTCTGGCTCTCCCCGTGTTTATTTATGAAGGCTTGACCTGAGGGAGAGCAGTAATCGGCTTTTCTCTGAACCCTGTAACCCTGGGAGCCCAGGGAACCGCCAATCACACACATATGAGTCCCATAATTCCCCCACCTCTCACTCGCTTCCCTCAGTTCCCCCTCAGCCCAGGCTGAAATGGCAGATTTATGCAAACGGCGGTGCCTGTGCATTTTAAAGCCCGCATTTGTCCGGGGCACATGTCAAGTGCACAAATCTGTAAACTAATTATTAATTGGAACCAACATAAACAAGCGCTCATCGACATGTCAACGTGCAGATATTACGCACTTGTACCACATTATTTACAAATTCAGATGGAATTATTGGATTCCACCGAGGTGCTGGACTCTCACATCTTTGGTCTTCATACAAGAAGATTCCTAAACATACATTATCACTGGAGTAAAAGAAAAGAAAAAAGTCCCTTAGTGTCAGTTTCTCCTGCCTTTGACTTTGACTCACTATGGATTGGCTTGTCATAAGTCCAGCTCTCCAGTCGCTGCAAACACCCCTGTGCAAATATTTGTGGAAAGAAAGAGAGGCCAGTATCAAAGGCAAGTGGATCAGGGAAGTACAGGCCATTGCAAACTGGGAACATTTCTGTTTCTTTATTGCCATTTCTTCCTTTGTTTCTTTCTTTTATTGTGGCTACGATCACAAATGACATTTGCCCTTCAGTAACCTTATTTTTCATACAGTCGTAGTCCAAAAGTATTTAAAAAAAATGTGCAAATGTGTTGCGGGGTGCGGTGTAAATCAGAGCTTGGTTCTTGCATCTGTGAGTTAGGAAACAAAGGCTTGTTTGTGTGCCTCAATCACTCTTGCTCATGAAAGCAGACACTTACTTGAAAAAAAAAAATCCCCCCCTCTTTCTCTCTCTCTCTGTCTCTTTCTCCTGTTTTTTTTTTTTTTTTTTTTTTTTTTTTTTTTAAGGGAAACACTCTAAACCAACATCCTGGGTATAAATTTGCAAAACGCAATACAGGAGGCCTGATTGTGTGTTGAGTGGATGTGGGGTGCATACGAATAGAGCCTGTACCCCTTCCTCTCTCCTCTTCCAAATAGTCGCTCTACTTCATCCCCCCCACACCCCCCACCCTCCCCTGTTCTCACGGAGCCAATGTTGAAATGAAAACAAAAAAAAGAAGAAAAAACTCAGAGGCTTTTCTGTTTTTATTGTGACAGTAATAAATTTCAGCACTTGTCTCGGTCTAAGCGTGACATTGTAAACAAGGTGAAGTTTATGTTTGCCTTTTTTTATGTTTTCATGCATCCTAACATTAAAAGATGATTTTAACACCTTAATTTCCAAATAACACTCCTAATGCTGAAACTCTAAAAGGTCTTCAAACGCAGCCACTTTGATCAGATGGATTCTTTGCCATTTGTTGAGCATGTACAGTCTGCAGTGCCTGACGAAGGCGGAGGCAGTGGGAATCTAAATCGAGAAGGCTGGGAACAAGTGAAGCCTTGGCACCATCACCCGGTCATCTCGAAGCCCACCCCCTACCCCCTTACAGCCCAGCCCCTCAGCACCAGGTGTTCGCTTGCATTCAAATGATACTCTTATTCATAGACTGCCCCAACTGGAGTATTAAAACTCAGAATTTGCAACTGAATGCTGATATAATCCTGGAAATATATGTCTCCATTAAAAAGTAGCCCGTTTGAAGGAACAAGGCGGTCCTTGTGTGAGGCTTTATGTATATTTATCAAGGCACTAAAAGGGAACGTGGGGTGGGGGTTAAGGAGAAGGAGACGGGGGGTAGCAACACAGACTTTCCAACTGTTTACATGTTAATTTCAAACTTAACAGCCCTTGGCCTGGAACCATTTCTACACTGAATGCTAATCAATTTCTTTCCCTTTTGTTCTCGTCTTTTTTGCAGACACTTGACTGTTGATGGAAAAATGCTAATTAATGTGAGTATGGAAAGTTTTCTAACAGGATTTTTCTGTTGGACTGGTTGACGTGTTGCATGTTGGTGATACGATTGCAGGAACTCTCAGCTCCATTTTTTTTTATTTGACCACAACAGGTGTCAGTTAATCCACCCTTTTTAAATCGTAGGTTGTAAAAAAAAAAAAATCCTAGGGGGACAAATCCTTACTTTTCTCTTGCTGGGTTGTTTGATTGAGTGACTGGAAATTCTCTTTTCTCCTCTTCAGCTATTTGTCCTGAACAGTATTTTCCTTTTGTCTAACAGTCTCAGGGTAGAGCAAAGAAAAACTTTCAAATGGTTTTAATTTTAATTCTGCTCAGTTTATACAGATACAAAGTTACATATAAATGAATGTTTGAACACATTTGAACCCATAGCACCTGCTGACATAACATAGGTAGTAAAATCCCTGCCAAATATTTTTTGAATTGCTCTGGTACTTTGAAGAGAGGTCATATGACGGACTCTTCATAGTTAAGTGTACTACCGACTGTAGATTAGTCAGACTGGCGCTACTTAGGAGGATGAGACAAGCACTCTAGCTGGGACGATGTACCACTGTGAATAGTTTCACCCCTGGGTCCCACAGTCTGGCTGCGGGGCACCAGCTGTTGTGAGCTGCAGTCGTCCTAGTCGAGGGGAGTGGACCCACCAGAAGCTCTGCAGTGCATGTCAGAAGTGTCCTAGAAGTGACCCGCTCCTCTGCTCTGCTTAAGATGCTGGCCAAGTCTGCGTTGGCATTCAGCCACGGCTGAATCAGTTTACACACAACAGATCGAGTTGGCAGGAACGCAGATATGAAGATAGTTTATACTCAAAATGAAACACCACTACCGACTCGTGCCTCCTTTCAGAACAGATTTCAGCCATGTGTGAGGAGATGTTCATTTAAGAAGCGATTTTAAATCACCTATTCTTTTTACAAGCACAATAACAGAACAGACAAGACGTGGTAGGGAACACATCTTCAAATCAGCAGGTCACTTTGTGTTTCTGAAATATTGTAAAAACTTTCAGGTGAGCTCGCTGTCTTAGGAATCCAACTAGCCGGTGTTCGGAAGTTGTCAGCTTCTGTGATGCAACCTGAGGTCACGCTGAGGACAGAGAAAACCCGCAGCTGGACCATGGTGCTGCCGTGTCCAGTGAGACCAGGGTTCAGCAGCAAAAAATATAAAAAAACATCAAATTAAAAAACAAATAAATGAATGCAGACCACTTTATATTAAACATACATGCACAAAGGTGCTTAATTCTTTTAATAAAAGCCGTTACTTACATTTATTTATTTTTATTTTGGTGGTTTACTAACCCCAAGTCTATTTGAATTTTTTTTTTTTTTTTAAAGTGTCAGTTATCATCTGGCTGAGACTGATTATTGCTTGTTTATAGCTTCCTATCACTTCCCATCTGAAAGATCCAGTCTGCTAGAAGTGGAAGACATTTGCTGACTTGCACCTGTTTGAGGCTTGCATCGCTGGCCACTAGGTACCATGATGCAAGTATGCACAAATATGTGTCTATGAATGCGCCATAAAGTAAAGGAAAGGGAGACAGGATGACAAACAAGGCATGGGAGGCAGTTCGGGAACATTGTAGGTGGTAGAAACACTAGAACTGTGCCTCCATAGAAAGAAAGAAAACAAAAACAAGCAGATTCACAAATTTGAAAAGCATTGTGTCATAGTTTTGATGTTGGTTTTTCTGATTTTGTTGGGTTTCTTGAGTTCTTTTCTTTTGTGGGGCATCTGCTGTATCTTCTCTGTTCATTCCTAGTTTGTTCCACCTGTCTCCAGCTCTTTCTGCTAAGCCCCCTGTGTGTCTTTAGTCCTGTGTCTCCTTCCTCTCTTGTCGGTAAGGTTTGGCTTTCATGTCTTTGCTTGTCCTGCAGCCTTTCCTGTTCTCTGTCGGCAATTTTTATCTTCTTTTCTGATTCTATGGACCGTGTCCTGCTATTTTTTTTATTAGAACTTTGATGATTTGCTGACTTTTCTTACTCACCCCTCCAACTACCTCATGAGGACCGGCACCAACTATATCACCAGCACCTTTAATGGAGAAATATTTCGTAGATTTTTAAAGAGTTGGCACAATTTCCTGAGGCCGTAATATAATATTTGTGGCATACTTTGGACAGAACACTACAGCGATGCAGCTCACAAGCTTCTTTTCCAACCATATCTGTACAGCTCTGTTGAGAGCAGGTGGTTTTCAGGGATGGAGTCATCGACTCCAATACCCACTTCAGAAGAGCAAACACAAAATGATGTATATCCAATAAATCTACTCTGATCTGGGTCTGTGATGTCACAGCATCCTGAAGATCTGAAGGCTGTTGTTTGAGAAATTTCGAGACCTAGGCTACCTCAAACTGACTGATAGGGTTGGGTTGTTTTGGGGTTTTTAAGCTGGGAGTCACTTCACACACACAAGTGTATGGTTGTCAGTAATACATAGTTAATTATTCATATATAATACTATTTCGAATGCAAAACTGCAGTATTTTACACAGAACATTTGATTTGAGAACACAACTTACCAATCTTAATTCGAAGCCAGCGTATGAGCCGGACATCTATGGCGCCATCTATCCCTGCAAAGCTTGAAGATAAGTGGCAAATGCTTGGATGCTTGGATGTTGGTGCCTTTTGCATTGTTGGCAGTCAAGTTTGTGTTTGAAATATAAGGTTGTGTCAAATATGGCAGTTTAATTTACAACTAGAAAACAAGCAGCACAAAGGAAGAGGGAGAGTGGTAGAGGTTGATATGAAATGTGGTCTACTGAAATGCCATGGCAACTGGTCAAGAGTCCACAGAGAAGGAATGTGTCTAATGAAATGTAACAGCCCCCCCACCCACTCACCCACCCCACCTGACCCCCATCCCCTCCCCCTTCTCCAAGAGAATGAGTGAGCATGTTTTAAGGTTGGAGTTTCAAGACTCGACTGCTGCTTTGTTTGGACAGCTTTCAGATGTTCAGCTCATTATGTTTATTTATTTTTTATTTTTTGCCGATTTAGACAGATTTGACTGAATATCATCACTTTAATGCTGCATTCCAAGGGCTTTTCTGAGTGCACAGTTGAATCCTCACTCAATATTTTTATTGAGACGCAGGACACGACAAGGTCTTTCTCACTTTTCTTCAGTCATTGTCAGACTCACAAACTTTGTGATGCGAGTTGGGAGCAATATTTCACAGGTGAAGGTGAAATATTCATGAGGAGCCAGTTTCGCAGGTTAGTCTCAAAACAAGTTGCCCAGGTAAAATCTGAACATGTGAAGAAGGAAAACACATGTTTAATGCTGACTGGTCCTGCTGCTGTCTCCACTTACACCATGCATAAATCAACCATCAGTGCCAGCTCGTTTCTGTGCAATTATGATGCTAATATCACCACTCTAAACAAAGAAACACCCCCAGTGACAGATATGAGTGAAATAACGCTGTTCTTTATAAAAGAAGGAAAGTGTTATGCCGGCTTTGAAACTGCCGAGCAGAGGGTGATGCCTACAGAGAGGTTGCAATGGTCTGCTAATGTGATCACCTGAATTATGCACAATCTATTGTGTCCAAATATCATAAATTGATGCATGGACACCCCCCCCCCCCCTCAATTCCAAACTCAAGAGACAAAATTATTATTTATTCGGCTGCAGAGCTGCAGAGAGACAATTAGTCATATTCCAATGCGAAATTAATTGAGAGAGATGCGGGAGATAAAGACAGAGAACAAAGACAGCTTTTTGTCACTTCTCCCCATCTGACAGGGATAATTAGATATATGAAATTGAAATTCCCCACCGGGGGGTCCTGTTGACAACATTATTTTCTGTTTCGTTCCTCACTCCCTTTTCTTTTGTGTTCCTGTTTATGCTAATTTGGACCCAATGTTTTTTTTCTCTGACCGCTAAAAGCAGCTTCCTTCCCAGCTTTCTGATTCAATTCACTGTAGACAAAGAGCAGCTTGTCAGGCTATTCAAACCCCCCCCCCCCCCCCCCCCCCACCGCACCCCCCCCCCCCCCCCCGGCATTCCCCTCCCCAGACCCTCTTACCTGTGACACAAGGATTTAATGAGGGAATTAGTTCTTTATGATCAGTGAAATCAAATCGAGTTTAAATGCACACGTTTATGTCTGCCAGTGTGGAGTTCAAGCAGTATTAAAAAAAATGCAGACATTAGGATAAACAACCATATAAAAATGTTAAACCACCTCAGTGATGTCAAAGTGTTGTGCTGATTTTCATTATTGGATTTTTTAATTTCTTTTTTAATTTAAAAACATGATTTTTCAAGTCTTCTTTCTTGTGACACTTTTATTTATCCTCACATTTTATACTGCAAAATCACTTCATAAAGTTTGGAGATATCTTCAATGCCCGGCTTGATTTTTAAACCAGGCGTAAGGTTCTTGCAGCTGAGCAAGTTCACCATCTTCTACGGGGATATTTATGCTTTTATGCCGAATCAAAACCGCATGTCCACCATAGCTATGTCGTAAACCGGACGTGCAGCTCCCAGATATTTATCTACATATCGAGTAGACAGGACGGAAAAAATATCATTGGTCCTCTTGGCAGAATTGTATTTCCATCTGTTTATTTCCTGCTACTGCTTCTTCCTGGTTCTTTTCGAACTGAAGCTAGATTGTCGTAATGTTAGTAAAAGCTAATGTTGCTCAATATTTTTCACCTCCAACTCACATAAGATTTGCATTTATGTGTACTCTTGCCATGTCTGAGCTACAATAAGGAAGTAAATAAAAGAAAGCTAAAATGACCCTTACTGCCACCTAGTGTTTGGGGGTGTAATTACAAAGTGACACAAACAACTACTTCTATAAACAACTACAGTGTAGGATCTGTATAGGGCTGCAGCTATTGATTATTTTAGTAATTGAGTAATCTATTGATTGTTCTGATAATCAATTGAGTTATCAGATAAAGAAATTAAGGACACTTTGCAGTTATTAAAATTGCCCGGCCTAATCTCAGGCTTACATTTTGCCCCCTGTACTGGGGGCAAAATGTAATGTCCCGGCTATAGTGAGCAAGCTTACTCTAAAACCTGTATCAATGCAAACTGTATTTATTTTAAGACATTTTATTGCCGTAACAATAAAAATGCAAAAACAGGCCTCTGATAGCTGCCTTTTCAAAAGAAAATATTCATTTTCCTGTATATAAAATAAATTGCATGAGGTGCCACTAGGCAATTCTCCATGTAAGCAGAATGTAGTGCATTTAAATGTAAAATTACACTCCTCTGTTTTGCAAAAAACATTAAAAAAAACAAAAAAACGTGTATATATATATATATATATATATATATATATATATATATATATATATATATATATATATATATATATATATATATTTTCACATTTCACCTATTTAAGGAGAGTAAACATCAAGCCTGAAATTAGGCATAATAACGATGCGTCATATGCAGCTTCATCCAGATGAAGCCTTTGTCATGTTTTTTCATCGACTTTATGGCAGTACATTCTGCTTTATTTTTAGACTGCACAAAACTTAATGTCTATAAAATTATCAGATATATAGATGAGTTGTGTGTCTCAGGTGCCCTCTTTATCATCCCCTTAACGATAACTGTTAGGTTTCTGTGGATTGGCCTATATTTGGCATTGAAAATGGAAGCATCTTTTGTCTTGAGAAATTATTTTTACAATTGATTCAGTGAACACTTATGTTTCAAAAATCAATTATGATTTTTTACAAAAGTGACAGCCTTCATTTGGGTTATATGCTTTTGCAATTTCTAAATAAATATTACCTGTCAGCTCGAGATGATGAACTCGCTGACAACTCAGCGGTGTAGAGTGGACGCCACCTGTGAAGGACGTGCTGTTGTGGTACGCTAATTCACTCTTACAATAAGAGTGTAACAGAAATAACCATCCAGGCAGATGCACTGAATATTATTATTGAGTTTAACAATTCCTCGAGCCAGATAATTTGCCTCGGAGTTTTAGTAAGCAGCCCGGTAGCACTGTTGCCTCAAAGCAAGAAGGTTCCTGGTTCCATTCCCAGGCCTGAGAGTCTTTCTGCAAAGGAGTTTGAAAGAAAATATGTGTGTCCAGTTGGTAAAAAAAAGGGCAGTGGGTTCCCTCCGGGTACTCCGGCTTCCTCTCACAGTCCAAAAACATGCATGTAGATTGGTTATTCTAAATTCCTCGTATGTGTGGTTTTTTGTCTCTGTATGTGGCCCTGTGATAGACTGGCGACCTGTCCAGGGTGGACCCCTGTCTCTTGCCTGTAATGAGTCGGGATAGGCTCCGACAGACCCCCGTGACCCTGTCAAGGATAAAGCGGGTATGGAAAATGGATGGAATTACTTGAATTATTCAAGGAATTGTTTCACCCCTAGTTCTGTACTTTGGATATTTGTGTAGCTGCTCCCTAAAAGCATAAATCTTTTCATATCCCATGTTTTAGTTTAGTTTTAGTTAGCCATTTGCAGCTAGAAAAAGTTAAGTATATAAAGAGGTGGCCCTTAAGCACTTGTTTCATTTTTCAGTTTTTAAACCGAACTGTTTTGATTCACATAAGGATTTAGGTTTAGGTTTCCCCACCTTTCTAAATTTTCCAGCCCCACAGTGATTTCTCCTTTATAAGTAGTTTGTATCATGTAAACACCCCGGCCCCCTCCATCGCATAACACAGAGGAACATCTGATAAAAGAACATTGTGGTTTGAGTGGAATTATGGGTTATGTCACCTTTCACCGCAAAAACTTGAAGGGGCCTCTCAAAAGTTTGTGTCTTACATGAGAAACAACTGCTGTCACGTTTCTCACAACTGAGGGAATGACAAAATGGCAAACAGCAGAGAGGACAAATCAGAGGTTGATATGAAAAGCTTAGTGGTTAGCACTGTTGCCTCACAGCAAGAAGATTCCCGGTTCGATTCCCGGCCCGGTGGGTCTTTCTGTGTGGAGTTTGCATGTTCTCCCCGTGCGTGCGTGGGTTCCCTCCGGGTACTCCGGCTTCCTCCCACAGTCCAAAAACATGCAGTGTAGGTTAATTGATCTTTCTAAATTCTCCCTAGGTGTGAATGTGAGTGTGATTGGTTGTTTGTATGTGGCCCTGGATAGACTGGCGACCTGTCCAGGGTGTACCCCTGCCTTTCGCCTGATATGCGTCGGGATAGGCTCCGACAGACCCCCGTGACCCGGAAACGGATAAAGCGGGTATAGATAATGGATGGATAAAGAAAGCACGACTAATCTACAGTTGGTAGAACGCAAAGTAAAATCATTTGACTGGGTAGTTGAATGAAGTCTTTTTGGTTTGTTTTAGAGAAACACAGAGTCTCATATTGTCATATTTACAGTGTGATATTTCTAATGTTAATTGAGTGGTTTAATGTTGTGTATTTAACATAAAAATATCACACGTTCAGAATGTTCTTTTGTCTCTTCTCCTTAATTTTTCTTCCGTCCAAGACACTTTCAGGCCTGACATAATAAACCATTCACAAAGGGAACACAAAAACAAAGAAGAAAGGGTGTTTAAAAAAAAGAAAAGAAAAAAGCAAGGATGGAGCTTCGTCGTTAGAGGCGAAGGAAGGAAGGCAGGATGCAGATATGAATTGAACCGGAAAGAGTCTTGTGTCTAATGCTTGCCACATTCGCTCTTGAATGAAGGTCTAATTACCCATTGGTATTTGGTGCCAGCGTTCCCAGGTCTCAGCAGCCCCTGGGCCCGTGTAGGCAATGAGCGTCCAGAGCCAGCTGCCTTCCAAACACTTGCAGGTATACAGGACAGGCTAATAGTCCTACCACAAGGGAGGCAGATGAAAGAGCAGGAAACTGCTGCCAGAAGCCCTGAAAGGATTTATGTAAAGACAGGAGAGAGATGGAGGCATGTAGCTGCGGCTGACCCCCACTGAAATGATCCTACCAGTTCATGTTTGCCGAGGTAAATCTTTACAACGTGTTTTTAAGGTGTAAATGGGAGATGATTGACTCAAAATGGTTAATGTGTGTAGCTTCCGTTATAAGCTGTACATTTTATTAGATATTTGGGCAAGAAAATATAAAATAGGCCTGTTGGTGTCCCAGAATGCCAACCTGTGAGCAAGTATATAGAAAAGAAATTAAAGGCAGGAATGTATTTTTAAATCCATAATCATGTATTACGGATTTAAAAACCACCCACCTTTATCAAAGCATTTTTTACGTGTTATAATTCAAAAATAAAGATTTCAAGACAATTCCTTGTAATGTAAAATGTATGTTATGATGTGGGCGTGTAACAATTTTAGAGTAGAAAGATGAGAGGAGAAAAAATACCTTCAGTTCATATTTTCTGTAATGAAGGAAAAGTCAAAGCTCAGATCTTCAATACCCTCTCAAATTTCCCTTTGGGTTGTACAGTCTTTTGTTTGTTGGTTTTGATTTTTAATCATGAAACTATACTGTGTACAAAGGAATTAAAGGTAGGGTAAGTGATTTTATGCAGTTTCTAGCACATTTCTGTCACATTCAGTTACTATCTGCTCTCCATTTCCTAGCTACCCACCTCATGAGTACGCTTAAAAAAAAGTCTACATACACAATCCTGGCTCCACAATCAGGAAACCAACAAAGTGGTTGAAGTCAACCTCCCAAACCATAGCAAACATTACTCCAGTCAGTCACTGGGGCGGGAAGTGTTAATGCTCATGATGGGGCACATTTTCTGGGTGAAGACTGAGGGACAAGCTGTCTCTCTGTTTTGTTGATGTTTTGTTTTAAATATTAACGTACATGAGGTAATCTAGATATTGCCTAACCTACCTTTAAGGCGAAAGAAGGTTGAAGGAGCGTTGGGCCTCCCGGTCCAGCCACTCTACAACATTCATTACTGACATCAGCATCCTTTATTTCTGCAATCCTGTTTATTTTTCTGGTGGACCACAGTCGTAAACGGTTTTATTTTAAATCTTGTATGTGTAAAGCATGTTGCAACAGCACTGACTGAACTTCTTCGTAGTCACACAAAGATCTCGTGGGAGAGGGAAACCCAAGTCTTTCTTTCTTCCAAGGACTTTCTACAGGGAGGCTAATTTGAGCGGAAAAAAATAATAATGCAAAATGTGTGTTTCAGTTCAGGGTGGGCGTAGGCAGGAAGAGGAGGGTTAGAGTCAAGACACAAAAATACCGGGTCTACTAAAACCCCGAAATGCTGATATTCCACTTTTTTGATCTCGTATCATAAACAGAGGCAGCAAGGCCGTAGAGGTAATGCTTTCTAGAATAAATACAGTCCAGATAAACACATGTATATGTTGAGAAAAGTCACATCAGTGGTTGTTATTACATGTTTAAATATAAACACATTAGCCATCCCTCCTGCAGCCTGGTCAGCAGCAGAATAATGGCTCGGGAAAAAATGAGTAATCATTTCTCTGTGTGGGATGGGATTTCCATGAGAGATCCTGGCAGGATGGAATGGGAACGTTGCCAATGGCGACTACTCCAGATCTATCCTGAGGAACAGGAATTCCCACAAGCTGCATAAACATGTAGTTGTGTGGGTGGGGCAAGTGCAGTGTTTGATAGTTATTTTCTCATCTTTGAACATTGTCACTCTTTAGATATTGTTATATCTTACCGCAGAAAAGCACCGTCCATTTAGCTCCCCGTCATGGGCAGGAACACCGTTCTGCTTTGAAACTGTGCCTTTGACTCGTGTTGGTATGATGATAAAGGATGTAAAAGGGTGGAAGATGGGTGGAGTCACACATTTTACACCCTGTAGGATTACTTTAGCTTGTGGATGACATGAGTCACTGATGGCAAAGGAAGTAAAAGTATACGGCTTTAACTGTGTTTATCGCAACAGATTCGGACAGAGGCACCGATGAACGTGGGCAGAACTACACCAGCCACACATGTGAATATTGAGAGCTTATGCGTTTTTGTTTCACACGAGAATCTAAGTCTCCGTGCTTGGTATGAATAACGCTTGCAGTATATTTCTGTCAAAATAAGAATATCATGGGCCCGTCTCTTAGCGCGTGCACTTTAGATTTCAAATACTCACACACCAGCATTTGTGTTCATACGTGATAACTCTGAATCAACTCTTTGTGCTCAGCTCAGGTCATAAAACAGGAATGAAAGAGCATCGTTATGCTAGTGGGGGCACCTGACTAAAACGCTCCAGTGACGGAAAATGAAAAGCTATAATTCCTCCTGTGAAGTGAAGTCTGACTTGTCGGAGTAAAGCACTTCCTATCCTTTTGTTCGGATCTCAAAGGGAATTATAGAGGAGACAGTTAGATATGGCTGTTAATAAGACCACCGAGCCCTGACCAGATGAACGTCAGAGTGATTTAGACCATGACAGTTGTATTAAACTAATGAAAGCAGATTACCTTAACCTGGATGTTCGGATATTTGGGCTCACGGAGGAAAACACAGAAACACAGCATATTTTGTGCCTACTTTTGGAAGACTTTTAGAACCATCAGCTAATTGAAAAGATGCATTATTTTAGTGCTTTACTTTTAATTAATGTATTTATTTGCAGAACTAAAGCCATCGACTCTCATATTGATAAGCAAAGCGAAAGCTGACGAGTGGGTGAGGTGGAGGGTGGATGGGTGGGTGGGGGGGGGGTTGCTTGGAGATCAATGAGCTAATAAAACAAATCGATGGCATGAAACCACAGAAAAAAGTGAAGTCATTAATTTGCAGAGACAGGATGATCCCACCAACCACATGCATTGATCAGAAATGAGGTCTGTGGAGAACCTTCAGGGGGTATCATATTAGTGGAGGGAAACAATGGGCAGGGCGGGGTGGCAGGGGTGGGGGGGCCTACTCTCCTCCGAGGGTTTGCTGCTGAACTGATGCAGGAGAATAGGTTAACTGGTGGATCAATGGCCTCTTCGGATAACTCCAAGAAGACACCGGGGCTGTGTTTGCTCTCCGAGGCACTGTCAACACACTGCCTGCAGGTGGGATGTTTTTCTCTTTGCTTGTAAGTGTTGTTCCATTGGGCACCCCCCCAGCCCCTCCACCCCCAGCCCCTCCACCCTCCCGCTTTTTCTTATAAACCAAGCGTACTCAGGCATGAGTATGTTATTGAGTACATCACAGAGGTCTCCAGAAAGGGTCAGAGGTAAGAGATAATGTTCCATTTTATCAATATTATTTTTGTTAATCATGATTTGGAATCAATGAGATTGGACAGAGAGATACAGTGATGTTTATAGTGTAGTCATGCAAGAACGCTGGTGCGCGACTGACTTTTAGTTGGAAACTGACTGCTTCCGGGTGGAGGTTGGCTCCTGATTTAGGCCAGAGGAAAGATGACAACCCAAGAAACAGTTGTAACTAAGTGTTTGGCAAACAGGCTCTGACACATGTGCCATATCGTCTGCTTACAAGACACTGACCGGTTTCAATTCTGGCCTGACCGCCGGTCATTTTGATGTTGATGTCAACTTCTGAGAAGCTGGAATTCTTTGACGTTTCCGTTGGTCAGCGTTTGTCCGATCTGCAGACACAGCATTGCTTTTCTGCAGCCATTCTGGTGGAATAGAGCAAAGAAACGCAGGTGATGTGAGATTGACGACTTAAATACTTCATCAATCAATGCTGCAGCCAATGTGCTGTTTGGTGATTGGTGGAGAATTCAGGCAATCCATCTTTCCCACCAGCAACTGGCATTCAAGATTCTCCTCAGGTTCCCTATGTATTGCTTTTATTTCTTTATTTCCAGGGTTAACCTAGGTTGGAGGTGTATTTATGTGTGTTGTTTTTTTTTTTTTTTTTACTAGGGGTGGGGGGGGGGGTCCCCTCTTCCTTTCACCTGTTATTAAAGTCTGTATCCTGCAACAAAATGTATATTTAAATAAAGAAAGTAAGAAATGCACAAGTCAGTTCCCGATCAGTCATTACATCTTTGACATACATGAGACTGTAAACAAGATAATTAGCAGTTTACTGTCCAACAGCTTTGCAGATTTATTTGGACTTGTAAGTTGTGTTCTCGATTCTGCCCAGCAGCTAATTTGCTGTTAAGAAGCATCAGTTAGCCATATGGTAAAATGAAAAAGTGGGCAAACAAGGGAGATGTAGACAGCTTTTGTTTTGAAAAAGAAAATGTCATCATGTCACTGAAAGACTCCTCCAACAGAGGTTTACCTTTTTTCTTCTCAATTTACCTGCAAAATGCTTAAATTAGGAGCTCATTCTGAAGCACTGGACCATTTTTTTTTTGGCAAACATAACACACACACACACACACACACACACACACACACACACACACACACACACACGTGTTAGTATCTCAGTCAACAGCAGCTCAGCATGTCCTCTCATCTGGCAGCGTGGCTGCTCATGCACCCTCTGGCTGATCTGATCTACCGGCTCCTCTGCCAGGAAACCAAGTTGAGCTGTGAGCCATTTGATAATGCTCATCAAATGTTCATTTAGGTGAGGCTTCTTTTTAATGGTTTGCTCACCAGTTGTAAAATAATAATGCTGCTATTGATCATTGTTTTAATCAGCTCGTTCGCAGCTTCAGTGGAGGCGTAAATTATTCCTGAAAATTATTTTGAACGTGAGACAAATATTCACTGAAATACACATGAGCGGAGGTTGTTTTTTTTTTTTTTTTTGTTTGTTTGTTTTTTAAAGTGACTGCCTCCTCCTCCAGTGGGTATGGTAATAGTTTGTTAAATTGAAATAAATCCTGATTTTGTATTTCCCTCTGAGTCAGGTGAAAGCGTAACTGTGCAACAGGGTTAACTGTATTTAGCTTCTAGCCAGTGTTGTCTCAGGCAGCTGCTCACAGCTAAATCAACAACACCTTGCAAAGGAAGGAGGAGGGAGGGGGTGAGACGGAGACACAGAGAGAAGGACAGAGGAGCATTAAAAAAAAAAAAAAAGTAGTAGAGTGAGGGTGGGTTTATGGGGTGCCGAGGTCCCGCAATCATGTAAACCCCCGGCTTTTCAAACTGAGCAGCGTTTTCACGCTAAGCTCGGAGCTTGAACTAAAATCCTAGCACTTATCCTTAAATCCAAGATGAAATACTGTCAGATGTTCTGTGATCCGGGGAGTTTGGTGTGAGACTGACAAGCAGAGCGGAGAGACGTGTGAGTGACTGATCCAGCGGGGCGCACGAGAGCGTGTGAGCGTGCGTTTGTGCATGTGGGAGGAGTGGGGGAGGCTGTCATGGGACGCAATGATTTGTCAGAAGCAGAGCGACTGTTATCAGTTTGATGTCACCACTGGAAAGTTAGTCAAGCAGTGCAAACTGTAGTGTAAATGACTCTGTAACGCTCTTCTAAACTGTTTTTGTATTTGATTCAGAGCCATGTAGAAGGCAACGAAGTCCACACTGTGAGGAGTCATGTTTTTGGGAGTTTTTTTATTCGTTTTTTTTTTTTTTTTTTTTTATGCTTTGGAGGCAGATTTTCTTATGTGGGTTACAGAGGGTGATATTTGGAGGGCGTGCAAGTCCCTCATCTCTGAATAGCTGTAAGGCACATGCAGGAAATGGAGTCCTGGCTTTTTGTTTTGCATCAGTGCTCCTCTTTATTAGCTAGGAACAGAATCGGCATGGAAAAATAATTGGAAAATAGTAAACTTGCTTTCATTATAATTAGCGAGATCACAAAATGCAATAATCCAATTATTTTACTTAAAAGCGAGTTCGCACATCGCTATCCAACGAGTTGCAGGATGTGTGAGCTCATGCCACGTGGGCCGGCCGCTGGAATGGCAAACCCTGCTTTTCTGCTTTCCCCTCTGTCCACCCCGACCCCCCACCTCCCGGTACATGTAAACACCAGCATGCTTGAGTGTGCTCAGACAGCCGAACATACCCCGACACACGAGTGCCATTTAGCCCTACCACGACATCCACCTAAACACACACTCACGTGCGCCCCAACAACATACAAATAATTGAGTAAGATTTGCTGGTACATTAAGTTTAATGTGTTTGACATTCAGGCGGGAGGAAAGCGAAGGCACGGCGCGGAGTAGCCGCGCAGCATCTTTCTTCAATCAGGGCGCGGCGGGGCTTCATTTTACAGCCCCGATGCAAAGCGAGGCCCGTCAAAGGTAATTAGCGCTGTTGCAAATGGACGCAGGTCATGGCTCTCAGCAGATTGGTCCGCAGATGGGTCAGCAGGGGTCAAGCCTCCAGTATGGAATGATATAAACAATCATCCACAGACCACAAACCAATCAATCCCTTTTAACACTATCTACTTCCTGGTTGGCTGCTCCCAGAGGTCAGAGGTCAGGGCATAAAAGACAACTGAGCTGCTTGCGAGGGGAGGGGGGGGGGGGGGTGTCCACATCCTGTTGTACTAATCAATATACCTGCAGGATATCAACTATTTTTTAATATCTTCTTTGATACAACAAGTCAACATCTTGGCTGGATTGCTTTTACTTGACTTATCACTTTATTTTTTTTAGTTCAGGTAAAATGACACTACAGTGGTTGCTGTCATTCACAGAGGAAATAAAGCCACCTCAGCATCAACATGAAGTTCTGCACTTAGCTGCACAGGAGAGAAAAGGACAGAAAGATGAGGGGGGTGGGGGTGGAGACGGAAACCAACGCTTGAGGAATTGAATTACCGGAGCTTTTTCTCATTATCATTTAGTCGTCTTTTATGGCCCACCAGCCAGAGATGATGTTCCCATGACCCCGCACAATGCACAGACATATTATTCAATCCTGCCTCGATGAAATTCCTGCAAATAAAACCTTTGTGCTGGGCAACAGCTAATTATTTGACAGATTGGCCCCCGTCTGGCTCAGGTTACAGTGCGGAGTGGCTGTGTTTCAGCCCCCCCCCACCCCACACACACACACACACACACACACACACACACACACACACACACACACAGCCAATCTCCAACAACTCACCCACTCTCCCCCAGTCCGAGTGCAGAGAGGGGCCACTTTGACAAAATCCCAGAGGGCCTCATTCTTTTCAGGAGATTATATATTTCAGGTCCCTCCATCTCCTCCTCTTCCCAACCATCTATCCATCTGAAATCAGGCGAGCGCGCTCTGCACATATGTGTGTGTCCATACAGGAGGAGAGGTGGGGGGCGGGTACAAGTGTCATTTCATAGTTTAAAGGGTGTTCTTGGGCAGAAATATTTAATCTTCCCACGAAAATAAAGTTGCGGCAAGCGAGATCTGAACAACAGTAAACCAGGTCAAATATTTGTTTTGTTACACTGTATTTATACGACTTTGAAGCTCTGCCCTACCTATGAATCTAGCGTATTTTTTTGTAATTCCAAATTAGAGAGAGGGGAAAACATCAAGGGATTACAGTTTTGGGTGGGCATGCCTTTAGCTTTGATTCAGTCCACTAATAACAAGAGTTTGTCATTAGCGTTCGGACATGGACCACCAAGATAAATGCCAACACATGTTTAAATTATCTGGAGAGTAATGGTGTTTTCCTTTAGCCCTCTCCCTTCCCATAAAGATCCCCCGTTGACTCAACAACGCTGACATTTGGTGTTATCAGCGCAAGTTTAATCTGTTGCTGGTTTTGCTCTCATGCGGATGGTGCAATTCAAGAGGATGTCAAAAGAGGTTAGAAGTAAACATGCAGGAATAATGTAAGTGAGCTGCTCTGGGGAACAATGACATTCACCCAGTGTGCACTGAAATTAAGCTTTGAAAGAAAGATGATAATCTGTGATACCATTTTTTTTTTTTTTTTACTAAAAGAGTCCCTATCAATGGAGAGAAAAATACCCAGTTTTCTTTTTATTCCCTTTTTATATTTTCCCCACATTTTTCCATGTTAAATGTCACACCTAAAATTCTCCAATTAACAGTGACCTTTATCAAACAAAAACTTGCCGATGGTTTTAGAAAAATGTCACTGGGTGCTTGTAAAACCACAACATTTTTGTGTATCCACCAAGAGAAGTGAAAAGCAGGAACTGCTGCCAGTGGATGAGATGTTTCTGCTGAGACGCCTTTGGTAATATTTATAGCTGGACACTATTAAATAAGGAATTGATTTCATATAATGAAACAGCTAAAAAAAAGGGAAGTCGGATTTAGATCTGTAAAGTCATACTCAGCATTCGATGCTGGAATACAATTTTCTTTATATGATTATATGAGTCAATCAGGACGCTTTCATTCCTTAAGAAATCCCCTTAATTGTAAAGAAAATAAATATACATTTTTCCTAATTTGGAATTACTCTTGCCTTGTTGAAAATGTCTCAATTTTGCAGTTTATATCAGACCGAAAGAAAGAAGAGTTAGATACGATGGTGAAGCCGATTAAACTCATTGACATTGTCAACAGTCGAATTGCGCAAATATTCAAATAAACACACACGTTGGATAAACAATAACCAAGTTGAGACATTCTGGACCAGTCAATCCAACGGAAATACCCACAAGTGCTCAAAACTATGTCCTCTTATTTTTTTTCTCCTCTTAGGGGTTTTCTTTAAGTAGAATGAAAAATAAAATAAAAAAAATGTATTCATTTTATAAATTGAGGGGAAAAAGGTAAAAAGGAAATTTGCTAAAACAGTTACCTAAGATGATTAAGCCCTTTTCAGCTTCTTAACAATGAACAAAGAAGTTGTGTAAATGTGTGCTGTATTTAAAGAAATACAAGTATGTCACATAAGAAATTACACTAAATATAAAATCTGTATTTGGTTCACTACAAACAAAAATTAAATATATTTAAAAGAAGTAACTTGAATAATGAGGCAATCTCAGTAGTGTAATGTTATGATAAAAATATAATTAAAAGATCATCTATAAATACTGATTGTACATGCAACACATCTGACAAGAAAACACCTTTACCTTTAGATCCCAAAGCATTGTTAGTTGTGTTTTTGTCATGGTAGAGCTCTGCATGGATATTCCACAAAACATGAGTTAGAAAATAAGTCAGTGTTCCACCTAATTATGTTTAACGCTCAGTAAAGAGCCTACATGCGTATATGCATCTCAGTCAGTCAGAGTTATGGAGATAAGACATATGCATGTGGAAACAAAGCAGAAAACTGATAAACGTTCATTTTAAACCACGTTCAACACTTTTCACCGCAGCCACATGAACATTCTGAGCTTTTTTTATGACTGTAAGCCACAGCACTTGTGATTTTCTCTTTTTTGTTCTTTTTTTGACTGATTTATACAGCCCTTGAAACATAATTTCAATCCTTTTATTCAGTGAGAAGGTGACAGTTCCTTGTTATCGTCATTCCCTCCCTCTCCAACTCGGTACCATCACTTTCTTGTTGGGATCCAGTTGCATGCCAGGGATGCACGTCTTCTGTCTTCACCTGGCATGGACCCAAGCAAGCGGAGCCTGGAGCATTCATAGCTCAACCTGGGTGAAGGTCATAGAGAGCAGCCCTTCCCTTTTCCGCTCCCCAGTGAACAAACATATGGTGACGGAGCACCTTGAACATGTTTGGGTGACCAGAACTACTTGGCCTGAGTTGCCACAGCGGAGAGGAAGTGGCACTAAAGGAGGTTCAGGCTAAACTTGCTAAAGTGAGAACATGGATAAAGAGGAAGTGGGAGGCTGCCAGCAACAGTTATCTCCATTAACTATTTTTTTTTCATCCACTTTTAAACTCAGATGAAGTCGGTCTGATAGCCAAAGAAGTGGAATGGCCCAGACTCCAGACCCTTCTCCTCCACTGTGTCTGTTGATATAAATGCCTGTAATCATAAGGTACAATATCATCACCCGGTTGTTCAAACAGCCAAGCCTCATCTAATCGCTTCCACGTTTCCTCAGTGTTAAGCTCATTAGTGGGTGACCTAAAGGCATGTAGGAAAAAAACGACAAGCAAGAGAGACAAAAAAAGGAAAAATCTTTGGATAATGGATGCTTGCTGTTTTGAGACAGTAAAAATAAACAGGTCTGCGGTTTTGATAATGAATACACAGCAAACACTGAGCTAAAGTGTGAGTTTATCACAAACGTCTAACTAATAACCCAACTCGTGCGCGTACGTGCGTGCACTCTCACATGCTGCATGCGTATCAGCGTGGCTCCGCTCGAGCCTGCGTGTCTATATGTCATTGCAGGCGTGCATATTTATCTTCAGGCTGGCAGAGGGGAAGGGGAGGCGATGTTGAAGATGATGAGGCGCCGTCAGACTTTGTGAACGGGGATCTGTGAGTGTCTCTGGTGTCTGAAACGTCCGGCCCAGGTGGCGAGTGGAGGGCCGACTTCATTAGACCTAAAGAGGAAACAAAGGGAGATGCATCGTAAAAAAGTGCCATCCCTCATCCGTGAGGCCACCGCCTGACACATTAGGAATCTGTATGCTCAATTAACCACTGGCAGGCTCATTTTTCCTCCCTCTCTCTCTCTCTCTCTCTCTCTGTTCCTTGCTCTTGATCAAACAGAGCAAGCGAGAGCAATCACGCTGGACTGAATCAAGACTTAATACACAACATGCTTGTGGTGTGAACATATTTTGGTTGTTTGTGACTTGCTGTCAGAGGACATAACAATGCTTGTTTTTTGTGTATATTGTGTGCTACGTCCAGGCTGAACAGAGCAGTTTACTGATTGCACTGAAAAACATTTCTTTTTTTTTTAAAAAGAGAAAAAAAAAAATTACCACAACATCCTTAATTTTTTTTTGTTACAGGAGGAAGATGGAATTGGATCCCAATGGAGGGGAAGGGAAGCGCCATCCAACACCACATCACCCCCAGAGGTCATTATGAATGTTAAACCTGAGTTTATTTTCAACTGTATGTGCTGGTCAAGCTTAACCTGGCCAGCCATCCCAGCTCTTTTCCTCCTCACGAATTAGTCTGGTTTCTCTGGATTTAAATTTCATTTCCAAGGAACAGTAGCAATGGTCTCAGAGCAAACGGCCTCTGGAGACCATTGGAGAGGCAAACATCCAGTCGGAGAAACAAAGCATGTGATGCAGGCAAAGCGGCAAACTAGACTAGAATCATCAAAAGACATCCAAAGTGATGTGCCCTGGAATAAGAACACCACTGAATGACTCGTGTCATTTTTGCAATTAAAACGTGTTGATCCAAGAAGTTATTAACCATTCTAGCCCAGCTTGGTTTAATTTGTTCATGGCTCTTGGATGCTCCTGTTTAAGTCAACGCACACATCCTGCCCCCCACGCTGTTGGGATTGGTGCGGTATGTCCCACACCGGTGGGAACTGGAGGATTACCAGACCGAATGGGAATGACTGGCCAGGCTAAGACAATCTGCTAAAGAAAAGTTTTAATTGGCGCATTTCAAAGACGACAGCCTCATAAATGTAACGGTTCTCCATTTCATTATCCGTTTTGTCAATTTAAAATACATTTCGGACATTATTGCAACATATGATCATTTTCTTTTTGCTTATATATGGTGTCTACTGCTGCACTGTGTCCAAGCTCATCCATATGTTTCAATGGTATGTAATAAAGAATTACTGCATGTACAATATAATTAATCGTATACATTGTTTTTGACAAGCGCACTAGTACAATATCAGTCATTTCACGAGTTCTCTAAAGATAAAGTTTTGCACTCTTCTAAAACAATAAGAAGCTCAACAATATAAACATTTTTAAAGCACATTGGTTCCTTCTTCCTTAACTGGGCCCACAAATATACAAGACCCACACTGCAAGGGCACCACCAACAATATTTCTTTGTGCAAAATGTAGGATTGAGGAGCCAGGTTAATTACAAGAGGAGCTGGATAGAGATATCCGTTAAGTCTAACTTTACACTCAATAATTTCTGCTTTTTGGAGAGGCCATCTTGTTCCCTGTAATTATAATGTCTTACTAAGCAAGAGACAGGTCAAGTAACATAAGACTAATGTTCAGTCTTCCCTTTTCCTTGCTGCAAACACACACATGAACTCACGAACGGCATCAAACACACACCAGACCAACATTTCCCCTTCTGACCTAGGTGGCAACTTGAGTATCCTTATCTTCCTCACAGTGTTAAAAAATGATAAATGACACCTGGCTGGGGTGGTGTTTTGGTGTGTGGGAGGTGTCGCCGTGATACGCATCACCCTTTGATTAACGACTTGAGCTGAACACTCTTTAAAATTCACAGGGATCATGACTTAGGAGGCCTTCATGAGACACTAAGCTGCACTTCACATGACAAAACTTTTTTATTTTCAGACCCACCCATTCGTCTTTCTCCCTCATTCTTCTGTGCCCTCATTCTATACTCCCCACCGTCTTTTTTTTAACATCTAACAGAGAGATGAAAAATGGCATGGCACTGGTTGAGTACTTCCTTCCTCATGTCGGGGTCAACAGTTCAGCACGCTGATGGAAGTCCTTACGCCCTCCTTTTAGAGGCGCTCCCCTGCACTCATGCAGGTCCTTTTGCTGCATCATTGGCCAGCCATCACTGCCATGTCTATCTAGTTGTCTCATATTATATGAGTCCATCATTTGCAGAAGCCTGTCAGTATGTTTGCATAACCTTTGAGAAAGGAATAAATGATAGAAACAGTCCCACTATAAGCACATTTTTACGGTACAAATAAAATGTTAGGCAAAATGTGTAGTGATTTTTAAAAGACAAACGTATGACACTGTGTCACATGTAAAGACGCGTCACAGTTTTAAAGGCAGGGTAAGTGATTTCTGCATGACATCACATCTGTTGATATTTGACACAAAAAAATAAACAAAAACTGCTCGCTCCTCCCTCCCCGCTTCTCCAGCGCTCTTTTAGGGCTTTTTGACCAAAGCAGAAGCAGTCCCAGAGCTAGTTTAGTGTTTTTCGACCGCTGGGTGCAAGAAAAACATTGATTTGGTGCAGAGAAAACTGATGCTACACCGGCCCCAACACCTTGCCGGGCCAGATGCAAGAACCGCAACATCATGGACGGGAAACTCATTGTAACCAATGAAAATAATGCAACCACCATAATAAAACATCAATATAAATATAAAACATACATCATGGAAATTCTGGATGCATTCATATGGATTTAACCATGGAATCAAATATATATGTACTGTACAGCAAACATGTAACTGTAAAAAGACTTACTTTGACTTACATTGTGAAATGTAAATGCCGTAGATATTGATGACAGAAAATTCCATGAAGTCGATTCTGGACCCCAAACAAGATTTTAGGACCAGCATTGGTATCCGCACATGCCAAAATCTGTTTTCCATTGTTGCTGTTCTTAGGGAATTCATGCTCATTTCATGGTTTTCCTGCTTCCACTTTGGTGACATGATAAATGTGGTAGGCTCCTGCCTCTCCAGCGCTCTCCGACCACTGGAAAAGCAAAGCAGATTTTTGTAGAACCTGTTTGGAGCTGGTGAGTTGGTTGGTTAAAAACATAGACTGTATAAAACAATGGAAGGATTAGGTCACGTGACCCATTGGTTTCTGGAGACTGGTGAAGCCAGTCTTCGTATGGGGAGCAGCCATGATGCTCAAGGAGCCAATGGGGACACGCCCATTGCCAGTCAATCAAAGATAGATCTGCTCCCAGCTCCTTCAGCTGAACCCCATGAAAATATCTGCAGAGCTGCTGTCAGACACTGACATATACACCAACATACCACCAGCTTTCCAGCACCCCCTACAAACGCCGTAGCTGTCTCACAGACCGCCAGATATAATTTCCTTGTCAGGGTACAGAAATTCGTAACAACATGTGTGTTAACTCTTCTTCTTCATATTTGGTCTGTGCTTATCCGGATGTGGCATGTATGTGGGGTGGGGGAATGATATTGCGATTGTTTATTTTTGTTATTTGAAATTTATTACAGATTATGCAGTGAAATGAAAAAAATTAAGTTTTATAATATATCAAATATGTTCAGGGCACCAGCACACTTATGGTGCTTATAGATAAACAGTTTCTCTCGATTCTTTCTAGATTTATTGGGTTTATAGAATTATTATTATTTTGGTAACTGCTTATTTTGTGTTTGTATTTTTATAATAACATATAACTGTTATAGATCTCTTTATTGTAGTGCTGTGAGCGCTGAAGCGGACATCAGCGGCTCTGCTTCAGATACGTGATGGTTGGGCTGTTGAGAGGAACAACTATAATTCTTTAATCGTGATGCTTTAGGTCAGGTTATGAAATCAGTTTGTAATTGGAAAGTAATGTCTGTGTAGAAACCATGCCTACCTTCGGTGGCAATCGTAAGCCTTTTTTTTCTCAAGCTTTTGTTTCTCCGTGTCCAGTTCGGAGTCAGAGCTTTGCTTATCAACGCAGCCCTCATCACTGAAACCTGAGACTTCTCCATCACTCCGCTTTGGTCATGTCTTGGAAAAGTTGCAAAGTTTCCTCTACAGGGAACAGTCTTTTCCTTTTCTTCTACCCACATTTGTTTTTGTGCATGTGTTTGACTCGCTTTTGCAACCGGGCCCTAGCGGTCAGTTGAGGAACTGTAACGAATCTTAGTTCTGCATGTGCCTCAGTCTGGAAGTTAGATGGTTGGCGCTTGGTCAAAAAGCCATGTGAGCACTGTAAGAAGACATGCCCCATTGTGAACTATCCCACAAAATGATGAAAAGCTTCTACGCAGGGTTAACATGTGGCTTTGCCATTGCATAATACAGTTTCAGATGACATTTCTGGAAGCAGAGGCAGAAAGTTGAGTGGCAGCGGTTTTCCAGGATATTCCTGAGACTGTGTGGTTGTAGTCATGATGCTGGTGTAATGGTTTCTCGTGCAGTGCTGCTTGAGCCAATGACGCTCACATGCATTCAATATAGATTTGGATTAAGGTTGTTTTACTTTTCTGATCAATCGTTTGTGATCATTTCATTTTTTTTTCTGTGCAGACAGTTGATGAGCCCCGGTGAGAAATCAAGGGACTGCTGAACTTTACTGTCTTTTATTGCCTCTTTCTCTCCTTTGTACTGTTGCTGGAATAAATTTTTACATATCTATTTATATTTTACAAATAGAATTAAATTTGTCTGTGAAGACACTGAAAGTATTTTTCCTTTATTCTCATGTATGTTAAGTAAAGTTTCAGTGAATCAACAAATTACAATTTGAAGTTTTTCACATGTTCTATCAAACTTCCATAGTTCCCTGGAAATGGGGTTGAAATGCCAACATTTTCGATCATGAAACACCTTTTCAAGACCAAGATTTAACAACTGTTTTAACACTTCTGGTTGATGTTCAAGCTATAAAACCACAACACTTTACTTAAACTAACTTCATGGTTGAGTTTACAAGACAACATTACTTGGTTAGGGTGAGTGCTGAAACTAATTCTTTCTACTACTCTACCGACTTTAATGGGCTTCATTTTCACACTTCACATGAAGTTTCTCTCATGACTACTAAAAGTCACACGTTCTTCAAATGGTATTCAAGGACATGTCGCTACCAAGACAACTTCAGAAATGACTACTGAAAATAGAGCCGAGACAAGGTCTGCCAGAGCTCCACCAGGACCTCAGCTAAGTGACCATGGACCTCTATTGGAACCTGGTCCCAGTGAAGGTCCAGGCAGGTCTGGTTAGTCAGTCCGGAAGGCTCCACGCTTGGCTGGACGAGCCAGCCGTTTCAGTTGTTTCCAAAGCCATCAGCCAACGAGGTAGAAGCTGTCTCCTGATTCATCCCAGTAATCCCAGAGCAAGAAAGCAGCTGCTGTGTGGTACTTAGCGAGGCCTCATCCTGGACTCTTGCAGGCCAACACAAAGCTGATCAAAGTGAACATAAGATAACATCTTAACATGGGTGTCAACTGAGATTGACTTGCTTTTTCGGGCCAGCCCCTGGTGGTCATTCAAGAAACTGCATTTCATCCCTCATTTCAAGGGAAAACTGGATTTTGCCACTTAGAAATACCTAACTGAAAATTTTCTTCAATGTTTTTGAAGATATGTGACCACACAAGCAGAAATCTAAACTGTTATTCTAATAGCAGAGAGACTTAACTGCATCTCCCCCTTTTTAATGACTCTCCTGAAGTCAAATATGTTACGTAGTAACAACAAAGTATTCATTTCCAAATCTAGGCATACTTCTTGGAAAAGTGTATTAATATGTGATCCTGATGAAATATCCTCAAATTCCTGAAAGTTCATCCTATTCAGGATCACCTATGTCTTCTGAAGACCATCCCAGCTGTCTCCAAGCAAAAGTCAGGGTGCATGTGTCCATGGCAGAAAATAATGAAAATACATACGATTTTAAAAGCTTTTTAAAAATATTTTTTAAGTTTTGATTCAGCTCAATACTAACAAAATAAAAATAGGAGCTGGTGGGATGAGCATAGTTGCATTATGAATGTTTTGAAGTCTTCTGCTTTGACGGTGTAGAGGAAGAAGGAGCCGGCAGCAGAAGTCAGTATGTCAGTTTTTGAGTACAATCCAAAAGAGCCGCTAATCATAACTCTGAGCATGTCGAACAGCTAATTACCCCCATTATGAAGATGTAGGGGCCTAATCAGAGGCCCCTGACGGCGTATATGTGTACTTCTATGTGCATACTGGCCTTTGCCAATTAACTGGAGGATTAGCCGTCCATCCTGTGACAAAGGAGGAAAGTCGAGGTACGAGGAGAGACGAAGGGGGAGGAAAGCAGTGGAGGTGGGAGGACACTGTTCCCCTCCTGGATACGAGCCCTGACCTTCTTATTTCATCCTCATTAGTATCTCATGTCAACAGAGCAGCCACTCCTTAATCATCTGCTATCATCCAGACCTGCAAACACACACACACACACATCCACACACACACACACACACACACACACACACACACACACACACATACACACACACACACATCAACACAAGGATTGTTCACAAGGTGTCTGGAAATAAATTTTTCATGTATCATAGGAATTTTACATAAAGAACGAACAAATTATTTAATTTTCTTTAGAAAAAAAATTTCTCAATTTTTTTTCCATGGTTAAAATTATGTACATTTTTAATTTTCCTTCTTTCATATCTACGGAAAAGTATGTTTTCGCTGGTCAGGACGTGTCATGGGATTTGTCTGCAGACATCAGCCCGGTAGTGTGGCACAGGGTGGGCTTGTCTGTCTGCGTCGGCCTCAGTGCCATGGAGGCCCAGCAGGGTCAAGGGGAGCGAGGGCTCGGGGTGCCAGCACAAATGAGCTCCATTCATTTCCCCCACTCCAACATATGGTGGCCCATTGTCCTCGGCCACAGAGGCAGAAGTGATGCAATTTGTTGGCATGTCCTGTCATCTTCACAAACTGTCCAACCCACTGAGACTCTGGCAAACAGAAGACCAGCATGAGCAGCTTGTTGTTTCACCCCATGCAAACACCAGCATTGTGTATGAGTAGTGTAGTGTAATGTGGCTGCACTCATGGTGGCAACACCCAGTATCGAGATGAAAACACGTGTATTCATTTTTGCAAACATATTGATGAAGTGGCAGCAGAAGAATGTCAGAAACAACAGGATCAGTAATGCTAAATCAATCTGAGGATTATATGATCCTGTATCTGTGTTAATCCCTGTTGTTTTCCATGTTCGAACGATAGTTTATCCTGATTTACAGAAAAAGATCTAATCTGATCTCAGCTCCAGCTTCCATTAAGACATGATAGCCTCCTTATTTGCTACATATGCAAGTATATAAGCTTTGGAAAAGTTACTTATTTAGTTTCAAAACACACACACACACACACACACACACACACACACACACACACACACACACACACACACACACACACACACACACTCACTCACACACACACACACATACAGCAGCTACAAAATCTAAAAAAAAAAAAAGACCAAAACCTCAGATAGATTTATGAGTGAGAATGAACTGGGCAGCTCACCCCTGGCTTGTTCCTGGTTTCACTATACCAAGCTTGAAGGGGAAGGAGTCTTGTTTAACTTCCCGAAAAAGGAAACTTTTGACATGAGGTGAGCAATATCAGCAAAACAGCTGCAGTGAGAAATAAAGAAGTGTCTAGACATGACTACATTTAGGTCAGACAGAGGAAAACATATGATCAGAAGTCATGCACACAATGATGGTGGTATATGGTGTTTGACAGGCATTCGGATGGCCGGGGTCAAACCTTACCGACCCCGATTATACGCCAATGTTTATGCGTCTGTGGGCAGTTTATCCTGGTTTTGTGGTGTGGCGTCACTTCTCTGTCCAAACAGCATGCAACTGGACAAGATTTGTCGCGTGGGACAAGGACCAGGGCTCAAGAAGAAACCAGTGCAGAAGAGCACCTTCGGCAGAAGTCACTTCATCCTCTCTGAAGATTGATGAGGTCGGTCCTTGTTTCAGTGGGTGTAAGAAACAAGTGGCCCTCTGAGACTCATTACACCTCAGCAAGACTTGGAGGATGGAGTGACAGTGCTCCTGATGACCATATTCATCATTTCTATTGAACTGGAAGGGTCTGAAACCATCAATGTAGTCTCAGAACCCATACTGTAAAGATCTAAAGAATCCAGATTCTGGTTCCAGTCAACTAATTCCTTTTTGTTTTTTAGTAACAGTCAGATAATCCACCTTTGTCCTCCTACACAAATGTTTACCAAAGCTGGTTGTGGCTCATCTAATTCCTCAGTCATACATCCCTGACCTCAATCCTGGCCACACTTCTCCCCATACACTCCCCCCTTGTTCTTGAAGCAGCCATGCTGTGGCTACCAAGATCCCTCTCCAGCCCTGCCCTTAACCCCATTTGTACCCGCCACCCCCGCCTTTCCTCCCAGCCTGTCATGGACTGGCTTCCCATGTCCATCACCGGGTGATGGATGAGGTTGGAGGTCATCACCCCACTCTCCAGAGTTCACTGATCCCATCAGCCATGCAGACACCTCCCGATCATAGTGCAGGGGCGGGGAAGGGACAGACAGCAACCTAGGACAAGGGTGTTTTGGAAAAATTGCTTTTGGAGAAATGCGTCCCTGGCAATAACTAAGATGTCTTTGGTAATTTTGCGGGATCATTATCGTTAAGGTGTAATACATCCATGATTGAAGAGTGAGTGAGAGAAGAAGGTGTGCAGTATCATTTAAACAACCTGAGCAAAAACATTTCATTTCTTAAATAACAGGACTTGTCTGATTTAATAAATATTCTCCCCTTACCGGAAGAATAGAAATTATTTGAACAAAGTGATTTCCAATAAATTGCAATGAAACTTTGCAGTTTCACCCCTGACTGACCTTAAATTGACTGTCGATTCCTGTGGCGGTGCGGGAAAAACTGCTGTCCTGTCGGCTCATTTCACAAATGTTGGAGTAAACAAAGCCACAGGATATGATGGGAGATTCAGCTGCTGAGGAAACCGAAGAATTCAGATCGTGGATAATTCTGTCCTCAGTTGTCTAACACCACAGAACATGGCAGCCAAAAGGGGCAGGATTTTCTCTCACTTATATCATTCTGTCAGAGGAAGATTGATACGCAAAAAATACGCAAGAAAAATAAACAATACACACCAGTGACAAGCATCGCCACTGACAGGGGAATAGATCAATGTTATTTCCCGCTTTTGCAAAAATACCTAATTCCTCTTATTTAATCAAGCGTCTCCTTGCTCGGGCCCCTCCAGCTGATTTATTACACCCACTGCCTTTATGAGTACCTGCTTCATTTTCTTGTCTCTCCGCTGACAACTAAAGTGATAGGAATTTTATGCTTTTGATAACAATATGAGTTTCACTTTGGCCCAGAATTCATGGCCCTGTCGCAGGCCAATAAATAACAGCAGCGAGGTGAAATCATTCACAAGCTTCCATGACAAAACATCCACCCAACTGGATTCACCTCGAGATGGAAGCAAGTAAAGAGGGCAATGAATGAAAGAAGAGACAAGGAGGGCAGCGAAGGAGGGAAAAGGAGGAAGGCGGGATCACTGTAAAAGGTCATGTCAATGCAAGTGCAAGTAGAAGATGTTTTCTAGGGTTGTATCAGGGTTCACAATTGAAGTGCTGTCATAGGAGCTTTGTGATAATGTCAGATGAACATAAATACCCCGCTGTGTCACATGATCCTTTAGCGATCATAAATATGTGCAGGACAGGAACTCAGACATTTTCTCTACGACAGAGGTCACAGACATCTAAATGAGATGTATTTAATAAAAATGTATGAAAAATTCAGTGGTTTTCTGCAATAATTTGACATTAAATGTAATCTGATCTTCATCTGAGGTCTAGTAACAGACTAACAGAAAGTATTCATGCTGGCAAGATGCAAGCAATTATTTAACAAGCAATTGCAATGCTATAACAGTTTCAGTAGCTCTCGATGAGACCTGCACAAGGTTTAGAGGACATTTTTGACCTTTCTTCTGTCTAGAACTGCCTCATATCTGTGGCTTCCAGTTGCAGCACGCATGAAGTTCAAACTTCTGCTTCTGGATTACGAAACAATTACCAAAACGGCTCCTGCCTACCTTCACTCCTTCATCCAGAGCTACACTCCTTCTTGACAGCTACGCTTAGCCAGTGAAAAACATGTGCTGCTTCCACCACAATGTGGCGCAAAATCAGTAGCCAGACTCTTTTCCTCTGTTGACCTACTGATGACCTACTAAACTTGGCAGATCTGCAGGGTTTGTACCTACTTTTAAGAGCTAAAGACTCAGCTCTTCAAGGACAATTTCCACATTTAGTTTAACTTCTCTGCCCATCAGAAGGAGTTAGAAGATTTGTCCAGCTCTCTGCATGACTCAGCACTGAGAAAGCTGCATGCACTTCTGCCAAGATGATATTATGATGGTGAATTTAAGACCTAGTTTTTGCTGAATAAAGGAACTGTTGTAGGGTAAAGGGAACAAAAAAAAAAACTTCTAGCACCAGCTACCACTGGACTCTAGAGCAGTGGAGACGCGTTCTCTGGAGTGACGAATGTCGCTTCTCCATGTGGCAATCTGATGGATCAGTCTGGGTTTGGTAGTTGCCAGGAGAACGGTACTTGTCTGACTGCATTGTGCCAAGAGTAAAGTTTGGTGGAGGGGGGATTATGGTGTGGGGTTGTTTTTCAGGAGCTGGGCTTGACCCCCTAGTTCCAGTGAAAGGAACTCTGAATGCTTCAGCATACTAAGACATTTTGGACAATTCCATGCTCCCAACTTTGGGGGAACAGTTTGGAGCTGGCTCCTTCCTCTTCCAACATGACTGTGCACCAGTGCACAAAGCAGGTCCATAAAGACCTGGATGACAGAGTCTGGTGTGGATGAACTTGACTGGCCAGCACAGAGTCCTGACCTCAACCCGATAGAACACCTGTGGGATGAATTAGAGCAGAGAGTGAGAGCCAGACCTTCTGGTCCAACATCAGTGTGTGAACTCACAAATGTGCTTCTGCAAGAATAGTCAAAAATTCACACTCCTAAACCTTGTGGACAACCTTCCCAGAAGAGTTGATGCTGTTATAGCTGCAAAGGGTGGACCGACGTCATATTGAACCCTGTGGATTAGGAATGGGAAGTCACTTAAGTTCATATGCGAGTCAAAGCAGGTGAGCCCATACTTTTGGCATTATAGTGTATATAGACAAACAACCATTCACGCTTGTACTCACACCTACAGGCAATTTAGAATAATCAATCAACCTAGCATGCATGATTTTTTGGCTGTGGGAGGAATCCGGAAGGGAAGCCACTTAAGCAAGGGGAGAACATGCAAAGCCCACACAGAAAGACTCCCACCGGGCCAGAGTTGAACCAGTAACCACCACTGGTGTTCTACTATGGAGAAAATAAGAGATAATGCAGAGATAGGCTGAAATGGACCAAAATAAGAGTAATCCTAGACTATATCATGAAGGCAACTTGACTTCCAAACCTACAGTGGGACCCAAAGCATTACAAATGATGAAAGTTCCTTTGTGCTGCTTTAAGTTAAAAGTTTAAAACCGCTTTGTTGCAAACAGCACAATATCAAGTAGAAATCTTTCATCTAAACGCCAGCTATATTTGTTTTTTGTGTTCGGTACTTATGCTTGCTTCACACCCATCATACCCCCCAAGCTACTTTAAATCAAGCTGACGCTGTCTTGAAATTTTTCTGATTTGAAAAGGACGAGAGTCGGTGCCTCATTAATGCACAACTGCTGTTGCGGGTCAGAAAAGCAGTGCTCCAAACCGAGATATGATAAACAAGAACATTAAAAGATTACTAACATTTTCAACAATGACAAGTCCACCAATCCAGCCATGCATGTTCAAGCCAGAATCAGATCTGAAGTTTGAAAGTCGCCAACCGGAGAACTGAAACAATAAAGATTACACACCAACACCTGTGTTTGGAAGAAGCAGCCGAAAGTGGAAAATGTTCACTGCATCCTCACAACCAAATGCACATGTCCTGCAAAATATATTATGGAAACAAAATAAGACCATGTGTTTGAAGGTGATCACTCCTTTCTTGGTGTGCTATTGAAAGGTGTGTTTGCTTTGTGTGGACATGGACATGGCGTCACAGCAGATTTATTCTATGACTGAGCTCACGATGACTTTGGACATAAGAGTCCATTGTTACAACACTTAAAATAAGTCAGAAAACATGCAAAACAGGCATGTTATGCCTATTTTTATTAACTAGAGAGGTCAACATTCTTATGAAAGTCAGGTTTTAAATGAGCAATGTGGAACCATTTCTTTATATGTCCCAACATGAAATATCCAGAATGAAGCCTACTGAGAACTTCATGACACCCTTATCTCACATGTTGGTAAAGCTACAGCAGCCTGTACAGAGATGAAGAACAAGTTTTTGGTTTTCTGTTGTAATTCTGGGGTTTTTGTGCTGCCGTAGAAACACGTAACGTAGAAACACTTGGTGGATTTTGAAGAAGAGGAGTTGTATTGTTTGTAGATAAAAACAGTTCATTCTAAAATAACAAAGATTCCTGTTTTCACATTATTATACACTTGTTAAAACATGGCAATGAGTTGGCCATCAATGGCTCCCTTTATGGAAATCTCGGGAACACCAAATAGCAAAATTACCCCCTCTAGTTTAAATTTTGTCATTTGCCCACTACTAATCAGAAGTTTTTCGTCTACAAAAGGAGGTTTTTTTATTACTATGATTCTCCTCGGTCATGTCTGCCACAAGCTGTAACAAAGTGTGAGAAAGCAACTCTCCCGAAAGCCTCATATGCATATGAAATATTATCCCTTGAAAGAAGCTCTGAGGGACTAGATAGATTTATATTGACACTTCAAACATTCCAATGACAAATTGGCTGTTTCTGCGGCGTTGTTAAAAACTTGCTGGTCACCTAGGCAATGACATTAAACTAAGTGAAAATGGCTGTTTACGTGCGATGAGCTCAAAGAAAGATGACGCACTGTACCCACTGACTACATCTAAGGAATAGAAAGTAAAATGTCAAGCATTTCAAAAGAAAGCTGCTGTTAAGCGTGGTTATGGAGACTATAACGAATCATTGCCCAGACCCAAAGGTCTCTTTGTTCCAGCCCTCAGCTGGTCCTCACCAAGAGAATATTATGGGTCTAAGTGAAAGGCGGGAGGGAGAGTGAGATGTTTTTTGTGTATCACTACTTGAGTCCTATGTGTGTTTGGCACAGGGGCCTCAAAAGGGTGCAAAGAAAAGAAAAGAGGGTTGCCACAACTATTTGGGACTATAGGAGCTTGAACTGGCACAGGCTATTGGCATGGACACAATTCATGGAAGGATGGCAGCTTCCAGCAGGGACAGAAGCTGCTTGGGGCTGTACCAACCTCTCTGTGGGGCCACCGAGGAAGAAGGGAGAGAGACAAGATCTGAAGCAGAGGGGAAAATTGAGACAGATTTTCTTGCAGGTGTTGAGATAATGGATGGACAAATGATGTAATTGTTGGAGTATTTCGGAGAGGATCGAGCGTGGGAGGCCCTCCTACGGTTTGGGGAGGAGGTGCAGAGATCACAACAGAGAAACAAAAGTTGAATTACAAAGATAAGCACATTCAAACCTGAAAATGATTAAAGACAAAAACTCTTTCCGAAAGGCATCTCTATGATTTTTGAGTTAGCAAGATGAGTTGCTCTTTAACTCACGTTACAAGAAAAAGAAATAGTGTGATGACGCTGAATGATTTTTTTTTCTGTTTTCATATTTTTTCCATAATTGCTGTAATGAACGGGCAGCATGATGGCTTAGCAGTGTTGCAAGAAGGTTCCTGGTTCAGTTCCCTGGCGGGGGTCTTTCTGTGTGGCGTTTGCATGTTCTCCCCGTGCTTCCTCTGGGAACACCGGCTTCCTCCCACAGTCTGAAAACATGCATACTAAGTTGATTAATAATTCTACGTTGCCAGTAGGTGTGAGCGTGCATGGTTATTTGTCTTTGTATGTGATAGACTGGCGACGTGTCCAGGGTGTATCCCTGCCTCTCACCTGTAATGAGTTGGCTCTGGCAGACCCCCGTGACCCTTCAAAGTAGAAAAGGCAGGTATAGAAAATAGATGGATAGAAATGTAAGTTTCAATTTGTTTTACAGAATACCATACATGGAAACTACCATCTTTATATAAGCAGAGATAGAGTAATAAGACTAATGTTCTTAACACATTAAAAAAAGAAGGTAAAACGATTAAAAGAATAAAATTTATGTCATATTTTAGGGTTTTTTAGTAGGGTTTTGAGTTTCATTGTATTGTGTGTATTACTTGGTCTTGTGTTTGTGACCAGTTTCCTGTTTTATTTTTTTATGTATCATTTGATTTAGTTCTTTCTTCAGTTCCCATGAACCTGATTGTTTGCAATCAAAGAGCACAAATGCCTTCTGGGCTACTTTGCTGTCTCATGTGTACACCAAGCACCAACCATCTCACTTCTGGATTGAGCCTTATGTCGAACTAGGTTTTGTTGCAGTTCCTTGACTGACCACTAGAGACTGGCTCCAAAAGCGAGTCAATCTCCATTGACTCCCATGTCCAAATTTAGAGCAGAAATAAACATATTTACAACCTGGTTTAAAAGACCATTTCGGTCTTAATCGTTTAATCAACTGTTTAATTTTACACCCACGACAACTCTGAGTTCCTGTCGGCTTACTGAGCAACATGGCTCCGCCATGTACGAAGAAAGACGGACAAACCCGGCCTTCAGAACCCATGTCATGTGACTGAATCCTTCGTTCATTGTTATATACAGTCTGTGGACTCAACTGGATGTATCCTTGATAAAATGAGAGGAGCAAGAACACATCCGGGTATTTCCTCTGTTCTTGCAATTTGAACAATACGCGGCTCCAGATGATGATGTTTCACAAGGACGCACGTCGGTCCGTATGTCCGTTTGTTTTGGTCACATTTTGGATTTCCTCTGTTTTCTGTTTGAGGTTTTTTTTTAGCTCATTTTTTGGTTTCCTGCCGGATCACTGCTTTTTGTTGAAATAAAGGACTTTAAGTTACTTATGTGCACCTCCTGCAATTGGGTCCTCTCAACTCATCATATGACAATTAGACTGCAGGTGCTGAATACTTGGAAATGGACCAGCCAGGTCCAGCACTGGGCCAGCAATTAATTCTTGCAGGTTGGTAGTTGAAGGCTAGATATAAGGAACATGTAATCTATCAATATGCTGCAGAAATGACCACAAGATACAGGATCCTGACAGACAAAAGGTAGGTATTAGGTGTTAGGGCTGAAAAAACTATTCTGATGTCTACATTTGGCTAATACAGCTGCAGTTGCCATGATGAAGTTGTTCTTATTTACACTAGTAACACTGACACACACTGAAGTATCAAACCCAAGACTCACATGCGTGTATTGCATTCCACCAAAGATCGACAGGATTTACATGGATGACAATTTGGTTCAACTAATTTGCAGGTATGAATAAATACAGATTACATCTATGATATTAATCCACTGTGATTGCACCATATTCATGATTTTGTAAAGTGAAACTTTTGTATTTCACCAAATAGAAGTCATGGGAATATCCTATCTGAATGCACATCGCAGTAATTAAGTGATTTGCAGTGGCTTTGTTTTTGGTTTTTTTTGTTTTTGATGTCCATTATTCACATTTCTGCCACTTTCTCTGTGTAATAATAGCAGTTGTGGTGTATATATTGATATTATATAATGATATAAGTCCAGGGTTGTCCAGTTCTGGTCATTGAGGGGCTGCTGTCCTGCACGTTTTAGAGGTTTCTCTGCTTCAACACACTTGATTCAAATTAACTGGTCATTCACAGACTTGCACGGATATTGATGACAAGCTGATGCTGATCCGTTCGTTTCCATCATGTGTTTTGAGGCAGGAAAACATCTAAAACAAGCAGGACGGCAGACCTCAACGAACCAGAATCAGGCAACACTGGCCTTATGACATATGTGACAGATAAAAAAAAAAAAGAAGTTTCTCAACATGAAGCTTCACATGGAGACGTGCACATGCTGAGCAGCACAGCAGTGACATGGAGAGGGATGACGTGTAACCGCATACGATAAGAAACTCTCTACAACTTGCATCAAGGTCAAAGCCTAGTCTGACAGCACAAAGCCTTTGCAACAACAAAAGATCTGGTTACATGTATGGTTCAGTTTACTGTTACCATGGCATCTTAAACATATGTTATTTTTTAGGTTCTGTCACCTGTCAAACTGTGATGACTTGTCACTGAAGTCCAGTTGTAGAGAGTATAATCTAACACATCCAGTTTAATATTCAATGTTTCTGTTAATTGTGGTAATCGTTGACCTTATCAACACATCTGGGGATTAACATCTGCAAATTAAAGTAAAACACAGACTTTGCTTTTCCATCGTGACGGCGCTGTGCAAAACACAGACGTTGGGGTGTCAATTCGTCGTTCAGAAAATAATATCTTCTTTTTGGCTTTGGTCTTATGCTGGGTGCAAATCTACACCAGAGATTAAGATAAGACGGCTGACAGCATCCCCAACGTGACCACATAAAGGTAAATTATTCTATTTGGACGTAAATACACTGGTATTGGTTTGTAGTGAAAAGTATTTGATTTGATTTTTCTTTTAAATTTTTTTTTATCACATCACCAATACAAGTATTTATTACCTTTGTGTTCCAACACAAAGCTTATCCAGTGAGGTGAACAGTAGTATGATCCTCTTTTACATGAAGCTGCAGACCTTTAGCTCATTTATACACGTTCTAATCAACAGAGTCCATTTTAAATTATTCAGAAACACAGCTCAGCCCTATCTATATTCTCTGGTGAGAGAAGCATATAGATATATTTGGAACATCACACTTTTAAGAGCGTGAGCTCCAAATCCCCAGGGTCATTTTCTGCTTTGGTCTTAATTGAGAGTGTTCTGGAAAAATCATTACTATATTAATGATTTAACACAAAGTAACTACCTGCTTTTTTTCCAGGAGGAAAGGGAGATTTGCTTCCAATCAATACCCATGCACGCTCATTATAAGAGGGGTAAAGTTATAGTAATTAGGCAGACACCAATAACTTTTTAATGATCTTTGCTTTTAATTGCATATTATCGGTTTGCACGGTATGTGTGTGTTTGCGCGCGTGTGTGCGTTTATACTCAAATATAAGATAATGGTGAAAAGAGAAGTAGATTAAAGAGAGGCGGTGCCTGCAAGTTTTTTCACCTCTGCAACAACAACAGCTAACGAGTTGAGGAGGATGAACGCAACCATCCCTCTGTGTCATTTCATTTTGCCAGTAATGTGCAGTCTGGGGTTTGGAAATATTTGTAAAACAGCACTTCCCTTTCTGCTGTCTATTGCAGGGAGGAAGTGAAAAAAAAACTGAAATAAGTTGTCTGTGGAGCCTTCAGAGAAATAAAAACATTCATATGCCAGTTTAATAACACAATGTTGGACTGACACTTCCTGTCTTTCAAAAGATGCCTTACAGTTGAAGTGAAAACAGTCTATTTCAGACCATCAGCCTTTTGTTTCAGTGTCGGGTAGAAAGGCAGCATGTTGCTACTTTCAAAAGAAGCAGTATAACAATTATTATAAAACAAATGCTACCACAATGAAGCCTCAAAGGAGACAAGATTTTTTTCAAAATCTTACAGTATTATCCTTAAATGTTATGTTTTGATATAGGAATTAAATGTCTGTATAGTTTTGGCCAATATATCACAGGAATATAGTACAAAATACACTTTTTTGTCTTTAAACCTCTTTTCAGAGCGGCTGGTAGTCAGACACTTGACTCCATTCAACTCCTTTAGAGGTCGGTTTTACAATGGTTCACTACCCAGGGTACAATAAATTTAACATGATATGGAGATTGGTGGAGGGAAAGATATGAAGGCTGAAAACTCTCCCTATGACCCGGGTCTGTGATGTCACAGTACCCTGCAATTCGAAACCAATGACTAACGTGTTTTCTGATTTGTGGCAAGGCTCCGACCAGCATGCAAGTCTGAGAGCTCTTTGACTCTGCAGCTCTGCAGCTCTTTGACTGAGCTCCTGGGGCTGGGTTCAAACGCAAGTCGAGCTGATTGACAATTAAAACCCATAAAACATACAACTAAGAAATTAAATGACAAAATAAGAATGTTCAAGGACATAAATTTGTAAAAATAAATGGTTAAAGGAATAATAACACAATAAAACTTGGTTAAATCATAACTTTAAATAACTGACAAATAATAAATGAAAAAAAAGAAAAAAAACATCAAATTATATAAGGTCACATATTTATGTAACTAATGTGGGTGGCATTTCACAGCCTCTCGGGTATAAAAGAAAAGCCTAACAGAGCATAATAATTTGTATTTTAAAGATAATGTTGCTGTTAATTGTAGTAAGGTACTGCTAAGACTGGTTTTGGGTTGCTGTGAGAGGCTCAGGCCAAGCTTCACATAACAAACTAAATCGTCACGTTCTGGCTGGCTTCCAAGACTCCTCATTTCATCTTTTTTTCCATTTCCAGATTAAGTGGAGTTGGGCACCATCAGCTGATGCTGTACAGAGTCAAAAAAAAAAAAAAAAAAAAAAAAAAAGGTTAAACCTGTGGATGACATCACAGGAGGTTTGTTCTTGTCATGCAGCCTGTGGTTTGTCTTCATTCCAGTCACCCAAACATATGCTCTCAAGCATGAAAAATTAATATTATTATTTGTTTACATGTCCTCACTAAACTAAAAGAAATTAAAAGCAGTGGAGGGTTGTGTTTTATTAAATAAAAGGGTAACTGGGCTGCAGTTATAGATCCTAGGGTCGTGAACTGGCACCCCAGTCTGCTGTGCATCAGATGAGGGCTTGCCTTCTTCTTCTGCCTGATGCCTTTACCCCCTCCCAACTGTCCTCCCTATCTCCCCCTCCCCCCTTTCCTCACCCTTTCCTGTTCACTGTGGCCCGCTCCCCGAAACACTGCGGCAGATTGTCGATTCAATGACTCCCCTGTCAGGTGATTATCTCGGAGCCTTAATGTAATCTTCCACTCACACGTACCATATTTCAATTACAGCTGCCATCGTGAAACAAGCTGCATATTCAATTCACCAATCACTACAGCGCCGCCTCAACAGTGTCAACTGTAAAAGGGCGCCAGCTGAAGGCAATTACACATGTTTTCAGCGCCAATTATGATCGCTCTCACGGCGGCATTTATGCCACAAGCAAGGGAGTGATCAGAAATTTTTAATTTAATGACAATATGCTCATGGTAGGATCAGCAGGCCGCCCCCGCTTCCAGGCCTGCCATCTCAGAATACACAGAGGAAACCATTAGGCAGACAGGAGAAGATTATGGCCTCTCTAGGGCCACACTGGGAGCACTGGGAGGATCTCAGCAGTGTAGGATAGATGGCATGCACTCATCCTCTCTGCAGGAGCACAGCTGGCGGGGCCGAGTCCAAACCAGAGAGGCAGGCGGGTTAGCTTCACTTCCAGTTTGGCCTGTGCCTGCAGAGGGAGCATAAACTCACACTTTCTCAGGGCAGACCACAGACTGAGAGCCACTGTGGAGAGGGATCAAAGCTTGCTCCGTGGGGCCTCCTTTTGCAACATTTCCGAGATGCAGCACTGACACAACCGACTCTGAAAGCTTCCAGAAAATTGTTCTAAGTTTGTGTGACAGATTTGGTTTGAGAAGCATGTCAAATTGGTGTGCGCCACAAGGAATAAAGCAGCAAGAACTGTTTTATTCACGGAGAAACCACATACTTAGAAGATAAAATGCCATGAAGTAATGTCAGCCTCCATCCAGAATTGGATTACATCTAGTGGGAAGAGGTTACAGATTTGAATTTTCATAATGGCTAATAAGGCAAATGTACTGTCCGTAAGTTTGGGCTAAAGACGTGCACTCACAAATTCTTATTCTAAATAAGAAAGAAAGAAAGAAAGAAAGAAAGAAAGAAAGAAAGAAAGAAAGAAAGAAAGAAAGAAAGAAAGAAAGAAAGAAAGAAAGAAAGAAAGAAAGAAAGAAAGAAAGAAAGAAAGAAAGAAAGAAAGAAAGAAAGAAAGAAAGAAAGAAAGACACAGGTTCAGTCTGAGCCTCCTCCTGCTCCCACTGGGGTGTTTGTATAAAACCCCGTCAGTTCTCAGGGGTAGAGGTTGACATAAGAAGACATTGCCCCAGTCCCTGGGAGATTGGCAAGCACAACACATATATTAATGCATTAAACGCGTCGACCGTGTTCAGCCCAGGGATGTAGGAGTAGAAGAGAAAAAAAGGTTTGGGAGGGAGAGAAAAAAAGCAGCTGTAATGTATGGTGTTGTCTTGTATAGCATGTCTGGCAGCAGGGAAGGGGTTGGCAGTGGGAGGGGTGCCGAAGTGATGTCGGCCAGATTATAAGGCCTGTGGTGAGGGATGAGGGATGGGCGACTTGTAAACAAGTGACAAGCGTCCAGGATGACAATTCCTAATCCATCATAGTGCTGTCAGTGGTGACCGGTGAGGTGACGGACAGGACCCAGGAGAGGGGACAGCTGCTGCACGTCAATCCACATCATAATTTGAAAACCTTTTCCGCATGAGCTGAAACAGAAGCAGAAAATGGGAAGGAACTTACTATCTGCTGACTTCTACTCAATCCGTCACCTCCGTCTCCAGCCCTTCCTCCTGTTCGGTTTTCCACGTCTCCAGTCTTTCTGCTGTTTAGCTCTGAGATGATGTAGTTTCTCCCTCCGTACTTACTGTAACGCAGGATGTCATGGCCCTGTTTTCACTTTCTTCAAAATTCAACACTTGACATATTAAAATGCATTATTTGAAAATAACGAGGCAGTTTTGCTTCAGAGAAACAGGTGCCCCTCAGTGATAGGGTCACCTACATTATTTTCTGAATTTGCAGAATTTATGAATGTTCACTTAATTAGCCACATGTAGACAATCAGTTGTCATCAGATCTTTTAAGCAGGAATGTTATGCTTATCCGTGTTTTTTATAATAATTATTGTTATTAATCTACAGTGTTAATACATATGTTGTTGTATTCCTGCACAAAATACTGAGTGTTAACTGTGCTGAGAACAATACTTTTCCAGGAGTTTTTTCTAACACCACCTCTTTATGTGATCAAAGATGTCAAAATGTCCTTTTGTGGTCATATTCTTCAGGCAGTATGTGGAAGGGAAAATAGGTTACTGATTCAGCCTGAATTCAGTTTCTTTTTCGGGACCAGCAACAGACCAAATGTATTTATTTAATCAAAGCACCTCTCAGCTCAACCTGTCATCTCCCAGCTCCCACCTCCAACATGCGTGTATCCATTTGATTTTCTATGGGGGTTTGATGGATTTGACTTTGGGAAGGGATGCCTGGAGATCCAGTGTGTGGTGTTTGTGACTCACAGTCTGGACAGGACCTTCTCACAACATCAGTCTCAGCGTGGGGTGCTGGTGCTGTCCTGGTCTTCCACTAAGCACTATGGATGCAATTCCCAATCAATCTCCCAATGCAACCCCAAACAGATGGATGGATGGATGGATGGATGGATGGATGGATGGATGGATGGATGGATGGATGGATGGATGGATGGATGGATGGATGGATGGATGGATGGATGGATGGATGGATGGATGGATGGATGGATGGATGGATGTTTACATAAGTTTTCTCAAATCCTTTCAGAGGAAGAGATTTTTTTTTAAACAGCTGTAACCGAAATCCAAACTCAATTCAAATAGGACAGACTTATTCAGGGGCAGGTGTAAAGAGGCCTCTTAAGTATTAATCTTCCTCATTGCTGTTGGGGGCTGGTTTAGCTGCCTATGTTAGGTCAAGGCTGTCATTCTTTCCTTGAAGACCTCACTTCCCTGCCAAAGCAGGATTTCCGATTAAGGCGTCCTCAATGACAACTTTGATGTGAACTGCGTCCTAGAGGGTGAAGTGAGAGGCAAGAGGGAGGAGGGCCTCACAATGGTCCAACCTTCCTACTGCATCTGCACAGATCAGTCTCTAAATGGTCACATTGATGCTCCTGCTTAGCTCTCTGCTGGGAGCCGTGATAGAGCCAACACCGGGGAACTGGGGTACGGCAAACCCTGGGCACCTGCCAAAAGACAGGGACAAATTGATTGAGATCAAGCCAGCTCCTATTGCATTTAATGCCATCCACTTTCCAGTTAGTTCTCCTTAAACCAATGTGTTAATGAACTTACACAAAAAGAGCCAAAGTAAAGTGCTGTTAAAAATGTCTTTGCATCTCTTTGTGTGTTATAATTTATGTTCTTCACCTTCTATGCTTGCTTGCTAATTATATTCATTTGTTTCTAAACTCTGTTTTAGTCATTTCTATTCAATTAAATTCTGTAATGCTTCACAAAAGCAATGAAACTGTTGGCCTTCAGTGTTGTTGCTTCAGTTTGCAGAGACACTTGTGAATAAAATCAAAGTCTGTCTTGGTGCCAGAGGCATTGTCACTCATAATGATGAAATTGAAATTAAAAGTACCCCCCAAAACCATTCTTAATTCTAGAATGAATTAATGAAAACAGCTGAAACATCTTGAAACTTTTCAAGGGCGAAGCTGTGCACCAACATCTGCTGAGTGTTTAATGATGGTAAAAAATAAATAAATAAAAAAAATGAACAGGAAATGTGATTTCCTGTTCATTTTGATTGACATTTGTGCACAGGTACCGAGCCATGAGTTCAACCTGCCACCTCTTCCTCATGCCTTATCGTTTTATATCTGCATCCTACTTAGATTTCTTTTTTCTTCGGTTAGCCGTACCAGTTACCAAAAATCTCACTCATTTAGTGGGTATGGCGCTTCTTCCATTCACAGCCATTTCCACAAAACGTAGCGAACTCTTCGCCACTGGGAGATGCCGTTTTTTTTTTTAATGACTCAAACAGGAGCATTCAACCATTATTCAAAACAACCAAGATGGCTGCAGAATTGCAAATAACACCTTTAATCATCAATTCATCAGTGCAAAACTGACAACAAGCATAGAATACCATTTTTGTTGTCTTTCTTTGATTTTAGCGCGGCTGTGCCGATGTTACATGCTTTGCTTTTCTGATTTGTTAAATGCCTATCGAATGGTGTCCACGTCATAGAACGTAAAAACAATGGCCAAACCCTTAAGTCATGTGACTGATTGGTTTTTGAAGAGCGATTTTGAAATCTCTTTTTCTTTGTATCGCACGCAGTTATGTTGCCTGGGAACACGGCCACCATGCGTCAATCAAAGTTAGCTGTGGCTCCCAGCTCCTTCAGCCGATCCCTTGTGAAACAGCTGCAGAGCCGCTGGTAGACGTTTACAGCAGAAAATCTCGCTTCACATGCGGATTTGATGGCGACATAAAAAATTACTGTCGCTTGACACTGGATTAGTGCAAACTGCTGATGGCTTCGGGATTGTTGCTATCCTGATGGGGAAGTCATAATAGCTAGCCATCGGCTGAGCTGACTGTTAATCATTTATTTTAGAAATACATTTATTGCTATGTATAAGGTATTATTCTGACGTGGTACAAACAAATGTACCCCCCTCTGAGTTGTTATGGGTTTGAAATCGAATGATTGAGACCAAAGCATTTTTTTGAACCAGTCTGTAAATATGTGTATTTCAGAGTTGAACGTTTTAACATAAAAAAAATAGATGAAGATTGACTCACTTTTGGAGCCGACCTCCAACGGCCAGTCAAGGAACTGTAATGAATCTTAGTTCTGCCTGAGACTCAACCCAGACGTTAGATGGTGGGCGCTTGGTCCCGACACGAATTCATTTGCATCTGTTGCCCCTTGAAATCACACTCAAAAGAAAACAAAAGGAATTGAAAGAACTAAGCAGGCTTCGCACCCCATCCCCTCATACACTTAAGGTCACATCCAAGACAAGAGTGGGAAAAATAAGGGAGCAAAAGGCAAAATAGTTTGTGTCGATTTAAGCAAGAGGGCACGAGGAGGAGGAAGAGGGAGGGGAAAAAAATCAATAACAACATAAAATTGATTTAGTGCGTGTCATAAAACATAAGTAAGTGCTCTGAGATGGAGAAAACTGGAGTCTCAATTTAATCTGCGCAAAAGCTGCACTGTATGGATGAAGCTATATCGAGAGCGAAGATAGAAACAGCATAAAGAGTAGAGTTGGGGAGGTAAGGAGGAAAGGAGGAAAGGAGGGAGGGAGGGCGGAGTAGCCCACATGAAAAAAAGATACAATAAAATCTGAAAGATAGACACTTAATTGTCATATTAAAGACTCTCTCCAGTGCTCAGCTGAGTGGAAGGTTAGCTCCCATTCATCATCTGGCTAACAGCCACTTGAATGAAATCACAATTAAAATCTGCTCAATATTGTCCCCAGGACGTTTTGCGAGCATTAATTTTTTCCCATTGATTCTCTACCCCCCATAAATCAGAAATGTTGCGGCGCATGTAATGGTTTATGGAGAAGGGATTATAGTGTTATGAAGCAAATGTAGCAGAACCGCCTCATTTACACACACACACACACACACACACACACACACACACACACACACACACACAGCGTCCCTGGCTGCTTTACAGGGGACAGACTTATTACAATATAACACAGACTATCACAAACACACACTCTCACTGGCTAAGAGCTGCATGTAATTGGACAATACTGTAGATTTACAGCTGTTATGGTTATAATGGCATTCTGTAAAAGGATAATGCTTGGTGGTAGCGCTTTCAGAATAAGGGTCAATTTGCCCACGAGGAGAATATGTCATTAGTATTTCCTCTGCCATTCATCATAAGTTCATTTCAATATCAGCATCAATAGTTTCAGTCAACAGATTTCCATATAAAGGCAGTAATAATAAATACAGAGTAAATTTTCTTTACTTCATTACAAGCGATGACTGTGCATCTGATGTGTCTGTCAGTGTCTGAGTATTGGCAGGGGGCTTTTGCAGTTATTTTCCAAACAACAATCAAAACCCTCTGTGATTCTAGCTTCACTGCCTCTGAGGTTACCCACCATCATCCCAAACAGGGACACCAAACGGAGACTCAGCAATCATCCCAGCTCTTTCCATGACAATATCCTTGTTAAACTTAGTTTTTTTTTCTTTTTATTCCTCTTCTTTGTTATCTTAAAAAACAACAACAAAAAAAAACATTTGCTCACCATTGCTTGTGCAGGGTCTTTTAAGGAAGATACTCATAACGTGAGGTAAAATAATTTCCCACTACATGCAGTAGGACATGTACAGCTACTACAACTTTGCAGGGACATTTGTCAGTGTTCTCCATGGGGACATATAGCAGTTGTTTGGTGGCTGGACCCCAACGCTTCAGTGATTCCAGCGGTCCCATCTTGGACTATATAGCTCAATCTGAGCGAGTGAGAAGGAGACCTGGTACCCCAGCATCAAATCATCATCACTTAAACCGGTCCTGACACCAGCTAAAAAGGTTGATGGATCATGTGGTTTTGCTGTGCTGAAGAAGTTTGCCCCTCGATGGAGGCATTAACCACAACCTCGTATGCCTTCTCCTCCTCCTATTGCCATCAGAAATCCCTAAATTTCACAGACACACACACACACACACACACACACACACACACACACACACACACACACACACACACACACACACACACACACCCTCAAACTTGCAGGTAATTGTCTGTCTTCACAGTCAACAAGACATCAAATGATGTTGTTCTAGGGTCCAATTTTTACATCCTCCGACCAAATCCAAATCCAAGGGGTGACTTTTGTTTTTTTCTTTTTTTTTTGGACTACTCAGTGTATATACAAGCAAGACAACAACAGTCTTTCCTTGGAATTTCAATATGAAAATGAAAAGCCGTAACTCTTGTTGGCAGCTCTTCAAGCTACCGGTGACTACATGTAAAAATGATGAATGTAAATAGAAATAACCATAAGTGCCACAGCCTGCAGTATTTCCCATACGTGGCTGTTACAGAGGCTGGCGACATGGTGAAGGCACTCCACGTGCACATTTAAATGACAGCTTTACAGTGTGCATAAAAACTCTCCGTAGAGAGAGGCACGTACTTATACTGCCCTGTGTCCCCATCTCTTTAGAAAACACTATCAAGCAGCCTCTGCTGGTCATAACTCATGGAGACAAACGTGTAATTATACCACTTTATTGCATAACACTTTTGACCAAAGTACAGCTTACATTGTACCTGTACTAAGGTTAAATGATGCTTGCTTGTGAAGCACGTTAAGTGGAATGCAAATAGATTAAACTGGGATTAACTATATGTCCTCTGTATAGTAAAACGTTAATTAGTTATGTACTATGTTCCAGAATTATTATATATCTGTATTTCTAACACATACATACATATTAATCAATCTTTAATAGTAATGAACTAGGACTCATAGTCTTTTAACAACGCTAGCAGATTAAATCAGCTGGCTCTGACACTTTATTTTGGTAATAAAACACATAAAATTCTAATGCAATAGTTTTACGTAAATTTGCATAATTTTGGGATATTTATACAGATATAACAGAACTTAGACTGTAACTACTGGGGAAATTTCTCCACTGAGCTTGTCATGTCTGTGTCTATGAGATGCATTAACATTGGCACTTGATCATAGATTTTATGGTAGAATTAACTAAAAATAACACATTCCCAACCTATCACATACTGATGCTCTGGCTATGTTCTCACTGCCAGCATATATTTGATTTTTATCATATTCAGTTCATACACCATATTGCAAAAAGTATTTGCTCACCCATCCAAATAATTAGAATCAGGTGTTCCAAACACTTCCATGGCCACAGGTGTATAAAATCAAGCACCTCGGCATGCAGACTGTATTTACAACTATTTGTGAAAAAATGTGTCGGTCTCAGGAGCTCAGTGAATTCCAGCCTGGAACTGTGATAGGATGCCACCTGTGAATCCAGTCGAGAAATGTTTTGCTCCTAAATATCCCACAGTCCACTGTCAGCTGTATTATAAGAAGATGGAGGTGTTTGGGAACAACAGTAATTCAGCTACAAAGTGGTAGGCCATGTAAACTGACGGAGCGGGGTCAGCGGATGCTGAGGTGCATAGTGTGAAGAGGTTGTCTACTGTCTGCAGTCAATCGATACAGACCTCCAAACTTCATGTGGCCTTCAGATTAGCTCAAGAACAGTGCTCAGAGAGCTTCATGGAATGGGTTTCCATGGCCGAGCAGCTGCATCCAAGCCGTACATCACCAAGTGTAATGCAAAGCGTTGCCAGGACAACGGTACTTGTCTGACTGCATTGTGCCAAGTGTAAAGTTTGGTGGAGGGGGATTATGGTGTAGGGTTGTTTTTCAGGAGCTGGGCTTGGCCTCTTAGTTCCAGTTATAGGAACTCTGAATGCTTCAGCATACCAAGACATTTTGGAGAAGTCCATGCTCCCACCTTTGTGGGAACAGTTTGGAGCTGGCCCCTTCCTCTTCCAACATGACTGTGCACCAGTGCACAAAGCAGGTCCATAAAGACCTGGATGACAGTCTGATGTGGATGAACTTGACTGGCCTGCACAGAGTCCTGACCTCATCCCGATAGAACTCCTTTGGGATGAATTAGAGTGGAGACTGAGAACCAGACCTTCTGGTCAAACATCAGTGTGTGAACTCACAAATGTGCTTCTGGAAGAATGATCACAAATTCCCATAAACACACTCCTAAACCTTGTGGACATCTTTCCCAGAAGAGTTGATGCTGTTATAGCTGCAAAGGGTGGACCAACATCTTATTGAACCCTATGGATTAGGAATGGGATGTCACTTAAGTTCATATGCGAGTCAAAGCAGGTGAGCTAATACTTTTGGCCATGTGGTCTATCTAAATAGATCTTTTGACAGTCTGAACAGCCAAAAAACACATGAAATGCTATTTGCGTCCCCCTCCGTTATGTTCAAAGGTTCTAACAGACCCCCACCCAGCTTCAGAAGAGGCGGATGCAGATAATGGATGGATAGATGGCAGCTCTTGTATACTGATTCCATTCCATCTGTTTTTGGACTGTAAGAGGAATCCAGAGTATACAAAAAAACCCCACTTAAGCACAGGGAGAACTCACAAACACCACACAGAATATTCCTGTTGGGATTCAAACCAGCAACTTTCATGCTGTGCTAAGACTGCTCTTGGTACTCAGAAATAATAAGGAGTTTTGACCACCCTCAGTAAGACTTTATTGTACAACAGAAAATAAAATAATTCAGTGAAAGGTCTGGTTTACCTCTGTAATGATATCACCATGAATGTTATTTGAGTGACGATAAACAGCTCCTGGCGAAGAGCATCAGGGATTTACAGTGTCTGTGGGGAAAAACATGATAGCACTGAAATAAATGTATTCTAAAGCACAATGTTGTAATTCACCCTTTCCTCTGCAGCTGGGTCCTCCACTGTAGGCTGCGGCCTGTCATAGAGCGCCACATCTTCCAGATAAATTCTCAAGGCAGCCTGCGAAACGCTCCCATAACCAGTGACACAAGATGATTTCCCGCCTCTGACAAGCCCCAGTATTGAGTATGATAACACTTACTTTGTCTTCATCCCTGGCTGGAGTATAATATCAATCCGTCTGATGATCCAGCAAAGCGAGTCGAGCACTTGTGTATCAATCTTCATACATCGCTGCCTGGTGTCTAACAAAAAGCCCAGAATGGGATCATTCAATCACTCCCGAGCTGTGCTCTGCTCAGAACGCCTGGCCTTCTCCACAGCTCCCGTGCCTCATTCCCTGTCAGCATCTGGCCTATTTTTCATCCCCTTCTTTTCCCTATCCACTTCTTTGGCTTGTTACGGATAAAGACACAAATTACAGGTGATCATATCACTCTGTGCTCATCATAAGTAAATGCCATGTGGCTTCACTGCCAGTACTTATCTTCTCTTACCTTTACTTTTAAAGCTTATGAATGACCACCTCTTTATCTTCTAAACCCTTTACAAGTACAGTGAAGTAAAGCTACTATTCATGGATTTTATTTTCTAAATATGTCTCTCATGTTTGTCATAGTACTTATAACTGGGGCTAAACCTTTGCCAAAGCAAATAGCTGCTTGTGCATGAAGTGATACAGCCCAAACGCCGCACCACTTCCTCTTTATTCTGACCCAAATAAACTGCAAACATGTCCACATTTCCTTTGGGCCGACCTAAATGGTGCCAGAGTGAAAACACATCTTGACTAGGTGTATCAGTCCACTTCCACTGACAAGTTAGCTGGTAGCAGAAGCTTTTTCAGGCTGTTACTGAATACAGAACGAAGACAGCAGTATAATCCTTTTTATGACTCTCTGGGATTGACAGTAAGATAAATTGCAGATTTCTTTGGCTTGTCTGGTTGACCAGCTCTTTGGTATCTTTTCTTCTTTTCTTCACCATAAAACAATGCTGTGTGACACTAATAACCAACAGGGTGACAGCTAAGGATATAGTTAAATAACTTAAGTTAACCTTCAGTACAAAGGATTTATATCAATACATTTTTTTTTCTTTGTAATTTAAAAGTTAATCATGTTTCTCACAGAATCATCATCACAGTGGGATAAATGTGACCTCCATTTGCCCTCAGTTTGACGCTGAGGGCAGCCGGCGTACTGAGAACAATAAAGAGGCTGCTGGAGATGCATCAGCTAATAAAGATGAACATATCATTGCCAGCTTTGGAAGGTGGAAGGTTCACACTTCTTTGGAAGTCTGAAGCCTAAAAAGTTGATTTTTGATGCCGTTGTGGTTCATTTTGCTGTGTTTGAAGTTAAACATGACCGTAATACTTGTTATGGTTTCAACAGCTTTTAACCCTGCTAATTTAATAGCTGTTAAGTTAGCGTCCGACGCTGTTAAATTTAACAAACAATGGACAGCTGTGACTGTAGCGTCTGTGGATATCAGTGAATTTCCATATTGTTTTGATAGGTGTTGCTTCCATCAGCCAGATTGCTTGGCTAGCTCTTGGGGGTCATTACATCCAATGGAGAGTGAAATTCATCACCTAAAGCTGCAGTTGATGCTGAGCATCTGTGAAGGTTTAGCTCCCTTGTCTATTAATAATACATAGAAATGGAATAATAATAATTGATCTTGTTATAGTCCCATTACTAGAATAAGTAAAAGGCAGTGTAGGTACTCAGTTATCCAAGTCATGATCAAGTCTTGATTGGATATAACTGGACTTCTAATCTTGATTCCTGAAGATATTTCACTTCTCTTCGAGAGTTCTTCAGTTCTGACTGATCAGCGCCATCAACCATATAAAACAACAAGGATACAGTCCATGAAAGAGTAAAAGAATTGTTTGTAATCAGGGATATGTCGAGTGGAAGAACCGTGGTTGGGAAATACTTTCATCACCTGCCTTCTGGTTTTCTTTGCATTACAGATAGGAGTGCTAAAGTGATGTTATAGCCAGGAAAGTGAGATAAAGTAAAAATAATAATCTTTATATCTAATGAAATACATTGAAATTAGTCCTCTGTGTTTAATCCGTCAGTAGTTACACTAGAAGCAGTGGGCTGCCAGTTGCTGGCACCTGGGGAGCAGTTGAAGGGTTAAGGGCCTTCCTCAGGGGCCCACAGCGGTTCATTTCTGTTGCCAACCTGGGGACTCCTCCTGCACCACTAGGCTACCAACCCCCTACAATTGCTGTATGCTGTAATTCTTGTGTGTCTTGGCTCAATAATTAAGATGTTTTTTTGTTTTGTTTTGTTTTCCCTTTGTATGTTTCCTTAGAGGTGACAAGCCAGAATGTTGTGACATCCATCTATCCATCCATTAACTTCTGCTTATCTGCCGGAGGAGTGCTGATGCGTTCCACAGCCAGCCGAGAGACATATTCTCTCTAGCGTGTCCTGGGTCTGTCTCAGGATCTCTGCCCAGTTGGACGTGTCTGAACACCTCTCCAGGGAGGCATCCAAGAGGCATCCTAACCAGGTGCCAAAAGCAACTCAAATGGCGCTTTCTGATCTGGAGGACCAGCCCTCCCAAATAGCAAAGCCTCTCACCCGATTTTTATAAGACAATCCAGATACCCATTATGTGACAAATTCACATAAATGTTCTGCAGTTTCTGAGCCTTTATTGCGAAACTTCACATTTTTTTCCCCACAGTAAAACAATGCAGCTATGACCCATGAGACCGTTGTGCCATTACACCCATTTGTAAATTTTCTAAGAATATAAAATGACTGACAGTTGGGTTGAAAACACGTGAGTGGCCTTCTCCGATAAATGCGTGTCTGCACCGGGGTTTGGTGCACTGTGAAAACATCTATGAGACGGCGCTAGCTCAGTGAAGTATAGCTCAATCAACAGACACTCAGCAATCAGCTTTTACTTGTCAGTTTTGATGTATCCAATCATAGCTTAGGGTTGTTTTGTGATGTGTAATGTTCTGTGAAGATGGGCTTTTCATATTCTTTATTGTTTCTCTGGTTTTTTTTTGCCCCCATCAAAATAAAAAAATGTGTTCACAGTTTTGTGAAATAAACCTCTGAGGGAGAAACGGGGGGGGGGGGGTGTTGGATGGTGGTGGTAGAAAACAATGAAATTTAACCCATTTAAAACTGTATCATTTTCCGACCTACCTCGGGGCACGGGGTGTTTATCGGCGGGACTGGAGAAGCAGAGATCACTGGACTGGTAATTGTTTCCTCTAAATCTGCTGAGCTCTGAGGAACACCAGTTTTTCATCAGACAGAGGATGAGAGGGTAAAAGGACAACACTAAGAAAAGCAAAAATGCTTCAGCCCATCATGTTGCTTTTTATCACTTCATCTCACAAGTTAGTAAAGACCACGAGCCCTCTTCACAGCATAATTGTGAAGCCAGCTTTTGTCACTGGAGCAAAGTTGAGTACCGTTTCTTCTGCCACTAAAACACACAACATTTTCATTAAATAAAATCGCCAGAAAGAAAAAGAGGCAGGACAAAAAAAAAAAACAATAAATTGCACATATATTTTGAACTCGATGGCAATGGGAAGAGAATGGAGGTGTTCTGAAAAGCACCTTAGCGCTAACTTGATTTGACATTTTCCTATTGAGTCAAAGCTCAGAAATAAGCCTGATATCTCATTTAGCTGTGAAGTGATGTGCTCTCCTTGCAGCCACAAAAAGACATCAGAAAAGCAAAGTACTGCCGCACTCTACTCGGACCAATTTGTCTCCATCACTCCAGTCATATAAACGCTGAATGATTTAGCTAAACTTGTGCAGAGATTCTTATGGGGATTTTTTTTTTCTCCCCTTTATTTTCATTATACTTGCAAGTATGTCGGAGGTTTCGATTCTATGCTTGCGTTTGGCTTTGAAAGTCTCAGATTTAGTGCTGTGGTATTGGCTCATTTTTCATATCCATTGTTGGCTTGTCAGGGTGTCATAGCTGTTCCACAGAGCTGTTAGATCAGTCCAAATGTATAAATCATCCAGGATCTGACACACTCATTTAATTTGGGGGGCCCTGGTGCAGCAGCGGGCCTATTAATGAAAAATCCCTGCCCTGTTTGCTGAGTGGGAACATTCAGCCTATTTTATTTTATTTTTTATTAACCTGGATATTCTGTATGATTTCCCTCAGTAGGCTGTTGGCTGCCAACCTGGCACCTCGTCATTTATCATCGTATGTTATGTTTGTCGATCTGCTGAATTCTTCCAGTCAGGGGTACTTATGAAGATCACTTTGAATATTAAGAAAACGGGGCAAACTCAGAAGGCGCTAGGTGAGCCAATCCTCGCGCAGCGGTGGTTCCAAGCCCAGAGCCTGTGTTATTGTTTTCCATCTGTGAAATAAAGTAACAGGTACTTAATGTACCAAAAACAATTTGTACAGCAGTTCTTTTTCCCCATTGAAGGCGTGCATGGCTCGCTGAGGGCCCCCCTTATCTCAGCGAGGCTAATCCATTTTCACACTGCACTCCTGCGCTCTCATTTTACAGCTGAGGAGCTCTCCGGCTCCATGCTGGGTCTGAAATGGGACCCCAGTCACTGTGGCCCGTTAGTGTTTGCGTAGGTAAGTGTGCAGAACAAATGCTGAAAAGTCTTTAGAAAGTTAAAGAGACTAGTTTTGCCTTTCCCTCTCCCTCCCCCGTCCCCCCACCTGATCACATTCATTTTTTTTTTTTCTCTCTTTCTGCATTTCACACTGTGAGGTTCTGGGTATTTGCTCTGTTACTGAAATGGAATCAAAAGTGGATTAAAAACAACAACAAAAATTAAAAGAAAGAAAAGGGAGACAGAATAGGTGTGTGCATCTGTGACACCCTGAACTGGTGTGAAACCACTTAACTATTTTATTAACATGTTAACTCTAGAAGACTTGCCGAATATACAGTTTTTCACTGGGTCTTTGTCAGCTGGACTCATCTGTTTAGATTGATTTATGGGTGCAGTTTATAAAAAAAAAAAGAAAAAAGAAAAGGAAAAAAGTATCAATACCACATGTGCAAGATGCTCTATGATTCAAATGGCAGCGAGTGGGACTGATTGTGGTTGAAATGATCACCACAAAATTTGATGGACCAATGTTGGACATCAAACAAGCCATGATTAGGATGTTAGGGATCAGGAAAATAAATGGCTCCTGAAATTACTTAAATATCTTATGATAGTTGGATTTTTTTTTTTTTTGTTTAAATCATCTATTGTGCACGAAAAGATGCGTGATGAAGGAAACATGTAGAATCTTAAAATCTCTGCCAAAATAAAACGCCGGCAGGCCTCTTGCTTGGTAATGATATTCGGGTCCCCAGCTTTCACATAAATTAGTAACTAATGGATTTCCTTCTGTCACTTTGATGTTATGAGGGCTTCAAGCGCAGGTTGGCAGCCAGGAAAGAGAGATGAGTTTTTCTTTAGTGGATATTCTTTCCTTTCTGATCATATTAATATGCTTTATGTTTTAAAGAGACTATAGTTTAACTTTTTTGACAGGCTGGATTTACAGCTTTGTGACACCCACTTCTGAAGTACAGTAAATGCAATAAAGTTGGTTGGTGATAAAGATTGCAAAGTTAGATAATTGAACTCTGATTTGGCTATGTGATGTCACAGAATCCTGCAAATCAGAGCAAGTCACTGAACAAGACATTTTCTGATTTAGACTGCCCCAAATAAGTGATAGGTTGTGTCACGTTGGCAGTTTTGAGTTGGTAGTGACTTTAAACATCCAAATAAAGGCTTCAATGCCCCCATTAACATAAAAGCTTACAATATTTAGTCGTAAAACTATGTTAAAAAAACATGTGCTTATAAGTTAACTCTCACAAGATGTCTGTTCATGTTCAGTATATTTATTTGGTCTCTTTTTCTAGGTCCTGGTAAAATCCAACAGCCAAATATAACTGAAAAACTATTTTGATCTACTCATGAGCCGTGCTTCTAACCCTTTGATATCCCATCATGCTAAGTCATTTAAGGCATCTGTGGCCTCTCTGGCTCAGCCTCTGAAGCCCCATCAACCCCCCGCTGCGCCCCACAACAGCGCATGCCTGCATGGCTTGGCCAGCCAGGAGGGCAGCCAGGCCAGGACTCCCAGGACTCCCAAGCATCCAGAGCAGCTGGAAGTCCCATCTTCCCATCTTCCCGTCCTGTTTCTCAGCAAAACAATCACAACGAAGAAAATCTATAATAATCAGTCTCAGGCGCTATCTGGGAAAATCAAAAAAAGCAAAAAAAGAAAATAAAGGAGACTGAGTCGAGGAAATTGCTGTTTGAAAAATGAAAGCAATTAATTTTCTTTTGTTGTTTTGAAGAATGCAGGTAAGACGTGAACTTGCAGACTTACTTAAAGGTTGCAAATTCAAATTGCAGCTTGGCGAATAAAGGTGAATGTAACAGAGTGGAGCTGATTTCCCTTTTTTCTGCAAACAAACATTCTTAATAAATGATGCATAAGGGACTTCTTAATGTGATTACCTCTGACCTTTTACATTTGCAACTGTGCATGTGTGCACACACATGTCTGCTGATGTCATTCGCAGCTCAAACTGACTTAGGCTCATTGAGTTAACCCTTATAACCTAAACAACCCTAATGGAGAGCATGCTGCCCCCGCCCCCCTGTCTTTTACTCACTTCTAGCACCCGCCACACACACACACTTTATTCTGACCACCCAAAAGCAAATGCAGTAGACTCGGAGGGTCATCTGTAGTTCACTGTGAGGTTAAAGATGAAGACACCCATCCTGTCTTTTGTTACTGCACTTGTCTTCATAAAAAATTTGAATACAAAGAGAGGAGAAGATTTAAAAAAGCAAAGAAAATCATAGGTTGCTCCCTCAACAAGCTCATTGACTTTCATCAGCATCATTGGGATGCTTTAGTTTATGCTGTCTGAATTGTGTAAGTGTAATCAGATTACAGGTTTTCTAACAGATTTTCTTCGTTTTTACTGTGTAGGTTGGAGGGCCCAAGTGTTTACCTTAAGATGAGCTGGATTCCTTTTGTTTCACACGCACACACACACACACACACACACACACACACACACACACACACACACACACACACACACACACACACACACACACACACACACACACACACACACACACACTTGGAGTGATTTGGGGTTTGCTCTCTCATCCATGTAACCGAGCGAGGCCAAGCTAGAATGCATCTGAATGGAGCCGAGAGCTGCTAGAGGAAGAGATTCATAATCAAAGGCGACATGACAGGTGGATCAAATTTCCAAACTTTTTTGTGTGAGCGGCGACAGGCTATCAGTCAGCAGGCAAAGATGGTGTTTTCTTAACCCCAGAGCTGCATTAAGTTGACATCCTGCTGCTGCGGAACAAGGTGACATATTGATGTAGAGGAAATATAACAGGCAGGAAGCTTTAAGACTTAAGGACGGACTGAAAGAAAAAAAAATTAAAAGCTAGAGGGCTTCAGTTTTATGGGTAACAGTCAAACAAAGTTACTATCTCCATGGCCTGTCTGTGAATTTGCCTGCTTCAGCTCAGAGGAAACAACACATGAGAGTAAATGAGAGAGTGAAAAAAGAGAAAGAAACATAAAAACATGCAAGGACGGAACCAGTGGTGGATATTCACTTGGAATGGCAAAAAAAAAAAAAAAAAGTAAATTTCTCATATGCAAAAACATCACTTGTATTGATTAATACACAGCAAGAACCAAATGGACACTCTACAGCAATTTTTCAATTTAGAACTTGAATAGTGATGCAGACTAAAGCCCATGCATCAAATCAAAGTGCACAGGGTTTCCATAAGCATGAAGACAAACTGCTCTCACGTTTCTAAGTACAGGAGTCTATGTTCACTTACTTTGTCACAAATTACTGCAAGGCTTCTCTCCCAATCCGTCATTTTGGGATTACAGGGAGCTTGCGAGCCGCTGCTGTCGGCACACCAGCCTGTCACCTGCTCAGTGGGGGTAATAATTGGTATAAAATGCGTTATGGACAGGTGAAAAATGACTGCTTTGATTGACTGAGAATCTACTGCGAGGATTCTTGTTTTACACTTCGCTGAGGTTCTCCTTAACTCCCCATTCTTCCCTTCATTCCCCTCTGAATAGTTTTTTTTTTCTTTCTTTTTAGCCCTATGGATTTGTTATTGTGGAGGCTTGACAATCTTGCAGGCACCTCTGTCACAAAATGATTTTTTTTTTTTTTTTTCCCCAGCCAGTTCTTGATTGAGTCCATTTGTGGGTTTCAGCTCTTTCAGGGAGCACTACTCTCCTGTTCATTCAGTCATCTTGTTTCTGACTGGTGGAGCAGATACGCAGCGAGACAAGACAAAGATGGGAGGGAAGTCATGGAGAAAAAAAAGCAAAGGCTTCGGTTAAAATATTAGATATGAGGAATAACCCTTCACATTCCAATTACATCGCCTGACACTTTGACTTTTTGGGATTTCTTAGGTATTCTGTGTAATGATCAAAACCAGATGAGAGTGAAGGCGGCAGAGAAAGACACGTTCACGCTGAATGGTGACTTACTGCACGCCTACAGATCAAACAGGCGTAGCGATTCGTACTAGGCACGTGTAAAGCAAACCACACACTACACGACATGCCTCTGACAGAAAACAAGAGGAATTTGTTTCGCTCCGACACTTGAGACAAAGATAGGAAGGCTGTGATAAGTGTCACTTGCAAGAAGTGAGACATGCAGCAGAGCCGAAAGGTTAAGATGACATTCCGCCTGTGGTGTCTTTGAGGGGAAATGAGCACGCATGTCGATCGGTCTGTAGAACTGCAACAAAAACGTGCACTTTGAATTTGTCATCTACGGAGGGGGTAATAATAGTGATAACAGTGACAATAATATGAATAACGAAAACCCTTGGGGCTCTTCTACAGATTAGCCAGTTATTTGTGTTGTAATTCAGCAGCCGTTGTTTGTCTCTCAAACAGGCACAAAAAGCAGCCGCGGTGCTCCGAGACGCACATATTCTTTCCTATGGCTTATCAGTCGGAAAGCCGAAGGAGCTGTCCGGTCTCATTCTCTCATTGGAGAGCACATGTCAGGACCTATTTGCCACTGGTTACTTTGAGAGTGACATCAGTGATGACCCCTTGACCCCTTCTGACAGAGAAATGCTTCTGCAATAGTTTTCCATTACAGAGGCGAGAGAGCACCGACGGATATGTGGAAATGGGAAAATAGGGAAACTGGAAAAGGCATTTAGACCTGTATTTGACCTATCATGTTTCAGTTTTCTGCTGGAGGCTTTTATGAAATGAGTATTTGACCCATGAACAGAGCCTTTGTCATCGCCCTCCTGTGATATCCATGCACCTACTGTCCCCCAAAGACTATTACTGGGAACAACACCAGGATCATTACAGGAAGACACGGATCTTTTATTTGTTTTTCTTACTTTGTCCTTCTTCTTTCCTTGATGACCAACCTGTCAGTCTGTCTATATGTGAATAAGCCTCGACTGTTTTCTGTGTTGGAGTTTTGAATTAAGGAGCAAATTGTTGTCACGGAGCTTTTGACATGCCTCTCAACATGCTGGAAACCAGAGCGTCATATAGATCTGAGCAGAGTCAACTGGGTGTCAGCGTTTGTTCACCCAGGAGCCCACTGCTCGAGAATGCCTTTGCAATTTTCCGACAAAATAAGAAATTTGACAGTAAACCTTGATTTTTTGTTTTAAGAGGGTGAGATTGTGGATAATCACTTGATGAGAGGAAACATTTCATAGGAAATATTTTCAATAAGTTTAAAGCTCAAAATAATTGTGAATCTGTAAAATACTATATACAGTATAACATGGATGTAGTTTATTTTCAAATGGAGAAGTGTTGTTTGAAAATGAAAGAAAAGTGTTTGTAAATTATTTTTCACTGCTGCAGTGGTGATGGGATTTATTGCTTTATTTCATTTTTAATTTTAGAAGAATCAAGCTTGGCAATGTCTTTGCAAGAGATGAGTACTGTTTTGCTCTTTTGAATAAACCAATGGATGTAATTGGTGTGATGAACCATGTTGAGAGGTATACTCGGCTTACGGGTGCAATCCGTGCAGTCCCCGAGCATGACTGACCCCTAAAATCTGGTTCGCTGAAGCAGAGTGAGCGCTCCACAGCAGTAGTCCTGGTCTCTGTTGTGCTGATGCTCTGAGTAGATGCACGTATGTAGGAACAGCCGGCTCAAGCACGACTGAGAGTGGAGTCACGTGAGAATGGGGCGAAGCAGTCAACCATACCTGTGCATGGCGCCGTACAACTCAACTACACTCAGTGCGCCATACATTTTCTGCCGAAACTAGCTCATGCACTTTAGATCATTTACAATTAAAATAATGGCTTAAACAAGAGAGAAAACACATTAAATGTGTTGATAATTAATTTTTACATACACTATTTATGTTTATGTTTGTGTTTTTCTTTGGGGTTTTTTTGCATTCTAAGAAAACAATGCTCTTTCTCCTTAACTGACACATGATTTTTTGATATAGTTTTAAGAACTAGAATATTGGGATTACTATAAAAATATTCAACTTAAGAAACGCATTTCCAAACTTTCTAATTGCAACGGATAAAACACCCTAATGCCTCCTGAACAATTAGGAAAAACAACACAGCAAGAGTTTTAGTATAGAATAAGAAATTAATTTATTAACATGTGTGAATGAATTAATGCCGTCTGCAGTGTAAATCATCTTTTTCTTATTTTGGTTTACAAAGGCTGGTACATTCAGCTTAAACCATGTAGCTGTTAAGAGACCATGTAGGAGACAATCCTGCTGAAATTTCTCCAGGTATTACATTGTTTGGACCCTATGAATCTTATCTTGCTTTGTAAGGACTGTTTAGGTGATAAACTAGTCCCACCTTGAGCACTTATAACGTTAAATTACTGATTGGACATGTCCATTAACAAATATACTAGTAATCCCATTAATAATACAGTGTATAAAAATAGGAGGATATTTTGCTTTTCTAAAAGTTCTCTCATTAAAAAGAGAAGATATTTTACAGTTAACGGAGACATATATTATTACCTTTTTCTTTCCAAGAGTTGACACAATTTCTTGAGGTCTTAATTAAAAGGTCTGTGACATGCTTTGGTCAAAACACTACATTGATACAATACAACAGCATTTTTTTACAGCTCTGTTAAATGCAGCTGGTTTTAGAGGGTGGAGTCATACACATTCCACACACCACACCTCTTTTCTGGAGGGCGTGGCCTCTTTGGAAATCAGTGAGACAACTTTACACTACACACTTTGAGGTACAACAAAGCATACATGCAGGAGGATGTTAAGGCGCTGCGAGACACACAAAGGGAGGTTGAAAAATTGTACTTCTGATCTGGGTGTGCAATGTCATAAAATCTTGCAAGTTTGAATGACCCACTAAATGTCATGTATTCAGATCTAAGGGTGATTCATACTTCTATCTAGCAATTACCACATAGTCTGCGTATAGCGCCTACATTATCGTTGTTTGCGTTTCTCTGTAATTACACCACCAAGCTCTAGATGGTAGTGTGGGTTCTTTTCTGCAGGAGCACGCCCACCCCATGTCAATCAAAGTTAGCTTTGCTCCCAGCTCCTTCAGCTGAACCTGCCAAAATATCTGCAGAGCTGCCGTCAGACGCTTCCAGCGGGATATACCGTTTAACATGTTGGCTTGACGGCGAAATCACAAATGGTGGAGCCGACTGCCAGTCAATCATATTAGAAATTAATTTTTTGCTAGATATAAACTCTTCTGGTGTGGTACAAAAACAATTCACCCCCCTCAGAGTCACCATGGATGTGAAATCAAATGATTGAGACCAAAAGGTTTTTTTTTTTGTTTTGTATTTTTTATTTATGCTCAAAATTTGGACATTTTAAAATGGAGGAGAATGGAGATCGACTCGCTTTTGAAGCTCTAGTGGTCAGTTGAGGAACTGCAACAAAACAACAAAAATGACCTAATCTTGAGACTTAAACACTTAGTCATAACCAAATAAATACTGATGTCCATAAATTCTTTAAACCTTAGACATGACAGTGGATGGACATTCTTTTTCAAAATTAAGTATGTTTAAATATGGTAATATTTTATAAATCCCAGTGTCCTAACATTACATTGTCTTGGGTATTCATCTGTTATATTGTAGTCTGTGTCACATTTCTATAAAATATCAAGTACAATTTGCTCTCTGCCAGTGGTGACAATGTTCTGTTATAGCTACACAAAGCACCAGCTTGTTCATTGGTTTCCCATTTGTCACAGTCCTGCATGATCTTTTTAACTTGACACTTTAAAATCTATCATCTGAACCTCATAAAAAGCATCTGTGCCACTCATAAGAGTATTATTGCTAAATTATCAGCAGTTAACCAAAAGGGGAAAAGCCCACTGTATGACTACCAGTCCACTTAAAGTGCTGATTTATGTAATAGGGATGCTTAAATGGGAGCCTTATCACCCATTTCTTTTCTCCACAGCTCGTAAAGACGTATGTCAGCAGATGAAAGCTTTGCAGGTCATTCTGGAAAGTCGGCAGGTTAGTCAGCTTCCTTTGACCCTTGTCATCCTGTTATACTGCATTTATGAAAGCTGCAATTACACAATTACCTTGTCGCTGTGGCTCCGGCTCATTTGCACGATGCGCCGCAGCCCTATAATTTCATCTGAACTACCCTTGTACCTTTGTCCACAGTGTCAGCAATTAATGTCATTGTGACCCTGATGAGTGTAAGTAACGTCCTCTGCAGTGAAATGACAAGCTGTTTATTAGGATAAACATTGGAAGGTAAAACAAACAAGACAGATATTAGACATATAGCCATACTAAGAAGCGACTGAGTCAATGATATGAAAGGTTTAGTTTAGATGGTTGTGTCCACAGTGACTGACATGCAGAAGATGACATTGTAACATCGCCCCCTGGACCATCACCACAATAAGCCCCATATGGATGTTGGTAAAGATTATTGCTATCCGTGCCTCCCTTTCCCTAGGCGTACTGACCTCCTCAGACCTTCTAATATAGAAACTTCTGAATCTTCAGACCAGCGGCACCCTAGGGATTCACAAAACTACTAACTGCTGGGCTGGTATGGGCCCTCCCGTGGTCCACTATCTCTGTCTCTGCGTGGAGGCTGTACTTCTGATTCTGCTTTCGCACTCTGAATCTAACAGAGCTATGAAATTTTATATAGTCCCAACCTCTCACACTGCACACTCAAGGTGATCGAGTAGGGGAGCAGAAACAATGTCTCCAATCTCCGGGAGGTGCTTTGTGAAAGTCAGAATGAGCGTTTCTTCACGCATTCATAAATTCATTAGTGCAAACTTTTCAGTGTATCAGTTACATGAAGCCTCATTAACTTCTTTTTTCCTGCTTTATATCAGCTAATTAGCTCAGGGGTGGCCACAAATTAATTACCATCTTCTACAGCCTTGTGCAATTGCATTGTGTTTATTTAGTCTCTCCTATTAACTTTTAATCTTTTCTTACTCGTAAAAACAGACAATTAACATTTTTTGATAAACAAAAAATGATGCCAGCTCAGGGATAATCAGCAGCCCTGCAGGTCGCCCCTACAAGATTACCCAGTCAGCTAATTTGACCCCTCGAACCATCCCCACTCCAGACAGGGCTCGGATGTCTTTACTTTGCTTTGTGGGAAGTTGAAGAATGGCATGCAACAGTAATGTGACCTTTACTTCCCTTTTTGCACTTGTTCATTTCTCTGGCACCTGTATTTCCCGGACTCGTGCAATTTTGTAAACGCAACAGATGGCAATTGCCATTTCGGGGAATACTCTTTGATTGTCCGGTAATATGACAGCGGAGTATTCAACAGAGGTGCCGCAGAAGTCTTTAATTTTCCTCAGTGTATTTCAATAAACCAACACAATGGGTGCTTCATTAGCTCATTGATTCATTAATGTAGCCATCATTCTTCCTCATATTCACGGAGCACAAACACTGATGATACAAAAGGTAACAGTAATGATAACTCCAGCCACGGTCGAATTCCTGTTAAGGCACCAGGCGGCTATCTGCTTTGATAAAGAGGCCCATTTATACGCTGTCTCCAAACACAGGGTCATCCTTCTCCATATTCCGTGTATTGACCCGGGTTGTTCCTTTTATTACAAGCAGGTTTTTTATTGAAGGATGATTACATTGAATGATGTCAAGCGAGGAGCGAAAAGATCGACCAGAATAATGACATTCCAGAGAGGGAGAAAGCCATGGGGGTGGGCGGAGGGGGGGGTCAATTGCGACACTCACCCAGTCTTCCTGTGCGGCCTCACAAATTGAGTCGCATCCCTGCTCATCCATTATTTAAGGCTGATCGGACTTTCTTGGCAACTATGGATTTGATAATCATTCCCATGTCCATATTAAATATGTGACATAAATATCACAGTAGGGGCTTGTCAATAAGAGAGCAGCAGTGTGAAACTGCTGCGTAAAAGAGGAACTAATATATGGATATGGAGCACAAGAGATGAGATGCTGGTTCAGATGTCTCAGAGCTACTAAAACAAAGAATTGGTAAAGATATTAGAATTGACCCGGCAAAAACAGAGGAACCTGTGAAGTTCTATTGGCATTAACTTTTACATATTACTCCTACAAAGTAGTTTACATTGAGCAATTTAATGTCCTTTTGTAAAACAACAAGATGGCTTAAAGTTTGTATTTTAATTTTTTTAACAAATTATCTATGTTTAAACATAATTAAAGCATCACAACATTTTTTTTTTGTCTTTAAATATCAGTTTTGGGGTACCAGACAGTGTAGCTGGTTGAGCAGGGTGACCCCGGTCCTCGGTTCCAGTCCCTGGTTGAGACCTTTTACTTGTAACGCTACTTACCTGTCCTTATACTTTTAATTTAGACGACTAGTACCACAAAATCTTTAAAAAAATATCAACTTCAATTTCCTTTGAAGAAGTTACTTGGGTAGCACAGCAGTTTGGTGGTTAGCAGTGTTGTCTCACAGCTGGAGCGTCCCAGAGTCCCCAGAGCCCCCAGAGTCCATGGAGTCCCCAGTGTCCAGTCTCAGATGAAGCTATTTTTTTTTTGTGAAGTTTGCATGTTGTCCCCATGCTTGAATGGGTTTTGTGCTGGTACTCTGGTTTCCCCCTACAGTCCACAAACATGTATATGAGGTTAATTGGTGATTCTACCATGACCATAGGTGTGGGCCCGTGTGTGATAATTTGTCTATATTGGCCCTGCGATGGACTAAAGATCTGCCCAGAGTGTATCCCTGCCTTTCACATGTAGAGAGCTGGGGACAAGGTCCAGGAGATCCCACTAACCCTGAATATGAAGGCGTAGATAGTAAGACTGCTCAGGGACGGAATTATTGTGGTCAACAATGAAATCACAATTATTTAAAATACTATTTACTGATTTTTGAGGGAAGGTGAATTGATCAAACTTAACATGAAAAACTGCTAATTTCTGAAGTAATCTCAAATTTCATACCATATAAAAAAATCCCTTCTCCTTTGTCTTAGCCGGAACAAAACCAGACAATCTTTGAAAATGGATAGTCACTAATATACTGTGAGGACCAAAAATGTCAACAAAAACAAAGACAGTTATTCATATCATAATGTTTCTGTGTGGGCAAAGAAGATTGTGCCAGAGAAGGAAAAAAGGGGGTGCTGGGTTGCAAGTCACCACATAAATAAGGTGTAGAGAGGGCTGATAACAAGAACCAGCATCTGCCAGGCAGGCAAGCAGTATGTCTCCTCTCTCCACGGTGGACTCTTCGTCTCCTGTGATTTTCTCCAGCTGCTGGCCATGAATACTGGCCTATGCACTCTAGATTAAAGCACAACACATGTTTCTCTGCAGGCTAGACGATATATCATCCCCTGATAACCAAAGACGAATGGTGCTACATATTGTCTCAGAGCAAAGAGAGTGGAAAAACAATGCTTGGATGTTTGTGGTTGAGGGTATGAGCCCTCTGTCATAAAGCTGTTACACTGAGTGATGACACATTTCCCCTCATCACACAGAAATTATGCATGTATGTATTATTTATATAGATGAACCCTTCAAGGTCAGTCAGCTCAGTTATATTAAACAGAAGTGGTCAGATCACCCCAAACCTATATCCTCGGTCAATCAATCCATCAGGCTTCATTTATATTTCACTTTTTATACACCTGTATGTAGCAAAGAGACCTTTATAGACTATAAAATGTAAACTCAGTTTATAGTGAAGTGAAGCATCAAAAGCAATGCCGTTAAACCTCACAGTCCAGCCAAGCCCAGCTCAAACCAAATCCAGGGGAGAAAAAAAAACAAAAAAACGAACAAGATACAAGAAGCCCACATTGCTTTCATCGCGCCAACCACTCACGGTGCCGATCCCAAGCCTGAAAAAATGGGCGGGCGTCTGACGTAAAAACTCTGCCACATCAACATGAGGAACACGCTGATCTGCTGCGGAGACCCCCACAAAGAGAAAAGTCCAAAGAAGTTATTTTTACAAGAGACCACAGAGGACTATGGAAATATTCAGTAATTATTTCACTACTTCATAAACCTTGTGGATTTTTCATGTATTTATAACAAGAAACACCAGAGGTAGATAAAATAACCTCAGATGTATTTCGATTCTAAAATCCTAAAATGTTTCTATCTAACTAACAAATATATTCGTTTTATGGGACACATTACAAATAAACTAATTGTGGCAGTTGTTAAAACAAAGAAATGGAAATGAATTTGTAAAAAATGTGAACAAAGTTTGATTTGAGACTACAACAGGCTAAAATTTTATGAAATTGTTTGGAGAAATAGAAAAACCCAAGTACTGAAATAATTAAAACCAATACCAAAGAGTTAGGTCTTGAGTTTATATTCAAAAACATTAACATTTCATGACACTGTCAGGTCTTCTTGAAGGTTCCCTCACAAACATGGGACTTAATAAAAAAAAAAAAAAAAAAGAAGACGACATCACAAGTTTTATTAGCTTATAAAAGAACCTGAAAATGACTTCTAAAATGGAAAGGCAACCAGTGCAAAGAACTTGAAACTGGATTAATAAAACAAATTCCCAGAAAGCCTCAGATCAGCTGAAACACAAGTCCAGGTTGAAGACTCACCTGTTCTCAGGTGAATCCCCACACAAATTCAGTTTCAAAACTTGATTACATTTTACAGCCTATTTTATCTATTGTTAATTTTTCTTTCTTTTTTTTGTTTATATTTTTATTATGTATTTTATTTACGTGATGTTTTAATGTCTCGGTAAAGCTCTTTGAATCACCTTGTTATTGAAGTGAATCTCTAATCTGACGCCTGGGTCTTACCCTTACACTCTAGATGAAGAACTAACCACCTGTGATGTCACCAAAATTATTTTTTAGAGCGCCTTTGAACACTCTTTCCTTCCTGTTATGTTACAAATAGTTGAAACGAGCAGGCCGGAAAGCCGGCTGAAACACGTCCACCTTATTTCAGTTAGGCGCTTTAGCTTGGCTGGCTTGTCTTATGCTAACCTTGATGCTAATTAATATTTCAAAATATAATTCTGATCAAATCTGTCCAAACATCCTCATGTGTCCCAATGACCGGTTGGGACCTGCCGTTGCTCAGCTTGCTGGCCGAGTGGTCAGGCCGGTTGCGGTCAGCTGAGCCTACAGGCTCAGGCCTGTGAGTCCCAGGTACCAGAAAACCTCCTTAAATTAAATGTCAGCAAGGGTCCGTAAAGGAAATGGCTCGGCTGGAGGCGCCAGGATTCAGGGTGGAGGAGCTTCAGAGCTTCCAGCAGACGTCGACAGTGGGACAAGCCGTTAATACGTTGTTTCAGTGGTGATGAAGGCGTTGAATCAGAAATGAATGTTCGTCAAGGTCTTGCAGCTGTCTGGGAGGTGCAGGACTCATTGCAGATCTTCCCTGTGCTGACTCGGATTTGAGTAATTATATCCTCTTGGGTCGTTTAGTTGACAATGGACGGCAGATAAAGAATGAGCTCTTATGCTAACTCTGGCACATTTACTTTTAAAACTGAAATTTTTATTTTAATTAACATACATAATGTCTCATTGTAAATAAACAAAAATAGAATGACCTTAAACTATTGTTTTTGGTAGCGATAGCAGTACTTGTCACTTCTCTACCTTTACACGAGAAAAGCTGTCCCTTTGTCTCGCTGAACAAGGGAAAGCTTTGTTTCAAACAAAAGGTCTCAGGCTCCCCCCTCAGAAAAGTTTGAGGATTGTCCTTCAGCTGAGCTTTCCATAAACTGCACACCCACCTGACTTTTACTACATCTACTGTCACTTTTGTGTCATGCTGTAATGACAGAGGTTTTAGAATAAATCCAACTTCCTGACCGTTATATCTGGCTTTTAATTTCTTTTCTTTCGTTTCTCTAAAGCATATCTCGTGGTTCCACCCTTGTCAGTCCATCTGCTGTGCTGTCTTGTGTCGCTCGCCTGTTTGGGTTAACTTTTCTGTTTGCTTCACCTGTGTTCCTAAGTGTTTCCTTGTATGAGTCTGTTCATGTGCTTTTTGAACTCTTACATTTTCCTACCACGCAGCACCTTTTGTTTGAAATTGAAATATAATAATTTTTGCGACTCGTGGCTTCACATTTTCTGCTATTGGGTATGTGCACCACCAACCAACGATCAATTAACCAGCAATAAGTCATAAATACACTGAACTAAAAACTGATTCATTTCAATTCAGTTTTATTTATTTGGCGTCTATTCCAATACAAGTTGTCTTTAGGAGCATGACCCCTGACTATTACATGCAACTATTGCAACTATTACATAAACTATGCAGGAAAAAATATACATATCAACCATCTGAAAAAAAAAAAAGTTTTGCCAACTCCATCGCTAATGGCTTCAAAATAATATATATATATATATATATATATATATATATATATATATATATATATATATATATATATATATATATATATAGTTTATATATATATATATATAAGTTTATTTTATCTAAAGTAGTTTAGTTTCAAGGTTGCAATGGAAGACTGTATTGCACTTGATTTATGATTTTTATGTCATCTATACACATCAAGATTCAAAAGTCTGTTTTAGCATTTTTTTAACAAAAGAAGTAAGGATGTTTACAATTACATTTAACATCTCTCGTGCCACACAAATGTTCTCATGTGCTGAAAAACAAATCTAGAAGTTACAGTACTGCAGTACAAAAGGAGGAAACGGACAATACACTACACATAATGCAAAAAAAAAAAATACTTCCCTGAAAGGTGCCCTATGTAGGAATTACACTTTCCACCAACAAAATGCAAATATATCAAAGAGATTACTTTTGATGTCATGTTAAACACAAAGATCCAGTGTACTGTTGAAGGAGCCACTGAAATACTGTATTGACAGACTGAACAGGAGGGTCAGATGTACAAAAACAAAAGCGAAAAAAAAAATTACCTTTACTTGATATAAAAAAAACTATAATATTTTACAATGAAACTACACTGTTGATGTGAAAGTCAGCATTCACCTAAAATGTGACAGCAGTTGCAAAAAAGGTTTCTGGTGTGCAAAGGCCTTTACTGTTAATGTTAATGCTGGGGTTTGGATTTAGTTTCTTTCTTTATTTCTTTTTTTTTTTTTTTGAAGGACTTCATAACCTGTTTCAAAATATAAATTTGGCCCACATATTAAAAGAAACCCAGATGGCCTGGACATATGTTATTTTCTGTAGTGTGACTGGAGCCATGTTTTAGTGCGGAGCCCATCATGTCAACGGTTGTTTTGTTTTTTAACTGTTCGGATGTAGTAAGTTGATGTGAGGGACCATTTCATGAGATTTAGAGCAATGCAATTAAAAGATGAGCCACATCAAGACTTTTATTATAAAAATTAAAAGTAAGTCTCTGCTGTAGAAATTCATAAAGCATATATATGCGTGCATAATGCTTCATTTAAGCTGGTAAGCTCCAGCGTGGGATAGGTTGTAATTCACCTGTTTTGTATTTATTCATGACAAGAGAAGGCTTTATCTAAATAACATGCTGATTTATCTTATTTCTTTATAAGACAGAATGTAAGACAAGTCTGCCCCTCAACATTTCAGCAATTAAGTTATATAATATCACATGCCTTATCATCTAATTTCATGATTATGCTTTTGATTGGAGTACATTTTCTACTTCTAACTACCACTCATGTCTCTTACTTTGCTGTCATGTCAGTTATCATAGCTTACTTGTTTACAAGCAGTTCAAAATGAGCTTATTGAGAGAAAAACATAAATGTGGTCATGTGCCATGGAAACTGAGTGCTAAGCAGCATCTTCACTTTGATCAATTGCAACGCACAATTTTCACATTGATGTTGCTGCGGTGAAATGGTGATTCATAAAAATCGAATGCTTAACACAACAAATGATGCTTAGCAGGTTGAGATAACTGAAAAACTGTCATGTGAAAAATAAACCATCCTCTGAGGCGAACCGTACCTCGCTTTAATGGGAGTACTCACTGTCATTGTTGCATCGGGGTTGAGGTAAGTATCAGTGAAGCAAGGAAAACAAATTCAATAATAATTAACTTGGGTCATCTACTCATCTGCTATGGCTCATAAACCTTAGAGAAAATTTCCCCCAGAACTTTGCCAAAGCCTTTAAACTCTCCCACGTGCTCGTGAGAGATATGCTTTATACAAACCAAGTTCAGCTCATTGCCTCGGTCTATCACCCATTTCACTTCACGTGTCTATGTGTTTGAATGTATTTACACCCAGGCCCTTGGATTCACACTAAACATGAGAGGCATCTGGCATTACACCAGTTATTCAGTTGCAAGTCGAGGCCCTCTTAGATTGAACACATCCTCAGACCCCCGTGTCCCTCTACAGGATTAAGTGTGTGTAGAAAATGAATGACAATGAACCTGATTTTCTGTATGACTTTGTCAGTGTCCTACATTGTTGTGGAGGAATTTGGCCCAACAAACAACTTTGCTTTAGTTTATTGGCATTTTTGCGCTCTTTTTTTCTGATAGCATTATTTGCTTTGTATTGACTCAGTTGATGATTGACTCTATGGCGGTATAGCGCCTTTAGGTCCTGTGGCTACAAAGCACACCTAAATCATCACCCCTCTGCTGAATATTACTGCTGAAATGTTGTCTTTGTTTGATGTCAAGCCTGGTGCTGCATGATGCATTAAGGCCATGCACCTTTCTTTGTTATCTTTACAGTGGGTTATTGTTTGTCACAGAATAACTTTTAAAATCCTGCTGTTGGTTTATAAACCTCTAAATGGTCTCGGGCCAAAATATACCTCTGATCTCCTGGTCCACTATGAACCAACCAGAACCCTCAGGTCGCCAGGGTCACGCCTACTTTCTGTACTTAGAGTTAAAACCAAATGTGAGGAGGCAGCATTCAGCTTTTATGCTCCCCACCAGTAGAGCAAACTCCCAGCATGCATCAGGGCTGCTGAAACTCTCATTTGCCTGAATACAAGGTTGAAAACCTTTTTATTTACTGCTGCAGGTCAGTAATCCAACATAATGCACTACAACCTTTATTTCTTGCATCTCATTTGTTTCATAGTTTTTAACTTATGCTTGACTGTCTTTAATTTCTGCTTTTAAACTCTTTTACTTTTTAATACTTTTAATACTTTTTAATTGGGGAGTGGTGGCCTAGTGGTTACAGTGGTGGGCTTGGGCGTGGAGGACCCAGGTTCAAGCCCAGGGCTGCCCACAATGGAAAATCACTGGGGGCCCCTGAGCAAGGCCCTTAACTCCCAATTGCTCCCCAGGGCGCTGCCCTGCTAGCAGCCCCACTGCTCACTAGTGAAACTAGTTGATGGGTTAAAAGCAGAGACTAATTTCAGTGTGCATCGTACATACAGCGTGTGCACGATGTCCACACTGACAAGAAAGGGAAGAAAAAAGAAATGCATTTTTAAAAATATTTTCATGTGAAGCACTTTGAATTGTCTTGACCATAAAATGTGCTATACCAATAAACTTGCCTTGCCTTTATAGAAAGAGGAGTCTTTCTTATAGACTTCTAAACAAACTGTAGTTGTTGAATGTTCTTCGAATTGTACTGTCAAGGACATTTAACATGCTCTATGAGGCCTGTAGGATCTTGAGTTTTTTTATTTCTCTGAGCAGCACCAGACCTTGGTTTACATTTGAGAGGGCCTCCACACCAGGGAAGACTGGCAGCTGTTTAGCATGCTTTCCTGCAGTTAATAATCTCTCACACTGTAAAACACCAAACTGGAAATTGTTTAGATTTTTTTTAACCCTCTATAGATTGAGGAAGATTGAGGATTCAGGAACAACCGCTTCTCTAAGATCCTTGATCAAGTCTTTCTCTTTCGGTACTGTGTTAACACACACTGAAGTGCAGCTTTTACAGAGATCTGCACATCTGCTTATGATCAGTTCATCAAGGGCTGATGATTTGCATCATCTGGACTCACCTTCTTAAATCCTATGGAAGCTGTAAGGGGGTACTTAGTAATGCCCACTTTTTTTTTTTTTTTTTTTTTTGGAGGGTGGGATTAATTTTTCTTAAATAAATATGTAACACTGAAAAAAGGTATAAGTTCCTGTTCGTCTGATGTTGCATTTGCCTAACACTAAGATCCATGTGATATTTATTTTGATTTTACATAAAAAAAAAAAAAAACATATAAGAATAAAAGGGATAGTTCTCACTTTTGCACATGACTTTATGTGTAAAGATAAAGGTAAGACGTTTTGTGGGGACAAGTAAGTTTTCAATGTTTCTCTTTGGTTACTCTTTGGCTCTTGAAAACCATTTTCTTCTATTTTAAATTTCTTCCACTATCTCCTACGCTCACCCAGACAAACTGTGGCCCTTCAGTGTGCCGGCTCTGTTGTTGTGTGTCGTATAAGCTGCCCTCTATGCCGGCTGTCAGCTGGCTGTAGAGCTAATATCGGGGCTGCCTCTCAGGCTGGCAGACCCAATCAGACTCTGGAAGCTGGGCTGATTGGACTGACATACTCCATCAAACCCAGCATCAAACTGCCTCTGACCATACACTGGGGTCTGACTGCCTCAGACATCAAGGAGTGGGCCAGTGCAGGCCTTTTTAAACAATCCTAATAAAGATCACCACAGTTTCTTTCTCTCTGCCTCCCAGTTGAATTTCATGAGATTTCTCTGCATGTGCACTCATTTCAGATGAATTACAAACATTTTATGAATAAATGTATTTTTTTCCTACTGTAAGAGCTTTGTAACCTTTACCCCTTCGGCCCATACACAAATAATAGTTTAGGGTTTGAGGTGACATTTCCATTTCTTGTACAAAGCATCAAAGGATGAAGTCAGATGTTTCAGACTTTTCCACTGTGTTTCATTTAATATAAAAACATGTGGCATCAAGACTTTCCAACTGCATCTAATCTGAACATCTCAACTAACCATACCACACTTCCCAAATAAAACTGTAACTAGTTTGAAATAATTAAGTTTTTCATATGACTGGCTTGACTTTAATCATCTTTAATCACCCAAATATATTCTAAAATTGAAATGTTTACAAGAACATGTGATTTTTGTGGGAATGAGTAGAACCCTGAAAGCCTTGGATAAAACATGTTGGACCTTTTAATTATCTGGTATAGTTAAGGACGTACCCACGGCATATGTGTGTGCATGTTTCAGTCATTAATGTCTGGAAGGGAGCATAAAATGTAAAAAAATTTGTCAGACTGTGCTTTACAATGTTAACAGCACTGTGAAAGTTTTTAGCAAAGGGGATTAAAAGGAACTGTCAGAGGCCTTGATGGTTGTTTCCAAATCCTTAATAAGAATGGATTGCCTTTTAGACAGAGAGGCAAAAATACAATTTTTGTGCTCATTGCTGCTTATTACAGACACCTTAATGGAGCTTTTGTAAATGATTTAATTGACTGCTTTAGAGCCAATCACACATGCTTCCCTCTGAGCTTGAAGAGGTGTGCCAATCACTGTGGCATTGTTTTTAAAACGACAACATTATGAAATAAAATGCACGAGTGCTGCTTAGACAACGTTTACCTCTCGGCTCTGCTTCAGTTATATTGCAGTTTAAGACCCAGGGGGTCTGATTCAAAAATTGCAGGGAGAAATGTTGAGGCTGCTGTACAGAGCTGGAGCTCCACGGGAAGCGTCAGGAGCACCAATCACCTATCAAAACATGACACCTAAGGAGTATTTCTTACAATTTCAACAATAAACTAAGCCAACATTTCTACGTAGGGCTCATAAATTGCAGAAAAATCAGGTTCCATACGAGATTGTCTGCCGGTTCCATTTTGGGCTCGTGTGAATTTCCCGAATTTCAGTTCGCGTATGCGGGCAGCTCAAGTGGGAGTCAGATAAGAAGACACCCATTTTACGCCAGTTCCCACTCATCTCCCATGTACCTGAGCATAACCATCACAGTAAATATCAGCAAATGAGCAGAACAAGCACAAGGTTACCACAGGGTAGTTATTTTGGCTTGAATGGCTTAGCTCCTGCCCTGTGATAGACTGGTGACCTGTCCAGTCTGTACACCTGCCTCTCACCTGTAATGAGCTGGGATAGGCTCCAGCAGACCCTGGTGACCCTGTACAGGATTAGGCAGGAATAGAAAATGGATGGATGGATGCTGTTGGAGTGATAAAGACAACTAGCAGAGCTGCTCAGTTGTGGATCTAGCCAAGTGGGCTGCTTGGTTGCTAGATCGGCCAGTCCCGGACAACTGTTGGCCTAGGTCAGTTGCAAAGTGAGCCACTTGCAGTCATTACTGGGTTGACTCATAGACTCTGTGACTAGCCTGATAGATCAGATCCACACCTCGAAAGATGTAGGGTCTGGAAACAATCTATAGTGCCTCTGGATCCAAGGGGCAGCACCAACGGTTGCTTAACAAACTGCCTTTACATGCAGTTGCTTGGCACTATGAACAAGAGTAACAAACAAGGTAACTTATACAAAGCAAAAGATACAAGTCAACAGGAGAGTGTGTTGTGTAGAAGAGTAAATTAAACATTTGCCCCAGCCTATCAGCAAAACAGAAATCCATCTACCGTGCAAATGAATGATTTGAGTGCCATCTTTTGTTCAGTTTTCAAAGAAAAAGTCCAAGTCGTTAACTGTTGATGTTGAAGCTTCTTCAAATGGCTGCTAATCCTCATCTATAGCCATCTAAACAGTTAACATCTAGATTACAGTGTTATCCTACTTAATGAGCTCCAGTCGATACTGGCTAGACATACACTATATGGCCAAAAGTATTGACTCGCATATGAACTTAAGTGACATCCCACTCCTAAACCAATATGATGTTGGTCCACCCTTTGCAGGTATAACCACTTCAACTCTTCTGGGAAGGCTGTCTACAAGGTTTAGGAGTGTGTTTATAGGAATTTCTGACCATCCTTCCAGAAGTGCATGTGTGAGGTCACACACTGATGTTGGACCAGAAGGTCTGGCTCTCAGTCTCCACTCTAATTCATCCTAAAGGTGTTCTGTCGGGTTGAGGCCAGGACTCTGTGCAGGCCAGTCAAGTTCATCCACACCAGACTCTGTCTTCCTTGTCTTTATGGATCATGTTAGAAGAGGAAGGGGCCAGCTCCAAACTGTTCCTACAAAGTTGGGAGTATGGAATTGTCCAGCATGTCTTGGTATGCTGAAGCATTCAGGGTTCATTTCACTGGAACTAAGGGGTCAAGCCCAGCTCCTGAAAAACAACCCCACACCATAATCCCCCCTCCACCAAACTTTACTCTTGGCACAATGCAGTCAGACAACTACCGTTGTCCTGGCAACCTCCAAACCCAGACTGGTCCATCAGATTGCCAGATAGAGAAGCGTGATTTGTCACTACAGAGAACGTGTCATCACTGCTCTAGAGTCCAGTGGCGGCGTGCTTTACACCCCTGCATCCAACACTTTGCATTGCGCTTGGTGATGTATGTCTTGGATGCAGCTGCTCGGCCATGGAAACCCATCCATGAAGCTCTCTGCTCACTGTTCTTAGCCAGTCTGAAGGCCACAAGAAATTTGGAGGTCTGTAGGGATTGACTCTGCAGGAAGTTGACTACTTTGCGCATCAGCATCTGCTGACCCCGCTCCGTCAAGTTTATGTGGCCTACCACTTCCTGGCTGAGTTGCTGTCGTTCCCAAACACTTCTATGTTCTTATATACAACTGATAGTTGACTGTGGAATATTTTGGAGAAAGGACATTTCTCGACTGCAGTTGATCCACAGGTGGCATCCTATCACAGTTCCACGCTGGAATTCACTGAGCTCCTGAGAGCGACACATTCTTTCACAAATAGCTCTAAAAACAGTCTGCATGCCGTGGTGCTTGATTTTATGCACCTGTGGCCATGGAAGGGATTGGAACACCTGATTCTGATTACTTGCAGAAAGTTTAGATTTCCAGACTACTCTGTCACATCACCCAAAGGTCTTCTGAAGAGTTCATTCAAAACATCTTTTTCCTTGTACTATGTTGTAAATGGGCTGGAAGAACAGACCTGGAAAGTCGACTAAAGCACAAACATCTCATGTCATTCAAAGGCGTTTTAGCTTCGCTGAATTAACTTATGCTTACCTATGATGTTCATTTTTCAGATTTTTCCTTTTCCTAAATTCTTTTTTTTAATTATTATTAATATTATTATACAGGGAAGCACATGACCACCAGCCCCACTACCAGAAATTATGCAGTAGAGAGTCACACATTTAGGAAATCTGCAAGTGGTTCAGCACATATGGAGAGCAATAGCTAAGACTCACCCTGGGTGAACCACCTACTTCATCATGGTATCTTCCCTCCCAGGTAAGTATACCTGTAATACTAACTAATATTACTTCATATTCATTCACATCAAATATGTGTGTGTCAACCTGCCTACCTGCTCTTAGCTTAGCTTTGTCTGTTTGACTCCATAGACTCACCCCTAATTATGCATAGATTCGTAGTTTTACATCATTTTATTTGATGACTATGAGACTATTTCTGTTTATTTCTAAGGCAACGTTCAACATTGTAAAATGGGCATCAATGGAGATTGGCTCACTTTTGGAGTCAGATCCTTGTGGTCTGTCAAGGAACTCAAATTTTCTTCACTTTCTGGATAAAGTCCGTCTATTGTAAAGTGGATGAAGCCCTGTGCGAGCAACTCACATAGGGCCAACATGAAACTCGTGGAAGTCTCAGATGAGGCCCCATTTCTCAGACCATTTATATCTCAGAAGGGGACCACATAAAAATAAAGGCAGGGAAGGTTGGTGTAAGCAGTGTTTGACTCAGCAGAGTGGGCTAAATGGCAATAGAAGGAAAATTAAAAAAGGATAAACATACATTTCATTGATAGTAGAATTATTAATGATGCAATGGCTCCAATTTAGTTTTATAAAAAACAGGAAAAGAACAGAAAAAATGAAGAAAGGTGTCATTACATTACAATTTCAACTTAATGCTGTTGCTTAAAAGAGCATTGTGTCCCTTATTTTAAAGATGCATTTATTTCCCGTTTAAAGGCTTATAATAGGCTCCACGATTACCTGCTGAGTTGCTTTTTGTAATTTCCAGCCACGTGTGAAACCGAGAAGGCTGAGGACACAATTGTGTTTCCATTCCTGAAGGCGGCGTCGGACTCATGATACATTTATTCATTATCAATTTAATATAGCCACGATGCACAATCAGCCACAAAACAGCGAGATGGAGCTGAGAAAACAAATTAACGGAAAGCCTAAGGAATATTTGTTGGCCTCTGTTCGGGCATATGGCTACCTATTTGCAACAAGAGTTCATTTGCAGATATATAAAGAAATCAGCACAGGGACAAATAAAATTATCTAATAAAACTCAACCAAGAAGAAATATTGCCTGTGAAGCATATGGCATTGTCAAAAATTATCACTTGAGACGCTAAACACAAATACTGGCAAGTACAATTGTAACACGTCCTGGCTTAAATGAATTAATTCACTTCATTATAGAGTAGAAAGGTAGGAGTTATAATCGCCTCAATTATAGAGAAGCCATAAAGCAGAGATAATGTATATGTAATTTCTTTTAATTTAGCTACCATCTGTTTGTTGCAATTGAACGCACTGTAATATTTAGCTTTTCATTAGTTTGTTTTTCTCTCGGCAAGACAGATTACTGTGTATGAGTATGAGACTTTCTGAGTTCATAAACCGAGGATGACTGACTTCATTTCAATGCAGTTTATACGCATTAATCAATATTAAGCCTTCCATTTACAGAATGGATGTAGATCTAGAAGGATTTTAGCGATGTTATGAGGTAACTGATGTAGTTCTGCAACTCATCGAAACCTAATAAAGGTAAAGATTAGGAACGAGTAATTACTGTATGCAGCCGCGTAAACACACAAGGTTTCAGACCTCCTTTCATCTGGTTGAGCTACTAAAACTCACTCAATAGTTCTCCAGAAGCCTCTCAAGCATATGTCCCCTCATCTGCTTATCTTGGCAAACACTTGGCTCGGTAGATGGGGAGGCATGGAGGAGGGGGTGGATGGAGGAAAGTAAGAGTTGAGTTGAGTCCTCCTCCTTATGGCCTCGTAGGCCCCGCCGCCTGGCTTCGGCTGCTTCACACAGAGCGAGTGCTCTCCCCAACCTGCCATATGGGAGCCATAGCACTTTTCTTGATCATCTCTTCTTTTATTCCTAGTGGTTGTGTGGCTGCCTTTGTTGTTCAGGAATAATCAAATGTTGATAGCATAGTTCAAATGGACCATTAAGTATGTGAGAATGCTCTATGGAGATTGAGCAGATAAGAGACCAGGAGCCAGGCAGTCTGCCACATTCAATAGCCAGCCTAGTGGTGGTGCTAATTTGATTATAATATAGTCATCTCAGAAGATTAGAGCTATTCAATTAAATATTCTAATTAACCTGAAGTATTAGGCAAATGATGCTAATTACAAATATCCTCAAGAGAGCCTGCTAGATGAAAGACGCGACTGATACTTCAGACCACTGTCTCGTAACAAGATGTCCTATATCATAGACTCGTCGAATATTAAATTCTTGGCTAATTTGCCTCCACCCCATTTGTTTAATGGCATTTGCATTTTGTTTGAAATTGTAATAAACATGTGTACCCTGCCTAACTTCACAGAGAAAGTGCACTCTTGGGGTAGCTTAGTATTTCTGTTTACACAGCTCCCCAGAACATTCACACCACACACACACACACACACACACACACACACACACACACACACACACACACACACACACACACACACACACACACACACACACACACACACACACGCACACACACACGCATACAGTCTGGGCCATTAAACTCAAACTGCTTGCACTCACTGCAATGGGGCAGCATTATTTTCAGGCCATGTGCACAGCATCAGATCAGTCTTTTAAAATTGTGAGTTTTCTACTAATTAGGAAGATATTTAATGAAGAGCATGTAAAATAATATCAGTCCGTTTCCTTAATCCCTCACACGTCTGAGTGTGCATCCTCAACCCTTGCTGAGACGCAAACGTGAACAATCTGTCTAAAGCATGAAGTCATCATATCTGACAAAGGTGTGAGAACAAGAAAAGCTATCATGGTTCAGAAACATGTAGGTGCCTTCGCTGATTACTTTATATTCATAGTTTTTCCACTCCAAGGTCGTGAATATGTCATGTGCATAATGCCGGCCCTCAATGTGGCATTATAGTCACTCCAAGCAACGTGTTTCAATAAGGCAATTTTCTCACTGCCTCGGAACATCAGCGGGGCGCCATTCTCAACAAAGACAGAGTATGACATGTTATCCAAGCATACATCTGCAGGACAGAACTATACTTTATTAAAGGAAAATAGGATTTCACAAATGTTTGGATGGGGGTGGTAGATGTGGGACTTAGGAGAGGGGGTTAGCTGGAGGGATGCTTGATTCATTGTGTGAGAGCAAGGTTCGTAAAAATGCGTTAAAGAAAGGAAAAGTCATGGAGATCAAGTAGCTGGCATTCAACAGCTTTCAATCTTGTATTTTGTTTTGTTTGGGCCAAACAAATCACAGCTGTCAAGATTTTCCAAGTGAGGGAGGCTTGGTCAAGTTGAACCATTCCTTGTATCTAAGCAACTGTAAACAAATCAGTCATGTGATCGAAGATGAATTGCACAAAGGTTTTCTGCCCCAGTGAAGTAAATACACCAAGGCTGCATTGATTGTTAGTCTTGACATTGTGAAAGACACAACAGAAGATATTATTCAAACCATTTTCAAAGGATTAGATACATTTTAAGGCAGGGAAGAAAGAGGAAATCCTGTCCATTTCTGTTTGCGTCACTCGCCATCATCCCGTTTTTAAGACCATTCGAGTTGCATCCACAGGAATATACGATTTGTCCACTTAAACAGCAGGCACAAATGTGCTTTTTTTAATTGATATTTGATATGCCACTTCAGGATTTGGTCCTAGTGGGTTATATATCCAATATGGGGCCATGAGACCTGAACGAGAACGAACATACAGAATCAGGATTCATGTAGATCTCTGCTTTAATGTATGTGGTGAGTATTGTCATAATCACCTGCACAGAAGCTGTGTTTACTTCTGCATACCTGCTGAGAAATGCTTTATCTGTTGTGTGAATAAGCACAGTTCTGTTGTCTCTAACGTAAAATCATAAAGGATCAGAGACTCACAAATTATGAGTTTAGTCCATATATATTCTTTATCTGTATATGTTTGTGAACATAAAAGACACATGGACAAATAGATTTGTGCAATGATGTTTTGCTGTCCGTTAGTTTTCATAGTTTTCATGCTGTGTGGGTTCCACCGAGAGCAGGGCTGAGTTTCTTGGTCGGTACACACAATTCTGTGTAAAATAAACAATTTATTCCCCTTGAATTTTTCATACATAACTATTCAAAATTTTGCTATCCATTGGAGTTTAAGTAAAATGCTGCAGTTGACACCGCTCTGAACTGTTTGTGTCCTGCCTCAATTACATGTTAGTATATGGTCTCACAAAAAAGACTTTTTAAAATTTTTGTTGATAAAATTATACGTGGTAAGCTGACATTTTCAGTGCTATCTTGGGGCAAAACGTTGGATGCTGGAATTGTAACAATCTCTTCTGTCATTTCCACTAGCGTCTCTGTTTACAGTGATGGACCCAGTAGGATCCACTGATCTAGCACACTACCACTCCATACCACCTGGTGGCAGTAGTGCGCCAGTTTTTCTGTTTGCCATTGACCAATGAAAATAAGATGAAGATGCTAAAGAATAAGAAGGAAAGGAAAGAAACAAACAGGAACAATGAGATCAGTATGAAGGATCTGAGATAGCTGCTGTTTCCTTTTGCTGTTTGCATATGCTGTGATCATGAAATTTGAAGAGGACAATCAAATAATGTCATCTCCTGATTACAGCATAGATAAATAAGTGCCAACTCAACACCACTGACTACCCACCATGCTGAAACACCAAACCCAATACAGAGGTGTGCTTCCATCTGGTATAAAGGCTCCTGAAAATGTTTGTTCCTGGTTATGGAGGCACGCACCAAAGATTGTGTCCTTTTGAAATTACTCCTGACCTCCAGTTATGGAAATACACCTGTGCTGACAGGTGTGTCATTTCGGAGGGCTATCGCATTCACATGAGAGTCTACAAGACAGTTGTAGTTTTCAATATGAACTATCAAATTAGGTTTTATCCAAATCAGAATTATATAAAAATTGGACAATGTGGCTTGTAATATGAACATATTATCTATCAAACACTGGAGACAGTTCCATTTAAAGGTCCCATATCCATACTGTTATTTATTGAAATTAATCACAACATCCATTGCATATGTTTTACTCGAAGACATGGACATGTATTTCTTTCTGACCTCCTAAGGTGGTTTTATTTAAATGAATATTTGGGATACAAAGCAAGGATTAGATTTTAGACTGAACATTAGATTATTTTCTTTAATCATCTCTGGACCCAGTAGGAGGGTACTTGACTTTTAGATCAGCAAACACTGGAGCCAGCAGTAAAATCTTCTTCTAAATGCTCGCTCTCTAAAGCTGAAAAGTTATTACACACATTAGTCTATGCTTTTGCAACTGTAAACAAAATCTGGCTTAAATTACTAAAAAAACAGTTGTGAGATTTGTTTTATGATTTATTTTAAGCACATTATGTAGGGTATGCCTTTATTTTTTAATTTAGTGCAAGAGTGCAACATCATTAAATAATTTATATGTTAGATATATCAAATGTTCCTCCGGCACTGCATTGTAGGATGATGTAGGATGAAATTTACCCAGCTGACCAACGCCTTTGCCTGTAGCTGTGCTTGTCGGATCTTCCTCACCTCTGGCTTTGAAAGAGAGAAGCAGAGACAAAGGCATTTTAAATCGTCCTAAAATGTTTTCTTTATTTATTTTTTTTAAATCGCCATTGTTTTCACAGTCCCCCAGCATGCTGTGTAGCTCTGTTCACCTCTGAGCTTGTTGGATGTCTGCATTAAGGTTAATACAGCGAAAGTATTTACTACTGGGGATATCATATGAGTCAGGCTAAGCCAGGAGGGATGATGTCAGCTTTTGATTGAGCCTCCGCTACATGGGGAGACAGTCGTAAGTACTGTACACCTGTCTCATTAGGAGAACCATGCTGTTGACCCAGTGTATTAGCCCAGGCCTAATCCTGGTGGATCTGAACAGGCTCCTCTAAGCCTCTCGTATGGATAAGTCTTCCCCTGAGCCACCATGACAAGGCTGCAACACAATGGAAAGGCAGGCCACACCAACACATCATTATACTCTCCAGAAAAGATGCCGATTATGAGCGAGGCTGGGTTTTGTTTGTTTATTGGCAACATTACTGTCAAATTATTGCTTTTTCTGGCAGGCGCAGTAAGGGGGTATTCCCACAGTAGACTCAAACATATGCAGCCTCACACGGTTATGTGGACAGCGGGAACGTATGAACACAACAAATGCTTATAAAAGCACCACAAAGTCTAAGGAGACATTTCTTCAAGTTGTTCAATCAAGGCAGACACGAAACGTGAAGTCTTCATCTTGTAAAGGATTATTCTTTTGTCACTGGAAAGGCCTCGCTCAATTTTTTTGGAACATTGACTGATGTATATTCATAAAGCATTTCCACCATTAAAAAGGTAACTTGGCCTGCTGTGTGAGAACTGCTGTGCGTTGAAAGTCGTGGACATGCAGGCATTGTGGTCGGGGTTGGGATGTATTACCTATAGGTCTAAAGACTCTATTTAACAGTTCAATATTGGTAGTGAATATGAAATACTTTAAATATTGTTAACAGAGCCAAAAGCACATGATGAACCTGTGGTTGTTTAGAATGAAAATAGATTCTTATATGCTTGCTTTATTTCTAAAATATGACCAGCGTGATCTCCAGTTTATTACAGTTTCATCAAAAAAGGAAATTTAATGATAGTGTTGCAATTGATTTTTATCATGCAGTTCCATGGTGTAGATGTATATGGTGGAGGGTTTTTTTTTTGTTTTATTTTAACACGCACAAGTGTCTTCTGTGTATGTGCATTTCCCACTGAGAAATAGTAATACAAATCGATTAACTACAAGTACTAATGTTTAACTCAAACCAAAAGCCAGTGTTGCTTAAACATGCTGTATTAACGCAGTCTGACAGAGATTAAACTAGAGGCCGGTTGATGCATGTTTGTTGACGGATAGTCCAGAAATTCAAAGTCTGATTGCCTGAAATATCCAATCCTGTCTTTGGTCCATTTAAAACAGTAAAGCATTGATAGTACTTTAAAATACTTTTGTTTTTTTTAAACTAGGGCAATGGTTCACTATCTTCTCATAAAATGCATATGTTTGTTTAGCCAAAGAATTATTTTTTAATAAGGTTCATGCAATATACCTTTTTTTGCATTTAACAAAATACAATTATGTGGCACCTGTTTGATAAAAAAAAGTCTTATTCATTTTTCTGAGTTTACATTCAGGGAGATCATATTAGGGAGTCAGTGTTTGTGAACTGTAAATATACATTTCCTATTCTTGATAGTGGCCTATAATATATATATATATATATATATATATATATATATATATATATATATATATATATATATATATATATATATATATATATATATATATATTTTTTTTTTTTTTTTTTTTTTTTTTTTTTTCTAGCATAGAAAAATGTATTTTCCCAATCTGATCAGTGATGATATGTTTAGTCGCATGTCATTGCTCCTTCGCTGGTTGTCTGGACTTGGACTTTATTGACAATTGGAAGATGTTTTGGGGAAAGCCTGGTCTAATTAGAAGAAACGGCATTCATCCCACCCGGAATGGTGCAACTATTCTTTCTAGAAATCTGGCTGATATTATTAGACCCCCCCCATGACAATCCAGGTCCAGGCCAGGATGCAGAGCAGCAGTCTTACACGCTTCTCTGCTGCTTCTCGAGGATTACCGCCTGCCAATAAAAATATAGAAATAAGTTATGTAATTGGCAATTCTAACGAGGTGCCAAGAAAAACAGAATTGGTGTCAATTCCCCATCATGCAAGTTCACCAAGCGCGACATGATAGAGGTGTGAAGCAAAATAACCTTGTAAAAATAAAAACCAATAAGCCTTTAGTGCCAGTTAAAGACCAATAAGTTAGATGCAGATTACTAAATATACAAACTTAAGTGTCTATTAGTAAACAATCTAATTACTGAGACCCGGAGTGACATTTTCTGTTTGTAACAGATACGTGGCTACAACAGGAAGAATACGTTAGTTTAAATAAATCGACCCCGCCTGGTTACTTTAATGATCATATTCCCAGAATCACGGTTTGAGGCGGAGGAGTAGCAGCGAGCTACAACTCCAGTCTTCAAATAAAATCCAAACGTAAATGTGATTCAATACGTTCGAAAGCCTCACGCTTAGTCTTAAACTCCCAAGCTGGAACTCAGAGAAGCCAGTTTTGTTAGTTTACCGGCCTCCTGCTGGTGCTTATTTAGAGTTTCTGTCTGAGTTTTCAGATTTCCAATGTGGTTTATTGATCAGTACAGACAAAGTCATCATAGTGGGCGACTTTAAGATTCATATGGATGTTGACAACAATAGTTTTGAGTTAGCTTTTAATTCTCTTCTAGAATTGATGGGGATTTTACAAAAAGTAAACAAACCGATACATTACTTTACTCATACTCTTGATCTCATCCTTGCCTACGGTGTACAACCCAATAATCTGTCAGTGTCGACTGTTGACTCCCTCCTGTCCACTATTTAATAATCGTGCATGAAAAGATAGTCTAATAGTATATAAAAAAGCTATTTGCGAAGCTAGAACAGCTAATTATCCATCGTTGGTAGACAACAATAAAAATAACCCATGTTTTCTATTCAGCACTGTAGCCAGGCTGACAAAGAGTTACAACTCTGTTGAGTCGTGCATTCCTGCAGCTCTCAGTAGTGAAGACTTTATGAGTTTCTTTAGCAGTAAAATTGTCAGAATTAGAGAGGAAATCGGCCAGGCCCACCTGGCAGTGGCTGTGGGCATTTCTTCTCCTTCAGCGACTCCCTTAGGCTCTGACCTGTCACTAGACTGTTTTGTTCCTGTAGACCTCTCTGAGCTGACCTCAGTCGTCATTAGAGCTAAATCATCCACGTGTCTGTTAGACCCCATCCCAACTCGACTAATCAAAAATGTTTTCTCTCTCATTGGTACAATACTGGACCAGATCAACTTGTCCCTATACTTAGGATCTGTGCCACAGTTTTTAAAAGTTGCAGTAATTAAACCCTTACTTAAAAAAAAACATCCCAGTGTCTGCCTTCACCTGTCTGTATAGATGAATCTGTTTGATACCTGCTGACATCCTGACCTGCAGTCCCACCCTCTGACCATCCCAGTGTTAGCTGTCTACACCTGTTTCTTTAGTCCACCAACTAACCATGTATCAGTCATATATACATGGAACTCTTAGTTCTGGTGCTGACGAATAGTTATACTAAAGCATCTCATCTTGTGTACCTGTTGTGCTACTGTTTTTCTCCCACTAGGGTAGTTTTTACCTGCTGTTGTTTATGTAATAATTGCTCGAGGGTCATGTTCTGGTTCTCTGGAAAATGCCCAGAATTGAGGTTTTGTCAACCTCAGTCTCAACACAGACTGATATGGGTTTTTTCAATGGCTGATGTCAATTATTAAGAAAATGGCCCTTAACTGCCAAACCGATTAATTGGATCAAAAATTTCACCGCTCATATTTTCACTGTATTTTCTTTTTGTATCTAAATGTAAATATGAAAACTATACATGCTCATTTAAACTTTTATCAAACAACACAACCAGGGATGCATTAAAAAAAAACTTTGCACAGCACTGTATATAATTCCAATTCCAAATTAGATGATTTTGATGTTGAGAGCAAAGCAAGAAAGTATAAGATTTTCAAAACATATTAAATTAAAGACTTCATAATATGCTTTTCCTGAATTACAAACGTTAGAATTTTCAAATATCCAGTTTTGAGGTAGTCTAGTAGTCATTTTAAGAGTGTAAATAAAAGTTTTGAAGTATTTCCTTCCCCCAAAACAACTTCCTGCCAAAACAAGCAGCCCGGCCCCCTTTATACATGATTCATTTCAAAAAGACACCTCATACAACCGTCTGTTGCCATGGCTCATGACTGGCAGTAGCATCCCTTGATTTGGTAACCAGTAACAGCAGAGTGAGCGGGGAGCAGGGGAGATAGAGGCCGAACACGATGTTTACTGCAGCACACAGAAACCAGACGTTTTAGGCTACACAAACTATAACTATAACTATAACTATAAGACTGAGATAGTTCGGAGACATTGCCATCAAAGTAAAAGAACTTTACAGTGGTGCTTGGTCAAAGCTGCACAATATGTGACCCTCAATATATATTGCAACACAATTTATGCCAGACTTTATTCATTTTAATTTAAACTATTAAATTAAAACTATTTTACTACACAAATGAAGTTCTGTCCAAACAAAATGACAGTTCCCAACCAGCAATATGTGAATGCCTTTTTCTGGTATCATCTAAATCCTAAAAAACATTTAAGATGTCCTGGTCCTGCAGTATTACAGACTGGTGCATCTTTTTTCAAACCTGCAACCGTTTGGTTCAGCCAACATCCTCCCAGCACTTTTTAGTGTTCAGATGTCTTTTTTTTTTTTTTGTTTTGTTGCTTTTTCGTTGTTTTTTTTTGTCATTTTTTGTCATAGTCATAGAAAAATTAGTTAAAGAATGCTTTTTATTTTTTCCTTCAATGAAGACGGCCTTTGTCAAGTCTGCTGTCATCAATGTCATATTGGGAGAGAGGGAGAGTCAGGGACAGAGGCAATAATGTCTGATTTGGACTTGAGGTAGAAATCAAAGCTAATCACAAAGCTCCTTCTCTGCTTATTGACTCTTTTTTGTAAACATCAAGATGAGGAGATTGATTATTGAGAAAAGTTAAAGCATTGTTGACTGTTTCTTTGACGATGTCCTTGTCATTTCTCTTTGTTGTCTTTTTTCACAGAGTCATTTGATAAATGAGGAAATTAGTTTTACTTATGGAACCACAAATGCAAATATTTTGCATTCTGCATTTTTAATGCACACAAGCTTTTTAATATTATGTTACAAATGTTTTTTGTTTCTTTTGGGATTTATTATTCGATTATGTTGCACAAGCTATTATCTGGTGCAGGAAACAAAAGCCAGCGTGCCTATGGATGAATATAGCCAATTTCATCACGGAAAATCTGCGACCACGACCCTGTTGAAGATGAGAGCTGGGGAGTGAACAAAGCACTCAGTGGAAGGAAGCTGTCGGACCTCTAAGAGCTGTGTGCATCGCGGCTCTGCCTGGCAAAAATGCAAATGTCAAGTGACACTCGACAAGTCTGTGATTAAGATTTAATAGAGAAAAATGTGAGGCGAGGATATTAGCCTAACTAAGACACATCAGCTGCCTCTCCTCAGGGTGCCCCACCCTGTCTCCTAACATCCTCTTATTGCAGCAGGAGACTGCTGTGACCAGAGGACAAAACTGTAACGCTCCAGGCAGCAGGTAAATCAAAGATATGACCTTATATCACAGGATATATTAGTGACCAAGCCACTTGTTGCATTTATTTTGGCTTTCTGTTAAAAAACAAACACAATACGATACTTTTTGCTTGAAAGTTTGCAGATTTTCTAGGAACCTACATTTAATATTTATCCCACTAGATACGTTTTAATATATTACCTATATGCAACTTAACCAGCAACTGCTTGGAGGTCAAACAACAAGGGAGGGGAACATACAGAGGAATCCCATGAGCACGCTCACAGACGAAGGTCAGTCCTGCTCTACAGCACTTAGCAGAGCACCGCTGTTACTAACCAATCTTTCTGCAGCAAATCTCCTCTGAAATTTAAAAAATTTAATTTGTCAACATGTTTCTATCATATGCTCCATCACTGTCCAAGCCAGTGGCAGGGGCCAGAGGCCCGAAGAGGGGGAGGGAGGTGATGAAGAGGGGGAGGTGACATGCTGTAGGGCCGAGGCAGCTGCTCTCAAATGGGAAGACGGCACTGTGATTAGACCCTCACGCTGGTTGGAATTGTCCTGGACAGCCTAGAAATCAGATTATTAACTCTGATACCAGACACTCTGTCTCCTGGCAGGGATTAGCATGAAAATTTTGATATGGATCGATAAGCAATCTTTCCCCTTCTTTACAATCTCCCAAGGCTTCATTAATCTGTGTGTATGTTTATGTCAAGGAATTAAGACATCCAGGTTACAGCGTCATCCTCTTCCTCAACGCACGGACACACGGTCTAACACCCCTCCTGCACATGCCAGCTCTGCTCTTTCAGGATGCTAGATGGGAGCATCTCATAGCAGTTTATTAAATCAAGTGCTGACTCTACTTACCTCAAAGAAAATACCCTCCTGTCTCTAGATCTAGTCTCTGTGGCCCATGCATAGGCCGAGAGAATTCTCTTTTGTTCAATGAATATCTGCGAGTATTATGTCTCAACTGGGCAATATACGGCCCATCTGATGCTCAGCAGAAACGCTGTTCTCCAAATGCATCGTAACAAACAACAGAGGAAACAAGGCAGCTGTTAAGATAAAGCATCGTTTCTGTTTCTACATTGACAGATATCAAAAGGTTGTTCATCATTCATGGAAATGGCAATGCATTATTGCTTTCTCTATTGTACTTATACCTGCCATTTTTTCTACAAGTACAATAAATCCAAGAGTTTCCAGATTCTTATGGAAAATGCAGACTTAAAGGTCGAGTAGGTGATGCACACAAAAAATTGCCAGAATGAGATTAATTTTGAAAGTATTCAGCCAAAATAGCTTTTATTTCTAATCTCTATCAAAGCACACCTCCTGAACACAAGGACATGAGCACACATTACCCCAAAGAGGGAATGAACAGGACTTTCTGCATGTATGAATTCTTATTTTACTTCTTGCATTGTTCAGTTGTTTCGGTGACAGACCTGAATACAGACTTTCCATTTTGATTCACGTTGGTTGTTGGTTTGTTCTTGGCCATTAAGCTTGTTTTCTATGCCTATGCAGCTTTTTGGTATTTAACATTGACAACTAAAGGCTGCTCCACCTCCACCTGATTTCCTACTACATCGGCCACATCCATACAGACAGTAACCTTCACAAAAACAAGAGGAAAGTCCAGTTGACCGGAGGAAAGGTCAGCAAATCTCAGTCTGAGAAAAACATTTGAATCTTACAGAAATATTTAGCTTTGTTTATATTTTTAACTGGCATTGTGTTTAAATACATATGTTTTTAGGGGGATAAAACGCATTGAAAAAAATAAGTAACTAGTAAGTAACTGAAGATAAAGTGACACTATAAAAAAATCAAATGCAGCACTGTTGGTTGGAAATGAGTTGAAGGTATGTGCCAGCCCACTCAAACACCAAACCTGGATGGAGATTTTGGTTACAGGAGTTACTTCAGGATCAGGTTGCTTCCACCAAGCCTTTAGGCTTGCTTGGCAGCAACTGTCTGGTACAAGATTTGACTTTAGGGAGTTTTTTCTCCTCCTAATAGAGTGTATGTGCATGACACATTTCATTGCCCGTCTTTGAAGCCATTCTTCTATAAACTTCACGCATGTCATCAACAGTGATGCCGGTAACGGGTTACTTAATATGACCACTTTTTTTAGTAAGTTTTAAGTAAAAAAATCTATTTGGTTTCTTGCATTTTGGGGAGGAGTGATGTCACGTTTTCAGCATGGGGACAATTCACCTACAGTAGCAGTTATATACGGTCTATGACAGTACAAACCAAGCAGCCAGCGACACAAACGTAAACAACAATATTTCTAGCTGGAAATATTGTCATGACTGTGCTATTGATCTTCTTCCTGGTTCCACAAACCTTTAAGGAAGACTGTTTATTGATCATCCATCCATCATTATCTATACCCGCTTACTCCTTCTCAGGGTCACGGGGTCTGTCGGAGCCTATCCCGACACATAGTAGGCGAGAGGCAGGGGTCCACCCTGGACAGGTCGCCAGTCCATCGCAGGGCCACATACAAGACAGACAAACATGCGCACTCACATTCACACCTACGGGCATTTTAGTTAACCTGACATGCATGTTTTTGGACCGTGGGAGGAAGCCAGAGTACCCGAAGGGAACCCACACAAGCACGGGGAGAACATATAAACTCCACACAGAAAGACCCACCGGGCCGGGAATCGAACCAGGAACCTTTTTTCTGTGAGGCAACAGTGCTAACTGTTTATTCATCATGTGAACCAGAAAAGGAAGCCCTGGAGAAGTATATCTCTGAGGCACCCTTGGTGGGGCTCATTTGTCCATCATCACTGCCTGCCTTCTTTTTTGTAGGGAAGAAGGATGCCACACTTAGTCCTTGCATTGAATATTGAGGCTTAAATGACATTACAGTTAAGAATTGCTTTCCTCTGCCACTCATTATTTCAGCTTTGGATCTTTACAGAAAGCCACCATCTACACAAAACTGGAACTTCGAAACGCCTATTATCTGGTATGCATCAAAGAAGGGAATGAGTGGAAAACAGCCCGACAGGTCATAACAAATAAGTTCATTTTTGTTTACCTTGAAGACATCCTAATTTTCCCAAGAGTTTGGAGGAGCATGTTTTCCATATCAGAACTTATCTGCAGCAATTCCTCCAAAATCAACTTTGTGTGAAAGCAGTGAAGTGTGACTCCACAGCTTTACTGTCTCCTTCTTGAGGTACGTCATTACTGCTGACAGCTACAAGATGGATTCTTCACAGATCTCAGCAGTAAAAGACTGGCCAAGGCCAGAGAACCGAAACCAATTACAATAATTTTTGGGGTTTGCCAACCCTTACCAAAGTTTATACAGAATTACAGTTCTATTGCTGCTCTTCTTCATCATCTGACTTCCCCTAAGGTGCCCTACCATTGGACCACCTCTGCATTTCACCTCAGCACCAGTCCTACATATGCCAAATTCCCAAAGACAATTCATTGTTGAGGTGAATGCTTCTGCTTCTGGTGTTGGCACAATCCTTTCTCAAAGGAATCCAGATGACTAAGATTAATTTCTGTGCATTCTTTCCTAAACTTTTGTCCCCAGCAGAATGCAAAATTATTGTATCGGAGACCAGGAAGTCTTGGCGTTGAAGTTGGCATTGGAGGAGTGGTGTCAATGGCTAGAGGATACAGTTCACCCCTTCATAGTCTGGACAGATCACAAGAATCTAGATAACTTGAAATCAGATAGGGGGTTAAACCCATGACAAGCCCGTTACGCACTATTCTTTAACAGAAATTAAATTTTCTCTGGCTTATCATCCCGACTCTAAAAACGTAAAGTCCTATGCCCTTTCTTGACAGATATTTCATTTGGAGAGGGGTATATCTGAGTTAGATGACTGTTTTTCCTTCTTCTGTACATCTGCAACTCACTCGTGGTCAGCTTGAAGACAAGGTTAAGCAACCTCAGCTGGCAAATGAGGTAATCTTGTGGATGTCCTCATGGTCACTTGTATGTTCCATCTCACCTGTGATGCAAGTTTCCTAAACGCTGTCATTCCTCTTGACTGGTCTGTCATCCAGTAATGGCTCACATTCTTTCAACGATTCTGGTGGCCTACATGCCGACGTCACATCAGAGGCTTTGACTCAGCGTGTCCTCCCGGTTACCGCCTGTTTACAGTTGAAGAAATACCACCAGCGACCAGTAGGTTTCCTACACTCATTGTCCAGTGTGACCTTGGTTATACATTTCTATGAACTTTGTTATTGGACTTCTCTTTCCAATGGCAGGCGGTGAATATGACTGTAGTGGACAGGTTATTAAAGATGGCTTATTTAATCACACTTCCAAAGTTGCTTGTTGCTGAAAACATCTCAACGTTACGTAGCTGTGGCTAACTGCCTGCGGTCTGCAGCTCCAGTCTATCATGAGGGTCAACGAGTTTGGCTTGCCACCAAGGAACAGAAGGATGGCTCTATGTTTAGGCCCATTCTCTATCTTTAAGATTTTCAATCCAGTGGCTGTACTGCTGTCTATATTTGCCTAGAGTTCTCATCCCAAATTCCATGTCTCCAAGATTAAACCTATTCTCACCTATTCTCTGGTTCCCTCCTCAAGGGCCCCTCTGCCAGCCCGGTTCATTGATGGCAGTCCTGCTTAAACTGTTTGCCACATCTTGCATTCCCGTCATCGTGGTCATTCTCTCCAGTACCTTGTAGATTCGGAGGGGTACAGGCCTGAGGAGCTTTGCTGGTCCCTACTCGTCATATCCTAGATTCTGTTATGCTGTCCCATTTCCATCGTGCCCACCAGAATCAGCCTGGTGGGTCATTGTGAGTCGACCCTTGTGGTGGGGGTAAGGCCTTTGGCTTTTGTTTTCCAAATCAACAAAGACGATATCTAACTGAAGCACTACTCTAATTACTGATCCCTTTCACCTGTGTTGTTCCCTATTTAAGCAGCAGTCTCACTGCTCCCCAGTGTCAGCATTCTTACCCTGTACGTATCAAGCCTTGTGATTTCTTTTTTCCTCAACCTCTTCATGCATGAACTATTTCTGTCCTGGGGGGGGGACTTCTTCCATAGTTCAAACAAAAACGGACCTTGAGGACTGCTTTTTTGAAGTTTTTGGAACAAATTGCTCCAAACTCCAGCTCATGTCCATTCTTCCTCAACATTCTTTATTCATTCTCTATTGGATCTGCTGCTTGCTACTAACCACCTGAAGAGCCCATGTACTGTATTTCACGAGACTAAGTAACTTGAACCTGTATCTGCTGCCCTTAATGTCTGTTTTGACAAACCTGAATAAATTATTTTTCTTGCCATATCCTAAGTGTCTGTTTTTCCATGAGTTCAGCTTTGCTGATACATCACAGCTAATGTAAATAAACTATTGGTACAAACAGTGCTCTTAATTACCTTGAAAAGCAAAGATGAAAATACATTGACCTGGTTTGGTCATTTCTGTGTTGGTAGGTCCACGTTTTCATTCCTTCATTGCTATCAGAATTTCCCCCTTTTTCCCCTTCACATAAATGAAGTTATCTATTTCATTTTTAAACAAAGGCTCTTAAAGTTTTCCTCTCTTATGATGTGAATTAGTTTTATTCCATCAGTAAATCATTAGATTTATTTTTATATATTTCAACAGAGCATATATATTAAATCTTATATGTGGCGATTTTCCAGTCCCAGCTCATAACCTCACTACAGTCAACTCAATAAAATCAGCCTGCAGCATCTAATAGCCATTTTTTTCCTCACTAAAGTTAAATAGGAAAGAATAAATATGTATCCATAAATAACACACAAAATGAAGGAATTATGTGAAAGTGTTGATGGATTATCTGAAACTCAAGGCACAGGCAGAGAGTGCCCAAGCATGGCAAGAGGAAAGGATCAGTGCACGTATAATTATGACCCATACACAGAGCATAATTAATCTCGCCTGCATCATTAGGAAACACGAGTCCAGCCATGTCATTAAAGTGCTTTTAGTGGTCCTACTGTCCTCCCTTTGCCCCGCGGCGCACTCTGTTTTACCAGCCCACTGCTGGTCATTTACAGAAAGAGCACTCATCTACACGCCGGCATGACTCCTCACATATTGTCTTTATGTCCAATCATGGTTAATAATGAAGAGCTTTAGAAAGCAGGAAATGAATAAGTAAACGTCTGGGAGAAATATGGAGTCAAGTTTGACAGTGATTAAGTATTAAGGAGTAAGCTGAACTTGAGCTATTTTATGATTTGATGAACTGCATCGCTCAGTAATCAGATTAAAAAGTCTCCTTAACATGTAAGAAAAAAAGTCTTTCCAGTGCTTCAGCATTTCAATTTCAGTGGGAATGCAAAAGACCGTTTGCCTAAACATGTCATTTTATTATACGTACCAAATGTTGAAAAAACAGGCTTAGAAGTAGCATAATTAACATAGCATTTCCTTTGTGGTTTCTAAATATCCTATTAGTAGAGTCATATTATTTACGAAAGTGCTAATAGTATTCTCCTATGTCCATTAACAAAGTGAGGTATGTGTATAGGTAAGTGGATCCAATTGGCTAAGAGCTTGTGGTTTCAGCAGAGAGTGCTTTTACGTCTGCACACTCCAAAGTATTGGACTAGGGGTCAGGTTCAAATTAATTAAAGAGCTATAAATGAAAGAGCCTGCTAATGACTGCAATCTTACCTACCCAATATTTAATATTTCATCATTAAACAGTAAAATGACCCGATATGATCCTTATGCAGTCCCAATTATGCAGCATTGATCAAAGTGACCTTTTCATATCAGGCCAGTGGAAAAAAAAGGAGAAAAATCAATCCAACGCCTCTTCGTCTTTTGTGCCTGACTATTTGCTGCATACTAAAGTTCCAGCGTCTGTACATACATCTTTATAATAAATACCAGGCAAAATGCTGCGTGTCAAGTAAACTGATCCAAGCGCAGAAAGCAATCTCCCCATGCCCATACGTCTAATTCTTTTGTTCACAAGCATGTTGTATTTCTCTTTGTGTTTGTTTGTTTGCTTTTTCTTACCCCCACCACCTCCACCCGTGTTCCCCCTAACACCCCACACCACAGCCTCGCCTTGTCGGCTGCCAGAAATGCAGCCGTGTTAAATCCCAGAAGCTGAGACAGGTGACGAAAACGGGGCCAGACTTCCCTGCCCATCAGCTGAGGCGCGGGACTGGGGGCCATCATAATGGCTAATTCCTCCGCGCCCGGCCCACGGAGCAGGAAAAGAAGCGAGACGGGGGGGGGAAAGGGAAATCGGTACAATGTCTAAACACATTTTGCTGCGGGATCTGTCTTGATTTGGTGTACAGCTTGACACTCTCCATTTTCTGTTTGACTAGTAACTGCTGATGTGCTTTTCCCCCGTCAACTCACCATGAAACAAGTTCAATGTATTTCTGAAGATTGCCAAGATTGGCTGCTGTTTAACTGAAGAACGATAGAGCAGGTCTACTCGATTAAAGTTTTAATGACGACAAAAGACGTACCCCCGAGAAAACCAACAGGTCTGCGAGAAAACGGAGCACGCATCTTGCTGGTTTACATAGTTGATGCAATACACATGTGTCAAAGACCTAAAAGAGAAAAGTACGATAATACTGAAATAACTGACACCAAAACTGCGTCTACTCATTTTACGCCCATTGAATTAATGTCAGCCAAACAGGAGCAAAGTGATTAACTAATCTCCCACATCCGCGCTACAAATTAGGCTCCTTATGAACCTGGTTATGAATCATAGCCTGGTAAAACTGTGTCAGCCTTAGCAGAAAGGTAAAAGATTGCTTTTATTCTTTATGAGCTGCCTGAGGAACAGCAGCTTATAATCCACTAAGCAAAACTTAATCAATGTTCCCCCTTCACTGTGGCGTGGCCTGAAAGGCGCAAAAACAGAACATGATGGATATAATCTGTGTAAAACCTCTCTCCCTGAAGCGGATTAATTATGATCTCTGTAAGTCATAAACACATCCTTTTAATTATTGATGACTAACCCCTTTGAAATGAAATTGAAATTAAATCTGCCTGATTTACAGTGGCAGTCTTATGAGCCGGCTCGCTCTTGGCTGCTTTATGGAGACCGAGCAGGTAAGTCAGCACTTGCATAAAACATTTCATTGGCTAAATGGAGAGGGATCACACGCCACAGAATTAGTTCGCTTTCATTGGCGAGAATCATGGAGTTTCAAGGTGAGCAGGCTGATGGTGGAGGAAGTGTGTGTGTGTGTGTTTGTGTGTGTGTGTTTGCGTGGGTCTACGTGGGGGAGGGACCCATGCTTTGCCATGACAGCTCGGCTCGAATCAAGTGTGGCACTCTCATATGAGTGAAAATAATGGAATCCTATATGTCTTTGAGCATGTCAGCATTTCGCAGAAGACCCAAATGAAAAGCGACGACTGGACACAGTTGAGGGGGAAGATGCTGGAACGGGAATTGAGTGACCATGAGGCCATCCCTATGGCTGACCTGAAATCAGACAGAAGCAGAACTCTCTGTCATCCATCATCAAGCAGCCAAAAACTACATCCACTCATTGTCAGGTCACTGTGTTTTGTTTATCTTCGTGCTGATGGGAAACGGCTGTGAGGTAAACATGAATGCTAAACCATTTTAAGTGGGATTTTAATATGGCACGCGTCTCACAATGAAATGAGTAAGATTAAAATGTTCACATTTGGTACAAAATACTCTGCTGTGGTACACTTTTATGTTACTTTATACTCCATCTGCAGTTACCAGATACTTTGAACCTATAAAACATTTGATTGGTCTTAAAATAGGTATACCCTGACAAGCTACAAAATAAAACTGCTGCTGCCATGTAAACAGTGCGACAGATCTCTGGTCCATGTTGTCGTGTCTGGGGCCATTCCTTCAATTCAATATTAAATATGCATCCCCACTACTTTGTAATGACTCTGCATTTCATTTGTGCAAAACCTTTAAGGATTCTCCAACAATGTTTCAGATATTGTCTCCTTTATAGATGCTTAGCTCTCATCTTTTCAATAATTAATCCTGTTTCACAGTAGGAGCAGTCAGAAACCACACCCAGTCTACATAGTTTGATACGATAATCCGGTTTTGCACCTTTATGGCATTTAAATTTGCTTCAGCACCAACGTATTCATTCAAAAACACATTTCCATAAGACATAAGCTTCTGCTCATTTGCAGTGGTTAATGCTAACCTGCTCATCCTGCTGACTTCTAAGTTTCCATGTGGACAAAGTTATAAAAATATCTTAAAAACTTTAAGTTGTAGTAAATGCTCTGATATGGCACCATTTCCATGCCTGAATCTCGAGTGAGCAACAAAACCTCCTAAGTACAGTGCATTTTATCTGACACTATTGCGATAGTACAGAAACATGCAGTTCCTTGAATGGCCACTAGGGGCGCATCCAGAAGCCAGTCATTCTCCACTGATCCTCATGTTAAAATGTCCAACTTTACATTGGGAGCAAAAGGATGGAGCCTTGCAGTTTTGGTCTCCATAGCTAGAGTTCACATCCATTCACCTCCCAAACAACCGTGTGAGGGAGCAGCCGGTACTAACCCCTTTCACTCCTGGCCAAACTGGCTGCTGCCGACTGACCTGGAAAACAAATACCTTTAGGTGGTGATTGAAAGCTAGCAGCCTTTGGTTAGATTTGTCTTGACCAACCGCTGCCACTGAGTGCTCGAGCCAAGCAAGCAACACCACAGCTGGCGTCAGGCTCGCTATGGACGGACCTCTGGTGGGTCTCCTTGTTTCACCTCTAGCAGTTCAACAGAGCAGATTTAATCAGAACAAATGTAATGCAACATAAGTTACACTCTTACATTAGTATGAGCCAACCTTAAATAGCTACCTTGTGGTTCCTGAGGCGAGCATGATCCCACTTAAATGCCAGGACTGCTTGTTCTGCACATTGACAATTTGTGGATCAGCTGGTGTAGGGCAGAGCCAGCTCCCGTGGAGATGGCGTCTTCCATTGACCTGAAAAACTCTTCAGAAAACTACTCTTCAGATACGTTTGGGTGACATCACAGAGGGTTAGTTCTCTTTATTCAGTCGATGAATGGCAGCAGTCCAGCTGGTCTCTACCTCTTCAACCACCGTGGCTAAAAAACCTGGTGGTATTTGTTTTTTTTGTTTTTTTTTAATTAATTACATCTTTTCACAATGCTAATTCACACAGCACTCACTTTGCCCCGTTACACCCGTGTTAGTACTTTTCGAGGCAAAACGGGGGCATAACGGCAAAGGGGTTACGTGTTACGTTTTTGCGCCACCACGCGATTCACACAGCATAGTGGCGAGGCGTAAAGGCGGTACAGTGGGGCAAACCGCCGATCTGAATGGGGCTTCTGCAATGCTGGAAACTATGGACCAAACCTCTGTGAGGAATCAGAGGGTGGCGATCCAACATTTTAAATCATTCTAACCCACATGTTGCATCTGTAATTAGCAAGACCATGCCAAAACCATGTCATATAATTATGCAAGATATCATTGTCAGATATACAGAAATATATAAAAGGGGCAACTCTCCACTTTCCTCTTTTCCGTAAAGCTCAAAATTCATGGAAATGATGTGAAAAATACGCTTTTATTATACACTGCTGTATTTTTAGTTTAGAGGGATTCCCAATGTGAAGTATTTATGACACTAGTCCTGTTTTAAATATCGGCATACTGCCTTCACCATTGTCATTTAGTCACCGCAGGCTCCTCCAGTTCAATGGAATAAGAATATTTCAGATATTTTAGTTACACCACTGAAACCTACTCCTGAATCACTGACACACTGTGACATCTTCATTTCATCCTGCAGACTTGCTAAAATTATAATTAAAAGCCAACATCCAAAGATAAGAGGCAGTGGTTTACTGGAGATTTACGGCATCACAGCAGCTTCTTTAGTTTGCGGCTGAGGTCAACATGCTTGAGGAAGTATGGAGAGGGGGAGGGGAGTCCATATCCTGGAAACACTTATAACAAAGGATGTCCTTTTCTTCTCCTATCACCAATTTCAGTCCCAAATTCTGTAGCAAACATTTAAAAAAAGGGGAAACAACAGCTTCCTCCCCCTCACGAAAGTCTACGGATCCTCCAACCTGCTGCTGGAGAAATAAACCAGCCTCCCCTCCCACCACCCCCAGCACCACCCATCCTAATCAAGATGAAAAGGATTTATTAATAAAGATTTCCCCTTCAGGAAGATGGAAACTAAATGATTGCTCAGATGTGCCCAATTTGAGGCAGATCTGTTGGCAGACTGGGCATCTGGGCTGGGCGGGGCCAGCAGGAAACTCTCACATCTGGAAGCTGTTTACTCTGCAGAAATTAAGAGACGCACCACGCACAGATACCACCCGCAGTCACTAACTTGGAGTCTAAGTGACTGCGTGTCTGCGTGAGCAACACATGTTTTTCCTGCCCATGTTTGGTGTTTTTGTCCCTCGTGTTGTTCATTGCTATAACAAAATTACATGATTCTGATTTTACTGCTTCGTGAGTAACTATATCCTTGGAACAGAAACATTTCTTAGCATCCAGCTGTAAAACACAACACACAATAACTTCAGCCGGTTTAATGGATGCAAAGCGAACAGTTGCAGCTGGGATGCTTCATAAAAGTCCATTTGTGCTCACGGCATTACACCTCTGCCTCAGCAAGGGACATCGAAAAACACATTACTGAAGACGTGCTGTACAATCTGTTACTGTATACAATGGCAGCCTTTTTTTTTCACTTATACTACTTTTCTGTTGCTCAGAGTCTTTTCTTTGGTTGCTGTGGTGAAGGAGGAATGTCACATTAGTCTGTGATTATCTCTATGAAGTCTGCATTCGGTTTCCTCCAACTTGAGTAATTGCATTTTCCATCTTCCTTCTTCTTTTTCTTCCTTTTTTTCTTTTTTAATCAAACTCACAAACAATAAGCGGGCAGGCGCTGACAGAAAGTCAATGCGCCTCGGACAGCCGTTTGGTCTGAGAAGAAGGCCCGACACCGATGCCTTTTATGCTCAGGATGACGAGGCCAAGTGGGCCCCATCACATGGTCGCCAGGTTAAACAAAAAGCCTCTGAGCGATCGGCCTCAAAGGACTGAAGCGAAATCCAGTGCAGTGGTGCAGACAGCCACCACTGTGCAATTCTGGTCATCTGACAAAAGACTGATGCTATCTAATAAAGAAGGGTGCATCAATCTCAAGCGCACAAACATCACAGACAACTCAGAAAGGCAGAAAGAGGGAGAGAATAGAAGTGTGTTGTTGACTCTCCGGCACCATAAATAGCAGCTGTACTCTGTCAATAAGAAATGAGGTAAATAAATGAAGCCTGGGATTGAGGAGTGTAGATGCGATGCGACAACATGAGGTCGTTCTCGAAGATAGTGGAGCTCAAAATAGGACTGTGATAATCTGATTAGACCAGAAAATGTTTAAATTAAGTTAAAATAACTGAATTCTATATCAGTTTACTTGACTTTGTCCACTTTTAGACTATAGAAGTTTAAGATTGAGTCTGATCTTTGCTTTCTTCCTCTGTAACATGGAGGCAGTGTAATTCGGAGTTAACTGCAGCATCAGTGGACAGTTATATCATCAGCTATATCCGGTTGCTTTTCTCAAGACTCAAACAACTTAAAAACTATCACAGACTGACATCAGACTCATGCTGCCGCAGGGGAGAAATCCAAATCACTCTGCTGTGATCGCGCTTACTCTCTTCCTCAGGCACAACTTTATGAAGTTAGTATTTGTGTTTTTAAGTCAAACTCTCCTGAAACTGTGAGACTTTCATGCTCATGCTGGAGACAGAAAAAGTACCTGCCGCTACTGTTTCAAAGTCGAAACCAAACCATCAGTTGAAGATATGACCATGAGATTTTCCGCCTACTTAAAGGTAGGGTAAGTCACTACAAGGTTTCTAACCCGGAACCCTTTGATTTAATGGGTTTTCCTTACTTTTACTAGGTTAACAGAAATCTTCAAAATTTTAATCAAGGTTTGGTTTAAAACTGAAGTGCATTGATGAACTCAATAAATCAAACCCAAAAAATGGGAGGGGGGAGTAAACCAAGTAGAAGAGATAAATACATTGCCACGAATGTTTCAAAATTAAGAGTGTGAAGTTAGATGATGTCGAGCAAAGTCCGGAAGAAAAGCTTGTTTTTGCTTTATTCTACAGAGTAAATCAAAAAGCTAAAGGAAAAAACTACAAAAAACTATACCAGCTAAAGTATCTCTTTACACACCAATAGTATATAAATAATAAAATACTCTCACATCACAAAAGGAAAATATTCCTCATGAACCAGTGGTATTAACTGATTATTGTGTGTGATCCAAAGTCACCGGACCGTTGTCTGTCAAACACTCCTTTTCTTCAGAGAACAGATGAACATGTTTCTGTGCTTTGGAGGAAAGAAAGAAGGGCGTTTTACTTTATTATTTTGAATTTTCACATTCTTGCTCACTCTTTTGTTTTTCCAAACTATCCAACCTGAATAAGGTTTGCACTTGTGTGTCATTTTTGATATCTGCTCCCTGTATACCGTAAATGGACTTGCCTGCGATCTAACAGAGCAACAATTCAGTAGTTCAGTTTTGTATCAGTGCCAGTGCCATGACCGCTGCCCGCAAAAGAAGTTTATTTTAGTCCGACACTCCTGTCATCGAGCAAAATCATCACCTTCTTAAACCAGTGTTGACAGGAAGTAAAGTTTCCTGTAAAAAGGTTTGCTGACTCATTACTCCCTCATCTCCTTCTCGTTTCTCTGAAACTTTGTTCTCCGTTACGCCTGAAGAACTTCTAACATAAAAGAAAAAACCCATCACAGTTCACAGTGGAAACATTTTTTGTTTAATACAAAATAATGACATGTTGGATGACATTGTGTTTTTCTGGGGAAGAAGCATCTGCCAAACTAAAGATGGTAATCGTTATTCCCAGTTTTCCAGCAGAGCTACAGCTACGAGGGAAGCTCCTACAATGCTTGTGGACAAAATAATTAAATAAAGTTCACAGCGTCTGTGCAGGTGAAGCAGGTTACTTCAGTTACTTTCCACAATAAACGGCACCACATAAAAAGATATGTCAAAAAATAGGCCCATGCCGTTAGTGATGTCATTTCTCAGATTAGTGATACCCAGAACAGCAAAAGTACATTATTTCTTCATGTATTACTACTTTTGCAAAACAAAATCAGCACAACTGGAATTCCAGTGATGACTCAATCCATGAAATAACTGTTTTAACACAACCCTCTTGTGTTATGTTCATACTAACTGTAGTGTTTACATTTGATGCAAATCAGTTCAGCTCATACTTATCTTACCTTTGAGCATTAAATACAGTCTGTTTTGATTTTTTTTTCTTTTAAGAAGACGTTCCCAGGCACATAGCACTCAAACGTGGCCTCACGAGTACGCCGACACAAGCTGACATCGCCACTGACAGATTTTAACACCCTTCAATTTTGCATTTCATATCCTTTTTCAGCATTTCTTCGCAATCATATCCCGAAAATGTGCCAGCCGGCAAACCTCTGGGAGATCTAATCACCCAACAGGCCCCAGTCGGGATGCTTCCACTGTTATGTTAACAATAAATATGATCAAGATGTGGTGTGTGTAGATACTTGATACTTGCATATAAATTAGAGGTGAAAAGGTGCAGACAGGACTGGAGGAGAATGAGACATGACTGCTGTTAAAATTGAATACTGGGAGAGAGCGCGCCTTCGTGGAAACACGAGGCTCGTGTCATCCCGCGCGCGATCACCGCTAACATATGCGTGACAGCGGCCGCGCTGAGGTGTTTGCTAATTTCCCCCATTTTTAAAATTCCATTTTATTTGTACTCATTGATTTTGTGTGAGGATGGGAATAGCCGGCCATCAGAGCTGCAGGAATAAAATGCTGGCACTGACCTGTGCATAGATAATTCACCATGAAAGACAATCAATAAATAACAAACACTCCCTAATCAGCCAAGAAGCTGACAGAATGACATTCCATTATCCCCATCTGGCCCGGTGCACTCGGAACAGCCAAATCTCAGAGGGCCAGGTTTCCCCAACACTCACTCTCTTACCAAAGCCTATCCAGTCGCCGATGTCACATCACAGCACGCACACATACACACACAGAAATAATAAGCTCACAGACACAATGTGTCTCTGCCAACATGTTCACTGATAAAATGTTGTTAAAAATGAACAAACTTTCAAAAGTTTAGATCATATGTGAACATCATCCAGGATCATTCTATTTATGTGACAGAAAACATTCCCACATGTATCACAGGAAAGGGTATCTATTTGAAGTAATTAAACACCTATTAAACTGGTGAAGATATCAATCTCCGCTTTGTTCTTTGTAGTCTGGTGGAGCTCAATAGTCACTTGGTTGGGTTATAAGCGTTCCTAAATGGGCATGAACAAAAATTAGTCATGGGTTATCTCTGGGAACACTGGTTTCCTCGAATCCAGAAGACTCACCTTTTAATTATTAGCTGTTTCATGGGTGATGACTGGAGTTGGCGTCTGGGGCGGTTGTGCCGTCTACCCTGGAGATGATGGTCTGTGCGAGGCAGATTATGAATGTGAACTTTTAGTTTCGCTAGCAAACTTTTAAAACTAACTCGGACTACTTGTTTTCCTGATCGATTGTGTCCGTGGCACAGATTCTTTAGAAACCTCACAAATTTATATTGTCAATAATAAAAAAACTAGTCACTGATCATTTTGAAAGTTCTTCTGCAACATGTTGTAGATAAGCTGGGAAAGTAATACAGCTTTCTCTTAAAATACTGTGGTCACATTTCATCTTTTCTTCTTTCTCTGCATATTTCAGTCATTAGTCATAGTCAAAGTTTAAAGAAAGATTAAATGTAGTAGAGATCTATTTTGTTTGTCTATAGGTCATTAATTGGCTTCATCAAATGATATTTCCCTTTAAACTGTCTAAATGCTTTATTTTGAATGTTTAAATATTATATTAATTGCTGCGATAAATTGGTGACCCGTCCAGAGTCTGCTGCCCAGCGGTGGCTGGGATTGGCTCCAGCAGACCGTGAACAGGACTAAGGCAAATTGATGGGATGATGATCCAATACTCCGACAACAATCAAAGATTAGACAGAATGCTGAAAACAAAAAATCGAACATAACTGTGATTCAGAACTTTAATTTTTCATTTCACAACACTGCAAGTTTTCAGCCTGGTCAGCCATATGATTTTACCTAATGATCTCTTGTCAAGTAGATCTGGTAGATATGTCTGCATCACATTCTTTGTTATTGGTTTTATACCTAACCAATGGCATCCAGAAGCAGTTCCTGCCCCCTCAGATATCAAAGTCAGCTCCAGAGACCAAATCTTTGTATTAAACAGAGAAAGGATTAGGATTAGCCTCTGGCCAGGCTCACAACTTTAGTTGTTGTGTCTGTATATTATATAAAACAGCAGTTGCTTCCTCCTTCAGCAGACACATTATTAACCTGTTTACAATGGATTACTGCAGTAAGAGATTTGAATACTCTTCCCACCATTGTTTAATATACAAATAAGAGGTTTCCACAAATCCAGCTTTCAAATGTGATCCAAAATTGATGTCAGAGAGTCATGCTGAGAGGACTTGTAGAGGGTCCATGCTAATCATGGGCATCCACGTGGCTTCTGTTAAACATGACCACGGTTAAAAATAAGTGAAAAATACAGTGGTTCTGTCAATTAGCCGATTTAATTTAAATCCAATTCATGAATATTAGGTGAATTTGAATCCAACTTAAGTTATACCACCAATTAGAAACAAACAAATTAGCCACATTTCTAGAAATTACTTGAGTAAACAAAGGATGCAGTAATGTTTGGCAAAAGGTTTGTCTGTGATTGCAGAAGTTGAAACACAAGCAAAACTTAAACGCAAAGGAAACAATCAAATCAGGAAAGCAAAGTTTGAGGATAAAGTTTAACTTGACATGTAATCTTTGCGTTTATTTTGAACTTCTAGAAGCCAAAACAACGAATCATTCAACGAATCAAGTGATCAGCTACACGACTGAAATATTACATCATATCTTATTCGCAAGAGGGTTGTTACACAGCTGACACATTGAAGGGGCAACAAATCTTTGAGAATAAAGCCGTAATTTGACCAAAAACAAAGTTGTGATATTGTTAATTTTACGTGAAAAAAAATGTGTAATATAAGAATAAAGTCATAATTTTGTGAGAAAAAAGTCAAATTAATATAAAAAAAAGTAAGCTACAAGAATTGTTACAAATGAGAGGTGTAAAAAAAAATAGTTAAGTGTAGGTGGGTTTCCATTAGCACAGAAAAATACACGTGGTGTATTTGACTGGGTCGCTGTAGATGTGATGATATTCAGCGGATTTCCTTGACGTTTAGCACCATCACCCCTAGACGTGCACAAAATCTAAGTATCACAAGGAAAAACCTGAAATGGAAACACCTCTAATCAAAGAACTGCCAAATATCACAAAAATATGTTTTAGGGTTTTACAGACATGTTAATTATCCAGTTCATTACAAAAGGGTAATAAAATCAATTTTTACGCATTTGCATGTTTCTGGCAGAGCTGGATGTGATGTAGCTGGAGTCATCAAAATCAAAAGCTTCCTGCTGTTTTTGGCCTCATTAATACAATGTTTTTGTTTTTTGTTGTTTTTTAGAGGAGTTTCGCAGGATGAAATACGTAGAGTTATGGCGATACAGCAACAGAACTAGGAGAGTCACGGTCAGACAAAGAAAAGCCATGTTCACTGGAAACACTGACCTCCCGGAGCGGTACCTTTGTTGCAATTTTAGTTTCACTTTTGTTTTACAAAACAGTGTCGTGGAAATCCACCGACAATCACTGTGTACGCAAACACAACAAAGAGAAATGCAACACTCATTCAGCTGCTTCCATACTGATCTCATCTTTGTAGTTTACTGTTTTTCTGTTTTATTGACGGCTAGGAAATATAGAAAGTGGTGCGTTACTGCTGCCAAGTGGAATGGAGTATTCGTTTTCCAGGTCAGTGAGTCCTACCAGGGATCAACATTGTGATGAAGACGCGCAAGCTTGAGCACAAAGAACGAGGTTGGTCTGTTACAGTTCCAGCCCCTTTGGTTCAACCCCGGACTTCTGTGAATTGAAACCCACCTTTTATCTCACGTATCAGGACCTTAAAAACGGACATGCTAAAAACTGCACTTGTTAAGAAGTATTTTGCTGTTTATTTGATTTTCTTTTTCCCTGTGTTACAACGGATTTCCATTACCCCTAGTTTTACTCAAAACCAAATCCTGTAATGGTAACGACACTAATTCGAAAAAACTCCCAAATATCGAATAAACCCTTGTTTGCTTCAAGGAGGTGGGTTTTCGGACAATTCGATAATCCAATTATTCGCAAAAGTGTAATGGAAATCCTTTTTTGCGAATTTCCACGTCACTGGCAACGCTGGATGTGACGTAGCCGTTCCATCTGAAATCATCAAAATCTAGTTCCCAGCTGCTTTTGGCCTTTTTAATATGATGTAGTTGTGCTATAACACTATTTAATCATTATGCATTACGGCAACATAAGGAATTTACCTCTGAATAATCATTTAAATGACCATCCGCTGCCTTCATCATTTAACTTCTCCCTCAACAACTGTAGCAGCAATCCCAATAATTTGTCAAAAACGAAAGGTTTACGTCATGGTGGCCCCTAACACACCATTGGAATCGTTATCTCCTATGATGCATATTAATGTTTTTCAAAAGCAGCAGCAAAACACACCAAGTGATTAAACGTTTTTTCAGTCCTTATAATGAGTAAGTAAACAATCTTGATGGAAGCATGACTGCTGTCAATATCAAAACTCCAAAACGTGCCTGGACCTTACAGACGAAGGTAGGTTTGTCTTCCTCTGCCTCTCAACCCCGACTCCCTCTGACTGAAGACAGATAACATGGAAACTTCAGTTGGATTGTTTCCAGAGGATTGCTTTTATGGACAATGGTTATTGTGAACAAATGGCCTGATATTTTTGGAAAATAAGTGGAATACAAGACAATAAAATCATTAGCCATTTTAACCGTTTCTGTGCTTTCAAATGAGGACACCCGGTCCCCACTGCTGACGTCGGGGGAATGAGGCTGTAAATGCTGCAAAGCGCTATAAAGCACTAAGCGCTTTACAGTGGAACTCCAACCAGGAGGTAACAATACATGTTGTCACACATGTGTGTGTGTGTGTGTGTGTGTGTGTGTGTGTGTGTGTGTGTGTGTGTGTGTGTGTGTGTGTGTGTGTGTGTGTGTGTGTGTGTGTGTGTGTGTGTGCTGGCAAGGCAACAGTGGAGTTGAAGGAGATAATCTGCCACTGGTGTGAATCACTTCCATTCAAAACGTGAAAAGCAGTATGACAGGCAACAAACAATTAGCATTGTAGGTTTTGTATGGGAGGAATTTAGCAGCATATACAAAGCCTCTTAACATGCAGCTGAAGGCATCTAGTACAACACCATGGGGTGATTATTCCTGAGTTAAGAATTAGTGGCAGTGCAGGTTCAGTCGGGGATTATTTAACTGGCTTTCGTTTTGAATTTTGTTTGCATGTGAATGTGTGTGAGCTCTTCTTGTAGGTTCCTGTTTCAAACAGCTACTTCATCATTCATGCTTCTCAACAAGCGCGGCTAGTTTTCATAAAGTGCCAATGCGCAGCACGCACTGAAAATGGGTGAGGTATCATGTTGCCCCTGCATATGCCAAACCATTAGGCAGGATTCCGTTTTATTTTAGGATATGTCGGAAATGGCGAGTTGCGAGTCACGTCTCCATCTCATGCTCCATTTTAGAAATTAAACATTCTTAATTAATGTAATGGAGCTAATGTGGCGATGCTTCCTGTGTCGGGATCATCTGCCTGGAATCCTTCTGTAACCTGAGAGCCACCTCAAAACACATGAGGTGCTGCGGGGCAAAGTGCTACCCCCGGATATGTTCCACCCTGACATCATAGCCTGCACTCGATGAGCGGTCTCAGTGCCGCCAAACAGCGGACACGGACAATTTGCAAGCCACTATTATAATACTCATTGCTTAAACTTGTAATGCAAATCACAAATTAACAGCAAGACAAAACCACCCGTACCCAAGAAAAACCCAGTATCCAATAACTGCGCCAAGGTTTTCCAATGAATTCTAGGAGCTGAGGTTTTAATTACTCAAATAGCTCAACAGTAAGAAGTCCAAGTTTTTCTCTGGTTGCTGCTTCCATCTCTCAATTCGTTCTCAGCTGCACGTCACACATTTTCTCTGAGCACTCAGGGCCAAAATGAGTTTCAGTCATGGATCATGGCGAGTAATGAAATAATCCCAAAATGACACTGTGAAATTGCTGGATGAGAGAAAGTGCCGCTTGTCAGGCGGCTGATTCTATTCCCCCATCTATTTCTGATCTGCTGAAGTCACACACTATCAAGGAGAAGTGCTGCTGCCGTATATATTTGTTTGAGATGTGGCGGCTGTTGACGGGAGGGTGAAATCAGCCGCGTGGGAGTCATCGGATGTTCCAGTTTGTGCCCCCATAAAATCGACACGGGACATCCCCCCCCCCTTCTTGCCTCTCCCGCCACTCATTTCTACAGGCGGCAGATGGTTAAAGGTGGGGAGTTGAAAGAGCAAACAAGAAGGCAATGGCCACTCACTGACTTAACCTCTGTCATCGGAGTGCTCCGGTGTCAGCGCGCGAATCAAATCAAGATGAATGGGGCCTATCCCGGCCGCTGGAGGCTCGCCTCATTGGGCCCAATTTCAGCTGCGCCAGTAACTGTTCATATAGAAAGATTAATAGAGCGTCTGACCATGCTGCTGCACGAAGAGGAAACTCAGCCGCATACAAATAGGTTCCCGGTCGACAGGAGAGAGGGAGTTATTAGGGTGTTGCACGACAGGAAGAAAAGGTGGAAGCATCTCAGAGGGGGGCCTCCACTTTGACGCCTAATTGATAAGGTTCCACAGTGACATGTTCATTTGTGAGACTTTATTGTTTTAATTGTGTTACACGTTGTCACTGAACTGCTGTCTGCAGCTTTTCCCGCTTCTCCTTCATCCCCTCCTCTGATCGTACGGTTCTTTATTTGTATGGCACAGAGCGCCAGGGCGCTTTACGAGCGTGCGGACTGGCGCTCTGCCCTGCTGCATTGCAAATACTGAGATATTTTCTAGTAAAGCATGCATGAATGTCATTTGCAGAGTTGCCGGGCCCAGGCTGAATTGAATGCAAGGTGATTTCTGTAAATGATGCACGAGATTATAAAAATCTCTCCCTCTGTTTATAGTCCAGAGGAGGAGGAGGGACAGTTCAAAGCACGAGTACGCAAACAGAGATTTCAACAAGGCCGGCTCATGCTCTCTCTTCTGCAGAGGTTAAACCAGCATCCCCTCCAGCTATTATCCTGCCTCAACCATGTTGACAAGCTTATGTTTATGCTGCTACTACATCCCCGTATGGTTCAGGATGTAATCTTGTTAATGGCATAAGCTGTTTTGTGTACTGTTGTTTTGGAGCAGTTGTGTGTGCCCCAGATTGTGTGTCCTCATCCTTGTTCTTTTTGTCTCTCCGTAAATACAATTGTGGTCCAGTTAAGAGGCTCCACGTTTCCATTTTAAGGGTAAATTTGTTGTTTTCTTGCTTGCCCTAACATCATTAGGACGAAGTTGGTAGGCCTTGTAACTTCTCTCAGATGCTGCGTTAAAGCCTGACTCTTCCGTGAAACACCTCTTACACTAAAACTTTTGTATTCAACAAAGTGGGGAAGCAGCATGGCTCACGGGCTGTGCGATGTTTAGCCCTCTCAAAGTACCAGATGACAGATCTCTGGAGCCCTTTTTAACCATACAAAGCATTGTAAAATATAGACATGCAGCACACCAAAAGACCAGCGACAAGCTCAGCTTTAATCCTATAAAGACCATTTCCACCTAAACAAAACACAATTGCAGCTAAGACAACACAATGGAAGAAGACGAGAATGCAGTGTATCGCTGAAAACCAAAAGGATCTGGCTGCAGACCGTGGAGAAAGTGGAACCTCACTTTAGACTGGAAACGCATGACCTCCACACCTGAGCAGTTAGGAGAAAACCTGCGTCAGGAACCAGCTGCTACACACATTGGCTTGTTCTTGGTTTAAAGCTGGGAATGGTAGCTGGGAAAGCATTGTAATGCACTGCAGACCCTGCACTGTAACTTCTGTTGTAGCCTGTAGCGCACGTTAGAAACCTAGAAAATGCAACTACGCATTGGCCACAACAAATGCGATTGGTCCGCTTGGTAACGTTGTATTTTGTTTTATGCATTTTACACTACTTCTTCTGCTGCATCACTCTCAAGAGAGGTAAAACCATAAACTACTGAATGTCAGAAACGGTTACTGTTGCTCAACATTTATCGGTTCCAACCCACAAATGAAAGGCTTCATTTGCTCCGTTACTGTGTCTGAGCTACATATAGGAAGTGAACAAAGAAAGCTAAGCACTGCCAAAGACAACATGCGTCCCTTAGCATATGGTGTTGAACTTACAGAGCAACACTAACAACAAACCACCAAATACTATGTAGGTCCTACATGTAGGCTTCTTGCAAAGTTGAAAACCAGCAGTCAATAAACAACAAAAACAAAAAAAAACATCACTTTTTACAGCCAGCTCTGAACTTGGGCTGACCTTTTGCCATCATAGACCTTATTCCTATGCAAAAATAAAAAAACAACTCTACAATCATGTAAAACTTTGTGTCAAATCAAAATCATTTCAGTTTTCTCATACCACTTCAGGATTATGTATTTCTTTGTTGTATCGGACATGTGTGTTAACAAGACCAATGAAATATGAGCATTAAGTATGACCCTGTCACATAAACTGTCTTGAAAGCACATTCCCATAAAGAGCCATGCAGCCTTTTTCATTTCAAAAAATATACATAGGTAAATGAAAGCACTTTTAATTGAGACAGTATGTGATGAAATTGAATAAAATAAAGCTTTCCTCTGTTGTTTAGAGTTCTGCTGAGAGTGTTATAAGATACCTTTGTTGTCAGTCAGGGTCATAGCAGGTTTAGACTGTAAAATCAGTTTGATTAGGGTTACTGTAACAGAACCTTCTTGATTACACTGAGTAAAACGTGCATAATTTGGGCACACCAACACTATCTGCAAAAGAAGAAGCCAGTTTTTGCCCATGTCTGAATGAAACTGGGCAGCACGGTGGCTTAGTGGTTAGCACTGTTGCCTCACAGCAAGAAGGTTCCCGGTTCAATTCCCGGCCCGGTGGGTCTTTCTGTGTGGAGTTTGCATGTTCTCCCCGTGCTTGCGTGGGTTTCCTCCGGGTACTCCGGCTTCCTCCCACAGTCCAAAAACGTGCAGGGTAGGTTAATTGATCTTTCTAAAAATTCTCCCTAGGTGTGCATGTGATTGTGATTGGTTGTTTGTATGTGGCCCTGGATAGACTGGCGACCTGTCCAGGGTGTACCCCTGCCTTTCGCCTGATATGCGTCGGGATAGGCTCCGACAGACCCCCGTGACCCGGAAACGGATAAAGCGGGTATAGATAATGGATGGATGGATGGATGAATGAAACTGTCCTCTTCCCAGAAGCAGCGGTGTCATCTCCACCGCCTTGGGTGGAACTCATCTGTGGTAACATGGTGGGCTGGTCTGACAGACACATGAGAAATGACCGTTGATTTCTTCTACACTTAATAAAAGAGAAGCTTGTCACTTCCCATCACACAAAGCTCTAACTCATAACATGTATCAAGAAATCCTGGCTGGTTCATATATTTCTCTAAAACTTGACAGTTAAATAAGAGTAATTCAATCCAAGCAATGTCATTATTCGTCTTCTACACTGGCTCCAAAAAACACCTTTACATCGTAAAGATCTTCCAACGCAGGTCTCAGAACACATCTTAAGATTTTATGAATTTCACATAGATTAAGGTGTGGCATGGGGAAACGAGGCATAAAAAGGGATGCTGTGAAGATCTCAAACAAAACTTTAAAGAAGACATACTGTGACGATTTTAATTGGATGCAATTTCCTGGATACAAATGATGAAAAGTCTGTGACACATTTTCATGAAAATTCCCCCAGAGATACAGTACAACATCTTCCTTTTCAACCGCATCTTCACAGATTTGTTTATTGCAGCTGGTTTAACGTTGGAATCAGGCACTGATTCAACTCCAACCCCATATTTTGTGGGGTCCGCCCCCTTTTAGAATTGCTGGAATTTAGAAAATATCCTAATAAATTAACATTAAAAGTCTAAATTAAAGGTACAAAATTTGCAAACACTTTGTTTTTTTTTTATTTAAAATAAATGAAAAATATTCAAATAACTCATGTACCTTGTTTTGTACAATAAACTTTTGAGGATTATCTGTAGGCAAAAACCACAGTAAGAGACGTTTCCCCGACCCGAAGGCGCAAGGAAGCGACCATCTCGTTCACCGGGGTGAACTCCAACACATGGCTGAGCTGGGGGGCTATAAGCAAGCCCAGACCAGCTCGCCCTGCTTATCCTGGGCAACTCCAGAGTCGTGGGGGGTCCAGCCCCTCTTAAGGAGCTGGGATCCCGAGCCCACGCTATCTGTCGAGGTGAGCCTCATTATCTCTAGCCAGTACCTCTCAATGACCAAATATATGTAGCTCTTGTTTTAATTCATAAAATGTTTAAGGTTAAGTGCATATACAAATCAAATTCTTACCCTTTTGTAAGTTAATTTATTTAGTTTAATTTGATTACATTTTTATCTTACACAGATATCATTTTATTTGTAATAACTATAAAAGGAATCTTGTGATGATTCACTTGCTTGTTACGTTCCCTTTTTTTTTACTAGATAATAAGATGCAATTTCAACCTAACAGAGTCATTTTATGCGCTCTTGTGCCACTTTATAAGTTATTACATGAACGAGTCAAATAAAACATCTTTGTTCCTCATGTGCTTTTCTCCTTGTTTACACTGACACTTGTCATAATTCGGTGCATTTTATTCAATGCTACAGTTCATGACCTCTGTGGCTCTCTCTCTCTCTCTCTCTCTCTCTCTCCCTCCTCTCTCTCTCCTCTCTCTCTCTCTCTCTCTCTCTCTCTGTCTCTCTCTCTCTGTCTCTTTTTCTCTCTCGCCCCTTAACCACTGGCATCACTCTTGTCCTGAGGCTCGCATTAATGAATTCAATAAATAAAGTGTCACACCAACCCATCCATTACGTGCATTCGTTTCAGAACAAAACATTAATCAATTCCACTGTATGTACTAATGCAGTGGCTACAATCAATCTGAGCTTCTTATGACAATTAACAAAGCTTTAGCAGGCTGTTCTGCAACACGCTAACCCATCAATTACAGCATCTATCAAAGTGGTTGGCACTAATGGCATCTCGCTCTTGACTCTCTTCCGTCCAAACTCCACTGTGAGGACAAACACACAGAAAGTGTCAGAGCTTTTGTGCACTGAAGAAAAGGATCAATTCATATCAATTATACATGCCTCACGCTGTGTGTTCATTTACATGTTTGATCACAGCTCCACCAGTTCATGCAGTGGATGCAGCCGTTTCTTTATTGTCAACAGCTTCTCAGTACAAACGTCACTCTTTGCATTAGGAACATGCATGTTTTTAACAGTTAATAACTATGATTAGGTTGATTCATTTTTGGATTAAAGCCATTGCTGAATCATCTTTAAACTAAACCAAGACATCATGCCTTTACCAATTTCAAATTTAGCATTCTGCACAAGGTCATTTTTTTATTATTTGGGTTGTCTTTTGTGCAGATATCCTTCCTCTTCCTCAGCTGCCTCCCTCAGCGCTCCCACCCTCCCATCACCCAGCAGGCCTTGCAGCCCCGGGGGCTTGCTCCCATGTCAGAGGCAGCATGTTGGTACCAGAGTTCAGCCCGAAGCACGTCTGCCTGCATAATTACAGAAGTGAATCTGACCAGTCCGTCCGGCAGACCGAGTGAAGCCCTGCTCTTACCCCCACCGCGCTCTCTGCCTGCCTGCTGTACACGGCTTAACGCGAGCGTGTCATGACTATTACAAAGGTGAGCGGAAGATGGTAATTAAAAATTAAAGTGGACAAGAGGTGGCTGGATACACCTCTTTTAACAGTGAGCAATCAGTGTGGAAATAAATAAAAAAAAAAAAAAAGAAAAACTGGTGGCAAACCAAATGAGTCTGCCTCGTCAGTCCTGTTGCTGGTTCTGTCTGCCTCCGTTTTGTCTGGTGGTCCAGGTACAATTCCTCAGCATCTATAAAAACAACTACTAATAGATACGATATTTATTTATTTCTTTGTCCTAAATAAACAGGTTGGTTATGAAACCAAGATGTGTTAAGAAGTAACATGGTATTTTACAATTTAACCCTTGCAAGGCGCTAAGACTCGGGTCAAAACAACCCAAGCCAGAGCGAAAGGCCCTCGGTTCCCGCAGACTTCCTTCCCGAGTGATACTTGCCTGGCAGTAACAAGCTGGCACTGGCATCATTAGAATTAGTATCAAGCCATAAAAAACTGCATGTCTGTGCGCTTTTCCCCCACGGGACTCGGTTCATATTTTATAAAGATTGACGGATGGAAAGTGAGGTGTAAAGCCTTACACATGAAAACTTAAGTCCTTACAGGATTTTTTGTTTTTTGGTTCTGTCCTAAACTGATACAGGATCAAAGGCGATGAGATGAAGCCTTTAACACCCCCTGCATTAATGTGTTATCCCTCGAGCAGCGTTCACACGTGTTCATGATAAACGCTGAGCAAACTGTTATTAAAAGGAATCAAATCAGCCTGCTACATCCACACATGACCAACCTTTCTGTGTTGCTGAGGGCTCACTCACACTAAAAGATTAAAAGAAATCTTAATAGATCTTAAAAATGCCAGAGACCAGACACGCACACAACAAAAAAACAATCATGAATTTAACAGTTTTGTTTGTGTGGTGTCCGTACGCCACACTGCACACTAAATGATTTCATTCATAAAAAACAACCAGAGATGCAACTATGAACACGGGAAATCTTGGAAAATGTAACCGAGATGACTTCAGTGAATATAATCATAGAGGACACACATATTCAGGTCACATATATCATATGATATCATATCATCACATTAGACACAAAATGCCGCAGAATATTTGGGGTTCACCGTTAGGGTTCGCGTGAAACAACATCATTTCTTGCAAATATCAAACATGTTGAATATTTTTGAGCTGAATTTGATAAAGCTGAAGATCCCTGCTGCTAAAATGCCAACAGAAAAATCATTTTGGCATCTGTTGACAAACTGTTGTTCTCCCTGTTGCCTGAAAACCTGAGACAAAGTAAGAGAGATACAGAGAGATGGGTTGGACACCTAGAAAGGAGGGATGGTGGATACACTGGTAGAAGGATGCTGCAGGTGGAGCTGTCAGGCAGGAGAAAAGGGAAGAGCAAAGAGAAGATTTCCGGATGTGGTGAATGTGGACCTGCAGTTGGTTGGTGTGACAGAGGAAGATGCAGGAGACAGGAGATCCACTGTGGCGACCCCTGAAGGGAAAAGTCAGAAGAAGAAGATAGAGGCAGCATTGGTCCTACTAAACTGTGCTGACAATTTGCATTTCACCCCACTGTTCCACTGGTATGTGCTACATTGGACATAATGCAACCTATCCATCCATCCACCCATCTCCGCTTCAATCCAGTGGGGGAGGCTGCTGGTTCCTATCCCAGTTGTCAGTAGGAGAAAAGCCTGGCTTCACTCTGGCCAGGCTGCCAATCCATGACAGGGCCATAATGAAAAATATACTTTGCAGTCTTGTTTGAGGAACTTGACTTTCAAGTCAAGTCCCATTTGCTGACCATAAAAAAATAACAATGAGCTTATAGATACTTAAAAGCTCCAAGGAATTATTTCCATTATTTTTGCCAGTCCTTGTAATCTGCTTCACTACTGATTATGTTCTAAACAGTGTTAAGTTATACCAAACACCTAGACGTTAGACAAATCCTGTGAAAGAATGAATTGTACCGGCATGTTTAGTTCTTTCTTTTTTCAAGTGCTTCAGTGGAGAAACGCAGTGAGAAAGAGCTGGACACGCTGTAAGCTGGAAGTCTGAGCCAGCACACTGGAGTCTATTAAAGTGATCGCTGCAAGTGGTCCTAGATCATTCAAATGATGTAAACACTTTGTTGTTTATTTGCTCCCAACATTTGGCCACCAGTGCAATGCTTTAAAGAATTACCTGAACCATTTACATAGCATTGGGTCACAGTTGGACTATTGGATTTTATGTGGCCTAAATATAATTTAGGTCTCCAAAGCGTGAAAAAGCTGCACAGTGTTTTAGGAGTGATAACAACCTCCTGCATTTACATATACATTTACTTTGTCCCTTGTCACAATGTCTTAACCTCTCTGTCCCTGTTCCAGCCGTAAATGAACCTGTCTGAGATGCCTTTTCTACCCTCCCTACACACACACACACACACACACACACACACACACACAATCACACACACACACACACACACACACACACACACACACACACACACACACACACACACACACAAACAAACACACTTGCTTCTCATTCTCCTCTTCTTCCTCTTCTTCTCATCCTCCTTCTAAATTGCAGCCGTATATTTCTGGACCTCTGATGCAATTATGCCACCTCAATTGCCTTGACGTGGAAGCGGGATGGAGAGAAAAAGAAAAAAAAAATAAACACACACACACATACACGGTAGCACACAAAGCCTGCCTTTTGTGTATCAAGAAAATAAAGGGTTGAAATTGCCTCAGACCGCTGCTCTGTGTCTCTTATTCTCTCCTTCTCCCTCTCATGGAAACAAACACTAGGAACCCTTGTCTCTGTCACAGACACAAACACATGTGCCAGACAGCTCGGCTTCCCAAAGACCGGACAGGATAAAAGTCGACAGTTCCTATTTTCAATAACAAGATAAAATACAGAGGTCTTTTATCTCTTAAAATGTAAATTTATACAAAGCTCCATGCCTCCATGCTGTAAATATCTAGCATCTCGTAAGACCACAGAACTAGATTCAATTGATTTTTCTCCCCTCCTGGTTGCAACCATCTGCAAAATCTCCAAGTCTGGCATAATATCAATGATGAAATTAAAAATCTTCCATTTGTTTAAACCATGAGGGAGATCACCTCGCTACAAGCCATTTACTCTTTAAATTATATGATTGATTTCCTTTAAGTTTATTTGTTTATTTCAATGTTCATATCTGCTTCATCTAAATCATTTCTCAAGTTTATTTTATTGATTTCTCGGGGACACTGGCCTTTCTCTCTCTCTGTCTTCCTGTAACCTTGCTTTCACTATATCAGTTTCCTTCAGAGTTCATTTGCATGAAATAAGCTCTGAAAAAGCATCGATTTCCTCCTTTACACTTTGGGGCCCCGTCCCTGCCTGCTTGTGATGAATGTGCCCGGAGATGATATTAAAAGAACCGGATCGCTCTGTGACGTCACCCACGCGCAGTTTTGCAGCCGGTTTTTTACACCTATGGAGCGATTCTGCCCAACATTGGTTAATACAACAATGGGGGGAAATAAACAAGCTCGAGAGTCGGCTGGCACGAGCCTATTTTTCCTCAGGTTCTGCAAGCTACTTAGTTTAGTTCATGATGATAACCAGCATTTTTTATATCCATTCTGACTGAAGCTATCATCTACGACGTCTAAAAGAAGGACTGTCAAAACTGAAGTGAGGACCGCCGAGCTCTGCCAAAACTACTGCCACCCTAACCTGGTCCCAGCTAGGTGGCTCCATCACCTGGGCTCCTCCAGGTTGGTCTTGAATGGTCCGGGTGGTGAAGGTGGTGAAGATGGTGAAGGTGGCTCACCCGGAGCAGGCAGCCGGTCACAGGCCAGCGGGTTCTTGACAGTTTTCCCCAGCAGACACCCGATTCAGCTTCCACTGTGGCGCCCTGCCTGAAGCCGCCAGCCATGCAGTGGCTTTCTCTTCCAAGTCGTTCCAGGTCAACCCAGAACAACTGGCAGACGTCTGCACAAATAGTAGCAGAACAATAAATACGATTCTGAATTCTTAGCTCTTAACTCGCAACTCAGATGTCAAATTCACCAAAAATCAGCACTAAGTAGGCACTGTCAGAATGTTTGACTTTAAGGTTTTTTTGTTTGTTTATTTTCCTTTTTGAGTAAATTGAGTTTAGTCTAGTCTTCCTTTCAGTTTTATCAAACAAAGAGTCAACTCACTCCTGTTTTTTTGAAGAGGGGAAACATATCACTACACACATGGTCAACAGAGGTCCCACATATGAAAGGCGTCACAAAAAAACTCTTTTTACCATCTTGTCCTTGTATGATATGTCACAGTTTTACTTTTGTGTGTGTTTCTGCTAACGGACACAAAAACAGATGTTGCAACAATTTGTAAAATACTAATGACAGCCTACATTTGGAGCTGGAGGCATTGGGTACATACCAACCGGTAAAAAAGTTAAAAGCTGACATGATTTTATGAGGTTCTTATGAATAAAATAGAACAGATACAGAACAACCTCTCATTTATAAGCTCTCGTTATAGCAGCAGGAATCAGACGTCCGTTTCTACTCCAGTCCCGACTCTGGAGGGTGTGATTCTCTTTGAGTTGGTTTTACTGCTTTGTGTTGAATAGACTCAACTTTAAGTTATGAACCTGGGTAGTAATAAAGATAGGGAAGCTGGATAAACTCAAATACTGAAAAAATCTTCTCCCAAGCACAGAAACTTTATGTTCTTTCCACACTTCGATCCCTTTGAAAAGACACAAAGGAGGTTGTTTTTTTTTTTTTTTTGTTCACGATCAGTGATGTCGCAATACCTTGCAAATCTAAAAGGTTCACTACATTAAATATTTGCAGACCGAGGTGAACCCCGCACAGAGTAAGTCGTGGTAGCTCAGGGGTTCGGAGTTGGTGGGGAATTTTATACTTTTATACTTTATACTTTTTTCTTTTTTTTAACTTTTTTTGCCAGCGGCTGATGTTTTAAGATACATTTATTTTATATTGTCATCCTTGGATTTAGTCATTCTTTTACTTTTTGTTTTGTCACTATGTGGCTATGGTCAGAAAAGCAATGTAGTCTCTGATAAAACAGCATAATGTATCCCATCAAAACATCTTTTTTTCCTGGATTATTGTCACACCACAACCAAACACAAGAACCAAATGTCCTATTAACAGATTAATTTTAAAATCATGCTGTCTGGCATAAAAAAAACAAACAAACCTGAATAGATTGGACAATAAGAACTAAACCAAAGTGGCTTTTTTTTTTTTTTCCTTTCAGCTCCACCTATAAACACCTCAGTCACTCAGACCATCACAGAGCTCCACCACCAATGGACAAATCCAGTCACACCCTCTGAATGCCACTTTCACAGGACTCAATACCTACAGCCTAGATTTATGCAATGACACAAAACGCCAGAGAATATCATGTGAGATTCTGCCATATAACCAGTGACCCAAGAACTGGGCCAATCAAACTCCACCCTGTTTATGTCCCTTTGATTTTTTTTTTCTTTTTTTTCAGTCTTGTCGTTGATCCTGTTGCAGCTTTTAGATAATGCTAATAGATCACAGGCCAACGGGACGGAGCAGGATAATGGAGCTTTCATTGCAGCCTGATTAACTTGGCTGTAGGGTTCCACCTCACCCCTTTCGGCATGATGGCCCTAATTAATAACGATTGCTCCCCAAAATGTGCAAATGGAACGATAAACGAAGGAACAACTAATTAACTGCAACCATTTCTACTAATCATTAGTTAACATCCCGTTTTGTCATCATTACACTGATGCGTGTGCAAGGACAGATAAAACAGGCCAGCCCTTTTTTCCTGCCCCCATAAACCCTAACAGCCATATTTTCTTCCTCTATAAAAAAGGCTAACAGGTAATTAAAGTGAAGGCCCAAGTAACATTTGGAAAGTTCTTTCACTAAATGTTCAATTGTAGGTCAGGTCATGCCATTTTTCAAACAAACTTTGCTGATTTGGTTTGTCAATAACAGAGAGGGAGAAAAATACAACAAAAAAAGCACCAAAACTATGTTTGTCAGCACTCCGCTTCTTTTCTGCAGAGTGTTCCAAGTCATTTAATCTGGCAACTTTTTTTTTTTTGTTTTGTTTTTGCTCTGTTTTTTTTTTTCTGTCAGGGAAACGCTGCTGTTTATCTTTTCGTGGATGTGGGATGCAGGCCTTTCAGAGGATGCTGAGAAGCAGCGTTCATACTCAGACCTCCGAATTTATGTGCCGTTTCCAGATGCTGAGGAATCGACATGCCTCAATGATGAACAGGCGCGTCAGCCCTGCTGCCAATCAAACAGTTAATAGTCTGTCCGTCGAGGAAGGGAAATGACCCCCTGGGCTTCAGCCTGCACATCTCTCTGGCTAACAGCAACTCAAACACAACCGCTTCTGTCTTTGTCTGCATGCACACAGCCAGCCGACGTCCTGTCAGCTCCAATTCTCTCACCGAACCCCTGTCTGTACCTACAAATAAATAATTTGGGCAACTTTTGCAGCCATCTTCAACACTTAACAGGCAGAATCGCCGTCTAATTTTGTTAGAAGAAAACATTACAGAGAACAATCACGTGTTCCCTGCCCAGTGCTCGAGCCTCCAGCCACATGTCTGCGTTTTGTTTTTCCTCTCCACGCACCTTCATGTGTGCGTTTCTCGCCGAAAGCTTAAGGCAGTCTCTGTCAGTGTTAAATTGGAAAGTAATCCTGTTATAACCTCACAGAGGTTATGTGTGAGCCTGAGTGATTAAAATTACCTCCGAATATTCCAAAGGAGCCATTATTTATTGGTGCATGAAAGACACAAAGGAGAAAGCTGCACTCTTATTGCTCAGACTCAAAAACACTTTAGAGAACACTATGTATGGTAATGAAAAAGCTGTCAATAGTCCTTTCAAATGGCCTGATTTAGTAAAACTTTTATGAAGACAGTAAATTTCATGTCTTATTTTCTTGATCCTTCCAAAGAAGGAACATGAGGAAATCAATAAGCTCTGCAGACTGGCCCTGAATTTTGCCAACCTCTAATTATTATCTGGCTCGTGGCGATGATCAGCAGGTAATTGCAACTACTGGGCTTCTGATGCCAACGACAGGTCCAATACAAATGTCTACATGCTAAGCACTAACCTGGCTTAGTTAAATCTATAAAAGATGGTCACAATCCCCGCAGAGATTTGGCCTGAAACCGATGCGTTCACGTTGGGATGAACCGCTTTTCATATGCGCAAAATTAATCTTTATTAATCACAGATTACCAGTTTATAGATTCTTTTTTTTTTTCAGTTTTATTTCAGCCAGTGTTGCATCTGCTGCTTTTTATGCTCAAAATGTTTATGTTAGCCTTGTGGATCTCATCCATGGCATCCATTGTTAATGGCCTCTGTGGTCATTGAATGTGATGCAGCTCATTTACAACCAAACAAAAGAGCAGTGTGCAAAAAGCCCAACAGCCCCTTGCAGTATTATTGATATTTCACTGGCTGCATCATAAAGCTCAATAATCTCCTTTGACAGGAAGTTAAGCGATGGAATTCATTTCAGTAGCCCTAAGTTAATCATAAACAAAAAAGCATTTTGACGCTTATGGGCTTTTACAGGGTCTGCTGAATGTCAGAATGCAATTACAAGCAATGAGCATGAAGTGTGCTAAATTTGTGTTTTGAGTATATTAAATGAGTCTTTACTAGAGATTATTCTCCTGTGTTTTATGGGATGGAGAAATAACGGCGTACTGTACATATTATACCCGCGCATGTGAGTGATCAGCTCCAGGGCCACGTTTTATACCGTCAGAGATTTAGTTTGTTGGTGATTCGTCTCCTTTTGTTTATTTGATACGGTCACTGCATAGCAAAGCTGCAGTCTTAAAAAAAAGTAGTGGACATGCTCCAAAGTATGGTTGTTTGATGCAAACGTTCTTGAAATAGACTTGATTGGGACGTCATCATTTGACAATCTTAACATCAATGCATCTGTCTTTATTCCCTTAATACTTCTAGATGGTATATATTTCTAAATTTTCCTTCCGTCAAATGTGTTGTGTATATTTAACTTTACTTTGGTGCTTGTTTCATTTGTGGTTTTAAGTAATTAGCCGGCTTTACAGTCTGTCTCACATGATTTCATTGAAAGGAGATATATGCACATTTCTAAAGTCACGACATGTTTTGGCTAAAATAACATCGAAATACAAAACAAAAACTCTCTTTTCAATCAATTCTTTACAGCTCTGAAACTAACAGCTGGTTTGCAGGGGGCGAAGTCAGCCACCTGATTTCACTGTTTCTGTTTTGAAATCTGTTTTACAGCTTTGTGCTTTATATCGCTGGAGTTCAGGGAAAGCAGGATAATGTAAAGCTGGAAGTAATGACGTTAGGAGCTTCGTGACTACTCTGATTTGGGTTTGTCATGTTACAGTAACGTGCAAATCTGAGTTCTTTTCACACCAGCCGCCTGCTGCTTACCTAAGCTTTGTCCATTTCTGGCCAACCAAGGTCAGTCGTGGCGGTCTGTTAGTACTATACACATTTTACACTACGTTGTAAAAATTCAGCCGCAATACAGTTGTCATGTATGTGAAATCTAGCTATGGAGGCCATAATCACTTTTTGAACAAGGCTCTAAATATATTTGATTCTGCTGCAAAGTTGGACATTTTTACATGGAGACCCATAGAAACTGGAGCCAGCAATTGTCCTTGCTGGCTCACACTAAACAGATTCCTAGTCCATTAGAGGGTTTAACAGAGAAAAATGAGAGTAACAACCATGCAAACATGCAAACACCCCTGCTTTCAAATCAGGGTAGCCAGTCCAACCAGCACAGGTGTTTCAGACTCTGGGAGAGAATCCACACAGCTACAGGAAGACATGCAAAATGCAAAAAAAAAAAAAAAAAGGTTCCAGCCAAGATTCAAACTCATTACCTGCTGGAAACATGTCTAACCACTACAGCCACTACCATGATGCATAAATAAATTGGTTTATTTATATAATTACTTTTTGTTTTTTGGGATTTTTGGACAATTTTGTGTAAAAGTCTATGGTCTGGACCAAGTCGAGGGTCTAGACAAAGTCTTTGGTCTGGACCAAGTCTATGGTCTGGCTCAAGTCAAGGGTGTGGATCAAGTCTATGGTCCGGACCAAGTCTTTGGTCTGGACCAGGTCTATGGTCTGGACCAGGTCTATGGTCTGGATCAGGTCTATGGTCTGGACCAAGTCGAGGGTCTAGACAAAGTCTATGGTCTGGACCAAGTCTATGGTCTGGCTCAAGTCAAGGGTGTGGACCAAGTCTATGGTCCGGACCAAGTCTTTGGTCTGGACCAGGTCTATGGTCTGGATCAGGTCTATGGTCTGGACCAAGTCTATGGTCTGGACCAAGTCTATGGTCTGGACCAAGTCTATGGTCTGGACCAAGCGGCAACCATCTAACTTTAAGATTGAGCCTCAGATTCATTGCAGTTCCTCAACTGACCGATTGAGGATGGCTCCAAAAGCGAGTCAATCTCCATTGACTCCCATGTAAAAATGACCAAATTTAGAGCAGAAATAAATATACTTACAGCCTGGGTCAAAAACCTTTTGGTCTCAATTGTTTGATTTCACATCCATTACATCTCTGAAGGGGTTGAATCTTTTGTACCATGTCAGAAGAGTTTATATGCAGCAATAAATGTATGTCTAATATTACTGACATAAGACAGCTGGTCTGCCGGCAGCTCTGCAGATATTTCAGATCCACTGAAGCAGCTGATAGCCAAAGCTTTGATTGACATTCAGTGGGCGTGTTCCCATCGGCTTCCAGAGCAACATGGCTGTGCCCTGTATGAAGAAAACCATGAAAACAAGGAAAACCAATGGGTCACGTGACCTCATGCGTCATCCCCTGTTTTAGACAGTCAGTTTGGAAATAAGCACAATGTTAACATGTGTGCTCAATTTTAAAACTGTATCAAGGAGATCAGTGAAATTACTTATGCAATCTCTTTTCAGAGATTAATATTGCATAACTGAATTGAATTGACCTGAAGGAGTTGAATTGTTGAGCTGTTGTTTTCTGGAGAACGCAGCACAATAACACTTCACTCCCCAGTAACAATTTCCTGGTGGTGCAGGTTTGTTGTGGTCCTTCACTATCATCGTTCTTGTAGCAAGAGCATAGAAATACCTTCATCTTTTGAGATGTATTGAGAAGAACACTCGTCCCTCCCCCCATCCCATCCCATATTTTCCATTTAAGAAATTGTGCACAAGCGTTCAATTCAAGCGTTCACAACAAGGGTTCATAAACTCATTAAAAATCCACCCATATCATGGTCTGCTCTCCTTGCTGCTCTCTGGTAAGTAAAAAATAAAAATCCATAGCATCTGGTGCAGAACAGCAGATTTTATGACAGTTGTTTTCCTCAAGCCAACTGACTTTTGAACTTTGAAATACATAAAAAGCTACCAGACTAAAATCCCACTGAAACTTTGCTGATTTTTCTAGTTTATGTGCAGTAATTCATGCTGATGATGAAATCCTCGATCTTTGCTTTGTCTAAACTTTTCATCTTAATTGTGACGTAGTTTTTAAATAATTCTCATTAGTATCAAGCATATTCATTCTTCTCATATTTCACTTTAGAACAATACCAGACTACAGCATGTAGTAACTGTACAATAACTCTGCAGTGAGGCTTCACACTAACAGGACACCAGGAGGTATCTAAGGGGGCTTCCTAGAGCGGTATGACACTGACAAGCCCTGACATTGACACGAGCATCAGACAGAGGGAGGGATGTGCGATGGGGTGGGCTGACAAATAATAGGGGAATTAGAAATTAATGATTCTGCCAGTATGTAAATGGCAATTAAAGGACAAGCAGTGCTCCAGGCTCTCTGGCCCAAACTGCCTCCATTTGTTTGGACAGGGACTGACACACACATACACATGTGCACACATGCTTGTGATGCGTACCGGGGCTCTGACACACATCCATATGGGCATAAAAGAAAATAAATCGTCAGTACCCTGAACCAGATCAGATCAATCAGCCATAATGGCAGGGCTGATCATTATGTGCTGCTTTTGTTTGTTTAAATGAAAAGTGAGTGTGTCTGCCATATTGAGTTGGATTAGGCGGTGGAAAACTGTTGCCTGCAGCTTCAAAAGCTGGACGTTAGCCGCCGTGTCAGGCTGTGCGACGAAACGTAACTCTGGCCTGTTCGGAAATCAATGTCAAACTTTTATTCATGGGGTCAACAACATAGATACATCTAGTCTTTGCTGCAGTTTGACGAGATGTTCGCCGTGTCTATGTTAAAGATGTGGCTTCCCCGAGGTTAAAGATGCAATGGATTCTGAATTCAATCATTTTCATGGGCTGTTAAGTTTTGGGATGTTTTATACACACATGTCAGAATTTTGCAACATCTTTGATTTTTTTTTTTTTTTCTGTTTGTTTGTTTGTTTTTTTAGCTGATTTTTAGAGAGAGAGAAAAAAAACCCTGAGCCCAGAAAAATCCTGTTGGCAGGCTAATTGACAGGCAAAATAAAAGGCCTGTGTCCTGTCTTCTGATGATGAATGTTCAGCTGCAGAGAGTGATGGAGGGCCTCACTCAAAGAGGAGGTCAGTGCTGACCTAAACTGTCATGGACAGACTAATTCTGCTTCTGCTGTTTTGGTAAGAAAGCCTCTAATGAGATATCGGTCCATCAGACACGAAGGCAGTGAAACACACAGCAGAAACTGCTTTTGTTAAAATATCACTAGTGTTTTTTTTTTATGTCTCAAAGATGTGCACTGTATCAGTTTTAAATAAATGTTATCCATGTTTTCCAGTTTATAGAAATTAAACAAAGGGAAAAATGCCTCTAGAGCACGTATCAAGACAAAAGCTGCTTTGGATGAGTGAAACCCTGGTCCCAAAGGTTTTGGGATACTGTGAAAAATTGTAATAAATGTAATTATAAATGAAACTATTGATCCAAATCCATATTTTTACACAACAACTCATCTCAAAAAAGGCTGGAAAGGTAAGTGGTACTAAAAAGAAACACCCGGAGGAACATATGCAACTAATATAAACTGGCAAAAGTTCAGTGTCATCATTGAGGATAAAAAGAGGATCTTACAGCAGTACAGTTTCTCAGAAGTAAAGTTGAGCATAGTTTCACAAGTATGTGAAAAATCTATGAAAATATTTCAGACTAATACTCCTCCGGGTTAGACTTTGAATAACTCATCATCAATACGACAAAATCAAAAGAGTCAGAGAATCTGGAGAAATCTCTGTGCGCACTGGACAAGGTTGAAAATCGACATTGGGTTGCTGGTAATTTTCCAGCCCTCAAGTGATGCTGCATCAAAAATAGGAATGATTTTGTCATGGCAATCACTGCACGGAGTCAGGACTGTTCTTCTCTGGGTCAAAGGTAATTTAAAATAGAGTTTTGCCTAATTAAAATGTGAAAGTTGTATATACACATATGTATATGTGTGATTATTTTTGTCTCTTTTTCCTGTTACCCCTAACTGGCAAATAGCCGTCCTCTCAATAGATCTCTTGATCAGGGTTTTTCTTTACCACCTGCCGATCACAAAAGAAAATTTGATTTGTCTCATTGGCTCCTTTGCTAAGCTATTTATTATAAATTGGAAATGCATGAAGTTTGAATTCAATACCAATTAATTTGATTATGAGTTGGAATGAAGTGGTTTAAAATGAATTACAGTGAATTGGACTGAATTTGAATACTGTTTAGATTTAATAGGGTGCTTTGTGAGATGACTTCGAACACGTAAAATGAATACAGTTGAACTTAACTGTAGAAGGGTGGATTAGTGGCTAATGAATGGACAGTTAACACTTAAAACACTTGTGTTTCCAACCCACAATCACCAGATTATTACCATTTGTCGTGATCTGGTTTAGCTTTATGGGCTCGGTTATTGACCTGTATCATTATAACCTGGAGTAGCCCTGAACAAAGATAACTTCTGAGGAGCAAGGAGTGACAGAAAACTGCTGGGTGGGACATGTGGACTCAGCACTGATTGAGTACACAGTGGGAAGAAGATGACAAATAAAACTGATGATGAAAAACCAAATCTGGATACCCAACTTGAAAACCCAATGTCCACATAATGAACAAATATTTAGATCCTGTTATGCAGGTCCAACCTTGCGTTTCCTGTAAGTTTAACTGTTTTCTGAAAGCTGCTGTAATATGTTACTTTGAACTATGTTGGGTTTAACCACCGTCGTCCTGACAACAATACTGACAGATGCGTTTGATTTGTCTCTGACAGTGAGAAATTCACTGAACACGTAAAACATTGTAAAGTTGTGTGTAAACACAACAGTTGTTAATCACATCGCAGTCACATACCAACCACCACAACAATATTATTACTTAAATCACATCTTATGAATGAAAGACTGTTCAAATCAAACAAATGCACCACATCTAAAATCCCCAAAGAATATTGGCTGTAAATGTATGTCTCCACAAAAAACACATATGTAAACAAATAAAACACAACTATCTACAACAATAATGAAGAACTGTTTGAAACAAAAGTGTTAATATAATAATCTGCGTGTAAATGTCTGTATTGAGATTGTGAACATTTATAACCTGTCTAGTAGTTTAACACATCACTGTGCTAGAAGGTTTACCAGACCGCTTTTTCTCTTTTGTTGCACTTTCCACCACTTAACGAGGCTTTTTCTGCCTTATATGTAGATGATGCCACATTAAAAACAGCTAATGGGCAGCGAGAGCTTGACATATCTACCAATGAGGGCTCTTTAACGGGATTCATTCTCAACAGCGACTGTTTACCACACAGAGATGCTCTTGGCCTCACCTCCATTACTGATGAAAATCCTCCACTGATCATCCCTCATCATATTCGGCCACCCAAGGCACTGAAATGACAGAGTGTTAATTAATCCATCACACTGCTTAATTGAAATGATGTATGATAGTCATTTGTTTTCTTTGATCTCTCAGCTATAAGCGCGGTGTAACTGTATGACTAATTAGTATGAAAGCACTTTTCAAATAATTGGGTCTAATTAATCTGTCAGCAGCCTGAAAAAAATGACTGCCAGACTGTCAGAGCAGTTATGACAAATAGCAATGTTGTTATAATTATGTAATGTTGAAGACCAATCAGTATAACAAACCCCCACACGTGAGTGCAGTTTTTGCTCTTCTTTATTTGTTTCTTTACACAATCAGTATTCCCATCTTTGGCTTTTTTTTTCCTTTTCTTTTCTTCCTGAGTGGAGGAGGGTTTGTTTTACAACCCTGCGTATTGGATGAGGACTTGAAATGATGCTATCTGACTCCCCGCTTGTTCTTTTTCAATAGTTTCTATGGCAACTGTGTCAAGTGATTGAGGTCAGGGGTCAAACTGACCAACAGAGAGTAAATTACATTTCTCTGAATGATTCCCCCTCAGCTGCTACTGAAATCGAGCTCCAGCCCTCTGATGGATACATCTTGTCATTCACAGTTTAAGAGGCAAGAGGGCAAAGTACAAACATGACACCGGGGGGTTTCGCCTCCCTGAACCGAACACCATAAACACCCAAATATGCCTGTGGTACAAGGTTACTTAGTCGCATCCTGTTTTTTAGCTGCGCAAGAACTGTATTCTTATAGAAACAATGAAATGACAGCAGAAAAGTTCCTGGGGTGCTCTCCAAGTCCTCATGTACCCACTGTGGCCACTCAGAGAGCGGTAAATACTCAACGGTTTACTCCTCAACAAACAGCAGGCCTGAAGGTCATTGGTTTGTCTGAACCAAAGCTCACTCAATCCCTCAGCCGGAGTTCCAGTGCCGACGCTTGGCCTCGTCTTACGTCTTTCTCCCCCTGTCCTCAGAGACCATCCCGACACCGGGGCGCGACACAAAAACAAAGAGGAAAGAAGGAGATAAAATCACAAATGATTGTGATTTATTGCGTACTGTGTAGCAAGAAGTGGAGAAAAAAACAGAATGAAATCCACTGCAAATTGAATTGTCTTTGTTTGAACCAGGCTCGTTTCAAAAAGAAAAAAAAAAATTCTATGACAGAGGCCATAAATGACAATGGCACAATAATCTGCAGCGACCTGTCCAAGTGGCTGCTAAGCTATCACTACAGGGGCTGATCGATACTAACTATTCATTTCTGAAATTATCTCCACATTGATCCAGGGACAAGTGCCAATGAGGCAGGGGCGCACTGGCTTTAATACAATAATTATATAAAGGGTTACAAGCTCATCCTCCCAACCAATAAAGCCTGTCAGCAGCAGCAGGCACAGTGAAACCCCATAATCCATCAGCACACTGGCCCCCGACCTCTGGGCTTGGAGGCTTTTCCGTGCAGCCTCGATAAAAGTTGCTTACCAAAGGACACAATTGTTGGATATATACCTCAGTGGGCAGAGGTGGGAAACGAGATCTGTGGAGCTGTTGTAATGACGCGACGTCTGTTGACCTCTTATTTTCTCTGGTTATTGCAAAGACCCCTCGTAACACTGCAAACTGTTACAAGCTACAAGGTTGCTGGAGGAAGGGTTTGTATCAACAATTTGTTTGGCGTCTCCAAAGTCAAACCGTAATAATCATAAGCAGAATGAAAAGCTGCATGCTGGCGATATCGAGAAACTAAATTTGGACAAAGTGAGTCAATCCTCGGGAAGAGTCTTCTTCCCTCTGCACTTTGTGATTTAGGCTGATAAGACGGGGGTATTTTTACATGTAAATCTTACCGGGTGCAGCTTTAAGATTGCTGGGAGTAATCTGCGGAATTATCAAAATGAAATGAATATTCAAGCCACCTGCCATGGCTCCAGATGAATCACTTGCATAGAAAATAATAAGAGGCACACCATCTGTCTGCATCACAAAGCATTTATGCACGATTAAGGGCATATATACCACCTAGAAATGCAAAACAAAACCCTTAGGACTGGATAACACTTGACGTCATCTTTATAATGCCTGCTTTATAAATGTTGACACATGTACAGTACATGGAAATCTAACCAAGACTGACAGTAAATGTACTTTAATAGGCTGGAAAACAGATAGTTTACAGGTCAAGTGTTACAAGATGAATATTTCTAAGGACAGTTACTGCAACTTTTCGCATGAGAGCCAGGGTAGAGGACCTATGTCCCTGGTTATCTTAATAGACTAATTGATCTGCTATTGAAGAGGCGCGTTCCTCTGAGCATCACCGAGACAGCCCGGCTCCAATCAGACAGGCATGTGTTATCAAACTGGGAAGTCAATTAAGGGAGAGAGAGGGAGGACAGAGGGACTGGCTCCAAGCTGTCAGACTGGTTTTCACAAAGGGAAGTAGGTTTCAGAGACTTAGTCCGGACTACAGACTTACAGGAGTCAATGGCTCACGGACGGATGATGGAATATTGCCTGAAACATAACCTTGGCTTTGTGAGCGCTGCAGTCAGCTAAGTGTTCAAAGTCACAGCAGCCAGTAAATTAAAGGAGTTCTAGGTCCTAGGTCCATTGTAACATGTTAAGGAGTGTATTTTTTGTTAGGGCCCAAACCCAGAGAATTGAAATAGTTCTGAGTTAGAAAAGAAATGTATTTGTCAGACACAGGAATAGTTGGGAACTACAAATACATTGAAGAGAATTGTTGGGTTCCACTGAAAGAACCAACAAATCTCATGATCTGTTACTACCTGATAAACTAGGGAGGTTTTTGAGACATTTAATCTAAGTCAGAAATGTTCTTAATTTCAGCACAAAAAATTAAAAACATCAAAACAGAATTAACCAGATTACTAAAACACCACCAACCATTAGGTTTACTACGTCAATATAACATTTAAATATGAAATTACTGACAAAGTAATAAATGTTATTTAAAGGATAAAAAGTTTATATAGTAGTATATAATGTGTAGTGTATAGTGTAGTATATGTAGTATATAGTGTAGTATATAGCGTAGTATATGTAGTATATAGTGTAGTATATGTAGTATATAGTGTTGTATATGTAGTATATAGTGTAATATATGTAGTATATATTGTAGTATATGTAGTATATAGTGTAATATATGTAGTATATATTGTAGTATATCTAGTATATAGTGTAGTATATGTAGTATATAGTGTAGTATGTAGTGTAGTATATAGTGTAGTATATGTAGTATATAGTGTAGTATATAGTGTAGTATGTAGTGTAGTATATAGTGTAGTATATAAAGTATACATAAACCTCTTTCATTGTGTTAAGTGTTGAAAATATTGTTTGAATTATTTAGAACCAAAAATCAGGAGAAACGTTTATTGCTAGATGTGGCTCCTTATCCAGCTCCTGCTCAGCCCCGCCCCAATTCAACCCCTATTTATAGCACATTCCAATATGTACTTGGAAGTCGGAATTTCCAAAGTCCCAGTTGGTGAGGTCAGAAGCCAACTAGGAAAGCTGGTGAAACCTCAGCTTCTCACACTTCTAAATCCAACACGGCAGCTACCTGCATCAAAAAGGTTAACAGGCAGTTATTTTACCGTTTCACCAGTGAAATGTCAGTCACAGATCTATTGTATGAGCCAAATGTTGCACACCGTTTGTTTTTTTTTCTTTCTTTTATCATGAATTAATATAATAACAATGGCTAGCAGTTTTTCTGACTTGAACACTATCAACTCCAGTGTGACATCACTTCCAGTTTCTAATTTCCAACATCCAAGATACCTGGGACATCATAATTACCTTTCTGGGATCAGCAGAGAGCCCTGCAGTTTTGAGGCTCCAGGTCCAGCGAGGGATAGTTCTTGATATCATAACCAGGCGGTAAACGCAAAACCTACTGGCTATTTGTGAGGGTTTTTTTTCTAAAATCCTAGTGGTCAGACTCTCAACCATCCATGAAGGCCTTTCCCACATGGTTGATCTCTAATGGACAACAACTCTCTGACCCTGCAAACAATGGAAAGCTAAAAAGCAAAAGGCATGGACATTTTGAATATTCTGAAATGGAGCCAGATTAAACTACTATAATGTATATATATATATTGAAGTGCCATTCATTTATTTGGCATTCGCTCTCCCTATTTTACAACATAATTGATAACATGCATGTAGAAAACAGTTTTTTATCACTAACATAGCCATGGGTACTTACAGTGAAGCTTTCACCCTCTGCAGTAAAAACTCTGATTAGTTTAAGACTAGTTTTCCTCACATAAGTCATATTGTATTATTATCAGTGATTGGATGAAAAGAGACATAGTATGCACCACTTTTCTAAAAGTTAACACATATTCTGAAGAAACAATGAAATATCTGTGACATGATTTCGATAAAATTCCCACAGAAATACAGAAAAAAATCCTCCTTTTCAACCATGTCTTTACAGCTGTGTTCATAGCAGCCGGTTTAATGGTAAAAAGTCAAGGCCTCAGCTTCACAACACCTTCCTTCTTTGCACAATGTTGCATTATGGAGGAAAGAAAATGTGACAAGATGTGAAACTGTGTGACATTAAAGATGGATCGACCGTTCTGCTTGTCTCCGGTCGTGTAGTGTTGCACTATCCTGCACATTTGAAAGGCTTATTTAATGGCGCAAAATAAAGAAACAGGGTTGTGTTAACTTAAAGCTTTTGAGTTGGCTTTCACCTCAGATTTAGCACTGGTTTGCAAGTGAGTTTTATGGAAACGTGCGTCCTTTAAAGTAATTGATTTACATCTACTGTATGGATGTCAATAGTTTTGTGCTTCTATCCAGCCACTTTATCAGTTGTAATCAAAAGTCCATCATTGTCTATTAAAACTCCCTCTAATATTGGTCTTCTCACCATTTCAACTTTCAGCTCCACTTTCATGTTTAGAAATTTTAAAAATATTACCAATCTTATCACGCAGACCAAGCTTAAAGAGGCATAAAGTAACTTTTGCTTCTTTTTTTTTTTAGCTCTTGGGACCCTGACCCCTAACCAACCCACCCTAACCAACCCACCCTAACCAATCCACCCTAACCAACCCACCCTAACCAACCCACCCTCTCCATAGGTGTGGAGGTTAAGTTAATTTTACAGCACTGTTCTTTTGGTCTTTTGCTTCGTCACTCTCTTGTTTTCTCCTGTTTTTAGTTTCTTCAGTACTTGCATGGATAAGTGGAGGTTGATGATTGGAAGGATGAACTTGAAAGCAATATTTGAATCCATATTTTAACTGCTGGTTGAAGAATGGATGAATTATAACATGCACAAAAAGACTATGTTTTGCACTTCGGAAAGAGTCGCAGTCACGCTCGGAGACATATGCAGAACAGAATTGGGTACACGTCCTCGCACCGGTCAGATAAGAGGATCTATTCTTTTCATTCGCGGATGCTGTAACTTTAATCTGTTATCTCTCTTCATTGGAGCACTGAGGTCTTCTCTAAGGGGTGAAGATTACGCTTTAAGTGTATTCTGAATGCAGATGTAATTGCATTAGAGATCATTTTAAATACGACTAAATAGGTCTTTTTGCAAAGAGGATGTAATAAATATTGAAAGGACGCACCAGGGCTTTATCCACCAGTTTACTTAATTGGTTCAGACTGTGTGACAATGGCTGGTTACTGGACTGTGGCAGACGAGCGTTTCACCGCAAGACAAACAGAGGATGTATCTATTATCTGAGCCGCATGGAGGTCGTCGACCTCCGACAAGCGGAGGACTGGAGACATGAGAGATCATGTGCAATTTAATCTTCACACAAAATAAAAGGAAGAGGATGGACAGAGAGCGGCAGCACCACAAAAGGAGGTGGAAGAAAGGAGGGCTGCCCTGAACAGGCCTGTCCCCCAAAGGATCCTGGGTATTTTCACTCAAAGCCATCGCACTGCGCCCGATTCCACTCACTCCTCTGACACTTGTATTAATGGTATTTTGGCCTGGAACTGTAGATGCTGAAAAGCGATTGTGCAGAAGCAGCTGTGTGTCTCTTACTCCCTCTTTCTCTCTCTCTCTCTCATACTTCACTACTGTCTCTTTAACTGACTCCTCTATCCTTCCTCAGCTGCTCCGTGTCCACCCCCCCCACCCCACCACCCCCTTTCTACACACACACACACACCTTCTCTTTTCTCCATCCATTCATTCAGTCATTACTGGTCAGTGTCAGCACTTGAAAACTGTTGTGCTTGCCGAGCCGGTGTCATCACAAGTGGAATTAACCGTTTTCCCTGTGCTTGATTGCAAGAAGCTTGACCGATTCCAGCTCTCCTATACACTCCATCATGATCCAGTGACAGAGAGAAAGCCTTCGAGCTGCTATTAAAAGCAGGATATAACAGTAAATGTTTACCAATCCGAGGGAGGCCAGGCAGTTTTTCAGCGGCACCAAAAAAGGCACCGACACAAAGACACAGACACAAAACCGAAGATTACAGCTTTAAAATAAAACATAACACCTCCACTGATATGATTTGTCACCATCAACCACACCAATATTAAGTTTTCTTTAGAGAAATCAAATTCGGAGCTTCTCACATGCTCGCTGAGTATTGCCACAATCACATCTTTTGATAAATGACATCTTTGGAGCAAAGCTTAAATGCTAATCCCAGTCGGACACAGTTAAATAACATCCAATCAGTCACACTCAGGTACACGTAGGAGAGGTCAGATACAAGCCAATGATAGTATCTGCCAGATTTAGCTGGATCTCAAGGGATAACATGCAAAATTATCCATAACCCTCCCCTCAATTAAACAGACGATAAATTTAATTCCTTGCAGACAAAAAAAAAAAAAAAAAAAAAATCATAATCGCAAGGGATTACATGTGAAATCTTAATATCTTGTATTTAGGCCTTCGGTGGCAGTAATCTGCTGTCTGATCTGCCTGGTGCATTTCTGAAGACATGTGCGGAAGATCATATTGTGTTAGTAATACAATACAAAGCTTTTTCTTTTCTTTTTCAAATTCATTTCTTTGCAGAAGATTACGAGATTTGTACAGATTTGATATGACCCTTTACTACCGTTGTAGGTGGCCTTGACATTCAGGTCAGAATGAGAACTTTAAATAACCATTACCAGCCGGATCAGCGTTCCCATTTTTCTTCACAGCAAGTGCTTTTGGAGTTGATGTAAGGCGCATAGAGTCCGACACGAGAGAGAGAGAGAAAAAAACAGGAATACAAGGGTCCCTCAGTTAATGTATCATCATCTGAGTGGGTTTGGATTGGAGTTATTAGAGTATTTCACTTCATTGCATGACCTCCTGTTCCTCCTCAGATCATGAATCCTATTCATTACCCAGTCCTTCTGGAGTGCCCGCCTTTATAATATTACTCAATTTATATTCTGAAGCGGGCTCCTGGGAGAGCGATCAGCGCTCCGAAACAGCGACCACCCCATAACCCAATCACAATATTTAAAGGGCAGCAAAGAGCTTTTTAATGCACAACGTAGATAACCATTTAAAGTGGATTGCTTTGGTTTAATATGACCTTAACAGGCTGGCAGTCACATGTGAAGAATGAATAAGCTAATAGAAGAGACGACAGGGAGAAAGAATGAAATCAAAAAGCAGAATATGAGAGATTTGTTTCAATGCCAGCCGGCCTCCTGACGGCTGCTGAGAGGAGCATGATAGAGACTCACAAGCGTGTGAATGAAACAGGACAGGCGATGAATGAAGCTACTGCTTGCATTTCTCTTTTCCCCCTTTCCCACAGTATGAGATGCTTTATCACGATAAAAGACAAGACAGGTATAAATGACACATTTACATTCTCCCATCAAAGAGAAGCTTGTCTCAATCTCGACGAAAGAAGCTGTGGAGCTGAGATTTCACTGGGTTTTCTGCAGTAGGAGAGACATTTACAAGACCATACAACAGTAACATGTTGGTTTAAAATATCCTGAAAAGTCTCACTGCTGGGAAATAATGTTCTGGATCATGTCTGAATTTTTAAAGTGTCCCCACATGGCTGTGAAGACAAAACATTTTGCATAAATTACATTAGGAAAGAGGATAAGGAAAGAGGAGAGGCTGAAAAGCCCTTTCTAACTTTATGTCAGTTCATTCGGCTCCTCTAATGTATATGCGATGTCAAAAAAGAAAAAAAGCCTATTTGTTTAAATACTGTAGTTAAGTAGAATAAAGCGACATCAAGTATTTACACTGTTCGGCACACATTGCAAAAACCTGTCTTGGCAAAAATTACATTTCATATTTTAACTATATATTATATGATATTTGGCAATTAGCCATATATATTAGCCATGTTTTTAGTATTTTTTTAAATAAAAGACAATCACTGTATATTTTACAAAACATTTGACCTACAGGTGTAGCCTCCTAAAAAACATGACCTCACAACCAAGTCTGCAGAGTTAAACTATGAATAGTTAAACTTGTAACTTTAGATGGCTGAGATGTATTCTCATTCTTCCAATTTATTTATATATATATTTTTTTTTTTCCGATTTGTCCTGGCTATGTTTAAGGTTTAGACATGAAAATGACTGAATTATCACTTTAATCCATTTTCAATCAGACAGGCAACACTGATCACTTTATGAATCTTTTAAAGCAATGGCATTTAGTCACTTTTACTTGTAAAGGTCTTGTTTTCACTTGCCCTCCGACAGTCTAACCAGAAGACGAGCGTTTGTGTTACGCGTAAGTACAGGCTTGGCTCAATGCGAATGCTAATAATGCTAACATTGCTAACACCAACTCATTGCTGCCATGGGAGAGAAACTACTCATTTAATAACCCACACTTGTAGCCTACATATTTTTTTTTTTTCAAAAGCCTGCTAAATATTTGTTTTTATGATAGCTAACGTTGGATTCTAGCATTGCGTATGCGTTCAGCCCACCTCTAATTGAAATATTTAAATCTGTGCAAGGCCATATGAGTTATAATAATAACTCTTATGGCGGTTCCCGTAGGAACAAACAGACTTACGGACGTATTATTTAGAATTTAGAATAAAAAGTGAAAAGAACGCAGCTTTACTTGGAAAAGGCTGCGAATGTAACAAAGGAAATGCATGCAGCGGTCATCCTTGGGAGATTGGAAAATAAATCAAGTGGTATAGTACACAAATCTGTATGTGGTTACTGGTTTCTTACATTATATTGTAACGCTATAAGAATTCATATCAGTGCACCACAGTGGTGGTGTCAAACATGATGATGTTGGATTGAAAGCAGTTGAAAGAAATTCTCTTCTACAAGTTTAAGTAATATTGAATACAATGGTGCATTCAGGAGATTGGAGGAGGAACTGCAGGTCGGGTGTGCTGGTAAATAAATTCTGACTTTATTAGGTCACAAATTTGGAGAAAACCCTTTAAATAAAACCCACCATAAAAACTATCCATATCTGAGGCACTCAGTGACCTGATTAGATCAAACTATGCAGGTGGCTTTACAAAATGCAATAGCAACGGTCCAAAATCACAAGAGAATCCTCGGCAAATGGACTTTGAACAATTAAGGCAAGTTTTAAACTGTTGTGACTCTTTAATTTGCACATATTCAAAGACCTGGTCCGGTGTTGAAGGTTGAACTAGTAACAAATCGATGGAACTGAGTTCCTTTACATCTAAATACAAATTTTCACATACTAAGTATGACTTCAGCAGGGAAATCATATCTAAATTGTTATTAATAAAAGCCTAATCTTACATGTAAATGATCTTATGCAATAGCAAAGTTGACACTTGACCTAAGAGATTTTGTTTATACAATTTTCCAGCGTTCTGATCACATGAGTCCAGACTTATGGTGAACTTTACATGACATTTTTTTCTGAGGATAGTGAGGGAAATAATTAATTAAAGATGTGAGAATATATTATGTTAGGTGTTTGCCTTGTAGTTTCAAGTCAAAATATTTAATTACAGTCTTTCCACATGACGCAGTCACTCCCCAACTGTCTTTGTTTGTTGCCCTTCTATAGTATTTAGTGCACAGATTATCACGAGTTATACAGTGTTAGTTTTAAAAGTCATCACCATGACTTCGCTTGTGGAAAAAGCTTTTTTTTTTTTTTTTAACTCTATGGTTATTCCTGAATGATTTCATTTTTGCTGGCATTGCTTGAGGAAAAATCGTTTTGTAGTAAGCATGGAATTCATTGGATCACTTAAAAGTGGTAATAAATGGCATTCATATAGATTGTCATGTTTAGTGTCTTGACTCAGTGCAAATGCACGCCATACATGATCTTAGGTTAATATTTATGACTAAGAAAAAATGTTTTAAATAATGTTTCATTCTTAATGCTTAACAATCCAGAGTAATAATTAATTAATAAACTTGAATATCATATTTCTAAAACTTCAGGTACATCGCATATCTAATATAACTTTTTGTGCTTAATCTATTAATACCCATCAAAGGAGTTGTGTTAGTTTCCAGTGTGTTAGTAGCTTCAGTTATTTGCATGTAGATAGTCCATTTGACACGTCTTTGGCATTTGTTCTTTATAAGTGAACCATTTTTTTTTAAGCGCAGAATTCTAATTGAGTACTCTTTAAATGCCCTGCCATTCATCAACCCATTCATTATCTATACCTGCTTATTCCTATTTGTGGAGCCCATCCCGTCTACAAGAGTTGGAATATAGGTCAGTTCAATTACAATTCTATGCAGAGCCAAACAACCATGCATGTTTACAGCTACAGTCAATTTAAAATCATGAGTTTTGGGACCTTTGATGGAAACTGGAGCATCAGGAGTAAAACGTCCACACATAAAAGCCTCAACTGAGGTTTGACTTGGGAGTTTTTGTGGTCATAATTGAGAGAAAGAAAAAAATAACTTTTGATACAATAAATCCTGCTAGTGAGAATAAAAAGGTTTGTTTTCAAAGATGGTTAAATTCAATTCAATTCAATTTTATTTATATAGCGTCTATTACAACACAAGTTGTCTCTAGGCGCTTTCCAGAGACCCAGAACATGACCCCCGAGCAATTATTACATAAACAACGGCAGGTAAAAACTCCCCTAGTGGAAGAAAAACCTTAAGCCAAACAGCGGCAGGAAAAACTCCCCTTTAAGAGGGAAGAAACCTTGAGCAGGACCTGGCTCATGAGGGGGGACCCTCCTGCCGAAGGCCAGCCGGGTAGAGTGTGAAAGATTTGTTCACAAGCACAACAACTACTGACCAGGTCCTAAAACAGAATCAGGTTTGCAACTTAAACTAAACTAAACTCAGGTAACTACAGATTGGCTGAATAAATCTCTAACATTGTCTAACATTGTCAAAGTGAGACAATGCCAAAAGACTATAAAGTTTGCCAAGAATTTGTCTTAAAGTATTGGTACCCTTAGTTGTGGCCTGACAGATTCAACTACCTCCGAGGTCAAAACCAAGGTCAAACCAAGAAATCACAAGAGAGACATCATCCTCCTTGGTGTCTTCAGCAGTCTCCATTTCAGTGATGGAACTCTGAGACTCCAGTGACCACGCAAACTACCACTACATGCCACTTGGTGTAGTTACAAAACCACTTTCTCTGTTTCTCAACCACCAATATATAAAAGAGGGCAGCAAAAAAGAAGTAAAAACAAAGGTGAACCAGATCCGCATTGAAGGGCCTGAGATGGTTGCAGGAAACATGCCTTAAATGGTCTAATTTTGTTAAGCAAGATGGAGCATGTATTTTTTTTTTTAAAGAAAGACCAGCTGAAGACAAAAGGGAACCTATTTAGTTATCTTTCTGATTTGTGCAGATAGCAACTAAGTTAACTATAAGCAGCTAAGGTATCCGTGTGAAGTGCGTATTGTCTTAAAGTCTTTTTAGCTTTGTGTGTGACAGTTTCAACAAGCGGTGCTTCTTACGCTCACAGTGAAGCGTGAAAAGCTGAAAATTTACAACGTTTTGACAGAACCTCTGCTGCCTCCGCGACGCTTGCAGCCCACATTTCAGTTCGTGAACGCTTACTGGTTCACCCTTCAAAGTAAATGGACAGCAACGCTCAGGACACGTGAGCAGCGGGTTGACAACAACAAAGCTGCCTGCTAAACCTCAAATGCCTCTCAACATCCCAGCGTTTTTGGTTTTTTATTGCTGTTTTTGTTTTGTATTTTGTACCGCTTCCTGCATTAGTGAAGCAGTGCTCGTCTTCTCAGAACACCAGATCATCAGGTCAGACACTTCAAGTTTTAGCTTCTTGGTCCATGTCATTATAGGCATCGGGATGACATTTAACTGTGTGCGCGCTCTTCGTGGTGCAGAATCAGCTTCACTAAAGGCAGCCGCAGCTCATCTATACTGAGATGAACCCTGATGTCCTTGATATTAATCACACTGCATAAGCAAAAGCATCATTTCATCTTAAATCTGGTTGAACAGCGTAGTTTCAGCCAAATGAAAGAGCGTTGTGCCCTCCGCCTCTTTCATTAGATAAAGCACATGCACCCTTTGAAATTGACAGGCATCATCATTGACAAGCAAGGAACATTAACCATGCATGTAATTTATCGGTATCCACTCTCCTTTTTTATTCCTATTGTGCTTTGTCATCATTGTAGAAAATAAAGCAGAGGCTGCACAATACAAATGATGGACAACATTCTGCTAAGACAGGAATTAAAGATAAAATATAACCTTGTTGATCAGACGGATAAAAGAGGGCTGGTTCATAAAAGCAGTTTCATAGACTTCGCCGAAATTTCCTACGCGTTTTTTACTGTCAGTTGCTGCTCAAAACTTGATAAAGAATTTAGTGTTTTGTCAATTTTGCTCTCTTTTTTTTAAGATTTTAATTAGTAAATGAACTGCGCTTTGGACGATTGATCAATGCGCTGCGGTCTCCCCCTCAGCGTGAGGGAAAGAGTGTGCGACTGATGTGTATATGTAAGCATGTGAATGATGCAGATGATATATTGCAATCAACTAAAATGACCAGCAAAATGAGAAACCGCCATTACATTAGTGTTTCACAATGTGATATAGAGGGAAGGGTCACTGTGTCTAACCAGTATTAAATTCTAATTGAACATATCCCATACCAGTAGCCTGTCAAAATATAACCATTAGATGGAGATGACTGCAGAAGTCCCTTTAGCTAATGTCAAATCATGTTCCACTAATGTGTGTGTGTGTTTCAAACAGTGTTTTAGTACATAAAAATTAGGTTCTCCATTGGAAAAGAGAAAACTGTCATTAGAAAACCAACAATATTTGTCATATTGCAACTTAAGTACCTTTTTCTTCTATTGGTGTTTGATATTTACATTTTAAACGGCTACGGGACAGAAATGAGGCAAAGCCTTGTTCCCCTCCCCTCCATTTTGTCCATTCAGGAACATTGAGTGTGCAAGCCAGCTTTCCTAGGTGCTGATTGTACACTGGATCAGTGCTTATAGGGATTGATGCCCCCATGGAGGTATCCCATTGCTTACTGAAGAGCCTGTATAAATCATTCACTGTGCACTGATATACAAACTGCATGATAAATGCTTAGAGAGCAAATGATGAAAACAATTATTTGGGTTTTTAACCTTTTTTTTCTTTTAAGCTCTGTACAAAATGGAGCAATTGTGGAGAGAGAAATCGTGACAAATAATAGTAAGCGGCTGCGAATCGCTGTCGTTCACACTTTCCAAGAACATCGTCGTTTGTATCAGTTTAACGCCAAAGCAGCTAAACTGCATGATGAAGGAGCTCTAAACAATCCTCAACTGAAAGCAAGAACTGAGGGTAGTGTGAAGAAACTGGGAGAAAGTGGGATGCACTGGATATAAGGTTGTGTTTGTCATGAGGGTTGGGGAAGGAGGGACGATTCCTGGGTCAGAGGTGGATCTAAAGCAACAGAAACAGAGGAGCGTTACATTTCCTCTGGCTACCCTAAATAATGTCCGCAGGCCCAAGTTATTAACCTCTTTAAAGCTCACAGAGCAAAGTAGCGCAAGCCTCCAGTCAGACCCGGTCTTGGTCAGAGGACAGATAGCAGAGATAATAGAAGTGCACATGGAGGAACAATGCACTGGTGTATCTGGGGATGGGGGGGGTCGCACAAGAGAAGTACCAAAGAAAAAGAGAATAATCCCTGGCACAAATAATCAATCGGGACCTGAAGAGGGGAAAATGAGAAATGCGCTTGAATTTTCTATCTTACCTTTTTTTTTTCTTTTTTGTTTTTGTAATAGAGTTTATGATGTGTTATTCCCGCCCTGCATAGGCTGGGGCGGTTTGAGATAGTGTGCTACTGCGAGGGGAGCTGTGGAGGCTAAGGATGCTGGTTCACAGAAGGTTCACCCATTACCCAGGCCCTGTAGCCAGCTGGGGGGCTAACCAGGATGATCAGCGCGAGCCACAGCCTGCACAGGCCCCAATGATTTTCACATCAAGCCGCCTGATGTACAGCTCCACCGTCTACCAATCGCTCTCCCATATCGATCCCCCCTTAAATGAGCCTTCCCTGCTTTGTACCATGAGCAATAATTAAAAAAGCAGCACATTGATTTTAACTAATATTATGAGAGATCAGGATGTGCACATGCTTACAAAACAGGCGAGTTGCTTCAGCTACCTTTGGCAGCAGAAAAACAAAGCAGTGCAGAAAATGAGAACAGGAGAGAGGAAACAGTTGATTAAATCCAAGGTAAGAAAAGCATGCAAAAAATACAAAAATCAAACACTGACAAAGTATTCAGTTTGTGCTTCATTTCCAATGAAGCTGATGCAGCCTGTGGATACTTTCCAATTCCTCCACGTGGAATGTGCTGCATTGCAATTGTTAATAAGAAAATTAGGCATCCCGGGGCCAAGAGAGACTGAATTCAGCAGTTAATAAAGTGCACACAGTTGCACATGCAAATCTTAAAATTGAATGTGTCAAGTCAAAGTAACACTATAAAACTTTTTCACTTTAAAATCATAGTTTCAAAATGAAATAGTTATATGTTAGGGTCAACCGCCCCACTGAGAAAGCGTGCCCTGCTGGCCTGGAATTGCACTTCGTAAGTTTGTGGTCCAGCCTGGCTCCATCTCGTGAGAACATGCACCACTCTACAAAACGTTTTCAATATGTCCAGTATGGCAGAGGTTGAACTGGCTTGTGTTGTACTGAAACCAGTTTTCTGCACCGGGTCCCATCAAGTGCTGTAGTGTGCAAAGAAACTTTAACTTTGTATAATGTGGTTTTAAGATTTTTAGAGTAAATTTAGTAGGCTAGCCATATTTTGTATTTCAACATCACAGCTAATGGATGCTTACGTGTTTAAGCTAAGTAAGTTATCCATCTTAATTTTTTACTTGCGTTTTCGCTCAGTTTTTTGTCAGTGAGATGCTGTTATCTTGTGTGCAGTACTTTTTGTACTCTGATCCCAGCATGACACACAGTTTTCAGAGTGTGCATGTTTAGATGTAGACATATGTAGTGTAGCTTACATTACTATTACTACTTACGTTACTGCATGGGGAGGTGGGATTTCAGTAGCCGCTGCTGTTGTAAACTAAAATACTGCTTTGGTAGTCTTGGTAGGTTTCATAGGCTTTGCTTTCTTTACTGCTCATAGACGTCATCTGGTAAACAAGTCGACATGCAAAACTATCAGTTGGTAGGGCTCAGCTCGCAACATCTATTTACAAAAGTGCTACACTATTTCAGGGGGCCCTTGACAGCTTCCATCCATCCATCCATCCATCCATCCATCCATCCATCCATCCAGATTGGACAGTAAGAGGAAACCGGACTACCCGGAGAAAACCCAATCTACTCCATTGTTTTAAAAAGTGAGGCGCTAGTTTATCGTTTTTGGACTGTAAGTCATTTCTAACTAACCTATCAAGAGACAAGATGACAAATTAGTTTGTTGTTGTTGTTTTTTTCACTTTTTACACCAATTGTGATAATCCACTTACATTTAATATAGTCTCTCATATATGTAGGCAAACAGGAGTTATTCTTAAAGGATTATATTCTGCTTAAGCAGAAACTCAATTCATAAATAAAGCTTGATCCTTTAGTTTACCATAAACACCCAAGTACACCAAATATAGAAATACTTGGATTCTCTTTGGACAATGACAAAATGGGACAAAAGATTTGGTTACAAAATACACATGACTTGAATATTAGTCATGTCCACATGCTTACTTCATAAGATTTTACATGTTAGAGATCATGCCACATTTTTACAACATGACTTTAACATCAGCCAAAGTTTACAACTAATTTGGCAACAAAAAAAAAGGGAGATAAAAGAAAAGTGATAGTAAAATGGTTATGCATGGCCACAAAGCACACATTCAAATATCTGAAGCTGTAGAAAACTCCAGTGAGAGTGTTTTATAATCAGACTTGTGCTGTACTACTCCTGCTTTTGATGGCAGCTATACAGACATAAAAACACCCTCACTTTAGCACTTGGAGCCCTCTGTTTCACTGTGCACTAGTGAATACCTCTGAAAATGTAAATGAGAGTCTTATGACATTGAAGTCTCAAACACAGCGGCTCAACATATGCTGTCACACGGCAGACACGTTAATGTTATAAGTTAGTGTCACGCGCGGGAGGGCTGGGATTCCCTGGCTGCTCTGTAGCTGAGACTGGAGGTGGCCCCCACTGGACGCTCCGCTGTACTTGGCACCATGGCGATAACATTGGCAGCGAGGGCCGTTAAAGCCTCCTATAAAGTGACCAAGGCCCAGGCGCCTCACTCTGCAATGTCGTCCACTTGTGCACCACCCAGACATCCCATAATCCTTAGCATATGGCCTGTGAGTGTCGACAGGCATGAAATTACATCAAGGGCATTTTTTGATAACTGTCGATACTCTCACAAAGACGGTCAGCCGTATTGACGCCAAAGTCAAGGGCTGACGTGTGTGCATGTGTGCATGTGTGTGAGTGTATGTGTGTGTGTGTGTGTGTGTGTGTGTGTGTGTGTGGTGAAGCGGGGGAGTTGTCTGGGTGTGATGAGGGGCCTGCAATGTCAGACAGATGCCAGTGAGAACTGATCCAGAGGGAGCCTGCTCTTTATTGATATGAGTAAATTGATATTGATAAGGATTTGGATTGCTATGGATTGCGCTAAGCAGCAGTATAATAGAGAGGTCCTCCAAAAGGATTGGGGTCAGAGAGTCACTTTTTAGATGAGTGTTTGACTCCTCTGAATTTTACCCATTTAAATTCAGTGCATAATCTTGTATCTTTTTTTTTTCTTCCCATGTTGTCATTTCAAAACACTTATGATCAGATATGAACAGTTTGACATATTGCCATCAAAGTCCAGTTATTGCTGAATATTAGTATCCATGTAACTCTAAAAAAATCAGTTTTTAATCATCTTAAACTGGTTAATACTTGTTTTATCTGACACATTACTCTTAGATGACAAAAGCTGCTGCATCTGTTTATTAAAAGTAATTTAATTACAAAAAATATGTGATGATGATGTAAAAAACAAAGCAGCTCATTAGTTGGCAACTATTTGCTGTTAAGTCTTTTGAGTGTGTGTTAAGGTGTCAGTGCTGATTACAATCAGGGTCACATGACATCATGGCCCTCAGCGTATATGCAGATGTGAAATTATAGTATACTATACTGCCACCTAGTGATCAGGAAATAATTGGCCATTATTTTCGAAATCAAGCATATTTTCCAGCTAAGTGAAGATGAATATCTAAAAGTTACATTAAAGAGTCAGATATCAAAGTTTTGCATTCATCTGAGATAATTGTTTTGAAATCATAATTTAAAACTTTTTAAGGTGAATTTTTCAGTAATCTCCACTTATGGATCTCAACATTAAATGCAAATTTAAAAAATACATTTGTTGGCATTTATGACCAAATTATTCATCATAGATTTAATAATCAATACTCATGATGCCAGAGGCATTATGCAAAGCAGAGGCAATGTAAATGTCCTGAAGCAGATTCCCATGGGCAAGATGTATTTAGCTGGTAGACATTTATAATTCTGCCTTTTAGGACTCAATACGATGCTCACGTTTCAGCTCAAATATAATCTTGTTATTGGCTGTAGAACAAAGCACAAAAAAAAAAAAAAAAAAAAAAAAAAAACGGACCTGATTTTAACCTTCAAACATTCTGTTTTTGAATGTATTTAAAGATAATACGTTTATTCGTTTGGTACAATTTATATACACTAGTAGTTCAAAATGCTTTTCAACTTATACAGAAATAATAGCAGAGATTGAACAGATTACAAGAGTTTTAAAACCACATCAGAAATTAAAACCATAATTTTAAAGAAATTATTTAAAAGAAAGAAAAATCCCAGACATTCATATGTCCACTAACTGACTTGAAACTCAATTTTTAAATATGTGTAGCGAAAATATTTCTCTTGTAAACCTCATTTACTGCAATCAGTTAGGGTTCAGGTTTGTAACAAACTTCAGTTAAAAATTCTTTGATTTTTGTAAATCAGCTACAAGCAAAGAAAGACCCTAAAAATGCTGATAAGCAGAAAGAAAATCCTTGGTCGTATTCTGAACAACTGACTTTAAACTCAAATAACTCCAGCTTTCTAGTAAACCTCAGTTAAAAATTTGGGGATTTTTGTTTATCTATTGCCAGCAAACAAAGAACAAGAATTTAACTAGATTTAAGTAAGCAGAGAGAAGAATTATGTGGTCATATCTTGACCAAGTGACTTTAAACTCTTGATTTTGTAAGACCGACAGATATCGTCTTCGTATAACCTAGCTGCCATGCTCATCAGACCACTCTAGGTCTTTTACTAAAACTCGACTAAAACTCTGGGAATTTAGTTTTTTTTAACCTTTTACATGTACAGGTGGAGTATGAAGTGAAGTGCAATTAGTCAGTTAAGCAGAAAGACATACCATTTTATCCATTTATGTTTTTCAAGGAATTTTCCTTAGTTTTAAAAATAAATTAATAACATGCTTAATTTTGTTAAAAGTTAATCTGATTGCCAGATGTTTATCACAGACAGGTGTCATTCCTACATTGACAGAAAACAACAAAAAAAGAAAAGAAAAGCTTCTCTTAAAGCATATTACATTTCTATATTGATGTGAAAGTATAAAAAGGGGCACTTAAAATGTTATCACATTTGTCAAACTTTTCATAAAACATTTGTAATTTATTTAGAACTTGAGGCCATGCAGTTACAAATGTCGACATGTCGACTGACCATGAATGAAAATGACTTACCTGTGAGAATCAAGAAAAAGAAAAGGTCTTACTGACGAGAAAATGGGAAATAATTAAATCTGTGTTCTCAAAAAAAAAAAAAAAGAAAAACACAAAATAACTACCATATGTTGCTGCTTTTGAATTCAAGGAAACAGAATCAAATTAACAGATAAATGCACATACGGCTTATCTGTGTGCTTCATGCATACTGAACACTTGTGTCCTATGGGGGTCAAATGTGTTTTGTGAATGAGCAGAAGCTACGTCACGGCGACAGGATGCCTCATTATTTGTGAATGAGCTCCTTCCTGTTCTGCCATACTGAAGCACTTTGAGTCACCAACTGGAAATAAATATATGTGCTTTCCGTTCCTGGAATTCTTCTGTAGAAAACATTTACCCCCAAAAGAACTTGGTCTTAAGTGCTCTGATGTGACTTCTTGGGGGAGCGTTTCAGTTTTCTAACCCTTTTGTAAATGTGATGTCTGTCTGACGTGAAAGTCGACCTCCGAACTCCCCACATACGCACGCACGGGGCCAGTATATTAGTTATATACCAGGTGCGTGCCTAATAAAGCGGCCGGTGTGCGCGTGCAGCCCAGGTGACCCGTGTTAGCGGCGAGCCCAACCTCCTCCTGGCCCAATTAGCTTCCATTACCAGCTACTAGCATCCCCGTTACACTGTTGACACACATTTTCACAAGCGCTCACCCTGACTCTTTCCTTCTCACAGTCTGTTTCTCTTTGCCTTACTTACACACATGCACCCAGACACCCACACACACAGCCTGTACTTTACAGATATCAGCTGTTATCCCCGTCTAGCATCAGTCCCCAGGCACTATGCTAACAGCCTCCTCTACAAGCCAATTTACAAGGATTCTGGTCATGTTTACATTAGCCCTCTTTCAGTGCATGAAAAGAGCAGGGCTGCGCTGCAGAATAGAAATGAGCGAATATGAATAATTCAGTCTTCCTCCTGGCCATTAACACGTCTCCCTTGAATAAAGTGATAATAGGTTATCATCTGTGAAATGGAAATTTCATAACAGAGACGGCGAGAAGAGCGTCTCCGGTTACACCAGAGGAAATTAATTTCACAGCACATCTGCTGCACAAAGCCTCGGCCCTTCAATGCTAAGTATGAGAAAATGTAGTCGTTCAGCTCTGCTTGCTTTCTAATTAGATTAGCATGCTTATTTGAAGGCGGGAATCTTTATTCTAGTCAAAGGAATTAGTGTTCCCCATAACAGATATCTAATATTTATAATAATGAAATGAGTGCACCAATTAGAGAGGGTTAAAGATGCATTACTTTAACTTGTGATATGAACCATCTGGTTCATGATGTGCATCTGGATGAGGACTTTGGTGGCCCGTTGTTCATGCTATGATGCAGTATTCGGTGCGGACGGGAGGTTCAGTCCGTGTGTTCCGATGGGAAGCAGCTTTAGCCAGAAGACAAATCAAAAGTTCAATGAAAGAAGCCCAAGCTTTCTGTCATCTTTTATTGAAAAGATAAACGCACCTGAAACAAATCAATCTTTAAATTGAAAACTGGCAGTGTGAGGATAAGGTGGTGACAACAGTGTAAACAGTTATGATTTTGATGGCTATCATCATACGGCATCCAGCAACGGCACTGAGGGAATAAAGTCTCTGAGGTAGTAAAGGACTTTATCCCCTGAACTTTCCTCCTCTTTTTCATCTGTTTCTATAATTTTTTTTTGTTTTGTTTTGTTTCGTTTCGTTGTTTACTGCTGGACAGCTGTAAATGATAAGAGATTGAGGGCCAGTATCTGAAATGGGGATCAGCAATCCCTCCGGTGCGTGGCTATGAGACTCAAAGCAGCAGACTAAAAGCTTGCCGAGTGTGGAGGAAGACCACGAGGAGGAGGAGGAAGAGGAGGAGGAGGAGGCAGAGACTAACTGGGCTATGATGGCTGTTGCTTCCCCTCGTGGGCCAGCATTTGGGCATAACCGTACCCCCAGTAATTACATCTATAATGGACAATTCCCATGTGCATGATTTTCATCCATTGCAAAATAAGTGATGTCACTCTGGATTGTGTAGGATCTCATCCCAGTTAGTTTGACCATGTGAAAAAAAAATGTACTTACCTATGACAGTTCTGGCTGCAAGGAATCGTGGGACGGCATTTTCTGCATTGCCATTATATAGGATGATGTGGCATTTCCCCTGCTAAAAGAAATAGAAAGGAAGGCCTAAAGCTCATTTCCTCAGCATTCAGGGAATTCAAACGGCTCTTGTCATTTTAGCCCCTTCGTGGTTATTTCCCACAAAGTGTTACATTTTTGTATGTGGGTGGTCGACGGGTGGGGTTGCAGTTCTCTGTTTAGCATGCTCCCACCCAACTTAATCAATGGAATAATGACTTTACAATAAGATTTCTGATCCCAATTTTCCATGCCTGTGTTTCACGCTTTAGGTTAAACCTTTTGATCAGCTATGCACAGTGCAATATGTAACAGCTGGTCAATTGACCAGCTAAAAAATGGGTCAGACATCAATAAAATGGTAGAGGTAAACAAAGGTTCTTTGGATGTTGTTGACCCTACTTCAAAGCACATGTCATTGACATTGTTTTAAATGATCGCAGCTTTACGTGACAGACTTTGTTTCTTGTTCAGAATGCATATCCAGCCTGTCCTACCTCAGACCACATCAACGGACCTAGGACACCTCACGACACTTCATGTAAAGTTTTAGTTCTTCCCACATGTTGGGGGTCTCGTTACGTGCTAAACCCACTTGATAGCAAGTGTCAGTTATCATCGGTTATGTGGACATCCAGGTTTCCATATGGGTATTTCTCTTTATTGTTTCGCAAGCAGCTGCTGCAACATTCAGCGCTTGCTCGCTGTGAGCTGTGAACGTCACCTGCCTAATGCTTCCAGAGTATTTTAGCTGGTAAAAAAGGCACATCAGAGACCTCCGATTAAACTCAGTGACTATAGGTCTGCAAAATTTAAACACACTTCTGTTGCGCAGTCCTCAGTTGGTCCCACTCACATTAATAACTCAGTCTCAGTCTCTTTTTGTTTTAATATATATGCTGAGCCACCCCTGCAGATCTACATAACTGCATTATTACTTTGTAGTTATGCAGAGGATGACAATGCACAAAGAACATGAATCCCAGTGTTTATCTACTGGTCCCTTGTCTGAATAAATGGACAAAAAGAAAGTTGGATGGGTTAAAGGTCATATGGAAAACATTCGGTGGCTGTTTTAATTAGTTCTCTGAGGTCACTAAAGAGAGAAAGTAATGTTGTTTCAACCAAAGATTGCCTACATGCATTTTGCACACACTAATACGATGGCCCTCTTAAGAGAAGAAGCTGTTTTGGTGTGTTCATTAATAATTAAATAGGCTCCGCACTGATTGGTTGTTGGCAGTGTGAATGAGCTGCGTACTAATGGGTTGGTTTACAGCAATACTATGCGTCCAAGGTAAATATTGTCAACACTGACTAATGTCATCCAATTAAGCTGTAAGTGGCTATCTATAGAGGCATCCCGTGTTCGACATTACATGTTGAACCTATTTCAGATGAAGAATCAGGTTTTGAGGGGCTGCTTGTCACTCAGAGATTGCACATTAATGTTTCAGAGTGGTAAGTATGTCTATTCCTGCTTATTACATGTGTCAGTCATTCAGTCATTTAAGATGAACACTCGCTCTTTTCTATGGCTTTTTAATTTCACGGATTTCACAGATGGTGCCATAGCTGGCATAGTGTCTGTTGTATAAAATCAAGTTCAAAGTCAAGCTTAGACCCAGGTTAAACTCAAAGTGTTGGTCTTTTTATGAGGTTGTGTTCAACGACAGTGAATTTGGCAATATGCTAACTGGCTCTGGATTCGGTTCATAGTTTATAGTTTATTTCGCACCTAAAAGTTGCAGTTGTGATGCCAAAATGGATGGAATACCTCCTCGTTTGAGTGTCAGCCGCTGAGTGAAGACTTCTTGAAACTGCCCAAGGTTGGAAAAACAGTTTGGAGAAAAGTGTTGATGGTGGTGGGTGATGGACGGCCACCCGATGTGAAAGGAGACCCTCCCCAGACCTCTTCCAGGTACAGGCTGGTCCCCGCTGGGTGTATTTCCTTTGCAGTGGTGTGCTGCTCCGGGTCAGACAGCAAGGCTCTGGCGTCAAAGGTAGTTCAAGGCTCTGGCCTCCAGGTTTTCAGCGCTCCGCCATCCAGACTTTGCCACTTCCTGGGGCTTTGAACGTAGTGCTCCCTGTGACGTTGTGCTCCCTGTGACCAGTGCCGCAGCCATGTCAAGTTGGTAGCGTTTTTGTCTGTCTGACATTTTCCATCGTATTGAAACTCAGACTTTCCTTCTATGTATCCTTGTAGAAGTCAACTGTGCTGCAGTGTCGGGGGTCTGTCATTCCTGACCTCAGCAGAAAGTGGGCTGCTGTTTGCTGAATTTGGAGGCATATTCAAACAAGTCAACATGAGTCGTAACACATTGCAGTGTTTTGGGATTGGATCATTCTTAAATTTGAGTTTCACTGCATGTCCATCTGACTTGCCAGACTATCTTAATTTAACTATGTGAAGGTAAAAATGGTTTTACATCTAATGAGACCTTTAAACTGCTGTGTGGAAACAGTATTCATGTTTCATAGGGGCCATCATGCTCACCATAATATTTGCATAACACCACATAAACATTTTTCTTGTCTAACCCAAACCATACTGCATAATTTCCACTGATTTTGAATGAAGGTAGAATTCTGAAAACACTTTCACTAGTTATACTTTAAGGGTATGATAAAGTTGGATTAGGACACTTGACTCATCCTTCGTGCGGCGCTACAAACCTCTGCAGTAACACCATGCTGCTCCATGTTCCCATTGTAGTGCTGTTTATCTATGATTATATCCTAGCTGTGTTTGTAACCCACACTCCTACACTTCCTCATACAGTACCTCACTCCCACTCAACAGACCATGTCAAGGTTAAACTCAGGCAGCTGACAAATTGTTTTCCATTGCAATTCCCTGCTACTCGGCCATCTGGCTCCCGTCTTTTACAGATTAAGGTGGTTGTTTTATAAGACACAGAATTAAACCCGCAGTGTCCTATAGATATAGTCCAATTCACTGCTCTTAATTTTGCAATTCCATCACCCAGGTGCTGCAAAGCCCTGCATCTCCATCAAAACCATTAATGGCATTAAAGCCTGGCGTATCATCAACAGTGACAGGTAAATATTTAGACTGTTGCACTGCAGCAAATTAGCCATCCAAGGTGAAATGGCTTGGTTGGACTTCTCCAGCTAAGCTACACTGGCAGCAGAAACAATGTACACAAATCTAGAGACAGAACAGAGACTAGACTCCACGATGAATCTGATATAATGTAACATTTACAATAATAAGATAAAGAAAATATTTAAAGATACGTCGTTTTGCCTCAGCATTTTCTATCATTTCCTATTTCATAAAAAGCCACTGCATCAGGGGACTAAACCGTTGAATTGTTGAGGAAAAAAAGGTCAAGGGAGCCTATTTGCTGCTCAAGAAATCGTTCCATCTTCAACAGCAACTGCTTTTCAAATATGCCATTTATCTCACAATCAGTCATACAGAAGCAACACTGGCAGGGAAAAAAAAAAAATCATAATTGGAGTTTTTATCTTTCCCATTATTTCCTCCCACAACCTCTGTCAACAAAATCAAAATGCCTTTTTGAGTCACGTAAGAAAGTGCGGCTCTGGGCCCAAACACGGTGGCCTCTGAGATAGGCTGCGCTGGATAAGAAGTAAGTGAGTTCTTTGCTTTTGTGTCAACAAGAGACTTCATGGCTTTGAAGTAATAAATCATAAAAAAAACTACTCTTTTCCTAAACATTTATAGATAAGGGAGTTAAGCATCAAATCAATTTAAGTTTCGGTGCAGAAGGTTCCAGTGTAGCCCGCAAGGAGTTTGAGTATCAAAATCATCTCAACATGAACAAACTGTAAATGCATTTGTGTGGGGAAGTCAGCCCAAAAACCACCATCATATGAAGCGGAGGAATCATACAAGACCAAATCTATCCGATAAATTAAAAATAAGAAGCTGAATATCATTCCAGAAAGAATAAGTGAGCTTTGATTATCAGGACAAGTAGACAAGATAATTGTATGAGGGAAACAAATTAAATGAAAGGTACAATTTTAACCAATATGAAAGACATTTGCCTCCTCTTATGGAACGCCCATGTGGGAGGGCTCCCAAACCAACTGAGGTGGACAGTTTGGGGATCACGAGACAGGTTTAGGTACTTCTTCCCACTTTCACACAATGTGTGTAGTGGACAACCCAAATTAAGTGGGGGAAAAAAAACCCTTGGAAGCAGTTGAAGATGAAGTTTAAAAAGAAAAGTCAAACAAGTAACTTAAACATGGCTGTCACCACTTTAATAACATTTAGCTGGAGCAAAGGAAAAGAAATTCAACCTTGATTGAAAAAAAAATTGGATTTTATGAATACTTTGGAAATGAAAATCCCTTCATTCACAGAGCAGGACGGGAATGGAGAGCCACAGAGTGGCTGGATCACAGTGATAATGACGTCTAAGTTGTTTGATATGATGTTTCAACATGAAACGTATTAAAACAAGGAAATCACATGGACAAAACAGCAACACATCTGGCCTCTAGCAGCAGTTGGTGTCACTAAATGAGCGCAAGAAGCGTTTTGTACACTCGGACTTCAACCACTTCTTTCCTATGACAGATGATCCCTTTTACAACATGTAGGTAAACGATACACGGTTTTCATGCAATGTTTTCCATTTACGCAGATATTAATAAAACAAGACGAAAATGGCAAAGAATTAAGTTTGCAACATTAATTACAACAAAACAGAATTACAAAAAACACAAACTAGCAGCAGTCTGTCATTTCCATAGCGTTACTTCTCTTTGATTTTGAAGAGCTGTCAACCAATTGAACAATGGTTGCTGTTGCAGTATCTGGATGATAGAACTACATGCAAATTATTTAATAATTCATTAATTAACTTAACTGTGGAATGTAGATGTTGACTTGTGTGCAAATATTTACCTGTTTGTGCACTCTACTGATACTTTTGAAGATTAAAGAAACAGAAGTGCACAACAAAGAGCCCCTTTGTTACAGTTACTAACATTTCTTTTTCATAAACTATTAACAATATCAGTTCCTAAATCATGCAGGCTAACCAAACTCCTGTGAAATTCTTCTTTGAGGGCTCTTACGGGTTTGTGGCCAGGATATAGCTACTAAGGAAATAAAAGCAACATAAAATAAACTGGTGTTCAGTAAGGGTGTGGACATTATGGGTGATATTGGTGATGAGGACAGATAAGATCGTGTAAGTATGAAGCTGCAGAAAAACAGCAATGCATCATGCATTATTCCCTTTCTAATGGATTAGATGTGTTTAGAATAACCAATCACCATTAAGAAAACTGACCTTTGGAAATAATAGCTAATAAAGTTCACAACCCAAGGTACTTTTAGTGAAGTATGGACAAACTGGATGATATTTGTGATGCACGGAAGGCTGAGGTCTTGTAGGAAAACTGTGACAATATTAAAAAAAAAAAGAGTCTATATCTATAGGACAATGTGGGGTGATTTCTGTGTCTTAAAAGTCACCAGGATGTCGAATACAATTCATGGCTGGTTTGACAGCACTAAACTATCTATTCAGATCATCGGTATACTTTCCTGACACACGACATATCGTTCAGACGCCTCTAAATTGCACATTTTATATTGATTGTCTAATTAAACTGAACTGGTTTCAGCTTCATGAAGGGCAGGAGACAAAAATTAAGTTGGGGTATGTTGAAGTAAACCTGCTCTTCACCAGGTTTAGTTCACAGAGTTGGTTACTGCAGTAACAGGTTTCTGAAACCGGCTCAACTGAGCCCTCTTGGTCAGGGTTAAGTAGCTTTGTGAAACACTCCCGCACACTCTCGCTGCCCATTGGTTTGCATAAATCCTTGTCCAGGGACCACCACTCAAGGAGGTGCAGCCTGAACCTCACCCACAGCCTTTCTGTATTCTTGCATGTCTACCTGGTGGACAGAGTGCAGCTTAAAAGAGAGAGAAAGAGAAATGCTCAGACTCTGCGACAGAGGTAATCTTAACTGAAATGAAGCAAAGAAAAACTTTTTTTTATTTTTCACTTTTAGTAGGTTGACAGGGACCAGCGAGAGAGGGCTTGGAAAGAGGTGACTAATGCCTGTAATGCTGTGTGTTCATCCAACAAAGTGTTCAAAGGTAAAGCAAAAATAGTTTTATATTGAGTTGGATGCAAAAGAAATATGAAATAGAAAAGAATGTCCCATTCTTGACAAACCTTTACGGACAACCCCAATGTCTCTATCGTTGGAGAGAAATCACAGGTAATGGAGAGAGTGAAATACTTCCACAACTCAAACAGGTGATGTATTGCTTTCAACCCTAATTTTACTAAATGGTGGGTTATAATTTATAGCTAATTAATGTCCCTAATTTTAAGTTATTTTAAAGTTTAAGCTGCCCTAAATTCATAATGTTGTGTAGATTTAGCTGCAGCATTTTAATGAAATCTGCCAAGTTTCACCATTTTCAATTTTGTTTCAATCCTCACCTACGCGCTCTAAACAGTGACTGAAAAATGTGATGTGCACGGAGCTTCCTCCGTAGGATGGCTGGCCTCGCCGCTAAAGATGGGGTGAGAAGCTCAGTCACGCAGACGCCCATGCAGAGTCGCCATCCTCTGCATTAAAAGTAGCCAGTTGAGGTGGTTCAGGTATGTGGTCAGAATGCCTTCCGTATGCCCCACCAGGCAGAGGCTTCTCTGCAGATCCAGGCCCAGCTGGGTGAAATCATTTCTTTCTAATTGCTTGGAGAGACTTTAGTGTTCCCTTAGAAGAGAAGAAGAGATTTTCTACTATACCTTTTTTTTTTTTTTTTTTTTTTGAAATGCCAATTTTACAGACTTTTGTCCTTTTATCCAAACAGGAGGGGCATGTCAACAGTCAATCACAGGTTCCAGTTGAACAGAAACTTCTCCAAGAATCAAACACACTTGATGCATAATGAAACTGTTTCCAACATCTACACATTTGCTTCCAACTTAACATTAAAGAACCATGTGGTAACGCTGGTGGCGTGTCAGTGGCGACCACCTATTCGATTGTCGACACTTACCAGACACAGACAACTAAGCAGCACTTCCAAACAAATATTTGCACAACACGGATGAAAAGACAACAATAAGCACGTCTGAGGTTTCATTACCGAAACGTATGGATGATCGTCTTGAACTTTCCTAATACCCTCTCTACAACGTAGCCTCTGAATTTGGAATGAAATGAATGTTTCAAAACTTGTGACATGCTGCTTGCCTCTGCCTCATGTCAGTGACAGGCCATTCATCACAGAGTTAAGTGTCAGCGTTAAATTATCCTTGCTATTATGACAGCAACATTACTCATCAGGATTAGGGCAAGCCAAACAGAGGCTCCTCAGCTGCAGCCATCTCCTGCTTCGTATCGATCACTGGTCCCTCCATTACCAACACAGAGGCTATCTGCATGACACCAGCACACTGTGCATTTTGATGATGCTCTTGTCTGCTACCAGGATGCTTATATCATGAGCTAGGGAGGGCGAGAGAACGAGGGAGCAAAACTCTGGAGAAAAGAGGAGATAAAGAGAGACTGTACGTAGAGTCTCTCCAGAGGGTTCAGGTATAATGAAGTGCTGGATGGGTTTAATACAAGCAACAGAAAGGGCCACTGCCATAGTCAAGAGCTGTTAATATCTCCTCCATTCCTTAAGCAAATCAAGTTATCTCACATAGGCTGGGTTTCGATAAGAAGTGGATGAGGTCCGTTGAGAACAGCTTGATTTAGATGTTGTTTAAAGTGAATATCCAGATAGCTAAAACACATAACACTGTATGATCTGAATCTACTTGTATGTCGACTTGTTTTTTTACTCAGCGGAGCATGCACTCAGACTCAAGCAGGGAGATAAAACTGCAGCGGCGTCTACATAAATCCCTCATTTCGATGCCCTTGCCTTCCAATGCCTTAAACGTGCCACAAGACATTACTTAAATAATGCCTGAAGGTGCAAACGCCACTGACGCTGTCCCCGTCTATTTAATTTGAAACGCATCAAATCCTCCCTAATTCCACATTTCGGGCTTTTAAATTGCCCTGTGCTCTGAAACGTAACCAAAGGCTTCAACTTTGTTTCAAAACTTTTTCCTTTTTATTTTCTGTTAATGTCAACTCTGTGTTACACTGAGCGGATGGGATGGGAGAGGGACCGGGGCCATTTTCTTTTTGTTGTAAATGTCCTCAGTGTGGCCGCACAGGAGCATCAAAGAGATAACAGACTTGAGGATTTTCAACACAGGCCAATTTTAGGAGGTGAAAGCTGACCTCTACAGGGACTTCCACATGGCATGTGTCTCTCAAACCGAGAAATCTCTCCGGATGTTCTGGAAGGGACATCAGCGGACCACATGGACAGAACAACAGCCTGGTTCATTCTGCCGGCTTCAGCTGAATACACAAGCGCCTGATCTCATTTTCTGACTTTAAATGTAAACACAAACCCCGACACCTGTAGATGCTTTGATTAAAAAAAAAAAAAAAAAAGGATTAATACACATTATTTGTTGAATTTTATATGTTAGCAAATTTTTAGATACTCTTTTTGATAAAGAAATAGAAAAAGAAAAGTCTGCCTAACTGAACAGTGCTCCGTAATTTAAACTTTGAACATTTAAAAACATAAAACATATGTCTTGGTGTGTTTATAAGATTATATACATGATTTTCATTACAGAAAAAAAAAAAGACTTTAGCTACCAGTTAATTTGACATCAAATAACCTTTACGGATGCGTGACGGATTTTTCAGCTGCATTTCAATGAACTTACCCTCCCCTTTTTTCATTTGTTTGTTGGGTATGTTGTTGTTTAATTTTGTTTTGTGAATCCTAAAGCCTGTTTCCAAGCAGTAAATACACCACGTTTAAATAGTATGCCTATAAGAGCCACAGTGGCACAACACCAAATGGGGCCTGATCCAGAGCCGTAAATAGTCATCTATAACTTAATCAATAACCATTATGTACAATTAGAACAACTGATATAAAAGAAGCAAATAAAATTTCACCTGGATCTAAAAAAAACCAAGTCTGACAGAAATTTTCAACACTTGTAAAAATTTCTATGCAGTTTTAATACCGCTTTACTCCTGGTGAAATCAGTGTTTTAGGCATTAAAAAGTTGTTGTATCTATTTGTTAATGTGCAACGGTCAGGTAACGAAAGGCATGGACGCAGTGATCGTTCCGCCTGGCCCTGTCTTAAGACTTTTCATGGGAGTTTAATTTTCAGAATGCAACGTCAGGGAGAGAATTGAACTTCTTTTTTGTTCATGTGCAAACGATCCATGATTCCTGGCCTGGAAGACCCTGAGCCATCCCTTTGGTAATGCTGCTGTAGTTTTTCTTTTCCACTGTCACCGCATGCATGCTAATGAGAGGGGGCTGAACAAAAGAGAAGATCTGATACACTCTGCTGGTCGTCTTCGGGTGCATGTATACCGGCTCCTTTTTGGTTTGCCTAAAACAGACCAGTTTGTTTGCTCAAAAAGTTCTTTATTTGTAGAGGACTGAATCCACAATCGAACTCTGTTGTGGATCAAAGAAGTGGACTCTGGTCCACCTAAAACATAGGTCTCTTTCAAGTGGACCTAATGCTGGAAGTAGACTACAACACAGGGCATTGTGGGTAAACACAACCTAAAAAAACATGTATGTCATGCAATAGCCAATAGAAATGTCTCATGGTCAGAAATGAAGTGAGAAGGAGGTAAAATCTCTGACAGAAGTAGGGTCTGATGAAAATTTATCGCACTCTCTGGTAGGCACTAACAAAAACAATGAAGCCTAAACGACATTTTTTTATGTTAATTCTATATATCACTTAGAACAAATTGCATGAAAGGGGCATTTGTTATTTGCTGCAGTTGTTTTCAAAGACTATCTGTATAAACAGACCCTGAGCCTGAGCCTGAGCTTGTGCATTCATGTTTTACCAGAGCACAAACACGCTGACTTCTGGGTTGAAGCTGATGCAGAAGTAAAAGAAGTTGCAGTTAGTCAACTGACCACTAGGCCGAGTCAAGCTACTTTGACTCCAATGTTAAAACAACTTTGCAGCAGAAACATATTTAAAGCATGGTCCAGTTCTTTTTATACATTCTGCGGTATTACCAGAGAGACACTAAGAAAAGGTGTCGTGTATCAGTGACAATAAAAAGCAGCCTGCAAAACTCAATTGTTTAAGCACTTTAAGCTGTTTTGAAAAGATGAAAACAGAAGACACAGAGAAGGACCCCTGAGAGAAAAAAAGGTTTTAGAAAGCATGTTTGAAATTCTCACCACATCACTGAATTATTAATTTGTTATTAGCTGACCAAGCTTTTGGACATTTTTTTTACAATCATACTGGCCCCATTTTAACTCAAATGGGAAAAAAGTGCTTATAATAGCTGCAGAAACAATCACGTGTCCGGATAAAGAATGTTATCAAAAGAGTGCTGAGAACTCAGTCTTTGTTTCTCTACCTTTAGCGCGTCTTATCACTGGATTACAAATCTCTCTGCTTAGACCAATGTCATTTTTCTCCCATGTAGCTATCAAATGCCCCTGCACCCCATGTGTATCGACCACCATCCTCCTGGAGATCAATACTGAGCCTATGGAGGCTGGAACAAAAACTGTAATTACTCACAAAGCTACAAATTCCTAGGCGATAACAGCTTATTTCATTCATTATTGCAAGTAAGAATTATAGACACACACAGATATAAACCCAGACTCTACAGAAAGTACCAAGTGATTGTTTTGCAGTAGTTATTTTCCCTGTTTACTTATCCAAACTTAAACTTTTTTCTTGTTAGGGTCAGGTCAACATCAAGCCTTAGGAACAAAAAAAAACAAAAAAAAAGATGTATGTAATGTGATATATCTACATTTCATAAGGGCCTGCTAATTTGTGCTCCTCAGTTCAGCTTGTTTACATCCTTCATATGACAATAAATGAGTCATGGAGCATAGCCAAGAAAAGAAAAAAAAATCCATTTTATACCTCAAGTGGAAAAGATGAATTATTTTCCACCATGAGAAATAAGGTGAGCAATAAAACCTTTCATGATACAAAAGGGTGAGAAAGGATAACAAACAAGTGGGCAAGATTTGCTGCCTTTCAGAAACCCTCTTAAGTGGTAATAGGATAACCCTGGACACGTCAAGAGCCTATCAAACTGCCCCTCACATTCGACCTCTGGGTGAGACAGGAAAGGCCTGCTTTGTTTGTAGCAATTGGGTCCTGTGTGCAGGGCCGTAATGAAGTGACCTGAAATAATGGAAAGCCCTGGGCCTCGAGCCGATGATTTTTGCTGGGATAAGAGCAGGGATCCTGATTCGGAGTCACAGTTCATTTCATTTTTCGCCTCTGATGAGATCTCCTCTGTTATCTGATAAAATTGAACAGCCATTACCGGCAGGGGCTCAAGCTGGCCAAGCGGTAAAACGCCGCCGACTGCTCCTAACAGAAATCCTATACACTCCACTTTGTCAGCAGTTTTGAATTCATCGTTTGCTGGAGGTTGAGCCAGATGATAGGAATAATCTTGGCCCAACCAGGATTGACACTTCATTTCAGAAATCAATATTTACAATTTACTTCTTTCAAAGTTCATTCTGAGAGAAGATTCCATATTATCCTTTCCAAATAAGCTGATCATATCTCTCTTTAGTCCTGGAATGGCTTTTCCACAAATGTGAATTTTTTGGTTTAAGAAAAAAAAAATCAATGTCACCATTGTGGGCTTTGGTCTGCCCTTTGATGACAGTAAATCTTTATCTTTTTATAGGCAAACGTCTGTGGGCCACTGACACCATTTCCTCCCAGAACAAAGCCCCTCGCCCCGTGTGGACGCTGGTAGATACATGGAGCCCTAATGTGGCTGGACACGTAACAGACGGGTCATTAATCAGACATTGTGACAGCCACCTCTTCCCAATCCAGCCCTGACTTCACCCAAAAGACAACCCCACTCAAGTCCTCACCCACAGGAGCCTATCCAAGGAGCAAAAAGAAAGAGAGGGAAGAAGACTGGATGGATACTGGACAGACAGGAAAGAAGGGAATTAATATGAGAGAGACTACAGAAGCATGGCAAAGGCTTCAAGAGAAGAGGAGTAAGAATCAGAGGGATTATGTGAGACCTACGCAACTGAACTTGGATGTATCATTATTTTCTTAATGCCATGGACAGATCAATAAGTGATGTTCAAAATGACAAGTATATCTACTCTTTACTACATACAATAAGATAAAAGAAAAAGAAACATATATGTTTACGTCTGGCTTCACAGAGAAACTAGAGGAGCAGTGTGGAGTATTATTAGTGCCATCTGCCATCTAGTGGGAAAATTGTAGATTGCAACCGAGCTACAATAAGCTCTATGCAATCGTGTTTCCGGTCGACGTTCGGAGTGTGGACAGCAGCAGCTCTCTTTATGGCGGGGTCTAAAAAGAAACGTACACGTTGTCTTTCAGAGTAGCCAAATGTCAAGGTTAATGACATGCATCGGATTGTCCGATCAGCCAGCAAGACACCCACGTCTAAACTTGAAAAAGGCTTCAGGTTTTATGTGTTACTGTATTTGTGTGATTTTGAAGGTACGTTGCTAAATCCTTGCTACCCTGAAGTGGCCGTCATGCTTCTTGATTCACTTGTTAGAAAATGTAATGCTAGATATGTCACTATTTTAATGTTTGTGTTTTTAACAAAAAGTCTCAAGAAAAAATAGGGCAAATGAACTCACTCCAAGAGCTCATTGCTACCGCTCAACGTAGAAAGCAGAGGTGCCACATCAGATCAGATCACTCAAATCAGGGTAGCGTTTCCCAAAACCTTCGTAGCCCTTGTTGTAACCGATTTGATAAGAATACATGATTGAGCAATATGTAACTTAAGGAAACTTTTTGGGCTACTAAGGTTTCAGAAAACACTATCCTGTGGCCCCTTTGCTTTACTTTACACATGGCTCCAAGTTTAGTAGGCCGACCTATCAGCTGATTTACCTTATGACCCTCAGCAAGAGGTAGTAGGAGCAAACCTGCACTGCTCTGTTGTTAGTGGCACTAGGCTTCTATGTAGGCCTAATATTATAAAATATAGTTGAACATATCTATGCTAACCAAAATTATTTTATATTTTAGCAAGTTCAAGCACAATTTTATTATGTTAACATTGTTGCACTTAAACTTGTTAAACTATAGTTTAAAAAGTTCATGCAAAACAATATATTAAACTAGTGGCTTGCACCACTAACAATGGTTAATGGTTATCTTTTAAGAATCTGTTTAACTTCGCCTCTGTATTTCAGAAGACGTTGCGTGACTCTAGTGGTTACAGTGGTGGGCTTGGGCGTGGAGGACCCAGGTTCAAGCCCAGGGCTGCCCCCTGAGCAAGGCCCTTAACTCCGGCCCTGCTAGCAGAGACTAGCAGAGACTAATTTGTGCACGATGTCCACACTGACAAGAAAGAAAGGGAAAAAAAAAAAAAACTGTTATTGGTCAACAGCCACTGTTCCTGTGGAGCTGGATGTGGAATGTGCAGACATTGGTTGCTTTGCTATATCAGACAGTATCATTACTCTGAAAATGGCATGTCAGTCATACCTCTAGTCCTTGATGGCATAAAGGGGTTTGTATCAATTGAATCAGTTAACACTTGAATCACTGTTTACTAGTACCTTTTCTCCTAACACCAACTTTTACAAAAATAGGGAGTGAAGCCGGAACCTGTCGACACCATGGTTGTCAGAAAGGAAAACCAGTTGATATCACAGCCAGTGGAATTAGGTGTGTCATAGATAATATAGACTACAATTTGTTGTAAGAAAAAATGTATTTATTTCCTGATTGTCTACCTTGTGTATTTTAGATAACGTTACATGATTTTCATACTGTTTACAGTTTATTATATAAATGCGTGTTATTGATTTGCTGATGGTGATATTTCAGATCTAAACATTACAAAGGCTACAGTGGTGATCTCCTAGTCCCATCCACCCTCAACCCTGGACCTGCGTACGCTGAAATGGCTGCAGAATCTGTCCCCGTCATCTGCCAAATGAACATTTCAGCTGACAAGCCACTTGTTGATTCCATCTCTGGCAAGGTGCAAGCTGGCAGTGTGCTGTCTAACCAACACCTTCCACCTCTATCTGACAGTGTTGTCCTCCGTGAAATGCACCTCATTTCCTAGATTGCCACTTGAGGGGTACCACCTGCAACCCATTGAGTGTTCATTTGTGCCAACACACCAACAATACCAACAATAGTGGCGTATGATTGTGGAGGCAACCAGAAACCAAAGTGAAACACCTGAGTGGCATTCATTGAGGAGGGAGAGGGTAACTGCTTCACATTTCAGGGAGGTAATCCATGTAAGGTCAGGTATAGCAGAAAAGGACAAGATAGACTGCACTCATGAGAAGAGGAAAAGAAATGGAGTGGGATGCATGAAAGGACAATGCGCTTCTAAAAAACCTGAACCTGACCAAATGTGGGTTTGTTGTGCATCACCTGATGGGATTCTGTTCGATTCACTTGAACGACCATCATTTGGGCTTGTAGAAATGAAATGCCCAAATGCTCCAAGCTACCTGACCATGGAGCACATAAGCTCAAAGAGAGTCACTGCTACCCCTGGCAAGTTCAAGGACAGTTGCTCATGGCTGGTATGTAGTGGGGCGATTTTGTCATCTGTGCACATGATATGTTCATGCAACACATTTACAAAGATGAAGAAGAAGGGAGCTTGGTGTTTGGCAATGGAGCTCAGTACAGTCTAAAGTGATTTGGGTATGAGAGAAATTCTTAAACACGTTTGGCAGGTGAGCTCTCATTGTCTCCTCATCTTACTAAATGCCCACAGCCCCTAGCACAGTGTAGAGGATTTTGAAGCGCTGTGCCAAATCTCTCTGCATCAGACCTAAGGACAAGTAATTCATTAACGGAAAAAACTCATCAATGGGTTGAGGAACCTGAGGAGAAAAAATTATTCCCAACCAGCCATATCTTGACCGCCTGCCTGGGTCAACCATTTTGCAGCCATAGCAGTATGTAGTGTGCATTTTTTCCTGTCCATTGACAAATTGAGCAATATGAGCCACTTTGCAATCTGGTCTGCTCAAATTGCATAATGTGTTATTGCTAACTCTGATCTAAAGTTGAAGAACACTGCTGTTTTGATAGCAAATGGAGGGACCCACCAAGTATTTAATTTGCCCATGAATTATCTATTAAAATGACTGAATTGTGTATCTTAAGATACAATTTTCTAGCCCAACTTGACCGAATCAGAATAAATCTGGAAAAGCTGCCACCAGAAAAATATTCACTGTTGCAGTTGCACTGTGAGAAACCCGACTAACCGCAACACTCAAGCAATCTTGTGGATGGCTGGCTCTTGACTCCAAGAGCCATCAGATGGGTGTGGCTAGCAAATCTGTAAAGCTTTATGTAAAATTATGATTTTATTCCAATCTATATTTGAGGTCCCAGAAAAAGGCCATAGCCATGTTGTGTAGCCTACCTTGTAGGTAGGTATAAGCTTGTACAAGATTTAAGTCAGGTTTGTATTTGAAGTGATTCATTAATTCCAGACATGTCGTATATTAGTGCTTTCTGTCAAGTTTAAAACTGTCGATGTGAACTCAGCCAGACTTATAGTAACCACCTTTGTAGTAGTAGCCTACACATCAAGGAGTTTGTCAACGAAGGTCAAAAGTGGTTATTTACCTTATAAAAACCGGATGTCATCATCAAACTGGATGTCATCATCATCATCCGCTCCAAACAAAACTTGTGGTTGATGGTCACCTCTTCAAGTGGTTGTTGGAGCCGCACTATTTCTGCAAGCAGGTCCTCGTTGCACTCAAGGAATAGATCCAGCGCAGCACAGTAGTCATTGTTTTTTATTTGAGATGCAGATGCAGTGTTGATTTATGGTTACTTATTTAGCTGTGATTTAAGATGAAGCTACTGAAACCAAAAGGGTCAGAGTTTAAACCACAGTTGCATTCAGAAGGCATTTCTAGATATGACACGTTACTGTCCCTGGACGAAGAACTTGTGTTTCAGGTGCACTGGGCAGTGTAAATTCAAGGGGTGTTATGGGCTCCCTGGTGCCTGAAGCCAAGTTCAGAGCAGGGAAGAGGAATCAGGAGGTATTATCGCGTGGTAACAGGACAGCCCTGCTATGTGTTTGGTTGTCCTCATTGGCTTCACCAACCTTGGATGGAGCGCTGGTGATGGGGTTCCAGACCCATACTGTCCTGAAGACCAGGCTTCCTCCAAAAATCATATAGGGGAGGGGAGTGGTGGCCTAGTGGTTACAGTGGTGGGCTTGGGCGTGGAGGGCCCAGGGCTGCCCACAATGGTAAATCACTGGGGCAAGGCCCTGAGCAAGGCCCTTAACTCCCAATTTCTCCCCGGGGCGCTGCCCTGCTAGCAGCCCCACTGCTCACTAGTGAAACTAGTTGATGGGTTAAAAGCAGAGACTAATTTCGGTGTGCATCGTACATACAGCGTGTGCACGATGTTCACACTGACAATGAAAAGGAAGGAAAAAATATAGGACAAATCAAAATATGACCAGACAAGTCTTCATCTGGCCCCCCTGTCTGTGTGGTCTTTTAAAAGAAGTGCATTAAAAAGAAGTTCATAGAACTTATTAGATTAACAATCTTCAATTTGTCAATGACCTGAGTTTCGTTTCTTGCAACGCAGCAGTCTGCCATTTTAGTAGAAAGCTGCAAATTGCATGTGTTTTGTTGTGCTGTTAATTTTAGTAACAGACCACTATGACTGGCTGTGGGTTGACCTTAAAGGGCCCAAGGATACAGCTCTGCTAAGAGCAGCAGCTTGCTGAATGAGCAATAGCTAAATGCAAATGTAATTTCTAATTTCGCCAAGAAACATTTGAAACGGGTACTCCTGTAGGAAATATAGGCATCACTACATACAGTCTGTAAAGAGATTACTGAGACTTTTGTTACAAATTCAACCTCAATCTATATTTTAATACAATCATATATGAAGTATTGTTTTAACCTGTGGTGACTTTGAAATCAATATTACATTTGTATCTATCAAATTAATTATGAATGGAACAAATAATTTATTTTAGCCTTCCTGGCAAAGTTGGGCAAAATTATTTTCTTAGCAATTCATCCCCTTTGACAACCCTCTGGATCAAGTGAGATGAGATAGTGAAAGATAGGAAAGTTTCACTCATCATCTAAAAAGAAATCTGCTCCTCGAAAATGGAAAGATTCAAGAAAGCAGAAAGAAAAAAGGGCTTGAGACGAGTGCAATTTTGATCCAGACATAGCTTTCTTTCTTTCTTTCTTTCTTTCTTTCTTTCTTTCTTTCTTTCTTTCTTCTTTCTTTCTTCTTTCTTTCTTTCTTTCTTTCTTTCTTTCTTTCTTTCTTTCTTTCTTTCTTTCTTTCTTTCTTTCTTTCTTTCTTTCTTTCTTTTTACTGCCACTGTTAACTACGGGCAGCACGGTGGCTTAGTGGTTGGCACTGTTGCCTCACAGCAAGGAGGTTCCTGGTTCAATTCACACTTTCTACGTGGAGTTTTGCATGTTCTCTTCGTGCTTTGCGTGGGTTCTCTCCGGCTACTCCGGCTTCCTCCCAAAGTCCAATTGTTGTTTGTCTTTGTATGTGGCCCTCGGATGGACTGGCGACCTGTCCAGGGTGTACCCCTGCCCCTCGCCTGTAATGAGTTGGGATGGGCTCCGACAGACCCAGGTGACCCTGCAAAGGAATAAGCTGGTATAGCAAATGGATGGATGTGATAACTATCTTGTTCACTGATTATGTCGTCACACAGATGCAGTCTTACCCATACTTCCATCAGCTTGTATGGGAGCCCAACATCATGCTCTTACATAGGGCCCAACATTTCTGGAGTTAATTTTGTCTTCCCACAAATGTGTGTATGATTGCCATTCAGGAGATCTAAATTTGCCTCAAGTCTTCTGGATGGCAGAAACATATACCTCAACAGATCCCTCAGAGATCCCCTCAGGGATCTCCACACATATGTTAAAAAATGTGACCTTATATAGGGGATTTTGTAGAAAATACATGCGCTGCGCTAACTGGAACTTCCTTCAGTTGTTTGACTTTGAAGGAAAATAGTTAAGACTATAAGTGACACGAACCGTTTAGTGCTGTACTTTCTTACATTTAACACTAGGGGGCATATTATTCATTCCATACAAATCCAATAAAACCAGGTGTTATAGTTGTTTGTTGCTTGGGTGATCAGATCGGCTGACCGGTGATTTGAATTAAATATAAAAATGTTTTTAAAAAAATACCCGTATTTTCATTATAATGGGGGAAAACATCACCTTGTTTCAAGAAATACATGCTGAGGTTTGCTAGTATTCCTACCTCGCAATTTCTTTTTCCTGTTTTTTTCTTTTTTGTTTTGTTTGTTTTTATTGACTATTAACTACTGGGGTTACAGGGGCTCTGTGATCCTTTATTTTCTTTTCTAGAATTGCAGGAAACAAAATCAATAGAGTGAGCAAAAGCATTTTTATATATGCAGTTTTTTGGTCATAAGATACAGTATGTCACATTTCATCTCATTTCATTTTAGCAGCAGCTGAGGCCTCCAGTGGGGCCAACTCTCCCACAGCCGTGTCCCTGCAGGGACATTATGAGAATCATAAATAATACGTGCTAATGAGATATGAATTGATTACGTGGGGAAAAGCTTGACGCTCTTAATCCATCACAGTAAATGATGTTTAACAATAGATTACCAGCCAATAATTCCTCCAATATGAGATTAAATGAAATAGCAGTGCAGTTTTCAGCAGACTACCGCTACCTCCCTCCCCTCCCATTTTCCAACGGCTGGAAATAAATCTGCTCAATTACTGTACCACCAATCCGTTTTTCACTGCTAAGGACATTATTATTTCATTTAGAGCTTGTTCATGCATCATAGATTATTTCATTTTACTCGGTCAATACAGAGAAGTGCAGTATTTTATTTTATCCACTGGGGCTTATGGTAAAGTGGGGTTTTAATGAAGTATACTTGGCTCAGGAAGAGTGGCTCACTGTACGTGGAGAGAAACACTGTTATCACCTGGGTGTAGTTGGAAAGCCCCAGATGTATATATATTCATGCTCACATATTCATTTTTCTGTTTGGTATATAAACATTTGCTTCATGCTTTCCTCAGGCAACTGACAGACAACGAGAAAATTGTCCTCGCTCAAACTTGTGATCAATTGAAACTACATTACCTGTGCCTATAAGATGATTTGGAACATCACTTCAATCCCAAAGAACAATGAAAATTGGATAACACACATGCTGGCTGGGCTCTAACTTAGCTGCAAATCATGTTAAGGTTTTCACTGAAGCCAAAGTTGTGATTGGTTATTTCTCCTTTAACTGCATTCAGTTGTACCTCTGAGGGTTTAGTTGTGATGATCTGTGTTAATGTGGGTTTTTATCGCTTTTCTATGGCTCAAAGACTAACAGGGCTGGAAACAAACATCTTATAGATGGGGGAGGGGCATTTGGAATTAAACTCTTAATAAAATATTTGGATCATCGGTAGGTTTTCCAGCATGAATGCCTGACTGTTGACTGAGTTCCAACACCTGCCGTTACATGTGAAACACTTGTCTTCCAGATGCAAAAATCATTTTCAAAGATTAAGTTTGATGAGAATGGCATTGAGAGCAACGTTACACTTTGTATAGAGTTAGGAGAGATCTTGCTTATAGCTGGTGACCTGTCTCTGTAGCCAGCTCTGTCCCATCTAAGGGGCACCATCCAGCTTTTATTTTTGAAGCTGGTGCAGAAGTATAAAGAATTGCAGTTTCTCAACTAACCACTGGACGCCGGCTCCAAGAATTCAGTTTATGAATTGTCTTGATGAAAAATGCACAGATGTCACTGGAAAACATTTAGGCTTGAACCCAAGGTATGTTGCTCTAATCTCAAAGTTATTTTTAAATTTGTTGCTAATAGCAGTCGGAATTTTATTTTAATTTACCCAGAATCAATATTTACTCTGTGTGGTGCTCCATCCCAGATTCCTCCAAGCGCAGAGACATCAATGCAATCTCTGAAAACTTTTAACAGCTTCTTTTTTTGCCATTTCTTTATACAGCTCAATATGATTTCTATGATATGTTGGAATCATGCTGCAACTCTGGTTGGGATCATTATGCAGCTCTGGTTGGGATCATGATGCAGCTCTGGTTGGGATCATGATGCCGCTCTGGTTGGGGTCATGATGCAGCTCTGGTTGGGATCATTATGCAGCTCTGGTTGGTATCATGATGCAGCTCTGGTTGGGGTCATTATGCAGCTCTGGTTGATATCATGATGCAGCTCTGGTTGGGATCATGATGCAGCTCTGGTTGGTATCAGTATGCAGCTCTGGTTGGGATCATTATGTAACTCTGGTTGGGATCATTATGCAGCTCTGGTTGGGATCATTATGCAGCTCTGGTTGGTATCATGATGCAGCTCTGGTTGGGGTCATGATGCAGCTCTGGTTGGTATCATGATGCAGCTCTGGTTGGGGTCATTATGCAGCTCTGGTTGGTATAATGATGCAGCTCTGGTTGGGATCATGATGCAGCTCTGGTTGGTATCAGTATGCAGCTCTGGTTGGGATCATTATGTAACTCTGGTTGGGATCATTATGCAGCTCTGGTTGGGATCATGATGCAGCTCTGGTTGGGGTCATGATGCAGCTCTGGTTGGGGTCATTATGTAACTCTGGTTGGGATCATGATGCAGCTCTGGTTGGGGTCATTATGTAACTCTGGTTGGGATCATGATGCAGCTCTGGTTGGGGTCATGATGCAGCTCTGGTTGGGATCATGATGCAGGTCTGGTTGGGGTCATTATGTAACTCTGGTTGGTATCATGATGCAGCTCTGATTGGGATCATTATGCAGCTCTGGTTGGTATCATGATGCAGCTCTGGTTGGGATCATGATGCAGCTCTGGTTGGGGTCATGATGCAGCTCTGGTTGGGGTCATGATGCAGCTCTGGTTGGGGTCATGATGCAGCTCTGGTTGGGATCATGATACAGCTCTGGTTGGGATCATGATGCAGCTCTGGTTGGGATCATGATGCAGCTCTGGTTGGGGTCATGATGCAGCTCTGGTTGGGATCATGATGCAGCTCTGGTTGGGGTCATGATGCAGCTCTGGTTGGGGTCATGATGCAGCTCTGGTTGGGATCATGATGCAGCTCTGGTTGGGGTCATGATGCAGCTCTGGTTGGGATCATTATGCAAATCTGGTTGGGATCATGATGCAGCTCTGGTTGGGGTCATTATGTAACTCTGGTTGGGATCATGATGCAGCTCTGGTTGGGGTCATTATGTAACTCTGGTTGGGATCATGATGCAGCTCTGGTTGGGATCATTTTACAGCTCTGGTTGGGATCATGATGCAGCTCTGGTTGAGGCATTGGAGATCATGGATGCCCACCTTAAGTTTGTTCTTTTGCCCTTTATGCAATGAAATTCCTCCATATACCTTGACATCTTTAATGATGTTATAGTATGTGTTGGAAAAACAAGCAAATCATTTCCAATTTTTCTTTGAGAAGCATTACTTTTAAATATTTTAGGGATTCTACTGTTAGATGGTTTTCTTGTCGGGCTGGAGATCCTGTACTTATCTTTGCACCTCCAAGACGTCTTTTGTCTAGCTTTTGTGCCAAAATCAGAAAAAAAAAATCACATTTTGACAGCACCTGTTTAAAATGGCATCATGTTTTTTCTTTTATCTCCTTACTACACTTGCTTTGCTTTCCTACAAACATTTGTTAATGGATTGCAGTTTTGAAATGCAGCAATGAATGACTATTAGGAATAGCTTTGCAAGAAAATCCATTAAAAAGAAGTGTGGGTTCATACTGCCTGTAATAAAATAAAAGTTGATAGAAAGAACTGCTTTTTTCCAGTTTTTTATACCATTCCAACTTGTAATCACTGATGATGTCATTGTTTGTACTCTATGGGAAGTCCAGTTACTGGTGAGTCAACAACCCCCCCCCCCCCCCACACACACACACCCCCACACACACACACACACTTTTTAATTTTATTTTTGAGGTTATGTATTTAATTACTTGGTTAAGTAATTAAATACTTTTTAAGGGATAGGATAAAAAACTGTTTTGACACAAAACACAGCCAGTTTTTCACCTTGCACATTCTTCACAACCTGTTAAAGAATTTAGAAAAAGGACTCCTGAAGACACAAGTGTCAAACAGCCTGAAAGAAAAGAAAAGAAAAATCCAGTGAAAGTCCTCTTTAATCGCTGCTCCTGTACATATATCTGGTCTGCAGCTCAGTAAATCAATATTTACACTGATATGACATAAACAAGCTTTTCCATCACACAGATGCTGCAACTTGATATACAGCAAATCACGCTATGAACATAAAAAAATTGTATTTGAGAGATCTAAACACCAGAACAGAATAAGTGTTTTCCCGTGGCAAGAATGAATGTGATATCTTCAGTGTAAAAGAAAGCACAACGATTTTCCCCTGACAAGCTTCAGAGGTCTTAGATCTGAGATCCGTGATCAATATCCTGGACAGGGGCCTGCTGAGCTGCAGGAGCTTTCCCTCTGTTCACTGAGCCAGCACAGAAAAGGAAAAGTGTCATATTGTGATCTTTATCCAGTAATCGTCCTGACACACAGTCAAGTGATATATATATGTGCGCTGGTTTGCTCCGGGGCTCCGTGACTATCCGCCGTGTGCAGCACAGATGCAGCATCTCTGCTGAACCCTGGGAGCCAACAGACACAAAAGAAAACAAAGCAAATATAGATAAATTATGCTCAACTGGATATTTTTGGAGCAAAACAGTCTGGATCCAAACAGATTCGAGTAATAAGTTGCTGGATCTTTTCATGTTTATTTTTTAAACCAAAGTATAAACATTTGTGGTTCAGAATCCTAGTTGCAGACTGGTTTCAAATCTAAAAATACACACACAATGTAAGCACAATAACTTTCTTGTACACTGATGACAATTTGTTTTTTGTTAAAACATCTATGTCTGTAAAAAGAATAGAATAGAATAGAGAAGCGATGTATTCTTTTAACAACAGTGACAAATTAATTTATGTAGACATTAGTTTTATCAGAGAGATGCAGTGTATTCATGCAGTTTTACTCATAGTAACTTTTGAGTTGTTTGCATTCAAGGGTCTTCAGTCATGCATATGTGATTTGTCCTGGTGCCGTCGACGTGGATAATAGTCCCTCAAAACAAACATCCATGTTGTTCTTCTTCTATCGTGTCTTCTTTGTTCGTATGTTTGCTTTCTCTCTGTCTTTATAATTTAATAATGTGACATTGATCCAGATGCACGCGTCGTCACCACTCAGTCTTAACACCTAAAGCTTTTTGTGCGACATGTGATCAGCTGCAGAAGGACCCACTGATTCATTTCACGGACTGAAGATGGTGAAATTTACATCACATGAGCTCAAACACCAAAACCATGAAAGACTTTTAATTATACATTTGTAATAAAAAATTGATATACTGCACTGACCCCTATGACATTTCTTGTTTGCCTAGCGCGATCCCAGCAGAACCGAATGCTGACATCCGTCCACTTTGTTGTTTACAGTCATATATTGACTAGACATACGTAAACATGCTACACCCAAAACCATGTTTTCTTTAAATTAGTTTTCTTTGTTTTTCTTTTTTTTTAATTGACTATTTCTAGGCAAAAATGGGGAGCAACATAATAATTCATCAGCAGTTCGGTCATAGTCATTACAGTGAATTCAATACATTTGACATCCAATCAGGCTTTTTTCAATCTGGAATCCTGGAAAGATATGAAGACAAAACATCAGGTGTTTTTTTGAATCACAACCATGTTTCTGATTGTTAGAAACTTGGTTCCAGTTGTGTGTAAAACACAAACAACACTGGGTCGCGTCTGTCTTTCTATCCAATCACAGCCCTCAGAGCGACCGCAGCGATGCCTTTCAGAATACCGGGAAGGAAACAGGTTCTTCTGTGGAACATGTCCTTATGACAACTGAGTGCACCACAAAAAACGGGTTTCCAAAAGATAAATGTTGCACATTTCAGAGTTAATGCAAACACATACAGGACATTAAAATGAGGATTAAGTAGGGTTTACATGAGCTGAGGAGAGGTTACACTGCAAATACTGTCCATCTAGAAATAAGCATAACATTCTAGAAATCAAGTCAAAATTCTCTTAGTTTAAGCAACAATATATTTGTTTCTTGGGCAAAATATATTTTTTTTTACTATAATTCTTAAAAATAGCAAAACAGTCTAAAACAGACTTCTACATTTCTTGAAACAAGTGTCTTTTTTCCTACTTGAAGTGAGTTTTTGCAGTGTAGGTTGTTGGGGAGGCTGAGTAAGTCCATGTCATGCTGTCAAATTAAATATTCTGCTCACGCAGCATCCAGATGATTTTTCTGTAGTTTATACCACAAAAAAAAAGACAAAATAATAAAGAAGTATTGATTTAAACAATGTTTGTCATCTTAAACAGGGTCAACAACATCCCACGTGGGCACTCAGAGTACCGCATAAACACTGCTTCATGCAGGATTTCCTTCTTGTGCAACATCTAGTCATTTGAATTTCTATGATGTTTTGACACAGTTACTAGAAAAGTCCCTGTAGAAGCATTTATCCTTGGTTCAATAATGGTAAATAAACTTATGCAATACACACTTTTTAAGACAATTAAAAAGCAAAGATTAAAATACGAAAATAAATCCTAATTAAATTAATTATATGACAATCTGTGGCTCATTACAGTGGCTGTACAGCTTCTATTAGAGGGCAAAGATTTGTTTGCAGGTGATACAGTAAACCAGGACCATCCTCACTGGTCAGAAGCAACTGTCTCTCTCACAATATCTGCTTCCATGTCAGCAAGATTCCAGCCTGCTGAAGCTTCATTAGGCAGCAATGCTGAATCTATACGGGCTGCTGCAATACCACACAAGTGCTGAACCAACGCTGAAAACATCTTTAGTGGTAGCAGGGTGAATAAGAAAAAACAAACAAAATACTGGGACAGTATTTCATATTTATATTTCAATCTGATAATTCATGTTTGGAAAAGTTTTAAAGTGTGACATGAATACCTGTATTGGCTGGACAACATCTGGGCGTCGAAGCTTAAAAGTCACTATCACAAAGCTGAAAGCAGCTGTGAGAGTTTCAGAAATAAGGCTTTTGTCACTGAGAGCTTCTCTTATACAAACCTGACATCTACTGGTCGTCTAGGGTATACTTGGCTTGACAAGGAGAAAGCAAGACACGGAAAAGCCCGGAAAGTGCTTAGTCCATTCATAAAACTGTACCGTATTTATCAAGGCAAGAATCAGTTTATGCAAATGATAATGCAGAATAATGATGTCTTAATCCTCCTTATCTGTAAAAGCTTTTGATTGTTTTCAGTTCTGTTTTGAAATCACCAGATTCAAATTCATAGATTTGACTGTGTTATAAAAAGATGTTCTATATTGTGTTTGTCTTCTGTTGCCTTTTCATACTTAAGCATTTGAGAGGCATCTGCTAAGTTATTCATAAAGGCCCATTACTCCTTCTGCATTTTTAATCGTCCAGAACTAGCCTTTATGTCATGATACAGAGCCTGCAATGAATATTTACTGCCCGATTACTAATAGCCTGAACGATTAATAACCTGCAAAGATGGCACATTTAAATTCCACCACACTATTTGGTACAAATTGATAGATAACATCAATTATCACAATGTCACCAAGGCAGGCGAGTTTTTTGTTGCACTTTAACCTTTAGATCATGAAATAATTTCATCCATTTTCATTCCAGCTACATTGGTGACATCAGTTTTGTAAACTACTTGAAAAAGTCAAGTGACTCTACATTATGTCTCAGTTCATTTGGCTTTCATTGGTTGCTAAGTATCATTGATTGTTTTATTTTCTTTTTCTCCACCATGAGTCCTTACCTTGAATGTTTGAGAGGGTCCACACCCTTTTTTTCAATATTTGCTCACCATCGCACCATCCCATAACTCACCAGGTCTTCCAATGTCTCCAAAGATGCACCTTCAGCAACTCGCCAGACAAATGACTGGAAGTTTTTGCTTTTCAGAGAGATGGGAAAAGAAAAAGATGAGGCTCATCTTAAGTGATTACCATAACATTGTTATGCAGTTTTACTCTTATTTACAGTAACTCAGGGGCAGTTTCCACCCTGATGCTCACACTGAGCTCATTCTTACTGGCTATCATATACCATTGGCATTCCTATAATCGCAGTTTGCAGCTGTAACTCCTGACTGGTGTGGTGGTATCAGACAAGTGATACGATGGTGAGGCTGGACATGCGTGAAGGCCTGTAACAAAGAACAAGCTCATTTCCAACTAAAAGGTTCAGAAATTCTCCATCTTATAAGAAAAGTTGATAGTAAAACTGTTCCAGACCAAAAACCTTTCTCTAACAATGTATGAGTGAGTTTGGAATTTTAGAAGCTCTTATTTTGAAGGCACAAATTGATATCAATCTCCTTATTTCATGGAAACCATTTTTGCCTGAGCTTTGGCGATTGAATTTCTAGATGGATGCCCTCTGTTCTACAAGACACCTGTCCCTTATCTCCCTCTTATCTGTGAGGATCGAAGCATGCAGACTCTTGAATTACCTATCCATACAATGTCATCTGTTTGTCCCCCAAGTTGGTGAAACCCGACCTTGAAATCAGAGCCGGCCAAAATAAATAAATGAAACCCTAATCAAAAATGCTACTCTCCTTCGGATGGGCGTGAAAGAGGAAGGATGATCCGTCCTGATTTGATTTTGTTTCCAAACCACATGATGCATTCGGACAATTAAAATTTCAGCAAGTCATTCGCTGATAGCCCTGTGAGTGAGTGCTGCTGGGCCGGCTCCTGGTTTTGGATTTCTTGCGGTTCTGCCGACACTCTGAGGGCAGGTTATTTATTTTGGCGGGCTGCCATGTCTGAGAAAACCGTGTTTCTCAGAGTGAGTGTCTGGAGTTAGAGCAAGGTCAAAAGTGTTGGAAGATCAGTGGAGTCCCGGATCACTTTTGCACTGACTGGACTGCTGTATGTTCACAGCTTTGCCCAGGGCAACAGAAATGCTCAAGTGGCTTGGCGATATCAGCCTTTTAAAGATTCTACTTTATAGATTTTCAGACTTGTTAACAGTTAACAGAACATCTGTTCATATTTTTTATTTAATTTTAAATTTATTACAATACAATTGTTTACAAAAGTAAAAGTGCATTCAAGTGAAACATTGTCTGCAACCCTACAATACTAAAGCTACCAATTAATTCAGCAAAGTCTTAAAGGCACCAATGCTGCTCCTGACTTTAAAAGGTTCAAAACTGGCATACATTCAGTTTTAAGGCATCTAGCTGTAATTTCCAGAGGAGCACAACTGATTAACCAAAAAGTAAAGATTTTAAAAGTGCATTTATACCAGGAATGTCCTGTAATAACTTTCTCCTTTTTCAAAAGTTTTTGCACATTATCCATATCAATCTGATACTGCTAATCAGAGGATTGATTATAATATAAGTCCATCCACCCATCCATTATACCTCTACCTATACCTGCTTCTTCTTTAGCATTCATGGGTCTAAGAGTCTATCTCAGTTATCTTCAGGCAAACGGCAGGGTTACACTGTGGACAGGTCACCAGTCCATCACAGAGACACATATAAAGACACTGTAACGATGTTACATGTATGTACCCATGCCAATAAATGTTGGTCTATTGATCTATGTAGATAGCACCATGTCGTACATATATATATATATATATATATATATATATATATATATATATAAATATATATATATATATATATATATATATATATATATATATATATATATATATATATATATATATATATATATATATATATATATATATATATATAGCTTGTGTTTCACTGGTAAAGGGGTAGAAAAAGGAAGATATCCCTTTAAACAGTGCAACATGTGACTATGGGGGAGGCACTCCTGCAATTAAGGAAATGGGAGACAGGTGTGGACTCAACAGGAGGGATAAAAGGTGTGGCACAAGGAGTATCAAGGAGGCCCATTGAACACCAGACCTCCACCACAGGACGCAGTATCATTTCCATTCCCGAGGAGGGGAATTGCGGATACTGTTGTCAGAGACCCGCACCTGGGCTGCGCCTCAGTCCGTTTTGGGAAATCGGCTGTTTTTCATGGATAAATACCGAGTGGACAGAACGGGACAAGAACCTGGATTTGGGGACGATTGAAACTTTATAGATCACATGGACAAAGGGGGATCAATACGGGAGTCATTGTTGGGTGATTTATCAGATTCATAATATACAGCCTGTACATGATATTGGGATTAAAACTGTGTGAAATATCTCTCAGTTTGAAGTCAGTATTCTTTATCAAGCCTTCTTAAAGCCCTTTTTTTTAAATGTGGTAACGTGGTCCTTTATGGAAAGTATGGGGCTAGTTGTTACAACACCCACTCACATTTTAAAAGCTTTAATTTGAGTTGGCCAATTAATGGCCATTTTTTAGTAACCGGCATGAACCATAGAAAAAAAGCTTGCATTGGTTGACTTCACAAATATATTTACACAAAATAAAACCACATAGTTCAGACGAAAATGTCTTGTCAAACAAACCTAAAAACAAACAGGTAAGTCAAGTTCATCCACACCAGACTCTGTCATCCAGGTCTTTATGGACCTGCTTTGTGCACTGGTGCACAGTCATGTTGGAAGAGGAAGGGGCCAGCTCCAAACTGTTCCCACAAAGTTGGGAGCATGGAATTGGCCAAAATGTCTTGGTATGCTGAAGTATTCAGAGTTACTTTCACCGGAACTAAGGGTCCAAGCCCAGCTCCTGAAAAACAACCCCACATCATAATCCCCCCTCCACCAAACTTTACACTTGGCACAATGCTGGCAGACAAGTACCGTTCTCCTGGCAACCACCAAACCCAGACTCGTCCATCAGATTACCAGATGGAGAATTGCGATCCGTCACGCCAGAGAACACATCTCCACTGCTCTAGAGTCCATTGGCGGCATGTTTTACACCACTGCATCCAACGCTTTGAATTGTACTTGGTGATGTATGTCTTGGATGCAGCTGCTCGGCCATGGAAACCCATTCCATGAAGCTCTCTGCACACTGAGCTAATCTAAAGGCCAAATGAACTTTGGAGGTCTGCAGTGATTGACTCTGAAGAAAGTTGGCGACCTCTTCACACTATGGGCCTCAGTACCTGCTGACCCTGCTGTACCTGCTCCGTCAGTTTACGTGGCCTACCACTTCGTGGCTGAGTTGCTGTGGTTCCCAAACACTTCCATGTTCTCATAATACAGCTGAAAATTGACTGTGGAATATTTAGGCGCGAGGAAATTTCACAACTAGATTTGTTGCACAGGTGCCATCCTATCACAGTTCCATGCTGGAATTCACTGAGCTTCTGAGAGCGACACATTCTTTCACAAATAGTTGTAAAAAAAGTCTGCATACCAAGGTGCTTGATTTTATATGCCTGTGGCCATAGAAGTGACTGGAACACCTGATTCTGATCCTTTGGATGGGTAAGCGAATACTATTGGCATTATAGTGTATATACTGCAGGAGAGCTAGGTTCCTGTATTTTCTATTTGTATCTTAAAGAGATTTTTTTTTAAAGTGATTATAGATCATTATATAGGGCAATAAAACTCTAATTTCTTTGAGATTTACAACTTGCACAGTAACATCTGATCTGTTTTTAATTTTTAAAAACTGGATAGAGAAGTGACCTTTTCAAAATTCTCACCAAAAAAATAAATAAAAAAACTTTCACAAAGAGCTCTCACTTGTCTCAAAACTGAGAGATTTTGACCTTCCTTTTCTTTTTTAATGTTAAATGTGATTGCTCAAACCTTTAATCCACTCAGTAGCTTTTATTTAGATTGAAACCCTTAACCATTTAAAAGTAATTTTAATTATGGGGCATTTCTCCTGAAAGTTTTCCTTCAAATTAAACAAAAATAGACATACTTGTTTGACTGCTGTGTGTGCATGCGTCAATCTATACGAGCTTGTTTGAAGCCACTTGTAGAGTATTTTGCAGCCAGTTGGGCATGGCCGCTACACAGATAAAAGAAAATGAAAACGAATGTGATTAAGATGAAGTCATCACTTATAAGCTTGTGCTGCACAGCAACACTGCAGGGACTTCTGATACTGCTGTGCTGGGCAATGGACGACTAGAAATGGTTGTGCAGTAGTCCGTGAAAGCCTCGTACCCTGAAGGGTCCATCCACAGTGAGAGTGACAGCAGTTATGATGTCACCCAAATGAGCCCTGGCATGATGTGCTTCAGACCAATGCCCGTTGATCAGGGAGTTGTAGATTTAGAAAGCAGTGGAGCATGGCAACTCTACTACAGGCCGTGGATACTTCTGAGCATCACTAGGAACGGACAGGTCTGTAAAAATTGGAAAAGTGTATAGCTTGACTGCAAATAATGAAACACAAATGATGTTCTGTAGCTGCTGGCAGACTATGCAGGGCTATTTTTGTTTTTCTTATTACACTTCATTGAGCTTTTTGCCATTCAGAATTTTAATCTGAGAGGGGAAATAAAGAACACACTTCAAAAACAAGTCGACGGAAAATAACTAAATGAGTCCTCCTCCAGGATTAAAAACAGCCTGAAAACTTTCTTTATGGGCGTCGCATTATTGACTGATTGTCTGGGAAGGCGCGTGAACGTTTTTCACCAGAGGAAATCACAGTAAAACATTTTTCTCCACTGATACACAGTGCTTTTTTGTTTTCCAAGGCAAATGGATAGAAGTTACAGACATTCTCGAGACAATTTTTCCCTGATTTTAGAAACACTAAAAGCATCAACCCAAACAAGATTGTATACTTAAAACCTTCGGTTGAAGTGGAACATACAGTTGGCAAATATATATTATATATATTTATTAAAGGAGACAAATTATGTCACTATTTACTTAGGTTATAATGAATTGACCATGATATGCTTTGACCAAGGCTGCACGGTGGCTTAGTGGTTAGCACTGTTGCCTCACAGCAAGAAGGTTCCCGGTTCAATTCCCGGCCCGGTGGGTCTTTCTGTGTGGAGTTTGCATGTTCTCCCCGTGCTTGCGTGGGTTTCCTCCGGGTACTCCGGCTTCCTCCCACAGTCCAAAAACATGCAGTGTAGGTTAATTGATCTTCCTAAATTCTCCCTAGGTGTGAATGTGAGTGTGATTGGTTGTTTGTATGTGGCCCTGGATAGACTGGCGACCTGTCCAGGGTGTACCCCTGCCTTTCGCCTGATATGCGTCGGGATAGGCTCCGACAGACCCCCGTGACCCGGAAACGGATAAAGCGGGTATAGATAATGGATGGATGGATGGATGCTTTGACCAAAATACCAAGGAGATCTTCTTTAGTGGAGCAACTACAGCATGATACAACTGGGTAGAGATAGCAATGGCGAGGGTGGATGCAGTAATGTCACAGCAAATTTGAACTGCTCACTTAACAATATACGTTTAGACCTGGACAGGCCCGAGTCACTGATACAAAAGCTAGAGTTTGTGTTTCCAGTAGTGGAGGTCCAGGATGTAGCCTAGGAGGCTGGGATAGTGACAGGGCAGACCTCCTCCTCGGTCCTTTCAGCTGGTGGGTCTCCATTTACAGTAATGGATCTGCTAAGATCCACTCACTTGGCAAACTACCTTTCCATGCCACTTGGTGGCCGTCATGGTCCACTTTCACTGTATGCCAGCAAACAATAAATTAATAAAAGCAGAAAACAGTTGAAAAGAACAAAAAAAAAACTGAGAATGATGAGATAACATTTAAGAAGCTTAGACCGTAACTGAGTTTCTGTTTGCTGTTTGTATACACTGCATTGGTGGTAATAAGTGAGAAGGGACAACTTGTTCTCAAAGAAGACCTTGATATAACTAAACAATGTCATGTCCTGCCCACAGCTAATCCAGTCAGATTTAAGACAACACTATCCCCTGCCCTGTAGAGGTTCTCAAAAATTCTTGTTGTAGTGCTGTTCCTGATAGTGGAGACAAAGATGTAGGCGCCATTAAAACTACCCCAGACCCTCCTCTAATGGAAACAGGCTCTTAGTTTGTTTGGTATTTACCTCCAGTATGTTTATGAAGTTCTAAAGCTTTACAGAACTACAACTTAATGATCAAATGCAGTCCTGCACACTGCAATCACATATACATGATCAATTTCTGAGCAGTTCTAGGTGGATTTGGGGTTGTATTTAACACAATCGTTCAAGAATTGACAGTTTCTTGGGTCACAATGCTGCCATCTAGTGGCCTTCCTCTATAATTACAACTGTGATTAACCTGTTTTAAATTCAAGCATGGGCGGCATGGTGGCTTAGTGGTTAGCACTGTTGCCTCACAGCAAGAAGGTTCCTGGTTCAATTCCTGGCCCAGTGGGTCTTTCTGTGTGGAGTTTGCATGTTCTCCCCGTGCTTGCTTGGGTTCTCTCCAGGTACTCTGACTTCCTCCCACAGTCCAAAAACTTGCAGGGTAGGTTAATTGATCACACTAAATTGCCCATAGGTGTGAATGTGATTGTGCATGTCTGTCTTTCTATGTGGCCCTGCAATGGACTGGCAACCTGTCCAGGGTGTACCCCTGCCTTTCGCCTACTATGCGTCGGGATAGGCTCCGGCAGACCCCCGTGACCCAGAAACGGATTAAGCGGGTATAGATAATGGATGGATGGATTGCCATAATAGAGTTGCCAACCTCTATTTAAGTCTTAAATCTAACCTAATACTGTATATTTTGTCTGTAAGTGTGACTGCTTAGTGAGCAGGAAACATAAATAAATGCAATGTTTGGTGTAAAAGTGAACTTTTGGGATGTTTTTCATTGAATCAATAGTCTGTGTTGCATCCTGTGATATTGTCATTTTTATCTCCTGGGTGGTAGCACAAAGCACCACAACTATTTGTCCAGCTAGAATGATGGCTCGCTTTGATCTGAGAAGTTTAAAAATGTGATTGTGAATGTCACTTCTCAGGGAGAAGAACATGTCTGGTGTGCTGGTTTGCTGTGTCTACCGCTTGTCTCATGACCACAAATGAATCAAGACATGGGAGCAAACTGTACCTTGAGGCCATGAGGAGGTCCGATCATAAGGACAATTAAACGTAATTGTAAATGTTTAGACATGGAACCTAAATGCATCGCTATTTTATGATCCCACTATTCTTCTTATTATAGGAACAAATAGTTTTGTTCTTTTCCTTAGGTTGCTTTTCTGTCTGTGTTTGTTATGTTCTTGGACATGGACTTTGTTTCAGATCCAGCTCTTCTGTGACAAGCATAACATTTTAAAGGCCCTGATGTGTTCAGTCAGATGCACTAAAAATGTTTAACAAGTTTTCTGCGTCTGAAGAAATACTTGTTATCATGTTCATATTGTTTTGTATTGTATAAGTTGTTTTGTTTAATGTTTTTTTAGACAGGTTAAAGAGTTTTCTTTACTTTGACATGTTTCGACTACACCTGTAGTCTTCCTCAGAAGATGTCACATGATGTTGTTGTGCTGGGTCTTGCTCACTGTCTTCTGGAAAATAGCCAGACAGCACAGGACGATTGCGCCCTCTGCTTTCTGAGGCTCTCCTGAGGGATTCTGAACAAATATGCTTAAGAAAAACAAAAGAAAACACCCTCAGACCTCATTGATTACAGGAAAGTGTTTAAGGATGTGGAATTATGCCTAGGTCCCATCACGAATGGAAATTCCATGGTCTGACTGCGTCTTGATGCTCCATCCTCAGTGTGACCTCACGTTCCACTGGGAACATTTCAGAAGCATGCCTGTTCAGCTAGATTCGTGAAAGAATAAGTCTATTTGAATGTTTCTGGATCAAATGAGAATCGCCTAGTTACCAACTTGTTTATGGACATATTAGTCACCACGTCTTGTCCTTGGTCATCTTTCATTTGAGATGGCCATAAATTGTGTGTGAAGGATAATAGCGCCTGGCCTCCTTTGCACAGAAGTACTTGACCACACCTGCAACACCTGTACCCTGTGAAAGGTTGTTTTCTCTTGCAGCTCATGTTGTAAAGAAGAAGAGAGGTTTTGTCATCTGAGAACGTAAATGACCTTCTGCGTCTTGGCAACTGGCTTGGTGCAGAGGAGTGATAAAATGATGGAGTAATGGATAACTGATGACTGAACCAGCACCACTGAAAGTGTTTAAGGTTTTTTTCTCTCTTTTACTGAAAAAAAAAAAAAAACAGTACACAGACTTCATAGACTAAAAAGTCAACTGCACAGTAAATCCCAACTGTGTAGATTTTTATTTTTTTATTTTTTACCTCACTCTATCAGGGACACTGAAGATATATGATTCCAGTTCTGGACTGAGGGTCATTTGTTTTTTCCATAGCAAACTAGATGAAAAGTAATGCCCCGGCAGTGGCGATTAGCTTTGGTTATATAATTGATATACATTAATGTCTAAGTTAAAATTTACAACATGTTTTTTTCTTTTAACTGATACTATTTATAAGGGAATACTGTTGTTATGAAGCACGTGTTAGCAAGTGTTTGCAAACTAGATGTTATTGTACTTTTGTTCATATAGCAGTACTTCTAAAATAAAAGTGGGGAAAAGACTACTTTTGAGTTTACTATTACGTTTTGTGCATAAAAATGTGATTAATTGAGATAAAAAAAATAAAATTAAATAAAAAATAATTAATTAATAGAAATATATATATATATATTAAAATCAAATGTTTAAAAAGTTTACTGTGTTTATTATGTTTTGTTCATGATCTTATGAACTGAATGATGTTCAACCTTTCGAATACATTTGCAATTGTCTTTTTTTTTAAAGGTTAAAAATTTCATCTCTAATATATCATACAAACTTTATGATTAATTTATGTTATTCATTTTATTATTTTCTCTTTAAACAGAAATCAACAGACAAACGTGGTGGCAGATCAGAACCCAGTTTCAAAAAAAGTAATTAAGTATGACGATACTGAATCGTGTTGTTGCTTGTCTGTTTTGTACAACTTACTACTTTTAAACAGCTGACTCTGTTTTTTACAGATATAACAGTTTTACTTCTAAAGCAAAAGTCAGGCCTAATTTAGACTTTTTTTTAATTTTGTTTTGTTTTTTTTGCTGTTAATTTGTAAAGCAGTAAACATTAAGTTGTGTCCACATTTGTTGAAAAAAAGACATTTGATAACAGATAAGTACATGTAGTTACTGTTTAAAAGGATACATTATTATTTGTGCAGGGATCTACTGCATAAATATCTTTGTTTTCTGATGTGTTTATTAGTTTAATTTGATTTACAGTATTGTGTCTTCTATACTATATCTGAACTTCTACAGCTATTTCTGATTTATTGTTGACCCAAAATGATTACAGATTTAAGAAATAACAGCTTTTGTTTCCTCACCAGTGTCTCAGACAGCCCTGCTGTCACCAACCTTGGCAAAACCAGCAGAGACCTGCAAAAAAAGAAAAAAAAAAAAAAAAAAAGGGGGATAGAAAAACTTTTGCATTGAGGTATGTGTGATTTGATTTAAGCTTTGAGACCTCCGGCTCCCCAGGAAAGGTGAGACGCTGGAGGTTAGCAGAGATGCCGACAGTAAATGATTTTTAACTTCAGCACAATAAAACATAATTCTTCTGATTTTTCACGCCACTTCAGGAGCCTGAAAAAACAACAAAAATAACCAAAACAAAATCAAGATGGTGTCCTTTCCATAGGTTCAAGGTACATTTAAAACACAGGTCCAGCTGAACCAGGTATTGACTCGTCAGGCTTAAATGAGACTTTGTTAACACAACTCAGAAGTCATAACTCTGTCTTTGCTCTATTAACCACGAGAGTTTCTTCCTCCAACAGAAAACCCATCAGCTGGCTCTGACTCCCATCACAGATGAAGAAAAAAACTCAACAAATACTCAAGAATGGTAGTGACACTCATTTAACCTTTGCATCTCAAGGAGACGTCTTTGTGTTGCCTAACATGACAACAGCTTCATCACTACATTTGTTACAACCAAGGCAATAACTTTTTAACACCTCCCATAATGTTGATTTGATTTTGTTTTGTCTGAACTGAGCAACCATACTCCTCAGTTTAGTCCATGTAGAGGTCTGATCCTCAGGTTTGTAACCAGACAAGTGTTGTGGTGCCCTTGTAACAATTTATTTCAGGAGTGCTACTAAAGACAAAAAAGGAGGAGGTGGTTATGCTTTCAATCTTCTCAGATCAGCACAAACAGACAACAGACATAAAATTATGGTTCAATTGAGACAAAAACTTTAATTTAGTCCTATTATGTGTTTGTGTTTGTTCTATCTCATTCCCTTTTACTTTTCAAGACCCAGATCTGAAATTCACTTCTCATCTAAAGAAACCACAGACCCCTGAAATATATATATATATATAAATCTAACCACAAATATACACTTGTTTTTATCTACAGAGAACTGATTGACATCAGTGATTGTCAGGTCTCAACAGACATAGACATCAGGAGCCACCTCCTCCAGTCCTTGATGGATATGGTCAATGAAGATGACCCCAAGTTCAGAGACAATTCAGAGAGTGAGTTCAATTTATTTGTATGTTGCTGCTTCATCTTTATAAACATTTTATGATCTGAGAGTTAAATTATGTGTGTGTGAGTTCCTGACTGTGTTTCTGAATCTTTCTCATCAGCTTCAAAAGACTGCAGCTGTTTTTGGTAGAAACTACACCTGTCCAGTAGGAGACCTGGTGTTTAGGGCGGAGAACACCAGGGCATGCAAAAGGTGAGACAACGCAGTAGACCGCTGCACAGCCCTGTTTTTATGATCCCACCCACATCCACTCTTGCAAGATTTTAATCAGAACCCACAGGATACCTGTCCCCGTGTCGCCCACATGTATGGAACACAGTTCAATACCATACATCCACATTAGAAAGTAAAGTGAGTAAAATCTTATTTATATAGCACCTTTCAAGATAAAAAACACAAAGTGCTTCACAATAAAATGCAGGACAAAATGTAAAATATAAAAACAAAACTAAGCAAGTTTAAAAGAATATGTTTTAGCTGCTTTTTAAAAGAGATCACAGAATCAAAAGATCCCAGGCTGAGAGGCAGGGAGTTCCAGAGGTAGGATTCACTGCTGCAAAGGCTCTGTCACCTTCACTTTCCACTGTATTTGCCTTACAACGAGCAGACCCTGGTAACATGAACTCAGGGAACTGCTGGGGAAGTAAGGCTGCAAAAGGTCTCTAATATAAACTTGTGGCTGATCATTTCAAGCAAAATTATACGTATATTATAATATAAGGATTTTAAATGCACTCTGTAGTGAATGAGGAGCCAGTGCAGCTGGATTAATAAAGGAGCAACATGTGAATACTTGAGAGATTTTGTTATTAGCCTTACAGCAGAGATCTGGACAACGTAAAGACCTGACATAGTCTAAACACCTAAGTAAGATCTGTGTCTTAAAAACATCTTAAGGGTTTAAAAGAAATTATAGCTAAATATCATTAGCATTACAATGATAAGAAATGTCTTTATAAGAGCTTAAAATATGCTGCAAAGGGAGCAGATATCGAATGAACAATAAAGGGCCCCAAAACAGACCCCTGTGGTACACCAAAGGTGAGTGATGAAGAAAAGGACTTAAATTTAGCTGAAGCCACAGAAAATGATCCTTTAGATAGATAAGAGGAAAACCAATTCAAAGCAGAACCTGATACCCCAACTCAGTGTTTCAATCTGTCAAGCAGGACATGATGATTGACAGTATCAAAAGCTGAGGTGGTGTCCAACAACAATAGCATGGAACAATGTCCTGTGTGATGGAAAGTAATCTGTGACCTGACCAGTGGTCAAGCGTATATCTTGTCTCTGACATTTTCTATGACCTCTCATATGATCAAGAATCATAACTTGTCTTTAAGACATTCTGTGGAAAAGTCGCAATGCAGACAGAATACAAACAGACATGCGTCAGTTAACAGAATTAACAAGTATTTAAGCTACTGATTATTATGTAAAGATCTTTGTCGCTTCTTGTAGCATCTAACAAATATGAACTCAATATGTTGAAGATATTAACAACAATCTGTCTCCTGGTAGGACACTACATCTCTGACAGCATCGATGTAGAAGGAAGTCCTCATGAACCAACAGACCTGTGACACACCACAGGAGTTGGCATACTTTCTTTTTCACAGGATAAAGAAACTTAAAGTTTCATGATACATTTTTAAAGAAAGAACCTTTTTACTGAGTGCTTTTTCAGACCTGACTCAACTGGCGAATCTATGGCGTTGATGACCAGCTGAACTTGGCCAGTTTACACAGGAAAATCGAACTAATGTCTAGATGTTTACACACACTCAAAACCTTTGGGTAAACTTGTGATTTCAAAGTTCCAGCTGATCAGGCATCACTCTACCTCTGAGATGTTCCCAGTGGAACCTCATGAAAGCTTAGTCACTTCATTAGATTATATCTGTCATAGATCGGAAGGATTTTACAAACTAAACATTAGAAATAAGACGTTAGGTCTGGAAACTGCACTCAACCATATCAGAAAGGAGGAGCTCATTAGCTCGGTGGTTAGCAGTGTAGATTCACAGCTGGAAGGTCACCACACATTGATCCTAATCTGGATTCTGGACCACTACAATGAATCTTTAAAAGAGACTTAAATGACTACTGCAACAATTGACTTCATTTTGGGGATGAATAAAGTATTTTTGAATTCAAATTGAATTGATCATTGTTGTGAATGAATATACTTCATGATGCATTGCTGTTTTATATTAAAGGGTTTTTTTTTCTAGTATTGGTAATAGTTGATAGTTTAACTTTGTGGTTTAAATTGTTGCCTCATAGCTAATCTCAACAGAAGCCCTTCTGTGTGAAGCATGTTCTTCCTGCACCTGCTGCTTGTCCAAAATTAAACATTTGACATTTAGACATTTGAAAGGCTGAAATGAGAAATCTCACTTATTTTTCAAGTATGACTCTATTTTCAGACCTTTTTTTTTTTTTTTTTGGTTTGGTTTGGTTTTAACATCCCTGACCTTTGAAAGCATTGGTCTTCATAAGCTAAAAGTATATCTTTACTTAATTGTTATTTCTGTCTTCACTCCTGGAGGACATGGATTGCTTACACGTAGTGATCAATGTTTTTTTTAATTTATAATTTTAATTTACAATTTAGATTTTGCAGATGCTTTAAAGCACATGTGTCAAACTCAAGGCCCGCGGGCCAGACAAAAAAATACCAAAAAAGAAATTAAGCGCATGCTTTTACCAAAAATTACATTTCCCACAATGCCTTTTGACTTCAATAGCCACGGCAGTGTTTCCACATCTATGCCAACGAAGTGAAATTGAGATATGAATAAATGTCCAGAAAGAGAAAAATTGATGCAGAAGGAAGACTGTTTCAAGAAAGATGGGAAAGCAAATACTTGTTTGTGCTTCAAGGAGAAAGACCCGTATGTCTTTTGTGTTACGAGGCAATATCGGTTGTCAAAGAGTACAATCTGCATCGACATTTTGACGCCAAACACGGAGATAAGTACGCGTGCATTTGTTTTGTGTTTATCATTTTCAGAAGATGATCAATCGATAGTAGAGAGAGAATCCCCTTGTGTTCAAAAACAGGCAGCATCTCCTCATCAAAGACTACTTGAAAAACTTGACCAATACAGTTGTAAACTCATCCATTTTCAGCTCATAATTACTTCTTCCCAGCTTATCTAGTAGATAACCATAGATAACTTTCCGATTTTGTAACTGTTATTTTTTGAAAACGTATTCATAGCAGTAGATGAATTCAATTATATACATTTTTTTTGATAAATAAAAGATTAAACAAATGTTTTACATCAATGAACTTTTCAGGTGTGTTTCACCACAATGTTATTTTTTCTTTGTTTACTTGGGGAGTTTGATCCTTCATTAATGGAGTTATGTGGGTTTTCATAAGCTGACAAAATTTAAAAGGATTTATGTTAGTGCAACAAGCAAACATATGTTTTCTATGCAACTGTAATTGTCACTTGAATAATTTATAATAAATAATGAGTTATTTAACATTAAGGAGTGGTTACATTTATTTTACATTACACTCGATTACATTTAGTTACATTTATAAGTCACATCTGGCCCTTTAAGGATAGCCATTATGCTGATGTGGCCCTCAGTGAAAATGAGTTTGACACCCCTGCTTTAAAGTGACTTACAACAGCTGAAATCAATCAAGCCACAATTAACATGGTAAATTAAAGAGTAAGTTCAGTAAAGACAAGATTCTGATAAGTGCAGTTAGTGGGTTAGAAAGTTAAAGAGAGAACGTAAAGGTCTACTCAGCCATGCAACAGCAAGTATTGAATCTTGGTCAAGAGTTTGGAAGGCAGCTATCCTCACCACTATACATAAATATATATATCACTGATGGCTGTAAGTGAAGCCAAAATGACAAAGACGGAAGCAAATGAAAAGGTTAGTGTGGGAAGCAACAAAGTTCGGGGCGAGGGCATGCTGTAAAGCTTCAGGTCAGAACCGCAAGCCACCTTTGCCCCAGACTCTTCCTAACTAACCTGGAAAATAAAATATATAAATGCAAAACTGGGTTTAATTCAGATGGTAATTAAAATAGTTGCTGTTAGCTTAAATATATATATACCTCAATAACCGCAGCCACCTTTTTTTATACGTCTGAACTGTCAAGTCAACTATTACATAATTTAAAATATATATTAACTAAAGACTATTGCTGTCAACATCCATATGAATGTTAAAGTCGCCCACTATGATGGCTTTATCTGTACTGATCACTGAACTAGATAAGAAATCTGAGAACTCAGACAGAAACTCCAGATAAGCACCAGCAGGAGGCCGGTAAACTACCACCAACAAAACTGGCTTCTCTGATTTCCAGCTAAGGAGTTGTAGACTGAGCATGAGGCTTTCGAACATATTATAATCTAATTCAGATTTTATTTGAAGACTGGATTTATAGATCGCCACTACTCTTCCGCCTCAACAAGTGATTCAGGGAATATGATAATTCAAGTAATCAGACGGCGTTGATTCATTTAAACTAACAAACTCTTCTTCTTGTACCCATGTTTCTATTAAACAGAAAATATCACTCCGGGTCTCAGTATTAGATCGTTTATTAATAGAGACTTGGAGCTTAAATATTGTATATTTAGTAATCCGCATCTAACTTTACGGTCTTTAGTGGCACTAAATGTGTATTGTTTTTTTCTTTTTACAAGGTTATTTTGTTTAAAGTCGCTATTATGTTGCGCTTGGTGAACTTTTGAAAGATGGGGAATCAACACCAATTCTATTTTTCTTGGCACCTCATTAGAATCGCAATTACATCATTTATTTCTATGTTTTTATTGGCAGGCAGTAGTCCTCGAGAAGCAGCAGAGCAGCATGTAAGACTGCAGCTCTGTATCCTGGCCTGGACCTGGATTGTCATGGGGAAGATCTAATAATATCAGCCAGATTTGTAGAAAGAATAGTTGCACCATCCCGGGTTGGATGAATGCCGTCTCCTATAATCAGACCAGGCTTTCCCCAAAACGTCTTCCAATTGTCAATAAAGGCCACGTTGTTTTCTGAACACCAACATGACCTGAGTGGACTCATGAACTCATAAATGGCAAGAATGTTGTAGGTCCTGTATTCAGGCTATGTGCGTGTAGTTTCTATGTGGAAGCATAAACCAGGCTTTATATAAATACCACATAACCCAGGAAAGGCAATTCCTGTTTCCATCTAGTTTTCCTTTGTTTTGCATTCAGCCAGTATTGTGACTTTATGGTAAAGTAGATTATGGTTGTGTTATGTCATATAATTTAGGTTGCTCCCTTTAAAAACCCAAACATATACATTCCGGTCTGGGAAAAAAAAAAAGCATATTGTTAAAAACCTTAATTGCTTTATATAATTTTGCCTTACAAGTTATCAAAAAATTCATCCCATGTGCAGTTATGAGGTGAATGTGATGCATTTAAAGTTAAAAAAAAGTTGTTTTAATTGACAAATGTGGCCTAAGAAATAGGCCACATTGAAATTTCTGTTTGTCCCTGCCTTGTAGTGCTTTTTGGTCACCCTGAGTGAGTTATAAAAATCATTTACTGTGCCAGTGACATAAACTCTGACATGACCCCTTCCTCGTCTCAAACAGGGTGCAGCACGATCGTGTTCTGGTTTTGTTCTTCCACAACACAAACGTGGAATGAAAATATTAAATATTGTGGTATTTTCTCCATTGTTACCAAGTAAAAACACAACAAAGGTGAACTATTTACCTGCTTTGAATTCACATGTCAGCATTGTCATTGTGAATATATTTGAGAAGACAAACATTAACATTCATTTGAAAAATTCCCTAAACTTCAATCTCCTTTGATTGTAAACTGTTATACATAACAATATGACACATAATATTGCAATTTATATTGAGATTTTATTTGTCATTCATGTTGGACAGAAAGGAACAGTTATCTTAAATGTTCTTGTTGGATGTGTTCTCCTTTTTTTTCCACTTTTCTGGTTTCCTCAAACCCAGAAAGTGACGGGCCTTTTTCCAGAGTGAAGGAGACTTGGTACTCGTCTGTGGGATGCTGTCATCAGAGACTTGAGTCAAGTTCATAGCTTCAGGTTCCTTGTCTTCTGTCTCTGGGAGAATTTGTTTAGGCAACGGAGTCACGTCAATGAGTTCAGGTTCATTGTTTCTCGTTTCTGGCTGAGGAAAACAGATGGGGATGAACACTTGTTCCTGGTTTGGCAGCTCAAGTCTGGCTCTTTTTCTTTTTGGAGGACCAGTATCCTCTCTCTCCTTAAGTTCAGCAGACAGTTCATCATTGATGGAGATTTGCCTCTTGAGTTGATTCTTTAGACCCTCCACCTCTGTTTGAAAAGATCTTTTTTTGCCAGAGGTAGTTTGACTTAAAAATGTCATTTCCTGACTCCTTGCTTGATGGAGTGCTTCTTGCTCAGCTTTCATCCTGTTGAATAACTCCACGTTGTTCTTCACGGTTTGCTCATGAGCTGCAACTTCCCTGTTTAGCTGCTGCTGATAGGAGTCGGCCTGCTTTCTGACTGCGAACACATCAGTTTCATACTTAGAGGTGAGTTCTCCGTATGAATGCTTGACCTGTTCCAGCTCTCGCTTTAAGTGCATCTCTCTGGCCTTTGATGTCTGCTGTATGGAGGTGATCTCCTGCTCCATCTGCCTAAAATGCGTGTCATGCTCTGCTCTCAGACTGTGGATTAAATTTTGGTTTTGTGCTGTTTGGTCTGCATGAGACTTCATTGTTCTTTCTAGTTGTTGTTGCAGTGTCTGAGTTTTCTGTCTCATTGGGAGGATGTCAGTTTCGTATTTCAGGTTCTTCTCTTGGTATAAACATCTGGCTCTGTCCAGTTCTTCTTGGAAAGCATGACCTTTTTCTTGGTCCGCTTGGAGCTCCCTGGAAAACCTTTCCTGGTTGATAATATGTGAAACTTTAATCATCTCGTAGTCCGTTTGCAGCATTTTCTTCTTTTTGTGTCTTTTGGTGTCTTGCACTTTGAAATCCACATTTACCACACTGAGAGTCTCTGCATCACTGTAATTCTGCAGTCTCTCTATCAGCCTCTTTGTTTCTTTACCCTTATTGATGTGCATTTCTTTCACAGCTTTCTGTCTTTTCCACTCAGCTTTTGTTCGTGTCAAATCACTGTGTAGTTGGTTTACTCTGGACATTTCCTCATGGCATTTGGCATTCTCAGTATTTAATACAATATTCAGTCTGTCAATTTCTTCCAGGAGTGTTTGATTGTTGTACTCCATCTGGTTTTGGGGATTTCCACTGTTCCACACTTGCCTCCTGTTGGGGAATCTTGATTGTTTGTATGTCATTTTCAGTTAATTGAAGATTCGTTTAAAGAAAACTATCGTTTTTCTGAGTAGATGTGTATGTTAGCAGTTTGCTTTTGCTTCTTGCTCAAGTAGATGGTCCTCTCTTGTATGTTGAGAATCAACTGACTGAACTGTTGGAACTGTCTAACATTATAGTGTCTCAGGTTGTTATGGAAACCAGTCCTTTGCTTATGACCTCAAACTTCCAAAATTCTATAATTCTGTTTACTTTTGCATGTCTGTTTGAATTTAAAATTACTGCCTGTGATGTAATATTTTCATTGTGCATTGCATTTTGGTAAGATGTGGACACACTGGAAGGAGACACTTTCTGTTGCCATGTTAATTTTGACAACTAACCGTGAGAGCTCGGTAAGTTAAGTCCTAAGTCAGGTAAGTGAATGTGATGCAATAATAACTGACTGACTGAATTAAAGGTTTATCGCTGAATTTGTGTTGTATAAATCCAGAAATAAATTTATGAAATATGAGAGCCATTTTAGTCATACATGTAGAAGAAAATGTCATTGTAAAAATAAAGATAAATGGACTAATTGTCACATTAAATAAAACATTAAAAATGAACATTAAAAGGTGCCACTGGGGGAGCTATGAGTGGATAGGACGTACCTTGAAAAATAAAAATAAAAAGGTTAGTCGTGAAGTCATGAAGCATCACACACAGAGGAAGTGCACCTGGTGGGGCCTCCTACACTAGTAACTGTGTGTCACTCACCACCATCTACACTTCATCTGGACTGTTTATCCAACCTGGGATAGTTTCGTGAAGGCTTCACTCTGTGGCTGATGCTCAAGCGAGCAACCTGTAAATAGTAATATAGTGAAAGTATAAACCTAATGCAGACTCAGCAAGCATTGTTAGGATCGTAGACTGTACATACAATGGTCACGTTACACAGAGTGGTTTTGAAGTCTCTTTTCCTTCATACTGCATACAGCCACGTTACCTGGAAAGTTGACAGGAGCAGACCTACTGTAAAATTGGTAGCCTGTGATAACGAAGGTAAAGTGTGGTCAATATGGCTATAAGTGGATCTCATGGCAAACTAAAAGAGCAGTTAAGAAGAAAGGAAGGGCATGATAAGAAACAGAAGAAGGGTAAGGCTATATGTTCCAGTTGGTATATTTTTGTGAGTACACTCAAACACAGTTTTCTACGTTTGCTGTCTACTTTCATGTGCAGTGTGGAAATGTGAGCTGTGTTGTAATGTACAAGTGCCGTTGTGCTCTGATGATGGCCAACTTTCTTGGCCACTTTATCCAATTTACCTCCAAGATTTGACTTTCCGTTGATTGTTAATTTCGAACAAAATTAACCCAATTTCTCATTTTATGTATCTATTTTATCCGCTAATCTATGACCATTTAAACCACTGTTATTGGCAGTGAAGCTACTTTGGTTTTTTAACCAAAAATGCCTAGACAAGTGTTCCACCAGGGACCCTACAGGCTAAAGATCATAAATATTTTTTGTATTACAAAAGAAATTCTCAAGAGCATTTTTAACTGTGCTTGTGGCCTGAACATGCTTTTTAATAGATAAAAAGATTTTATTGGAAGCTGTTGAGGTATTCAACTATTCAAGTAAAATTATAGCACCATGAAACAAACAGATGTTCAGAGGAAACTTGACTGTATATTTGCAATATCTAATGTAAGGAAAACAGATAAAAGGTTTTGCTACAGTGACAATCTACTGATAACTATTTTGTGTTCCTTCAACTTCTTTAACTTTAAGCCTATTTTAGCTTTACCTCAATTTTTGAGAAGAGAAATGTTTGGTGTAGTAGTCTCAATGGTTTTCAATGTCTCTGCATTGTGTTGTACACTTTTTTAACACCAGAGGGTGCTGTCTGTTAACTGTAGCAGTTTAATGTTTATCCTCAAATAACTCAGCTCCGGTAAGAAACAAAAGTCCCTGTTTTGTTTTGTTTTGTTTTGTTTTATTCATTAGAAACTGTTGATTCTAAACTGCCACATAAGGTCTGAAAAAGTGAAAAAGAAATCGACAAGTATTACTAGATTCAGAGACGAGCAAAGGAGATTCAAGAGTCAAGATTTAAGCTTTATATTGTCAATTTCTGCAGTATGTGAGTACATACACAAGAAATCGAAAAGGATGTTTCAATCCAGCCCACGGTGCAAAAATACAGAGAATAGTTTAAAAACAATATACAAAAAGTTACAACACAGAAGAGTATAATACACTAGGAGAGGGGTATATATATATATGTCCACATCTACCTCGGTGCCTACTTTGTCTGTGAATATTCACTTTTCTATACACAAGCACAACACATGGAAACCTAATGTACAGAAAAATGTTGATGTGACCAGTTAGCATTCATGCAAATAGTGGAGTTGTACTGCAAGTAAAATATTGTACAGTGCAAAATACAGAACCAAGTGATTCTTTGGCAACAGCAGCAGAGATTTTTATAGTGCAAATACTGTATCTAGTAAGAGTTGGGTGGGGGGTGGGGGTCTGGTGTTTATAAGTCTGGTAGAGCAGGCCCCGAGGCTGAACAGGCTGGGCAAGGGGCGGGTGGAGTCCCTCACAATGCTGACTCCTTTGTGGGTGAGGCAGGTGTTATAAATCTCCAGGAGGGAGGAAAGTGACACACCAATGATCTTCCCTGCTGTGTTCACTATGCACACAAGTGTTTTCCTGTTCGGTTCTGTGCAGCTCCCGAATCACAAAGTCACATAGCTGGTCAGGATGCTCTCGGTGGTGCCTCGGTAAAAGGTGCACATGATGGGTGGGGGTACTTGAACTCTCTTCAGGCCGCAGAGGAAGTAGAGGCGTCGCTGTGCTTTCTTTGCCAGTGATGTATAGTTGGCTGTCCAGGACAGGTCCTCACTGTTGTACTCCCCCAGGAACTTGGTTCTGATTGTTATTGCTGCACCACATGGACAGACACCTGACCTCCTTCCTGTAGTTTGTCTCATCGTTCCTGGAGATGAAACCCACCACAGTCGTACTGTCTTCAAACTTCACTGTGTGGTTAGTGTTGAATGTTGGTGTGCAGTTATTGGGTGAAGAGCAGGGGACTTAGCACACATCCCTGCGGGGCTCCCGTGTTCAGTGTGATAATGCTCGATGTGTTATTGTTGAGCCGTACTGCTTGTGGACTCTTACTGAGGCAGTCTAGCAACCAGTTGCACAGGGAGGTGTTGAGTCCTAGCTGGTCCAGTTTGATGATGAGCTGTTGTGGACTGATAGTGTTGAATACGTAACTGAAGTCTGTGATCAGCAGTTGTGCATATGAGTCCTTCTCCAGTGTCCAAGTGGGTGAGAGCAAGGTGGAGAGCAGCACAGATTACATCTTTGTCTCGAGCAGCACAGATTACATCTTTGTCTCCGTCATCTTCAATTTCATTTTCGTTTTGAAGCATCATGGAATAACAGCTTTGGCTCAGGGAATTGTTATGCCTATAAATATGTCTTTGAGCTTTGCGCAGTCCTTCAGCACAAGTCCAGAAATGTTGTCTGGAATCAGCTCTGTTCTGTGCTTCAAACTAGGCAAAGAAGCCATTGAGGTTGTTCAGCAGAGGGACGCTGCTGTCAATGACCTGTGCTGAGGGTTTGTAGTCCGTGATTGTTCGTATACCCTGCCACAGGCTCCATGTAGCACTGCTGTCTTCAAAGTGTCCGGTTATCCTGTCCGTTAGTCCAGCTGTCTCAGGACAAGTTGGCTCTTCCTGTTCTCAGGAATCTTTGCATCCCCAGTTATAAAGGCAGTGTTCCTGGCTCCCAGCAGTCTGCAGACCTCTCCTGTCAGCCAAGGCTTCTGGTTAGCTCTGGTGATAATGGTCCTTGTGTTGGTTGCATCATCCGTGCATTTCTTGATGTAGGAAGTGACAGTGCCTCTTCTTGTTACCATAAGAAAACTTTGATCAAATGGACCAATTTTAATGGTTCGGCAGATATTACTTTTGATATCCCTACTTCAGTTTCTTGCTTGTGCAGCCTGATGCTACAATATCAGGGTTATTGCACGACAGATACCTGTTTAAACTGCTTGTGAAAATCGTGGTGAATTTTAGGAAAATTTGCAATTCTATTCGTTCTTAGCTTCTGGTGCTTAAAACACTCATCTGACTCCTTATTTTGTACACAACTCTACATGTATGTAACATACTGTTGAGTACTGAAATGCCTATTAAAGTCAATGTGAGTTCAGTCAGCAGAGGTCACCAAAACACTGTACATTCTTGACAGGAAGCCAAGACATTTTTGGTGATGTAATTTTTTTACTACTGAGAAAATTCAAATATAGTTGTATTTACTGGGAAGCATTCAACTGTGGTTTAAAGTCAGTAAATCAAAATTAAGTGAGATCACAAAGCCAAAAGCAAACTGTGTGAGTACAATCTGTCTTTTGTTTAGTAAAAGTAAAAGTTAAATGGTGTCTGCAAGGGCTTAAAACACATTCTGCTTAGGAAGTAAAAAAAAATGTCAAGAGATGAGAATGAATTAAGGGAACTAATGCTTTGCAATCAGCTTAAATACAAGGTTATGTCCAGTAAAATGATAAAATCCAAATAGCTGATCTCCCTCTATCCATTAGCTCAGATTGACGGTTTTAGGAGGAGTGAATAGATGCTTTTATGCAGCAGAGAGCCAAAGAAATGAACTGCAGATTTACAAAAAGACAGTCAACCTTATTTGACTTAATTTGACTCTGCATCACATGTTGATCTGCTAAACCTGCTCTGTCTCCATGACAACAAGCATCCACAAGTAAGAAGCAGGGCTTTCAATTAAGACAGGTTTAATTCCACTTAGGGGTTTGAATAGGACATAAATGTATGTGAAGATGACACATGAGCAGTTTCATAAAGGTCATAAGTATTGAAGACTACACATCTGTAGATCACTGAGACGAGCTATCCTCACATGTCTATACGATTCACTGGTCTCGGCACTTCGCTGATAGATCGCTGATAGACCCGAACCGTTGTGGAGTGTGAGGTCATGATGGCTGAATTAATAAAGAGTTGTTATTTTCTCTTACAGCATCCATTACGACCTTTGGCATGACTGATGGACATGAAAAGCTGGTTTTAGTATTTTTCTCACAGCTGGCTCTAAAAATGATTCAGTGTAAAATGAAAAACAATCCAGGGAGCTACAATTCTGAAACATCTTGTTGATGAGAGTTCAATTCAATTCAATTCAATTCAATTTTATTTATATAACGTCTATTACAACACAAGTTGTCTCTAGGCGCTTTCCAGAGACCCAGAACATGACCCCCGAGCAATTATTACATAAACAGCGGCAGGTAAAAACTCCCCTAGTGGAAGAAAAACCTTAAGCCAAACAGTGGCAAGGAAAAACTCCCCTTTAAGAGGGAAGAAACCTTGAGCAGGACCTGGCTCATGAGGGGGGACCCTCCTGCCGAAGGCCAGCCGGGTAGAGCAAGAAATAAGAAAGAATAGAGACATAGAGACACTGTCAAAGGTACAAGATAGGATACATTAGTAACTGTCCTTGGTAGTCTAATTAGACTTCTGTGAATATGAGTGATATATGGATAGACGGTGATACAAGGGGATGAGGACTGCAGGCGGGATGTCAGCAAGTATCCAACAGACATCCATACAGACAGGTGAAGACAGACACTGGGATGGTCAGAGGTGGAACTGCAGGTCAGCAAGCAGCTCCTGAGGCTCTGGTCCGCAGGACATGCACAGAAGAGGAAAAGAAGGGCCAGACAAGCACAAAAATCTACAAGAACCATGGAGCACAATTAAGTTTATGGGATATTGTTAATAAATGAGGGTTGAGGTGAAGAAGAGACAGAGAAGGCAAAGAGAAACAGAGAAGGTGAAAGGCACCACTCAGTGGATCATGTTGGTGCCCCCCTGCAGCAAAGGCCTATAACAGCATATCTACACCGAAGCTGTTTAAGATGAGCTGCTCCAGTCTGGTCCTGTAGCTGCAGCTTTGACTACTGGGCCTGACACATTAAGGTACTAAATGTACACTAACTATATGCTTTATTAAACAGAAATGTTTTAAGTTTAGTTTTAAAGGTGGAGGTGGTATCAGCCTCCTTCACCCAAACTGGAAGTTGGTTCCAGAGTGATGGTGCCTGATAATAGAAAGCCCGTCCTCCAAATCTACATTTTGATACTCTAGGAACTACGAGTAAACCTGCACCCTGAGAACGGAGAGCTCTATTAGGAACGTACGGTACTATCAGGTCTTGCAAATATCGCGGCGCTAGGCCATTTTGGACTTTATATGCCAGTAATAAAATTTTGAATTGGATTCTAAATTTTACAGGGAGCCAATGGAGGGAAGCTAAAACTGGAGAGACGTGGTCTCTCTTGTTGATTCCTGTCAGCACTCGCGCTGCTGCATTTTGGATTAGCTGGAGGCTGTTAAGAGAATTACTTGGACATCCAGCCAACAACACGTTACAGTAATCTAGTCTAGAAGATACGAACGCATGAATTAGTTTTTCGGCATCACTCTGCGAGAGGATGCTCCTAATCTTTGCAATATTACGGAGGTGGAAAAACGCAGTTTTACAAACCTGATTAATATGCTGTTTAAATGACAAATCCTGATCGAATATAACGCCAAGGTTTCGCACAGTTTTACTGGAGGCCATCGCAAAACCATCTAATCCCTTCCTAAGCTGTTTGGTACCACAAACAACAACTTCTGTTTTATCAGAATTTAGTAGCAAAAAATTTCTGGACATCCAGTCCTTGATGTCCTTAATACACATCTGAAGTTTGTCTAATGGTTCTGTTTCATCTGGCTTCATAGACAGATACAGCTGCATATCATCAGCATAACAATGAAAATTAATGCCGTGGTTCCGGATAATACTTCCCAAGGGCTGCATGTATAAACTGAACAGGATTGGCCCTAGCACTGAACCCTGCGGGACACCATAGCAGACCCTCGTCTGTACGGAAGAAACCTCATGAACATGAACAAACTGGAATCTATCAGACAGATATGATTTAAACCAATCTAGAGCTGTCCCTTTAATCCCAACAACATACTCTAGCCTCTGCAGTAAAATGCTGTGATCTATAGTATCAAAAGCAGCGCTGAGGTCCAGCAGAACCAGTATGGACACTAACCCATTATCTGAGGCCATAAGAAGGTCATTCGAGACTCGAACCAGTGCTGTTTCTGTGCTATGATGCATTCTGAACCCTGACTGAAAAATTTCAAATAGATCATTTCTATACAAATGCTCACACAGCTGGCTTGCAACTACCCTTTCCAGAATTTTAGAGATAAATGGAAGGTTGGAAATTGGTCTATAGTTAGCTAAAATGTCTGGGTCAAGAGAGGGTTTTTTAAGTAATGGTTTGATTACTGCGACTTTAAAAGCCTGTGGTACATATCCTAAGACTAGGGACAAGTTGATCTGTTTCAGTATTGTCGGTCCAATAAGAGAGAAAACATTTTTGAGTAGTCGAGTAGGGATTGGGTCTAACAGACACGTGGATGATTTAGATCCATTGACGAGTGAGGTCAGCTCAGAGAGGTCAACAGGAACAAAACAGTCTAGAGTCAGGTCGGAGCGTAAGGGAGTCGCCGAGGTTGAAGAAATTCCCACAGCCACTGCCGGGAGTGCCTGGCCGATTTCCTCTCTAATTCTGACAATTTTATTGCTAAAGAAACTCATAAAGTCTTCACTACTGAGAGCTGCAGGGATGCACGGCTCAACAGAGTTGTGGCTCTTTGTCAGCCTGGCTACAGTGCTGAACAGAAAACGTGGGTTATTTTTATTATCCTCTATTAACACTGAATAATAGGCTGTTCTAGCTTTGCGAAGCGCTTTTTTATACACTATTAGACTATCTTTCCATGCATAATAAATATCTACAGACCTACTAGAGTACCACTTTCTTTCCATTTTACGCACTTTCTGTTTTAACATACGAATATGTGAGTTAAACCAGGGAGTTAAGCTCCTATGGTTAGAGACCCTCTTTCTCAAAGGAGCAACTACATCTAAAGCTGTGTGCAACACATCTGCAGTGCTACCAACAAGGAAATCAATGTCTGCAGAGGTAGAACCGAGGTCACAGCCCTCAACTGCTTCACTATGTTCCACTGTAAGAAGATGAAGAGCAATGGCCTCCCTAAATTTAGTGATAGCTTTATCGGATAGACACCTGCTAAAGTAATTCCTCCTATTATGCGTAACGTTGACAATGTTGAATTCAAACATTATTAAATAGTGGTCGGATAGGAGGGAGTTTACTTGTGACACTAACAGATTATCAAGTTCTACACCGTAGACGAGGACCAGATCAAGAGTATGATTAAGACAATGCGTCGGTTCGTTAACTTTTTGTAAAATCGCCATCGATTCTAGAAGAGAATCAAAAGCCAACTTAAGACTGTCGTTGTCAACATCCATATGAATGTTAAAGTCGCCCACTATGATGACTTTATCTGTACTGATCAATAAACTAGATAAGAAATCTGAGAACTCAGACAGAAACTCCAGATAAGCTCCAGCAGGAGGCCGGTAAACTACCACCAACAAGACTGGCTTCTCTGATTTCCAGCTCGGCAGTTTTAAGCTAAGCGTGAGGCTTTCAAATGTATTATAATCGCATTTAGGTTTGGATTTTATTGTAAGACTGGAGTCGTAGATCGCCGCTACTCCTCCACCTCGACCTGTGATTCGAGGAATATGATAATTAATGTAACTGGACGGCGTCGATTCATTTAAACTAACAAACTCTTCCTCTTGGAGTTCACTGGAGAAATGGCAGGGCGAAAGAGAACTATTTTGTTGATTAAACCCTAACTTTATTTATCTAACTTTTTTTGCAACTTAATGATGGCAATAGAGATTCTATGCAAATGTAAGTGTTTCCGTTTACAAAGAGACATCCTTCCTCCTCATCTCTATTACCTCTATTATAGTTTTTAATTTTTTTAGCTGCAATTGTTTCATTTACTGAAAAGTAAGTTGAGGAAAGAGGTTTGTTTAGTCTGTCATAAAGATATTCAAATGTTCTGGTTCAAGTAATGTTTCTAACTTCAGGCCTTTTTGGCACAAAGGACGACATTAAGCTTTCTTCAACTAGTTTTTCCGTCTGACCTCAGGAGCATGTCCCTGTCTTTTTCAAATTTGAATAATTCAGCATTTGCAGCTTTCTTAATGCCTTCTGGCTAGCATCCCATCTTGTGTGGCACGCTGTCTACATTGTGGGAGCCCATTTTCTTCTGATTATATAAGCTCTCCCTGGGGTCAATGACATTTCTTCTCATTGTTTTGCCAATAATTTTAAGATCCAGGTGCCTTTGCAAATTTCAAGCTCTGCTGAATTACCTTAAACCGTGAAAAGAGAGAGACATTTCCTCAGTGTGAATAAAAACAAAACAGAAACCAAGCTTGTTATATGGTTCAGATAAAGTGTGAGGGTTGTTGTTGATGCAGGACCCAAATGCAAGAGATCAGGGACCTATTTCTCAAACGAGGATCAACAAAACTCTGGGAAATACCAACTTAAATGTAAACTCAGAGATGAGAACCTCAGTCCCCAGTTCAGCCACATCTGAGTATATATTGACTCTGAATTAAGTGCGTAAACCGGACAATAAAAGCTATCATCAGTTGGACTCGGATACCCGGAATAGGGGCATGGCCATCATGATTTTTGTGGTGCATGGACAGAGATCATGTAGATATAACTGCTCAAACACAAAAAAAATCACTGGGGTATGTCAAACAATCTATTTGGAGACTTGTTTTATAGTATTTTCCCCCTGCAAATGAAGCGCCATTCTAACCACGCCTGCCTCTTCATCAGCAGAAGGGTCAAAAGGTGTGCTACAAGGTTGATAGCCAAATAAAGTTAAACTCGCTTCAACTTTATTAAAATGACCAAACAAAGAGGAACTCAGGGTTTATGGAACAAGATCTGCTCTCGACCAGGTGAAGTTCACAGAGTAAGTTACCATAGTAACTGACTCTAAATACAGCTTACCTCATGTCAACTCTGACATTTGGAGAAGACGAGGCAAAGAAGGGCATATGTCTGTAGGGTCTGTGGGACAAGCAGGTGACATGCTCTGGGACGGTATAGCAAACTAGACACAGGTGAGACAAATCCAGATAGACAACAGGAAGTAGAAGCAGGCAGGGAGGGAAGGCCAGGTCCTTTTAACATTAAACATAGAACAAAGACAGCAAGAACACACAAGAATATTTACCACAACACAAATCATTTTTGTAGAATACCCCTCTTTATCCCTTAGTATCCTTAGTTCCAGATGCCAGATGTGTGAGAAGTAATGGAAAATGTCCTGGTGGCATCGGTGGCATCGGTGGCATCGGTGGCATCGGTGGCATCGGTGGCCGTCTACAGGCGTTGCAGCATCACAGGAATGTTGACAATTTGCTTCTATTTAATCTATACAAACAGGAGTTAGATTGATGTTATCATGTCTCAGCTTTTTCCATGAAAATAAGCGGTCTTTTTTGCTTTTTCATTATGATTAAGTTAGTGTTTTTTAAGGTAAGGAACAATAAGACCACCGCTTGTATAACTGAATTCTCTGTCAATCACTGCCTCCTCTTCAAATCTTGTTTCATTTTTAAATCTAGTATTTTGAGTACTAGATATATAAAAAAAAAAACTGTGGTTTACAATCATTTAAATAACATTTTAAATTTGACAAACTCTTGGCATTTTCTTATAAACATGAAACAAGCAGTTAATACTGTATTTGTGCCAGTTCTAATGATTGCTTTTATTTTATTTGATCTTTTCCCTATTTGAAGTATTTTCCAACTTTGCATCAAAGCGCTTCACTCGTAGCAGATGGAATCAGGGCAGGAGGGTCCCTAGACCTCCCACTTTCTCTATTTGAAGTTGTGTTTGGCAGCAAACATTTGGATCTGTTTACAGAAAACTGTGAAATTCAGTTCCATCGGTCAGTCAGCTCCTCTGACAGGCTTTGCTCTGCGTGTTTTCTTACCACATTGGATTTGACCGGTCAGCTAGCAGATGACCTTCAATGTATAAAACAAACAAACAAACTGGCAGTCTTCAGCATGAACCCACCATACCTTTTTTTGGATAGACTTCACCACGCTATTTCTGATGGAGGGTGAGAAGGAAACTTGCAGGAGCATGTAAGACAAAGCACCAGAGACCCGGTCCTGCCGGAGCTGCCAGGAGGGCATACTGAAGGAGAAGCATTGAGGAGGTAACCAGAGGTCCTGTAGAACTTTTGGAACCACCCCTATCACCATCTCACGTGGACCTGAAGCCCGCTGCCTCGTGCTGCTGCTCTGTCAGCCTCCTGGTGTACTTGTCAGCCTGGATGATGATTGTAGGATGTCTGTAGAGGACAGATTACTGTTTCCACCGTATTCAGAGCATCACGGAGGTAACATAGAAGAATATTTTAAGTGGTAAATGTGTGTCAAATATAACTCACCTAAACTGACATGGTCTCAGGTGAGCGTAGCGGCCTTCTGGCTTTAAACTCAGCATCTCTCATCTTCAAGTATTTCATGTTAGTGCACAGTCTTGTCAGGACTGCAGCTTTACCAGCATTAGAATAGGTCTGGCATCAGCCTCATCCAAGTCCTGCAGCTGAAACTCCCAGAGCCTTCAGAGAGACATTACTGCTCCTCTGTTCATGAACAGAGTGATGGTCAGGTGTAGTGTGTGTGTGTGTGTGTGTGTGTGTGTGTGTGTGTGTGTGTGTGTGTGTGTGTGTGTGTGTGTGTGTGTGTGTGTGTGTGTGTGTGTGTGTGTGTGACACACTATTCAATTTCAATTCAATTTAAAAGTCTTTATTTCTTACATAATAGCAAGTAACAGACTTGCTTGAACATACTTAACAAAGAATGCAGGAAACACATTTTTTGTGGCAGTGAGTACAATTGTACTCGTTGTCCATGTGCATAACCACCTGGATTGTAAGTGGGCTGCCGAGTACCTGCCTGTGGACTTGGACTTCCAGTGGGCAAATGGCATGGGTTCTAGTGACTTCTGTGTTATGGGCTCAAAATGGGGTCCTATATGGGTCAAATATATGAGGCCCAGAAGGGATGCAAATGGACTAAATGGGCATGGGACAAGAAACTGGTAAAAGGTTTGAGTTCCATGTAGTTTCAGTAATATTAGAAAAATAACCAGTCAGACCCCTCCTAAAAACCTGGTACAGTCCATATGAATACACAAGTGTGTAGGGAGAGAGAGTCAGAGTCAGACTCTCTCTCCCTGACTCGCTCTCTCTCTGACTCTCTCTCTCCCTGACTCTCTTTCTCCCAGACTCTTTTTCTCTGACTCTCTCTTTCAATCTCTCTCCTACACTCTCTGTTACATTCTCTCTCTGACTCTCTCGCTGACTCTCTCTCTCTCTGAATCTCTCTCTCGCTGACTCTCTCTCTCTTGCTGACTCTCTCTATGACTCTCTCTCTTTCTGAATCTCTCTCCCCCCTGACTCTCTCTCTCTCTCTGACACTCTCTCTCGCTGACTCTCTCTCTCGCTGACTCTCTCTCTCGCTGATTCTCTCTCTTTCTCGTTTTCTCTCTCTCTCTGACTCTTTTTCTCCCTGACTCTCTCTCTCTTGCTAAATCTCTCTCTGACTCTCTCTCGCTGACTCTCTCTCTCTTGCTGACTCTCTCTCTCGCTGACTCTCTCTCTCACTGACTCTCTCTCTCGCTGACTCTCTCTCTCACTGACTCTCTCGCTGACTCTCTCTCTCTGACTCTCTCTTTCTCTTTGACTCTCTCTCGCTGACTCTCTCTCTCCCTGACTCTATCTGACTCTCTCTCTGACTCTCTCTCCCCCTGACTCTCTCTCTCTCTGACTCTCTCACTGAATCTCTGTCCCCCTGACTCTCTCTCTCCCTAACTCTCTTTCTCGCTGACTCTCTCTCCCTAACTCTCTTTCTCGCCGACTCTTCTCGCTGACTCTCTCTCTCCCTGACTCTCTCTCTCTCTCCCTGACTCTCTCTCCCCCTGACTCTCTGTCTCCAACTCTCTCTCTCTCTTACTCTCTCTCTCTGACTCTCTCTCTGACTCTCTCTCTCCCTGACTCTCTTTCCCGCTGACTCTCTGTCTCCAACTCTCTCTCTCTCTTACTCTCTCTCTGACTCTCTCTCTCCCTGACTCTCTCTCTCTCTCCCTGACTCTCTCTCCCCCTGGCTCTCTGTCTCCAACTCTCTCTCTCTCTTACTCTCTCTCTCTGACTCTCTCTCTGACTCTCTCTCTCCCTGACTCTCTTTCCAGCTGACTCTGTCTCTCTGACTCTCTCTTGCTGAATCTCTCTCCCCCTGACTCTCTCTCTCCCTGACTCTCTCTCGCTGACTCTCTCTCTGACTCTCTTTCTCCCTGACTCTCTCTCTCTCGCTGACTCTTTCTCTCCCTGACTCTCTCTCTTTAACTCTCTCTCTCTCTCTCTCTCTCTCTCTCTCTCTGACTCTCTCTCCCTGACTCTCTTTCCCACTGACTCTGTCTCTCTGACTTTCTCTCTCTGACTCTCTCTCACTCTCTCAGTTACACTCTCTTTCTACACTCTTTCTGATTCTCTCACTCTCTGTATTCCAATATAATATGAAGCCTTGTCAAGCCTTGTCAAACTTTTATGCAGTGATTATTGACACAAAGGTGCCCTTCCTTTTAAGCTTTATACACTTGATCTAGAACAAGCTTTGCAGTCTATCTTTGCACAGTATGTCCTTTGTGCACTGCTTTTTTAAACAGCCTTCCTGAAATGAAACCTCAGAAAGTCATTAGCTTGTTGGCCTTCCTGAGATGAAACATTACCAAGTCATTAGCTCCCCAGCAGTTTATCTAACACAACACAGCAGGAGATCAGATGACAAGATTTTCTTTAAGTCTCAATATGTAGTATTCAAAGTGATGTTTCCAGTTGACCTGCAAAATTTTTCAATAAACTGCCATCAGTCTCTTGATCTTATAAAATCATGAACACTTTGACGAGCAATCATTATGTCAAAACATTCCTTTGATACCATATGCTGCATAACTCCTCTTTGGTATATGCCTTTGCTCTCTACAGGAACGCTCAAGAAAAAAAATGCACGTTACGTCACCAAAAGACACCTATGTTTTTACAGATGGCCTTGCTACCCTCAGCTCAGTCATTCTAGACACTGCAAGTCTGACATTAATGTCATGAATATAATGTATTTGATTAAATTAAATGGCTGCTATATATTAAATACATATATATATTGGGAGTGTCATTTGCTTTAGCACTGATGTGCATATAGATTCAAATGTGACTCTATTCTCACAGGAGTGGCCAAAAGTACATATCAAGACATCATTACAGTTTTCCTAATGGAAAACTGTAATGAAAGAAATAGCTTGCCTGTTTGGTATGGTATAGAAAACGTTAATATCCCAGATGGGCAATTTGTTGTACAGGCAGCATAACTGACAATTAAATTCATACACACACACAGAATCCCACAGTGACTTGTCACAAAGTGCTGTTAAGAGTTACAACAGCAGGCACAAATTAATTTTTAAACATGCTTGTCCTGCACTTGGCATATCTGCGACCAGATTTTAGTAGCCTGAAATCTGCAAAGAGGGTAAGTGCAGTTGGCTAGAATGCCCTGTGTCGTTGTTTTTTGTTTTTATTTTTAATTGTTTAACTCTACCTAACACTGAGAGTGGACAATTCAAACTGAATTCCAGCCACATTAGTGCACATTCTGACTATGTAGTCCATATGATTTTATTGTTTCATTGAGAGGTACCCAAACCAGCAGATAAAGGAAAATGTTAAAACAGAGTCAATAAGACAAGAATAAAAACATCTTCCTAAAATACTTATCTTTATAGTAAGAAATACATGTGCTGGTGGGCTTTAGCACACAAACTGAAGTTGAGTGTGTCAGTTTCTTTTTGAAAGTGAATCTATTCTTTTGGCAAAATGGCTAGTAACAAGCCCCTACACTATATTGCCTAAAGTATTTGCTCACTCATCCAAATAATCAGAATCGGGTGTTCCAAACACTTCCGTGAAAGAATGAGTCGCTCTCAGGAGCTCAGTGAATTCCTGCGTGGAACTGTGACAGGATGTCACCTGTGAAACAGGTCCAGTGGTGAAATTTCCTCGCTACTAAATATTCCACAGTCAACTGTCGGCTGTATTATGAGAACATGGGAGTGTCTGGGAACAACAGCAACTCAGCCACGAAGTGGTAGGACACGTAAACTGACGGAGCGGGTCAGCGGATGCTGAGGTGCATAGTGTGAACAGGACGTCAACTTTCTGAAGAGTCAATCACTACGGACCTCCAAACTTCATGTGACCTTCAGATTAGCTCCAGAACAGAGCTTCATGGATGGGTTTCCATGGCCGAGCAGCTGCATCGAAGCCACACATCCCCAAGTGGGAACAGTTTGGAGCTGGCCCCTTCCTCTTCCAACATGACTGTGCACCAGTGCACAAAGCAGGTCCATAAAGACCTGGACGACAGAGTCTGATGTGGATGAACTTGACTGGCCTGCACAGAGTCCTGACCTCAACCTGACAGAACACCTTTGGGATGAATTAGAGTGGAGACTGAGAGCCAGACCTTCTGGTCCAACATCAGTGTGTGACCTCACAAATGCACTTCTGGAAGGATGGTCAGAAATTCCTATAAACACTCTCCTAAACCTTGTGGACAGCCTTCCCAGAAGAGTTGATGCTGTTATAGCTGCAAAGGGTGGACCGACATCTTATTGAAATCTATGGATTAGGAATGGGAGGTCACATAAGTTCATATGTGAGTCCAGGCAGGTGAGCCGATACTTTTGACCATGTAGTGTATTTACCTTCTAGTAACTGAGACATATCGACATAAAGCAGCTCGCAGCAACTAATTAGTATAGCATGACAACCGTAGACATGTGAAGCATCACTAGCTTGTCGCTCAACTCGTTAAGCAAAACCTTACAAAAGCATATTTAATGTTTTAGTAAAACAATAAAAGCATTGCTGCTTTTACAGTGAAGACAAGATATTAAGGAAACAGTCACGCATGTGAACAGGAGCTCACTCGCTGTCTCTTAAATCCTGTTCTAACTAGCTGCAGCGAGCTACTTCTTCAGACTGTATTTACCTCATAATACAGATGCGATATTGATCTTTTAATCTAATTCACAGCCTCTCATATGCCTAAAGGCGCTTTAACATTGTGGGCTGCTGACATTCGGTAACTGTATGGGATTTATGCCTAAGAAAAAATGAAATAAAACTAATTTTTCGGGAAGGTTTAAAAAGAATCTCCTGTGAGACATTCAGCTCTGAATGCACAATTTTGATGAAACACTGGCAAAGTCTGAGCTGAAATTCATTAGGATAAATTCAGAGAATGTAGATCATAGTTTATAATTTGCTTTGATTTGCTGCTATTGAACCCAGAGTTATTTCTGCCTGTGTTCCATCTACATCACCTCCAGCTACAAGAAAACACTGAAATTGAGTGATACTATGTCTTGTTCTATTAAGAATGCAATCTATTTGATCAAATGTTCATGCAGCCGAGCACATGAGAGAAAAGAAAATCTTAAGGGCAGAAATTTAATTACACCCAGGACCAACAAAATCTAGCACTTCTCTTTGAGATGCTATAAATGACTATTAAACATACTAGACCTCCATGAAGTTGCAGGGGTTATGCATAATTTCCCTCTACAGGCATAAACCTTTTATGTTTATGCTTTTCAAACCCTTTTCTACAGGTCCCAAGGGGTGTTGTTAATGTGCACCAGAGCGAAATGCATGGTAACATGACTCAAAAGCATGTCCCTCTGCATATTACATAAAACCTATCACATATTAGATAGTTAAAAACCGGGATGATGAAGGGAGAATCCTTTTAATCAGAAACAAAACGATCCTTGTTCATTCATCCAGGTTACGTAGCCTGTGTTAAGGATCTTTGAACGGTTACATAATGGCTGTAATAGTTTGAATTCATGCTTTCTGCTTTCATTAATAGCAAATTAGCTTGACATTTTGGGTTCAGAGCGTTATTAAGTTACAGCCTGTATATTCTTCTGAAATATGAAGCTGAATGAACAAAGAATGTAAGAATTCTGGTGAAAATAATTGACATCATCTGCAAGTGACCTGCAATACCCATTCAATGTATAAAGTCATAACAGAAGGGTCATAAAAAGGCATTTATTGTGACTGTTTGATAAATGTTGGTCAGTCAGCCATTCTGATTCAAGGTGACAGAACTTGGGTGGTTTTCTTAAACAAGGTTTGAAGAAAGTGTGGTGTCTTCATGCGCCAAGCTGATTGATGTAATTCCTCAATTGTTACACTGACCACATGGAGGCAGCATATCACAAGAGTCCCGGGCAAAAGAGCAAGCACCAACATTCCAGCTTCCAGGTTGAAGTCAAAGCAGAAGAAAAGTTTCAGTTTCTCAGCTGGCCACTGGAAGCTGGCTCCAACAGCAGGTCAGTCTCCATAAATCTTCATGTTAAAATGTCCAACTTTGCAGCAAAAATAATCATATTTACAGCCTGGTAAAACAAACAAACAAACAAAACATGTTTGGTGGCCAGCATACTCAAATGTCTAGCTGTCATCACTTTTGCTACTTGCCACTTGCTCTGCATGAAGAAGTGATAGCTGCTGGCCATTGGCTGAGCCGACTGTCAATCAGTCGTATTAAAAGTGTTGTCATGGGTGTAAAAATCAAATAATTGAGACCAAGAAAGTTTTTTGAACCAGGCTGTAAATATTTATTTATTTCTGCCATAAAGTCAGACATTTCAACATAGAGGTCAATGGAGATTGACTCGCTTTTGGCGCCAGCCTCTAGAGGTCAGTCAAGGAACTGCAAGGAAACTTAGTTCCACATGAGCGTGAATAAAAGTGAGATGGTTGACGTTTAGTTTCAGCCGGCTTCCCAGGCCTGTTCGTTTTAGCCATTTTCAACATGGCACCACACATTTCAAGGAAAAAGAGGCCTCAAATGTACATTTCAAAAAATGTATGCATGATATTGCGAGGTATTTGTCTACTTCTGCATCTCTGGTGGACAAAGTGATATTACAAGACATACTGTGGTCCCTGTGCATTTGTATTTTTGGTGATTCCTTTTTGAACATGTTACATCTATAAGCCCCCATATGGTCAGAAGTGGTATTGCTACAGAAAGTGCCTGTTATTAAATTAACGTTGACCTTTTAACGTTAACGTACGCAAAAGTTATGAAAAATTCAGTTGCTTTGCTGTAATGTGTTTTCACTAAGACATATTAACTTCATGTTGTTATTACTTTTCTAAAATGTATAATAATTTATCTATGTCCACTTTTTATTCTGAAAACTAAAGAAAAATAATGGCATACTGACATATGATTCACAAAGTGACTTTGAGCTCTTGTTAATAGATGTTGTCAGTGTCTTTCTGGTCTTATATAGCATGTAATTACTGCTTTTTCTGTGGAACTCCAGACACGATGGCCGGCTTTGTGCATGCAGCTCCACTGATTGCTTCCTCTTCACGTTGTCTTGTCAAAAGAGGCCTCAGCATATTAACTCTCCCTGTTTTGTTACTGCTGTGACCTTATGATAAAAAGTTAAAGCTGAGATGCCAAGACAAGGTAAGGAGAGACATTTGTCGAAGACAAGGAAACTAGGTTTGAATGTACAGGACAGGGCTGTCAGAGTTAGTATGCTGGCAGAGTAGTATTTGCAGAGTAGGCTCTGTGATTCTAGGCATCTACAATCCTCCTACTAACCACCAAAATCCTCATTAATCCTATGTTGTTTTCAAAATCACCGACATCTCAGCCAGCAAGGGCAGCCACAAGCACAACTCACTGTTGATATTTCACTGTCAGCCATATCCAGACTTTATTTTTTTTTTTAATTTATTAATTTATTTTTGGCTTAGCTCATTCTTACATTAAGTTTTTGCTTGACAAAGCTTTTCTTTAATGCATAGTGAATAAAAAGAGAAGAATTAAAATCCCCCCAGAATAACAATGCCTTAATGCAGCATTTTTATCCAAGCTGTTTTACTTACAGCTGTTAAAATTCTTTTGGAGCAGGCGTGGTGCTTCTCATACATTTTAATGGACCATTTTCATCCTCAGAGTTCATTTCAAGGTGCCACTCAGCTTTCACTCAGTCAATCTAATGTGTGGCTTTTTAAGCACCTTTGCCCTGACCCTACAGATCTGACATCTGTCTTTATGCCGCTGCTGCGGCAAACAGAATGAGAGAAACGAGGTCTGCATTTGTTGTGAGGTAAAGCTATTGGACGGCTGCGTCGGATTATCACCACCTAAGACATGTTTAGATCGTCCTGCGTGATTCAGCTCTGCAAATGTTGGCGGGATGCTAAGCTTTTTATGTCATATTTGAAACTCAATAGAACAAGTTCTGTGGATTCTTTTTTTTTCTTTTTCTTTAATGTAATCATAGATTTCTCTATAATCTCAGGCTTTCTCCCACATAGTAATCCAAAGGTTTGGAGGATTTCAATTCAAGTTGCATCAAAGCTGCAGACAGAAGAGCTCAGTTTTGATGTTAAAGCTGGGGTTCGTGTGTAATATATTCAGGCATTGAATTATTAGCTTTCCAGCTCATATTAGCTTTCTTCCAGATAGTATTAATAGCTGGTTTGTTGATATCATGAGCTGGATACCAAATATTAATTATTCCAGCATTGCAATACAAAACTAAAGGATAGAATATGAATGCATTTCATCTCCATATGCAGACGCTCAGGTTTGACCCACAGTACATGAAAGGTTCTATACTTTGTCTATTTTCTGAAAAATGATTGTGACTTTTTCAGCTTCAACTTTTGAAAAAGGCGTTCAAAGGATGTTGCATTCCTCTCAGAAACTTTAACTGCCTCGCTTATTACCGAAGGGAATTCTGCACGAGGTCACCTCTGCAATTATCTACATGTTCTTCATCTGGGGAATTCTTGCATTTATTGTGGCTTTTATTAAAAGTTCACATTAAGATCTTGATGCATTTCAAGCACAGGTCAAGCTATTCCAGTCTCACTTGCTTAGATCCTTTTAAACTAAATGTGTATAAGTTACATTTTATGCTATAAGGTGCTTACTTAACATGGTTTATGAATAACAGTTAATATAAAGTTTTTGTATTCATTTTGGGGTTTTTTTCACGATCACTATTAGCATATTTAATTCATAGCTACGGTGGTTCTATTTTAACAAGACAGCACATCTCATTACATGTTAACGTAATGAGCTTAACAGAAAAACCCAAAACAGAAAAAAAAGAGTCATGGTAAGAAATTATGTTAATCCCATTGGTATTTACTGGTTTTCTGCCTTACAATGTCACAAAATGGGATTTGCTCTTCATGTAAGTAATATTAGCAGATAACACACAAATAACTGTGATTTCTTGCGTATTTATTGAAAACATTCACTATGCAGTTCCAGTGCTGGTGGAAAAAGTAAGTGAGCTCCTTTAGCAGTGGTGATTTCAAGCAAGTCTTTGTGCAACTCTGGATCTGAGCTGGACCATGTTCAGAATGACTTTGTGGCTGTTTCTCTGTACAGAACTGCTTCAGCTCAGGCACATTTGGAGGATGTCTGGTGTGAAACGTTCCACAGATTATTCCAGGTCATCTAATGTTAAGGTCTGGGCTCCAACTAGGATCATTTCTTTTACTAAAGTCATTGCATATTTTGCATTGCATTTATATTGATGTGCAGGATCATTGTCAAACTTGTCCAGGCCCTGAGGTAGCGAGGCAAGCCCAAAAAGTTGATGCTCCCTCCACCATACTTCACGGCTAGAGTCCTACATTAGTGATTGTAAGTTGTGTCCTTTCTGTGCCATGCATATTGCACCATGAGACGACACTGGTTCTTTTGGCTTCCCTTCGTCTTGTGTATGTCTGCCCTAGCTGTCGTGTGTTGTGCAACAAAGGGAGTGCTTGTTTAGTTATTAATAAATGTCTGTCGACAGTTATTAGTGACATGAATAAATTATCAAAATGAATAAATCAATACGGGGAACCACCTGAATGTCAGGGAATACTAACTAAACAGCACAATCAGTCTCAAAATAACTATCATTCTATGCGTGCAGGCCTGTCACCAGGGGAGGCGCTGTAGAGTAACAGAAAAAGAAGGGGTCCGAGCACAGGATTTTGCAACCAGTAAATGTTACAAATATATGCAAAATAACAACTTCTCTCATTCAAATTAATCAGAATTTATTTACACAAGTATTAAAAATAAAGATCTAAAAAGATATCTAAACTACACATAAGCAAACAACTGGCTAAACATAAAATAGAAGTATTAGTCTATATACATGAGTGTGTGTGTGTGTGTGTGTGTGTGTGAGAGAGAGAGAGAGAGAGAGAGAGAGAGAGAGAGAGAGAGAGAGAGAGAAGATGGCTGTTTATACACGTTGTGCGAATTGTAGAAATGGCGGACAAAATTACGTGGTGACTCAAAATGACGAATGAGATGTCATCACAGCCAGAACAAAGGAAATTAGAGTCCTTATGACCAAGATAGGAATAGACGTGCGTGTGTGGGTTAGTAGCAAAGGATGAGAGAAATAAAAGAACTGAGCAAAACTCCAAAAAGTAGAACAACTTCTCACCACCAGAAAACTAACCTGTACTGATGTTTCCCAGACAGAGACACACCAATGTGAGGCCAACTTCACATGTGCACTTTCGTCATATAACTGGGAAATGAGGAAACCCTTTGTTTTCTGTTGTGGGAGAACGACTCAATGAGATCCAGCAACGTAGATGCATCAATAGACAAACTACAAAAAAAACAGACACTTCAGCAGCTGTAGCTAATAAACACAGTTGTGGTGGGGTCAGTGGTCCGACCCATAACGTGCAGGTCACAGTAAAACAAAACGGGTTGGTTGCACACGGATCCCCCGTGCTACTCGTAGGGTTTCGGAGCATTCGCAGGTCACTCCGTTGTAACACGGGTGGACGAAGAATGCGGTCGCTGGTTCTCCGTAAGCAGTGGACTTTCACGAACGCAGCTGGATGGATGTCCCCTCAGCTGGTGGCGAGTCGCGCTGGTCTGAGCGGAGCTGTACTTACAGAACTTACAGAACCTAAGTTCAGCAGGTGTTGTGCTTTGTGCTTTAGCCGTTGGTATTTATTGGAGCTGCTTCATCCCAGCAAGGGACCCCTGCTGAGTTTCGGGGTCCATGCCCAATAAGAGGCCAATTCCTTATCACCTAGGTATCACAAATGGAGCTAGGCCTGCCAGCGGTTTGAGTCATTGTGAAGGTTTCTTTGTTTTAAACCATGTGGTCGGGCCTTACAACACACGCCTGTGTGCTTAAATGTTTTTAATTTGAAGGATGTACTGCGGCTGACACACCTGAGCAGCATTAGTGATCGGCCATCAAGGACTGCATCTAACCACCAGCGCGTCACCAGACTCTTACCATTTCATGTGTTTCTTCTGTGGAACAGAAGTCATCCTTTGATAAACAAATACTTCCCTTGTTAAAAAAAAAAGTCCTCCTGTTTTCATTGACACAAAGCCCCGAGAGTTCCTTTCCCTTGTGTTTTGTTGTGCTCTTGGAGCCCCAGTTGGGCTTCAAGAATTTTTCTTGGCTTTTCAGTGACTTAAGGATTTTGTGATTAAAATTTCCTGGCTTTTTGCCAGTGTTTGCTGCTCATTGTTGTCATGCTTTTTAGAGCACCCCTCTCCCCTTTAATCCAACCGTTGAATCTGCACTAAATAATTCACTTTTTTTTTCTCATTAAAGACTGTTTTGTGCTTTTAAAAGTCATTATACCCTGGAGCCTCCAGTACAGGGAGCAAATGTCATATAAGAACATAAGCCTGAGATTAGGGCAGGCGTAAAGGGTTAAAATCATCTTGGCAAGGGACACACGTCTGTACAGAGTAGCCAAGATGACACTAACAGAACTTAACTGTCTATTTATAGACAGTAACTGTCAACTGATGGATGTCTAAACACTGACATGACTGTTTCAACCTAATGTAGATCAACAACTCCTGAATGATGCCCTTCAGATACCTCTTTTTTGCAAGACATGGTGACATCAGGAGAGGTGATACAAAAAAAAACGCATTTTGTTGTTAGCCAGTTGTTAGGGAAGTTTTGAATTTGCTTTGAAATAAAAGTTATGACAAACTCCAGGTCAGCGGGTGGCTTGATCCAGAAACCAGGACCACAGCCCCTGCAATCAATCTCAGCAAACTCAAATGTAATTGTAGGATGAGCTATTGCTCTGGGTCGCTTATGACCACCTTTTAAATAAGATTTAAAGCGAGAAAATTGAACTAAAAGGCCTGCAATAGATGGCCTGAGAGACCTGATTGGGTTACAGACAGTGGAGAAGTCAAAGATGAACTGAGGAATTAAGTGCTTTGTATACTAGCAGCAGGATTTTTAAAAAGGGATATGTTCAAATGTTCATGTCTGTAAAAAAAAAAAGACCAACTGCAGCTTTTTTTTTTTAATGAGCTGAAGTCCTCCCTGTCATTGTTTGAATAATCCTGTATTATTACAGAATATTACCAATGTTTACAAGACAACTTGTGACGTTAATTTTCTAAAATGTAATATAAGTTTAAGTGGCAGAAAGCAGTTTTTGGGGATATGAGTAATGTGATTATCAAAACTGAGATCAGTATCTAAAATGATAAGGTTTCTGAGTTGCTCACTGGGTTTCAGTTGAGGGACGTTGAAATACCTGGGGAGTAAATGAAACCTCTGTACAGAAAGACTCCTGCTGGGATTTAAACCAGGAACCTTCTAGCTGTGAAGCAACAATGCTATCTACCTGTGCTATCTAGCTGCCAGTCTTTCTAAAAACTATGCAATTTCATTATAATCATTATATGATTTTGTTTTCTGGTGGCTTAGTGGTTAGCACTGTTGCCTCACAGCAAGAAGGTTCCTTGTTCAATTCCCCGGCTCGGCGGGAGTCTTTCTGTGTGGAGTTTGCATGTTCTCCCCGTGGGTTCCCTCCGGGTACTCCGGCTTCCTCCCACAGTCCAAAACCATGTATGTCAGATTAATTGGTGATTCTGAATTGCCCGTAGGTGTGAGTGTGAGGATGTGTGGTAGTTTGTCTCTATATGTGGCCCTGTGATGGACTGGCGACCTGTCCAGGGTGGGCCCTGTAATGAGCCAGGATGGTCTCCGGCAGACCCCTGTGCCCCTGCAATAGATAACAGGTATAGTAAATGGATAGGTGGATTTATGTTCTAGATAATAATCTAAATATCACAAACGTGAACTTTACATGTTATTTTTACTTTAAATAAACTAATTTATTGAAAAAACAACCCACAACACGTTACGTCAAAGTGTTACACAAACTTTGTTTTGTTACTGACACTGGAAGTTTAGTTTTTGCCACCGGTTGGCACGCGCGGTCGACCAACTGGTCACGTGACATCGTCATTGGCAAATCACGTCGCTCATCTGATGTGACGCAGGAGATTCAAAGTTGGCAGCAACGTCTCCGTTCAGACTGCAGGCGTCCTCTGCTTTCCTCTGTCACGTTTACAAACGCGTTATAAAGTTTAAAATTCCATGTTTTCATAGGCGTGGAGTGAGTTTTGGGCAACGGGATGGACGGTGCAGCGGTCGGACCTGGACCTTACCGGGCCACGAAGTTGGTGAGTCTGTTGGCAGTTTGAAAACGCAACGATGAACATTTTTGTTTTCGTGAATAAGTCATACGTCGTCCTCTTAGTGTAATTGTGGGATGTCGCTCGTTTTAATCCTGTTACTAAGCCATTTACGCACATCCAAACAACTAATATCCTAATGGTTTATATTCATAACCGTTCTCATTGTTTAGTCGTTGTAGTTTGATGGAGATTAAGCTGCCAGCGAACACAGCAGTCTGTGATCTTCTTAGTATCGGAATTACAAAGTTTAAAAAGTAGTATTTCTTATGTAATAATGGATTCAGACTGGTAGCCTACAATAGAGTCTGAATTAAATACGTTTGCCGTCTTTAGTGTAGTAAATTAGTAAATATCCCCACATACAAACCTGTGTTTAGCTGTTCTTTAAGTATCATCATATTGATAATATTGATAATACACTATTAATGCTATGTTATACATTAACTATTTGCTTTTACGATATAATTACATGTCACTAACACAACCAGTTTATTTATGTATATGTATATAATAAATTAATAAGCATCTTACATAACAAACTCCAATATTTATTGTATTATTTATATGTACATTCAGGCTGTGGCTGGGATGATTTAACCCAGTCCAACCCTAATTAAGCACCTAGTGCATCATCACTATTACAATTATTAATGCTGCAATAATCAAATATCATCCATGTGATAGTATTTATGAAAGTAGACATTGTAGACAGTATTATATCTGATACTTTATTTAAGAGTTACTGACTGAAGATGCAAAAGCAGAAACAGAAAAATTGAATTAAACAGCCATTTAATATCCAATGTGCTTAACAGATAAATGACTAGTCTTAAACATTGGAAAATCATTTAAAAACAAGATGCAGTGCAGTGCTGGGAATGCGTCGCTGAAAAATCTTTAAAAAAACATGTATGTATATAAGCAATAAATAGTACTTTATACATGTACATCATTGATGGAGGGTACGTGTTGCTCTCTGTTTGTCTTATTTTGTACTATTTGTATTTGGTTTTCTAAGTCATGTACATAATTATAGTTATATACTGTTGAGTTTCTAAGAGCAGAAGTGCCTCACATGGCCATTTTTACAAAAAGAGACCCTGGGATAAGGATTCTCTCCTTCCCTTGTTTGCTTGAGGTCTTCATACATGTATTACCATGTCACAGTTCAGCTTTGCTCCATTTATTTTTATTTGTTTCCATGCTTTCTTTAATCCTGTCATAAAAATGTTGAGATTAAAAAAACAAACTACAAAATAGCTGTTTTGGTATGATTTATGCATGCTTACATGCTTATGTAGTCAAATGAAAACAGATGTTTAATGCATAAACAAAAAAAAACATATTTCAGTGAGTGTGTTGAAAAAGTTTGAAGGTTTGTAAGTTCCCTTGAAGTATGTTACATAATTTATCCAACTTAATGTAAAATTATTGAAATTTGCATAGTAAACTTAACTTTCAGGAAATTTCCGACTAAGTAAAAACCATTCAGGCCAACATAAATGCTGGTAAGCTGCTTAAGCAATCCCTTCAACATGTTCTTGCCCACCATTGCCAGCATGGTCTCTATATTAATGAAATAACTTTATGTTGCACAGAAAAAGAACAAAGAACCAAACATAGTCTGTCTGTGTGCATGTCATCAGAACACAAGACAACATACATGTATGGAAAAATAATTGTCTTCTTTTTCTTGATCCGGTTGTAATTTTGATTAAAATCTGGGTGGGTGGGATCAGTGCTCCATTGTTTGGGATCTGGTATCTCTAAGTCATTCAAATGCTCCATGTCTCCATGAATGTCTTCTTATGCCAATACCTCTGCTTTTTTTTTTTTCTTCTTAAACTGATTTTCTGCACCAGTAGCTTTGAGTATGGTGTTATCCTTTTTGGTTAGTTTTTTTTTTTTTCCTTTTCTTGCATCTTCTTTCCTGTGTCATTTCCCTGTGACCTCAAGGTCAGATTATTCTTATATATCTTGGAATACATTTTAGCTTTTCCTACATCTTATATAGTTGTTGTCATCATGCAGATACTCCTCTTCTCCAATTTGCTTTGTAGTGTTTGGGGCTCTTCTGGGTCGTAATAACTTTTGCTGTATATTATCCCTCTCTTCTACTTTTATCCATTTCTTTCATCTTTCTTCCACTCACCTTGAGGCCTCTAATATTTAATCATCCAATACCGTTGCATCATCAGAACACTTTTTGTGCTGATACTTGACGAGAAAAAACTGAAACTTTAGAATTGTTTTGAAGCTAATTTGGTGGTTTTTATTATTAGAGATGTTTCATCAGCAGTGTCCTTCTTGCACAAGTTATTTGTCATTTTGTATGACTGCACAACTAGAATGAGTATCATTTGAAACCCCGAGGTTCTTGGAAATGATAAAAACTTGATGAGAACAATACATCTGGGTGCTTTGTCTTTTAGCAATGTCCATGCCCCTTTCTGGATGAAAACAACTCAATCCAATCTGAATACAAGTCAAAACTATTTTTTAAGTGTTTGCCAATATAAAGGTGTTAAGTAAAACTACAGTGTTTCTCTGTAGCTACTAAAGAATTGTATAATTGTTATGCCAAGCCACAAGCACTGGCCTTGCATAGAAAAATTATAATTTATTGTGATGGATGAATGTCTGTTCTGTCTGTTTTCATGTGGATAAACAATTCCACCAAGTGGTCGGGGTGTCATATCCCGCCATCTATAAGTACCTTATTGAATCTCTAGCTGGTGTATTTCAATCACTGTCCTTTTCAATGAAGCATCTAGTTGACTACTCTGACTTTTAAATAAATAACTGTTGCTTTTTTGACGTGCCTGTGAAAAAGGTGATCATCACAAATGTATATGTTATGGTTGGCTGAGTCACACAGATCCCTGGTTACTGGCGTGCTCTTCCCAAGGAGAAGGATGTGACGCTGAACTGTTACTCATCTCCTCTAAAGATTTTATACTGCAGGATGATCATATCCAATTATGAACTGAAAACCACTTATAATTATAGAAAACTGAAAGTATAAAATGCTGCTATAGATTTGTATGCCATCACTCGCTTCTATAGGGGGCATGTGACCTTGATTAACCAGCTCACATGTGCTTTCTACACTTGGAAAATACATTTTGACAGTGCTCCTCAGGGTACTTTGTGGGGGTGGGGGTGCTCCAAGAGTATACGGTACTGGGTCTATTACAATGGGCTATTCAAAACCTATTCAAGTGGAGCAACGGTTTGGTTCTCACTCGAAAGAAAGTCCAGGTCGGGATTGAAGCACTGCCTCAAGTAGAGGAGTTTAAGTATCTCAGGGTCATTTTTACAAGCGAGGGAGGATTTGGCAGGAAATGTCCAAGGCGAATAGCTGCGGTAATATAGGCTCTGGACCGGGCTGTCATGGTGAAGAGGGAGCTGAGCCAAGTAGCAAGGCTTTGTGTTTACTGATTGATCAATGATCGTCCTCTCAACTGAAGGCAGCCAGTGCCTCAGTGTTGGCCTGCAGAAATGTTAAGCTGGCATCAACAAAGAGAAAAGAAACACTTCTTTATCAGTTGGCAACTTATCCTTCTAAATTAGGAGTTCAATAATGTTGTCAGTATGTCTGTTAAACTTTAATCATCCTTGAAAGGTTAAACTGCTGCGGTGGTGACTGCAGCTGTGCTGTTGTGGGGGAGTTTGTCCATTTTATAACTTCAGAAGTTCTTTTTAAACTTGTAAAAGATTAACGGATCTGGTGTAGTACAACTTGCTCTCATGATCTTCCTTTCATGATGAGGGGTATGAGATGCAAATGTACACCAGCAAATCTTTTCATAACAGTCTCATAGTAGATTCAGTTTCTTACGACACTAATAAAACCACATAATTGTTAAAAAATATGCTTTTTACAGTAGTTATATTTTTGTTGTCTTTACATGTCACATTTATCTAACCAAAAGTTTTGTCTCTCTGTAATGCAGTGGAATGAAACCATTAAACTTTTCCGTGGAGGTATGCCCCTTCGAAGGCACTGGGCACACTTCCGTTACTATGACAACAGCTTCACAGGATCAGAGGCTGTGGACTACCTGCACGAGCTGCTCAGACACAACTGCAACTTTGGACCTGACGTGACTCGGTACCAGACTCTTCAGCTGCTCAGGAAGTTCCTCAAAGCCCATGTCATAGAAGATATCAAAGGGCGCCACGGGACAGAGGACTTTGAAGACAGCAGCAGTCTGTACAGGTAACGATGGCATCAAGCTTATCCTGACCACTTCACTAGATGATTTGTAAGCAAAACAATGGCTTCATCAGGAAGTTATGTAAACAGTTAATCGCTTCTTCGTGATTCTGTCAAAATAAATATCGTTGTGACCCACCTGCTGTGAGTTACGGATACAGACTGACAGGCCTCAGGCTAGCTTTGACAGCCTGCAGTAACAGAGGACATAAAGGGGGATTTTGTAACCAAACCGTACAGAGTAGATGATAATATTTCACTTAGCTTCTAGGTTTGCACTTGTTTACCAGTAATGTTAAATGTTACGTCCTATATTTTCATGGTGTGCATGGTAGCAGCAATGAGAAACGGTGGTCTGCTAAGCTCCACTACCAGGTGAAAAATGTGGGTTTTAATAGTAATTAAGACTTATCATCATGGACCTCTGCTTTGATGCACTGGCTCCTCACAAGATGACTGTCCACATGCAATTCTCCTTAAAAACCACTTCATGAGATAGTTGTCTTGGCAGTTCGTAGCGGTGGGCCGAAATCTGCTGTGTAGCCTCTCCAACAGCTGTGGGGCAGCATTTCAACTTTTATGACAGTTACCTTGTCAGATTTACCTCTGTAGTTAAGGTGAAAATGATTACCTCGCTTTTTAAAAACTTTTCCATTTACACTTTTTTATATAGGTAATTTGGCTCCAACAGTTAAAACAAAAAACAACTCTCCCTTAAATTAAGATATTTTACAAACAACTTAAAAGTGACACCAGTTTCTTATGGTAGTTTCCAATTAAGTTGGCACATATATCTTAACACATGTTAGGCCACTCTACCATGATATGTTTTTGCTGCTCATACAAATTGTGTGCTTTCTAGACCTAGATGTTAACTTTGAGCTCCCACTAAATGTTGTCAATAGGACAGAGATTTGGGCTTTAAGAGGGCTTTCCTGGACCTTCTTGGTGCATGTTTTATGTAATTGTCTTGGTTGAAGACGTAGTGAGAGCCTGAAGCTGGCCGCAGATATCAATCACGTTAACATAATCCTCTGTTTTCATGTTCTCGTGCACCCAAACGAGGTTCCCTCTGCCTGAAACTGAAATACAGCTCCAGAGCATATGCTGCCACTAACACATCTCATCGTGGGAACTGTTTTTTATGTTTTTGTGTGTGTGTGTGTGTGTTGTAGGTCTCTGCCTTCGTTTGCAAAAAGTTTAGAGTGTGACACCTTGTTAAATCAGTGCATGTAACACATCCCAGTGACATCTTAAATCACATTGCACTGTTGCTGCCTGACTAGATTTGACCTGCTGGAGGAGCCCTGTCATGGCCCTGAGTGTCTTTTATTGCTCTCAGAAGATTCAGCAGGAGCAGTGATATTTCCTGGCGTTCTGTCTCTACGTCTAGCATAGTGCGACATTTGGTCGTGGAGTAGATTACACGCATCAACCTTCCTGTGCTTCTAAAAGGTCTTTAAACGCTCCGCTTTGCTGGGCGTGAACTGAAGGAATCTGCTGTTAAATTGCTCTGTCAGATTCAGTGCATTTCCCTGTATTCTCATGTATGCTGTGGATATTGTTGTTATTGTCGGCTCTAGTCATCTTTTGCAATAATTGTCTCAGTGTCTTTCTGAGCTCCGTACGTGTGTCAGTCAACTAAGCTGCACCTGCCCCGGCTTTTCTGCAACTGCAGACTTTAATTACTGCCTAACAGCTGGTAGATTAGCTAAGGTTTAACTTATTTCATGGATATGATCATGCGTGTAACGTTTGAGCCTTTTGGAGATATTCATTTTAACCTAATAATTATACTATGGCGTTCCTGTTATGTCTCTTTGCATATTGTTAAATTGCAATATAATGTGAGAGATTATAGCCATCAGGGTTCTTAAGATGTCCTTTCATGTATTGTTGACCAGTGTAATTTAATTTGCTCCTTAAAGTGTCAGTTCACATCTTTAATTATAACTTCAGGACAATCCAGACTGAGTGTTTGATTAAATGAATGAGATGAAATTGCATCAGCTCCTTTCCAAATGCTTCAGTAACAGCAGGATTCAGCAGAAGTCCCTTTATTAAACTGTGTATTTTTTTGATAAATAATACTTTCACTGGTTGGCATTTTGGAGAAATGTCCCTTAGTTAATTGACCTTGCATGTATTACCTCACGCACGAGAAGACATTGCTCCATCTTCACTGTTCAGCAGAGGTAACCTCTTGTCATCTGCCTGAGCCAAGTGCTGTTATTTTCTCACCAGGTTCCCCACACTGTCTCCTCTAAAGTGTCTTCCAGCAAGACCGCTGTTGAGAGACAGCAGCGACCTGCCCAGACTCATCCGCTGGGATGACTATGAAGAACTGCCTCAGCAGGAAAATGTAGCCCCCTTGAAATCCACCGTCATGGTAAGATGGAAAACACAGATGCACAGCTTCTCCAGTTTCAGTGGATTCAAGTTTAAGAGGGGAAATGATTGTTTGGTATAAATTAGCTCATATCACTGCTTCATTTCATAGCTCATGTTTTCATTTAGATTATAATGCTTCCAAGCTTAAAGCAGAACACTGAGAAGCTAAAACGAAATGTTCACATAGTGCGTTGTAGTATCGGCTCATCTGTTCTAAGGTTTTGGTTTTAAAGTCGCGTCAACGTTCTTTTTTTTTTCTTCTTTTTTTTAAAAATAAAAACAACCCTTTTCTTTCATCTCTTCATTTTAATCAGACTTCAGATTTGTGGAATAAAAGACACAGTGTAGCTATCGGAGATGTTCATGAATGCAAGGTCATACGCAGGAAGGAAGTAACTCCAAAACAAGTGGACAACATCTGGAAATCGATTACGATTGCAAAGTATGTTTCCCTCCATCTTCTACGCTTATTATTTTTCTTTTATTCATCTTGACAAATTATGCTGTTTCTCTCATTGAAGTTTACAGCGAGTTCTGGGCTTGAGGACGTTGGACGGGGTTTTAAACCCAGCACATGTGAATGGAAAGCACATTGTTCACAATGTCTTCAGCGTTAACAAGGCGGGCATCGTTGTATTGCAGAACAAAGCTGGTATGGTGCATTCATTCATAACTGGGACAGCATTTGCTTCTCTCTTGTTTTTTTTTTTTTTACCCTCAACTCAAACAGGAGAAAATGATTTATCTAAATCCCTTTCATTTCCAGAGGACATGCCCTATTGGGTTGCGTCGGCAATGAAATGCCTTGCAAATTGTAAGTATGCAATTTTGCTCATTGAAATTTGTTATAAAATGAAAGGAAAGAGAAAATGACCATGTGCTTTAGGATGAATTTAACATTTTTGTGGAATGATTGGAGTTATCAACTGAAGTACGTAGGCACTCTAAAATTCAAAATCTAAAAAAAAATCACACAAAAAAAATTGATTCTGTGTATGAAAGGACTTGGTTGGGTGAGCAATGCCATGCAGTGAATATCTCCTCACTGTCCATATGCTGCATGTGTTGCGAGGAAGCGCTTAAAAAAAAATAAAATAAAGAGTCTTAATACACACCCCTGAGGGTTGTTGCATGAAAGTAGAATTAAGAAACCTGGGATGTCTGAAAAAATGGGACTTGAAATTTCCTACTGAATTTCATCCTGGTTCATTCCACTGCATGAACACCAAGCCAGGATGAGAAGGCGTGGCTATGTCAAGGGTCAACTAATCCTGGTACTTTGAGGGTTTCCTGAAGCAGACTATGAGTCACAAGCTCCTTTTACCTTTGGTGTATACTCCAAGTTTAACACCCGAATCTAGCATGTTGTCTGTCCTTTTTTACATTAACTGACAGGGGGTGGCGCGTCTAGCTGGCGCCATCAATAACTTGCCTCTGGGTACAGTTAATCGCAGGTCAAGAATAATGTAAACAGAAGGGGCGCGGGGTGGTGGGTCATGTGTGTGATTTGTTAATGACAAGACGAGGATGTCGGCGAGCTCCTTGACCTTAAACATGCTGCAAAAGAAGCCCGAGAAATTGGATATTCTTAAATGACAGTCACTCACCTGATCTCAACCCGCTAGATCAGGACTTTTAGATTGAAGCTTGTGCTTCTACACTGGAAGTGGGGAGGTGGGGAGACATTTGAGAGTTCACAGTGGGGTGTGTTTTCTCAGGAAGAACTGGAGGGAATGGGAGGGAAGGAGAAACTATCTCTCTGTTTTATTTTAACGTTTTGTGTCAAATATCTACAGATGTGACGTCGTGCAGAAATTGCTTACCCTACCTTTAAACATTCTCAAAGAACAGGTGTCATATATCCAGAATACTGACAACAATTTTAAAATATTTATTATGTAATATCAAACTGTTTTTCCATGTATTGTCTATCCATCAATGATTCAAAATAAATAAATAATGGTGTTTTAAAATCTGCTATTTTAAAATATTATTTATCTACAGCTGTCTCTTACGTGAACAGTTGTTTTGCTGCAGTTCTGGACCCTTTCTTTGTAAGAAATAACCTTGTTTTGGACCTTTTCCTCAGGGCCTAATGGCAACGAGACCAGGCAGCCAGTGTACCCTGGGTTTGAGCGAGATGTTCTGAGAACAGTAGCTGATTATTACCAGAAACTTAAAGAGCCCTTGCTGACTTTTCATCTGTATGAGGTCTTTGTCAACATTCTCAGTGAGTACTCCTCATTTTGGACCCACCCCAGATAAATATTTGCTGGTATTCATTTTGTCCATGTTGCCTGTTTGTCCTCAGAGAGCAGGACTAGCCTCTCATCATATCGTTGCAGGTCTGCTGCAGGATCAGGATGTAGCCACTCAGGCTCTTCAAGTCAGCTGCCTCCTACTGCCACCTCCCAACCGAAGACGCCTCCAGCTTTTACTGCGTCTCATGGCCCGTGTCTGCCAGAATCCCCACCTGCCTCCGCTCAACGACACTATTGCAACCCGCATACTGGTACTCTTTCATACAGCTTTCACACTTTTTCTATTCTTTCTCAACCCTGATATTACATATGCAGATAATAAATGAAATACTTTAAAGGTCCTAGATTGTGCTATTCAGTTTCTTTACCCTGTCAAAACATAGATGTCTGCACTGTGCAGACTCTTCACTTTATTTTTACTGTGCCTCCTTGAACATGGTTAGTTTTTTTTATCCCCAACCTCGAGCAGGAGGCGGCTTTATCGTTCACTTTACTGAACCGGTCAAATGCAGAATACGGCGGGAATACTGGGCACACAGAGTGGTTCAGCACACCTCCCTTTACATCCACAAATCAGTATTATGTCTGGGATGTCAAGGTCTGATGCAGACAGCCCACGTGGGATACAGATTTGGTCTGTGCTTGTTCTGGCAGCGAGTTCAGGTTTTTCTGACATCATGACAATGATGTGCTCAGATTCTGTGTACTTTGAAACACATTTGATTGTTTTGCTGGCTGTGTACCACTTAAAATGTAATTACACTTCATAAAATATGCATATTTGATGCTACAAATCACTTTTGATCTGTGAGTAAGTATAAATAAATAAATATAGGGAAGTGTGTAGCCTAAAGCCAAGCCTCTTTTGTTTTTGGATTAGAACTGTGAATGTTTCAATCGCATGCTTCAATTTGAATAAACTCCTACATGTGGAGTAACTTAAGTTTTCGATGTCCAGCTTATCCTCCTCTAAAAGGAAACTCAGTACTTTACAACTAAGAGATCCTTAACTTCTTCCTGTTGGAGAGAGAGAAATAATCTAAAACTTTCTTCGCTGTATGGACGTAGCTCTTTGAGATTGAACGGGCAATGGATGTTTTTTTTTATTATTATTATTTTTTTTTTTTTCCTATTTTCAGCTCTTGTAGTAAATTTGATGCCATCAAACAGTGTGCGTTGGTCAAAAGCTAGGCCTCAACACGTTCAACGTCTTTCAGCTGAGGATGTTGGTAAATTATGCAATTCCTGACGTAGGAAGAATTCCTGACGTAGGAAGAATTCCTGACATAGGAGGAATTCCTGACGTAGGAAGAATTCCTGACGTAGGAAGAATTCCTGACGTAGGAAGCACATGCAAAAAGGGGCCCAGCAGAGACAACTATGACGTCACTGTGATCTTCCACATTAATCCATAATGTTACTAATTAGTGAGTCGTTTGCAGTTGCAGAAATGTGCACATCTGTTTAAGTTCAGCCTTAGAAAGCACAGTCATCTTTATAATTTTCTCTCTGTTACCTTGCTCTTCTTCACCTTCATCTCCCCACCTCAGCACATTTGCTGCTCGAGAGATGAAGAAAAATATTATTTGTGAAAATCATCTATAATATCCTCACATCGGGATAATCTTCATGGTCACTGTAAGCCTTTCTGCCATAGAAACAACGTATTTCTGTTCCACAATATCTTGACACAGCAGTGATTTATAAACTCCTCACTGGAGCAACAGAGGAATCCACAAGTAGAGCCATCTCCTTAAATTTAAGCACCAGCAAAACTTTGGGAGATAAATACTGACTGAAATAAGAGGAAATAGTCAAGGAAAATACATTATTCATTTCTTACCTCAGCATGTTATATGTATTAATATAAGATCATTTTAATAGGCAAATGATGACCAGTGAAAAGGAAATATCATTATTGCAAGCACAGAAAGTCATGTTTGACCTTTTTAAACAAAGTTTGAGTGCACTTACTTATCTATTCACTTTTATGAAGTGATAAGTGTCACAATGTGACCTAAACTGTATTGAATAGAGTTGGTGTGTTTGCCAGGTTCATTCTTTTATTCATCTTCTGCTGTGGTCTGTGACCAGATGGTGCAGATGTTCTCTCCCTGCGTTCTGGGCTCAGCAGACGACATGGACTTGGACGAGTTACTTGCTACTAAACTGGTGACCTTCATGATGGAGCACCATGACGCGATCTTCCATGTGAACGCCAAACTGCGCTGCCAGGTTGAGGAGCATCTGTCACACCTGAAAAGAGCTCAGGTGAGTTCGTCACTCATGTGTCTCAACCTCTTTTAGCAAACAGCCGACGTTATCCCAGCAGGGTTTCCATCAGAGGGTTGCATCAGAAAATGAAGAATGCCATGTGTTTGTGGTGTGTGTTGAAGACCGGCGGATCTACCAATAAAGTGATAAACTGATTTTTATCTTCTTCTCTATCAGCAGACGCTTACGTTTGCATATGCTGTTCTGGAAATTGAAAAGCCAACGGTATTGTTTGAACAAAAACCTTGCAAACTGAAAAAGTCCAACACATGACTTTAGAAAATCACTTGGTGCCACAGCAGAGCGGCAGAATCAAAGTCCAAAACAAAAGTGGCAGCACCAGCACAGAGCAGACATCTGATTATTAGGTTAAAAAGAAAACAAAAGAGGTGTGTGTGTGACCTAAGGAGGAGGCTGTATGTTTCAAGTTATACTGTCAATTCATGACGAGGTTGTTCTCAGAGTGCACAGAGCAGATCAATCAAAATCATCAATATTCTAATAACTTGTTTCTTCATATATTTGAATTCACCATGACCTGATGTACAGCGAGTCCAGTGGTATTTAAACAGTGGTATCGTTTGTATATGTTTACCTTTATACACCACCTGATAAGATCAAGATGTGATCAAAGTATACACTTTCATCTATAAAGAGGTTGTACAAAAATATGGTATTTACCGTATAGAAATTAAAGCCAAGCAGGTCTGTTTTCTAGGGCTCAGGAGTACTTGGGCAAAGTCACATGACCGTAAACATAACAATAACTGTGAATACTTGGATGAAATTCCCGATCAGTCAGTGACTGCCTGAAGTCTGGAGTCAGTCCATGATCACCACCGAATTCCGAGTTGCCTCTTTGGAGATGCTTCACCAGACCTTCACTGCAGCACCTTTAGTTGCTGCTCATCTTCTGGGATTTTCTATCTTCAGTTTTGTCTTTAGTAACGGAAATGTTACTCTGGTAAATAGAGATTAGTTGACTGACTTGGACAATACAACTTCTTTTTTTTTAATTTTTAATTGAACGTGTTTGTCTTTAAAAAGTGCCCCTGTGATTGACTGTCCAGGTTGTCCCCCTGCTTTTCCCCCAGAGAGAGCTGGGATAGACTTCTTTAATAAGAGTAAGCAGGCACAGACAACGGGTTGCCTTTGCAAAGGTGTTGAGTTGCTTTTACAGCAAGTTGACACAAGTTAATCTTGGTGTGGTATTGGTATCTCCAGGCAGTATCAGCTTCAGACTTTTTAAATCTGCATTCATTTGTATTGAAGTAAGGAATGAACTGCATCTTTTCACTCAGTGACCTCATACCATTTAGCTCCTGAAGATGGAGGTATTCTGATTAAAATGGCTGCGATTCCTCTCTTGTTTTTTTTTTTTTTCTTTCTCCCAAATCCATTGTGGTGGTGTATAAAGGCAAACTTGCCAAAACTGTCATTGTCCAAATACTTCTAAGTCCAACTGTGTGCATTTCCTTTCATCCTTTCAAATCTTGAGCACCACCATAAATATTTTTAATTTTAATTTTTTTTTTTTTTAAACTCTGGTCTGAATGGATTTTTTAAAAAATCATTCCTTAAAATGCATGAGACATCCAGAATGTTACATATTCTCTGTTTACATAAAAGCACAATGTCTTCTGTCTTCCATCAGATCAAATATGTAGGTTCAGATACAGATTTCAGCACCTCGCCGGCCTTTTGCAAACAAATCAGAGTCATGGGGAGTGAAGAGCAGAAGGTAATAGGCACCGAGACCCCCTTGCAGCAGTTGCTGGAAGGCCTGATTGCAGACAAAGAACTCCCTGTGAAGGACAAGAGGAAAAGACTTAAACAGGTACTTGAAGGCAAAATTACACACTCAAGTAACAACCTATAAGTCATTTGTGTTTAAGAGCACGCTTGCTATGTTAGGTATATTATGACAATAACAAAAAAAGGAAAGTGTTACTCCAATGCCAAAGATATATTAGATGTCTTATGTGTGGTTTATGCATGTATGTAGCAGCTGTGCACGTATCTTTCATATGGTGTATGATGGGGGTTTAGATTTATCCGTTGTTGTGCCAAAGTGGCGGTGTGGGCTGTTTTCTGCAGCCCAGTAGCTTGCAGTAGTGAGCTTCCTTTTGTTTACTTTCTTTAAGTAGCTCAGACCCAGCAGCAGCACAAATAAAGCATATCCTATGAGTTGCATTTGGTAGACGTGAGCAACAGTGAGCAACAGAGCACAACCATACTTATGAGATACTGCTAATTAATAACTGAGGATTGAGCTGAAGAAGGGATAGAGAAACAGAGGAGGTGAGGGGCACCAGTCAGTGGATCCTGCTGGTGTCCCCCTGCAGCAGGTCTACAGCAGCAGATCCAGGATGAAGCTGTGTTGAAGACCAGCTGCTCTGGTCTGGTCCTGCAGCTGCAACCTACACATTTGTGCTGCTTTAAAGGTAAAATTGAATATCTGATGGTGAGCCACAAATTGGTAAAAGAACGTTTTCACGAGTCTTTGGCGTACAAATGCTGTGTTTTGAAGTAAGCTGCATTTTCTACCTTCTTCCAGTTCCAGAGGTCCTACCCAGAAGTCTTCCACAGTAGGTTTCCCACTGAGGAAAGCAAGGCTGCCATCATCCCAGAGAAGAACCCCCGACAGAGACCTCAACTCATGTTCCTCAACCTTAAAAAATCTTTCCAGCCTTTCCAGAGGAGCTGGAGTTTTAGGGCATGATTCATCTCCACAGACACATTTACACCTATAAATGCTTCTCAGCATCATTCAGTCACGAGACGAGGACAAGCGTGGCTGTCATGGTGCCCTGGTTACAATTGAAGTCCCTCTTATTACCACTTGTCTTGGATTTGAAAGAACGAATCAGTTTTTATGGTACTGTTAAATTTAAATAATAATAATATTAATAATCAATATAAAATCTACATGCACAATAATCTCACTTGAAAGGGTCTTTTCACTTATCCAAAGTGAAGCAGAAATATTTCACATTACAACTAAATGTTGTAAATTTGCTCAATACAGCTTGAATGTTTTAACAATGCAAAGTTTGCGTGATGACGTTTCAGAATGCTAAGGAAACTTTCAGTGATGTCTGCACTGAAATACTGGGCACAACTTCTATTATGGTGACTGTTAGTTCAGAGTGTAGCTCTACAACGTGCACTATATGGACAAAAGTACCCAGACAGCTGACCACTACACCAGCAGGGAGTTGGGAGTACAGGTACTATAATGTTGAGTTGCTGTATGTTTGTAGCTATAACACGTCCCTTCCCATCACAGCTCACTGAGCAGCCCATTCTGTGTCACCCTGACAGATTCAGTCATTAACAGGTGTGGCATATCGACTGTCTAAGAAGAACTGGACAAACTCGCTGTGATGTCATCCATAGGTTTTACTGAGGAGTGCTTTCGGAGCCTGTTTTCCTTCACCCTGCAGTGTTGCTGCCATGTTGCAAATGAATAGAAGAAGAAGGCCTAGAAGCTGAAACACATCCACTTATCTCAGTCAGCGTCAATTAGCTGGTTTATCTTAAATTGGCTAAGTAATTAAAGCGCCATAGGCCGACAATCAAAAGGCCACGCCCTTCGTGCATATCTAATGTGGCAGATCGAACTATTGTCACTGTGTAAAATCTAGCTATGGAGACCAGAACCAGGTGGTAAATGTATGTTTATTTCTCCTGCAAAGTTAATCATTTTAACATGAGATCAAAGAAGATGGACCGGCTTTTGTAGCCGCCCTGTAGTGGTCAGTAGAGGAACGGTAACTCCATAGATCTGCACAGGAGTCGACCAGGATGTATGCATGTTGCTTCTTGGTGTGGTCGGATACTTTTGTCTGTATAGTGTACCTGGTGCTGCGTTTAAACTCTTAACAAAATGAATGCGTTTTTTTTTTTCATCCTCAGTTTAAGTTGGAAGCCCAAGTTCTTGTTAATCTTTCACATCCCGGGAAAGTGCCTTTCTGTGAGGGAAGAACCGTTGGCCCGTTGGCTGTGAGGTTCAAAGCCAGATGACACGTTTGGTTAGTTGGAGGGGGATGTCGCAGTAGGTCACTCTGAACTCACAGTTATGGACAGGGTTGGACTTTGCCTTAATTACTGACTTTGCTGCCTCCTGGAACCCTGAACTCTGACGTCAGACCCACCATGAACAAAAAATAAGACAAGAGTTTAACTTTGTAGCTCCAAAATTCAGAACAAGTCTTCATCTTTTAACATTCTGAGGTGAGCTGTCTTAACATGTTTGCAAATCCTCCTCCTCAACTTGAAGTCTTAGAAACAAAGACCCACTAAATGTTAAGAGTCGCTGATTTCTTAAAATTGATACTTGATGTATGTTTATGCATTTGTATATTTTGTACTAGTTTGAAAGAATTTAAAGAACTAAACTGGATGAAAGACATTTCAAAAGTATTAACTGGATATTAGCTGTTGATATAAGTTTGTTGAATGTTAATCACAATACGTAGCACTACTAAAATAAACGAGGATTAAAAGTTACTTTATCAGATGCATTCTGATGTATTTCTCAGTGTTAATTGGCTTAGATTAGATCGCCGTTTCATAAGATTAACTGATATTGCAAAGATTCATTAAATGTGGTGAACTGATTTTGAATGTAGGCAGCTTAGTGTTGAGCGGTTACTGAGCAGCGATGAACGTATCACGACCATGTCCGTCCTGACGTGTCTCAAACTGTCACAGCTGCTCATTTCATGTTTTTACGTGTTGGTTTTATTTGTATATAAGAACCATTTCTTTTGCAGTCTCTCACGTACCCAAGTCATCTGTCATTTGCTGTTTTTGTGATGTCAGTCGCGTTGTCTGTCACCTAATTTGAAACGTAAAATATTTTAATTTTGTAAAAGTGTTGATATTTCTGTGCGGATTACTGTAAATACTCCTAAATGCTGGAATAACTGTTACACTGGAATTGCTGCTCCATGATGGATAAAAATCCAGGGGATAACAGTGAATTAATGTCATTACAGACTTTTTCATATAATAAATTGTAATTGGTTTGCATGACTTTAGTGTCTTTCTTTTGAAAGTGTCTTTATGTATAAAGGCTGATTTTTACTGAACTGACAGCTGTGTAATCTGTGCAGTGGTTCCTACAGAGCAGCGATGACTTGCACAAGCACAGCGACGCTGAATTTTACTGAGATGCCTTTTAGCAACAAGGTTTTTCTTTGGCTGTAACTAATATTGCAGCTCCCCTCGTTTGCTGTCACTTGTACGGATAATAAGTTGACTTTTTCTTTCTGGTATTCCTTGTATGCCCTTGAGTAAATTTCTCGGGACCCGTAAAGGTTTTGTGTGATACAATAACGGAATTCATCACCACACTACTGTGTAATCTTACAGGAGCAAACATCCCACACATTCAGCACGACTCACACTGGTGGGATTGAAAGAAGACGTCAGTTTTGCCTTTTCTCCTCAGGTTATTATGACACGGTGGAGCCGTGGTCTATAAACGAGACGAGCCACCTGCAGGTTGAGTTCTGCCTCTGAAATAAATTCCTCCCTCGTGTATGTGACAACAGTGAGACCCAAATAGATGACACAGAATAAACGGACCTGCTGAAAGTTCACCTGAGGGTGGGATTGAAGGTCAGGATGTCAGCAGGTATCCAACAGAGACGTCTATACAGACAGGTGGAGGTGAACACTGGGATGGTCAGAGGGTGAGACTGCAGGTCAGCATGCAGCTCCTGAGGCTCTGACCTATAAACATGTACAGAAGACAAAAAGAGGGGACAGACCAGCACAACAAACTACAAGAACAATGAAGCACAATTATACTTATGAGATACTTCTAATTAATAACTGAGGATTGAGCTGAAGAAGGGAAAGAGAAACGGAGGAGGTGAGTGGCACCAGTCAGTGGATCCTGCTGGTGTCCCCCTGCAGCAGGTCTACAGCAGCAGATCCAGGATGAAGCTGTGTTGAAGACCAGCTGCTCCAGTCTGGTCCTGCAGCTGCAGCTGTGACTACTGGTCCTAACACACTAAAGTTAACATTAACTATATACTTTATTAAACAGAAATGTTTTAAGTTTGGTTTTAAAGGTGGAGGTGGTATCAGCCTCCTTATATATTATATATTTATATTTTGTTCTTTTAGAATTGGGTTCATAGACAAATACAGCTGCGTATCATCAGCATAGCAATTCAAATTGATGCAGTGGTTCTGGATAAATACTTCCCATGTGCAGCATGTATAAACTGAACAAGATTGGCCCCAGCACTGAACCCTGCGGGACACCATAGCAGACCAACATCTTTTGAGAAGAAACCTCATTAACAGGTTGCTCAGAGGTTACTGAACGACTCAGTGATTTGATTTATTGGAGGTAAATTGGTAATGACATTAACAACTTAATCATATATGAAAAGGAATCTACAGATATTAACAAATTATCTCCACTCGCAAGGCACTAGATCTCAGCTATGCACCCTCTTCTCACTTTAGACCAACACGGTGCTGATTTGACACTTGTTTCAAAATTGCACCCGCAAAAAGAGAAAGTACAACTGAGAAAAAATGTCTAAAAATGGAAATGGGTTTTAGAACTGCTAGAAAGAAAAGAAACGTGTAAAAGAGAAAGATGATTTCACTCTCGGTTAGAGAGTTAGTCTGTTGTTTGTGTCACATCTGAACACATATTTGTCCTGCGCAGTTTAAAATAGGCGGGAGCTCCTTAGTCATATGAGTCATGCATTAAATACTTACACTGTGTCAAACGTAATCGAACGACCAAACGCTGCAATGCACAGCAGCGTCAACAGCTGGAGCTGTCTGAGCACCTGCAGGTTTGTGGCTCTCAAGTCTTTACAGGGACACCTCTTTCCAAATTTGAAAATATGTCATCTAACTTAGTCAAACAGTCTCAGTGTTTAAAAAAAAAAAAAAAAACAACCCAAAACTAGACTCAAATGAGTGTTTCTGCTCGGTCTGTAGCCATTATTCCGCCTCAGTCGTTATCAGTGCGTTGCCGCTCTGGCCTGTTTGCCTGCAGACAGTACAGTAAGTGTTCCATTCATGGTGATGGGAAATGGCTTATTTCTCAGCGGTGGAGAGAAGAAGTGTGAATTAACTCCACCATCAGGGACCTCTTCACCCGTTGCAGCCATGAGTGCAGCGTCTGAGCTGAATACAAAGTAGCTTATTTGCTCTCAAATATTAAGAGTAAATAGCTTTTCACCAGAGACTGCCTCCCTCTCGGTTCACGGACACTGAATATAGTTGATCTTTAAGCCGAGCCGGAGGCCTACCTGTTGTAAAATGACCTGGACGTACCTGACAGACAACCTTGGATGCTGTGGAAAGTCAGATTTTTGGTTTCAGTTTGAAGCAATAATGTATGTAAATGGGGCCCGTGTTTGAAACTTGTTTCATTACCACCAAGAAGGTTTTTTCTTGCGGGTTGCATTCACAGATGGAGACTGGACTTCCAATAAAACAAAAAGCTTTTGATCACGTGAGCAGAGAGAATGAAGCTCTCCTCCCGCTGCAGTTTTAAAACCGTCAGTGTTGCATTAGGCTGTGTAAAGTGTTTGAGTTTTGTGTGCCAGTGACTCAGCCCGTGCTAGCCAGCTGGAAAGGCCCATGCTGTTACCGTAATGCTTTTCTGGGAACAGATATGCAGCTGTGGAAATTGGTTTTTACTCTGGAAGGTTTCTGGAGTGCCCGTGTACCGCTGGATCACAGCGACCTCGGAGCATCACAACACAGTGGGAAGAGCAGCCCACTACCCCACTACGCATGTGATATTTTACTACTGATGCTGAAATATGTCACTGGCAACACTTTTGATTTAACTTTCGAAGGAGAAGATCCATCATTACGCCTAACTTCGTCGATAAATTTAAGACTGGGTGTATATTACATTTTTAAGCGTGTCTCCACGTCTCCACGTGACAATCTTTTAGCTCTATGACCTTTTGGTTACATTCCACTTTCAAAACCTCTTGATTAGGTTTAGGACAATATTAGGGTAAAAATAAAATATTTTGGTTGCTTAAACAGTTTTTTAGTGTGTATTTAACTTTCTGCCTGTGCTTATTTAAAATGTTGATCAGGAGCTGCATTCTTCAGGGTCAGCTTGGACGTCCTTTTGTTTTATGATTAAAAAACACGCAGCAGCTTATAAACATACATAAAAACTAAAATAATTTAATTTGACAAGTCTAGTTCCATCTGGAAGTAACAGAAGACGTGCTGCTGATACAGTTGAAACATCCTTCGGAGGTACTTTCCTTTGAAGTCATGCTGATTGAAAATGATTTACACTTCTAACATGATGTTGTGAGAGTTTATTTTTACTTTTTCATGCACAGCGGTCCCTCCAGTTTGCAGCTTTTCAAAAACATGCTCTAATATATTGTAGGTATTATTCAGTTGCACATTACTCACATCGTAAACAGGGCTCTTACTGTTACTGACAGAAGTTCACCAGGAAAGATAAAACTAGGGGGGCAGTGCCGCTCGCCCCGCCACACCGGCGACAGCTGTTTCTTTAGTCTTAATGTTTTATTTTTGGCTAACTGTAAATTGATTTGGGGATTTATGACGTTATGTTTTTGGTTTTGGCTCATTCATGTTAGATTTGTGCTGTTTAGGTTAGGAGAGCAGCCCAGATCTGACGGCCAATTGCGTGGCTGGTTTGTGGTCTGTTCTCGTTATGTTTCTTTTGGTCTCCCATTTATTTAAATGGTTGTGCAACAATACATTTCTTAAAAAGGCATTTTTACTTGCCTGGCTTATATATTATTGGTCCTTTTGAGCCAAGGTTTATTTCAGTGATCATAACACTCATATCCCTTCTTATAGAAAAGCACAATATTACAATTGTGATGTGGGTGGACCTTTAAAGGTACACTTTGTAATGATGCTGCTTCAGACTGACTATGTCAATCAGTTCCCAACGCATGAAACAATGAAATGTGCAAACACTTTACATAAATTATCCTGATGTGGTACAAAAGAAATTCACCCAGATTACTGTTCCTCTTTCAGTTAATACCTATAGAAAGAACTTCCAAACAATTTACTGAATGGAAAAGAATGTTTTCAGGTTTCATATGGAGAGAACAAAAACCAAGGATTAGGTTCTGTACATTACAATTACCTAAGGATAAAGGATATGGAGGATTACTATAAATCAGCACAACTGAGACACCTGATTTGCTGCCGTGATCCACTTCATATTGCTACATGGAAATATCCATGTGTAAGTCTAGTGGACGTACCCCTCCAGACATTGCTTGGAGATAGACCTCTATATGCACTGCACAGAGGGAAGCTGGACAAGAACCTCTCTTAACCTCTAAAAGCATTCTGATAAATCCTAGAACTCCAGCAAAATAAAGAAATGAAAAAATTCCACAAGGTTGGGAAGCAGAGGCCATGTGAAATGACCATATTATGGATTTTGTCACTTGACTGGAGGTTATAGCTACTCTGTGAACCATGTTGCCTATTTTGGAGACATGGAGGAGGCATCATCTGCTGAAGTCAGTATCTTATTCATCTGAATGTCCTACCTTTGCCTCAGAGATGAGAGCTTTCATATTCAAATGTGTGATCACAAATGCCTGTCATGTTATAGGCCTAACATGACCTTTTCAAAGCATCACTAAGTGTTCACTGAATGTTAAAAACCTGTGACGTGTTGAAATCACTCTGCTTGTACTTGTAACTTATGATAACTTATCGACTCAAGGCCACCATCTAATTTCATCTCCCCAACGAGAGGATATAAAGACAATTATATACTTATATATAAGTATAATATACAATATACAATAATAGCTTTAGAGATGTACATGGACCACAACTACGTGTCCCAAATCATTTCCTACAATAGTTTTGCAATTAAGTGATGGATTGTAAACAAAAATGTCCAAGAACAGAATTTGAGTTTTTTTTTTTTAAATCTAGGTGTTTCCATTACAGGTTTTTCATTGTGAATATAAGGTTTTGCACATTTCTAGTGGTAATGGAAACACAACTGCAGACATTACCAGTAGCATGTTAAAAAGAGCGAGAGAAAGATAAAAGCTTTTTAGACATGGCAACAGGGCTCACTTTAACTGGGTACAAGAAAGCCGTGCCTCAACAGGACACATCTGCAAACTCTGAAGGTAAGTTTTTATACTTGTTGTTGAACTATGAATGTGTCATATCACTGTTCATTGCTGCAGCCAGACAACGTAATACTTTTAAAACACATTTTAAGAAACAACCGGTAGGAAGGCAGTTTAAAGCAATTTTTTAAAGCAGTTCATGTTCATGAGTATTAACATTTTTGACTCCCAACCATCATTTGTTCGTCTGTCCGTCTGTCCGTCTGTCCGTTCGCTCGTTCGTTCGTTCGTTCGTTCGTTCGTTCGTTCGTTCGTTCGTTCGTTCGTTCGTTCGTTCGTTCGTTCGTTCGTTCGTTCGTTCGTTCGTTCGTTCGTTCGTTCGATCGATCGATCGATTGATAGTTTGTTCTTTCTCTAGCTCCAATAAATCTATTTGCATTTTTTTTTGCCTTAGCATGCTACTAAACCTTGCAAAATTCCTATTAACTAAGATAAATGCGTTATAGTCCTAATTTACTCTCATGTTCAGAACACCTGTTTTGTGAAAGAAAAGGAACAGGTCCATGTAACCCTTTATCACTGTTCAGGCTGATAATGACCTTTATTTGAGCTCTACACAGTGTCGATTTGGTTTGTAACCTATAAAAAAGTTGGCAACTGCTCACCTTTTCATGAATGTCAAGACATGTAAATTTCACTCGTTGCAGCGTTTACTCACAAATTTGTTCTTCTCACATTTCATGAATGAGGCCCACATACTGTAAATATAACTTTTACACATTCATGGTTACTCAAAAAACAGTGGGGTTTTTTTTTTAAGACGTATCGTACTCACACAGCCCTACACTGTACGTACACCGCCTGTAGAAAGAACTCATAATAATAATACCTACTGTGTGTCTGTCAGGAGTTGTTCTGATGATAATAATGATTATTATTTCAAAATATCAAAGAAATTATAGCATTTTAGCTCCAGTGTCAGATTCTGGTCTGAATTCGGAGGAAATTACTCAGCTGGCAATTTTGCATGTTGTGTATGATGTACAATTACTTTGAGCATGACGGAATAAAGCAAAATAATATTACTTTTCAAAAGAGCCATAAGTTTTGGTTCTTTAGTATAACATTGCTCAATAGCTGCTGCTGTTTGTCTCATTCGTCTGCTCGACCTTGTGATGGACGGTGACCTGGTGTCCATGCTGCATCCCTCCTCTTGTACAGAGGCAACTGGACGGGCTCCAGCCGCCCCCAAGACCTTCATAAGATGAAGCCGAGACTTATAATTAAACACATTAATGCCTAATTTCAGAGATTAAATGCAGGACAGTACTCACTTTCTTCTCTTTTTTTGTCCCAAAAAGGTGACCTTTTCAGTTGGTGCTCTCATCGTGGCTGCAGCCTGCTCGCTGAGCCTGAACTTCTCTTTCTATCAACGGCAATTAGATAACAGCCGATTGAAAGGAAATGAGGCTGCTCTGCCTGTTCTTGGGTAGACTGGGCAACATCTTTGTCTACAAGTGAGTGAGTGAAAGAGTGGTGTGTTTTTCTGCCACTTGAAGTGACACTGTGTTGTTTTTTTTTGTGTTCTTTTGTTGTTTTTTTAGGGGGGTCTTCATCTTGTGGGGTGGAGTGCGTGAGGCTTTTGTGCTGATCCCAAGGTGTGATTGTAAAATTAGCTTTCTGTATTATTCTTGTTCACAAAAAAGAGAAGGAGGATTATGTAGCAGATATGTATTCTTTTATTAGTTTTAATGAAAGGGCACTTAGCTATGAATCATGGTCATTATCTGGCCACTAAGCAGCTGTTTCTGGAAAATGTAGCCAAATATGTCTGATCTTCCCGACTTAACTTATATTCCTGTTCTATATTCACTCATTTCTTGGAAACTTTGTTTCTGGAATAGTTCATTAGAGCCAGAAGGATTCGTATGGAAGAAAATGACCACTGTGCCATCAATACAACAGCAGGAGAACCTCTTGGAGAACCTTTGGGAGAACCTAACTTTGCTTAAACCATCGGTAAGACTCAGCTGTAACACAGTCACAAGGACTGGCAAAGTAAATAAAATCATTTTTGATTTAACTTGGATTCTGAGACAGTTTATTTTAACAACTATGTCTGTATCAAACTATCTTTCTTGAGTTTGTTCTCTCGATACATAATGAATGCCAAGAAGAACTAGTTTTTCCAGTTAAACATCATTAACACCTCTGAATTTATTAGTGTGTAAAACCTCCGAACCTTAATTAAAGCAGGTTATGTTTATGTGCTTTTATTGTCTGTTTGCAGACAGATAATTGAGGAGGGTTATGGCTGATACGTTTATGTCGGATATATGCGGGATACAGATGTAGGAGAAAACGCTAAAAGAAGTTTGTCACCTAATTAGGTCAGTTTTGCTTTTAGGAACCTAAACTTCAAGGATAACCCCTTCTCTACCGTAAAAATGCTGTCGCTTTCCTCCAGAGAACCCACATATACACAATGGCGTATTTCTCTCTCTGAGTCATCAGTGGCAGTGTTTTAAGACTACTGGTTTACTGCCCTCAGAGGGACTCACTGGGCAAGCAAACATGTCTCCTAGTGTTTTCTGAACATCCTCCTGAAACCCGGCCAGGGAGAAACAATGGAGTTGAAAAGTTGGACCATGCATTTAATGAACAAAACGTAATGTGAGATTACTGCTTTCAGTGATCTTGAAGTGGTAGATGTCAGAAAAAGTCGTTTGAAGGAAGAGACACTGAACTCCACAAGGGAGGGATTGTTCCGTATCATTAAACTGATTTATTCACTTGACATCTGGACCAACAGTCAAAAGGATTTTAATACCATCACATGTTTTATTTACAGATATTGATTGAGGGCCTGCTAACACTAAATAACACTCAAGACAAGAGGCATCTAATTTTCCCTGAAATGTTTTCTTGGATGTTCTTCTTTTTTATGCCAAAAGCCCTGGATGAATAATGATTTGGACCTGTTGATGGGACTGACCCGGTAATCCAGATCTGAGACATTTCACTCACAAATGGTCTGGGCCACTAAAGGATCAGGAAAATCTAAAGTTGCTTACATTGGTTGTCTAAATGCTGTAGATATAATAATAACAACAACAACAACAACAACAACAACAACAATAATAATAATAATAATAATAATAATAATAATAATAATAATAATAATAATAATAATAATAATAATAATAATAATAATAATAATAATAATAATAATAATAATAATAATTTGCATCCATGTGTCAAACTGTTTTAAAGCCACTTCTGAAAGTGTTAAAAATGTCATGTTGCCAGGTCAGAAGTTGCAGTGGACTGTGTACAACTCTGTTCAAATCAATCAATCAACCACTCCAAAAATACTCGTTGGTCTCCCATATGATGAGATGAGATGAGATGAGATGAGATGAGATGAGATGAGATGAGATGAGATGAGATGAGATGAGATGAGATGAGATGAGATGAGATGAGATGAGATGAGATGAGATGAGATGAGATGAGTTGGCAGGACCCTATGTTGATAGTTTTACTGATCTTTAATGAAATTATACTTTAAATACGTTAATTATTGTGAGTACCAGTGAAGAAACACTGAAAAAAATGTAGAAACTTTCCCCTACTGATAATGATAAAGATAAATTAGTGTTTACCCTAAATAATCCTGAAAAAGCTGAGTAGTGACAAGCACGAGCAGGGGACGGGGTCACAGGGGACGTGGCCCCGGCTAAAATCTGATCAGCTCCGTGAAGCTCCCTGTAAAAAGAACAAATGTCCACTGTCAATAAAGCTCATCAAAATAGAAGAAGAAGGGCTTGAACGATGCAGGAGTGATAGTTGGGGACCAGCCTGCATCAGAGTAACATTGACCTCAGTGGCAGTCAGTGTTCTGCGGTGAATGATGGGATGTCAGAAATCCTCACGTTCATCATCATTTAGGTGTGAAAGAACATTTTTTTTTTTATCACTCAGCTCAAGTCTGACAAACATTAAAATAAGAAACTTTCTCGTTGTTTAGGCACAAGATGTCAACTTTTCAAAAATAAGGGAGAGTTGTGTTCAAAGATGTTGGTCAATACCCTAGTGAGAAATGTGGGCCCTCGAAGGCCCCATACTTAGAAAACTCTTACATTTGCCACTGCTTTCAAGGCAAGGCCTCATGGGAACCTGTTTCTGTTTCTGTAGGTCTTTTTAGAGATTCTTTAGGTTGATGTGAAAACGGGAAATGTCTTCAGGCCACTGGTACGTATTCAACAATTCCAAACTCCACGGGGTTGATGGGCACTTAAGCTGCTCTTTTCTTTTTTTGTGAAATAAATGACACCAAGTATCTTTTTATGGAAAGGAAAGCTTTTGCAAAACCTGATGTTTTCATTTATGAGAAAACTTGGCAAAGGGGAAATTACAAATATGGTTTGTTAAAAGAATAAAAAGATTTCTTGACAATATGGGCACAGACGTTTTATTTAAAGTTGTAATAGTAGCAGCAATTCTTATAATACATCCATATAGTGAGTATTTCTGCATCAGCTTCATGTTCTCTCATAAGTTGCATTCTAAGCACAATTGATTAAAAATACCAGAAAATTATATCTTTTTTTAACATCCTAGTCAATGTTTTTTACATCACAAGAAACACAGTTTAAAGGACACACCACAGCAAGCTCCGTTAAACACAAAATTGTGAAAATTACCATTTTAAATATGTAAATACTTGAATAAATAAAGATGAAAAGGAAAAGCACCTTCACTGTGTTCCCTTACTGATATCCACACAGTGGGTTTGCTTTTAGAAACGGTTATCTTTTTAAAGGTAGGGTAAGTGATTCTGTTTCTTCCTGCTTATCTCATGAATACTCTGTGGGGGGAAAAAACGCCCTGGTGCTGTGAACTAGAAACAAACAGTGGAACAAGACGTAACACAAATGCTATCAGAACTTCATCAAACCATCCTTGTGCACATGGAGGGGATGGTAGAGTTCATAATGGGCCCATTTTGTTTTAAATATCAACAGATATGATGTCATCAATATATCACTTACCCTCCCTTTAAGTCTTGGAAGTCATATTTCCAAACTGACAGAAAGACACTCAGGGAGCCAACAATTTACAGTGAGAGTAACTCCATACAGTATACAAGCATATAAGTACTACAGCATTAGTCATATAAATGATGTAACATTCTAGTTCGTGTTCGTGTTCAAATGTATTAATATTCATTGATAATAATCTAATGAGCTGATTTGATTGTTGGGTTCTTATTACATTTAATTCCAGTATTAACTTACAGCTCATCGCCTTAGATCATGTTGAAAATCCCATCCATCCATCTTCTATCCCTGTTTTAGCTTTTGCAGGGTCACGGGTTATATTGAATTCAATTTTAATAATAATAAATAATGAATAATTCTATTTAATAGCTAAACTATCACAGTAGTACAGTATAATCAAGTATTTAATTTCAAGTATTTCTTTAAGTACAATAAAATAAAGTTCCTCTGTAACACACACCTGAAATTGTTGATTCTTATTCCAATTTTTGTCTGGTGCTTAATTTTTTTCCAAGTACATGGACATAGTAAGTTTAAATTTTAATGGGTGATATTTGCTTAAAAAAAAGAAAAAAAGAAAAATCGCTGTAATTTGCAAACTGTAATCACAAGTGTCATCAAATCAAATAATACTTGATTTGCTTAGTAAAATCCTTTGTTCATGAGCTCTTTTTCTTTTTTAAGAAAACGATATTTAGCTGTATTTTTGATTTCCAAATTAAAGCCACTCTATGTAGAAATACCACTTCTGACCACATGTAGGCATTTAAATAAATTATTGAAAAAAGTGTCCTGTCAATACTGAGTTAAAGAGTGTGGATGGTCCAGCACATTTTAAAACAGTTTTGTCCCCCCAGTTTTGTTGTGTCTTACACCAGAGGTTGACATGCAAACTTTGTTGTGATATGCTGCCCCCATGTGTTCACAGGTGGTTTTGCTACATAGATTTCCTGTAATGAATAAGGACAGACAATGTCCTTTGATTATTATACAATACATAACCAAACGAAGAAAAAATACACTAAAATTAAATTAAATCAAATAAACAAAACTGGGTTACCATCTGCACTTTCAGCAGTGCAGGGACCTATATTGTTTTCTGGGAACCATCCTTGACTTTCACATCTGAGATCCTCTGGGGGATGAGAGACTGCTGATTAAACTGATTAAATGACTTTAATCAGTTATATTAGCTGCTGTATAAAAATACCTGCGGTACAACAGCACATGGTTGTGCAACATAAGGCTGAGAATCCACATGAATAAATACGTTGGGTGTATTTTTCAGTAAAACATGAGGACTGAATTAATCACTTTCTAGTACTCTTTCAAAGATGAACAACAAAAGGTACTGTGCAAAACTGGTCTTTAGCCTTTATTATTCTACAATACTAGGGTAACATTCATTTTTGAATTTGCACAAGTGATCAATCATATTGTAGTTTGTTTTTATTTTAATTCTTTATTTATTTTTTTTAGTGGCTGACCGAAAGGCTGCTGAAAAAACACAAAGAGTCGCACATCAGTGGTTATATGCAACAGAGTTCAAAAACTGCCAACGTAGCATCAAAAAGCAAAGCATAGAGTGAAGCTTTCACATGCATATTAGAATATTAAATTCAGGGTTCAAAATATTTACATCCACATTCAAAATCAACCTGGAACTTAAAACTCTTAAAAAAGTTGTTGTACAACTCAACTGTATCGTCAGCATTAACGGATGATTTTATCCCATGAGACCTGCAGGTTAGGAACATGGTGGCACCACAGTGGGGTTCAGTGTCTCCAGTTGATCTTACAGATCAACTTAGGAATCAAACCAGTAATCATGCAGATGCCGAAGCATCAGCTTTGACAGCATTTTCTGCATCATACTTGTTTTCTGAATGTCTTGAAGCTGCACAATGTAGCAATATCTATTCTGACCACATGGGGGCACCGTAAGACAATGAAGTGCACCTCTAGTGGGACAACGTGGAATTACAACATGTGCATCACTGCCTCACTCATTAGCACGTTATCATCAATGGTTTGTTCACACAGCAGGTCTATACTGTATGTCTTCATGTAGATATTTTTCATGCTCTTGCCCCAAAATCAGCTATAATAATGCTCACGTGATTTATGACTGGGCGCATGAAAACAGTTCTTTATTTTAAAAATCAACATGATGGTCGCCAGTCGTCTTTGTTCTGGGATGGTTTCGCACTGATGCACAAGGAAAGGATGGAAAATATTAGTTTGGGGAGAGCTGTGGGGTGCGGGTGAGGTTGTTCAGCACAGCTTTGAAGCATTGTCTAGTTACATCATCTTCTTTATATGCAGGAGATTACAGAAGTCCTGCAGAGACGACCCTGAACAGCAACCATACCAGTCTATCCAGGATATCATTGAATTGTACTGCAATGTATTATATGATATGCACCTTGTTTTCAGTGTGTTTCAGTGGTTGGAGGGCAGATGATGTCAATCTTTAATTTTCAACTATGGTAGTTCAGATGATGCCTATATTCTGTTCTCTGCAGCTTTTGTCAAAGATGGTCTATATATGTATTCATAGCAGAGGAGAGCAGATAGTGCTATAAACATTGCAGCATGACTGCTGGACTAAAAGCACTTGTTTATAGTGTCTTTGTGGCCTTGGCGCAGTCTTTCAGAAACAAGAATTAATACTGTATGTTTCCATGGTATCAGTTAAAGATGAAACTTTAGTGAAGTTACTGAAAACATAAGCACAAAATAAGGCCATTTGATACAATTATACCATGACCCATACTTTGTTATATGAGAAACTTTGTGCATTTACCCAGAATTCATGGTACACTTATACTACTTAACAGACTAAACAGGTAGATGGTTTTGAGACGCAGAATGATACAGATGTATATTTTAAGGGCTCACAAGTGCTATGTTGAGTCTGTGCAGCCAGCTGTTTTAGCGACAAACCACCAACGTTTTAACATCAACGAGCAAAATATAATATACAGGCTGTTTTTGAACGACATACTAGTACAGGTCCGTATGAAGCAATAAAGGCCTTTTAGATAGGGCGCGGTAAGGACTGTGCTCAGTACGGGGAATGGGATGCAGCACAAGATAGAGCACATCTCAGGCACCAGTTGCTTGGCAACCCAAAAGCTTTCCAGGAAGCGAGTAGCAGATATGAACTATTTTTTTGAGTTGTGAACTTGGGTGCATGTTGTATCCTTTGATCTGTCAGCAAAACACTTTGAATTCATTTTTTTTCTTAATGAAGAGGAGATGAGCTGCAGCTTTTGTGGCATCTGAACGCTTCAAAACTGTAGTCAGAAAAAAAATCATGCTTCTACAGGTAGCACAAAAGTTCCTCTGCGCTGCTTTAAGCCCAAGTTGTTGGAGATTCATTTCCACTCTGAAGCGTTCCTCTTTTTGTCACTGTATCTCTTTAAAATCATATTGTGGGCTACAGCTCAGAAAAGTGGGGCATCACCAAAGTCATGCGTGTCCTAGTGCTATGTTGAGCCTTGTGCAGCCCTGAGCCACTCTTGCGCCACGCAACACGACTGAGTCCCAGAGCGGAGCACAGCAGCCACCACTTCCTATCTGAAAGTTCCCGGGAGCAGTATGTACGGCATACTGTTACAGGACTTGTGGTTAGTTTCAAGGTGAGTATGCTATGGCAGTCATGTGACAGCTGTAACCCACTTACAAGGTAGACTGGTCTTCTGTATACTGGAAATTTTCCCAGAAGTAGCTCTTTGTCTGTGTATTTTTCACACGGTCCAGAGGGTAAAATCACTCACCGTGCAGTACCGGATAGTATATTTTGAACAAAACTAAAGGACAGTAATACTAAAGTTAACAGGCATTGAAAATAGCAGTCGAATAAGAATGTTGAAATTATCGAAGGCCGTATTTTCTTTTCCTTTCTCTGTTTTTGTTCCATTTTAAAGCAGTCAAATGCCTCTGCCAGAGTACCTTGATAAGCCAAAGCATCCTCCCAGACCTTTGTCATGGCTGCAGAAATAAGAAGCATTGGAAAGTCTAAATCCAGTTAAACCACAAACCAGCTAATGGAGCACATTAAGATCAGCAGTTGTAAGAATTTAAAATGATAGTTCTTACTAAAAACGACCAACATCCCACAACGTGTTACTGTTGTTCTTCAGACAATCACAAACACAAAGTGGATTTACAGTAGTTACAAATCTACTTATCAGATTAATACCTCTACTAATGAAGTCAAACGGTTTAATTACTTCAAACTTCCATGAACTGTCTCATAAATACACCATGATGTGATATATAAATACTCCGTTTACCTGAGATTTAGACACCACAGGCCTTTGTTTCTTCGAGGATTCGTAACTTGCAGCCGTTGTGGCCGGATCCACTGCCGCCCGCGTATATTGTTTTTCTGTGGGATAATTTACTATATATAGGAATATTCCTATATAATTTCCTAAACTTTACTTATGTACATCAAAAATACACACCCACTCATGTGTGACCACTCTGTCGTCATGACTCAGCGGCGTTCCTCGTCACCGCTAGCGTGCCACATTACCGTGTCACCAGCAATAGTCAGACATTCGTGCAGTTCGTCGAGGGTGCCGTATCCGCTTTGCTGCGTATCTCCTTGACGTCATTGAGCGGTGAGTCACTGGTGCCGATCTGGCATTTGAAGACCTGCTTGTAAGCCTTTCTGAAGTTTTCCGACAGGAAGGCGTAGATGACCGGGTTGACGGACGAGTTGCTGTACGCCAGGCAGTGGGCGGCTATTCGAAACACGAAGGACGCCTGGTTCAGGGGGAAGGTCCCAAACTCCGCCCAGAGGTGAACAATGTGGTGGGGGAGCCAAGACAGGCAGAAGACCACCACCACCACCAGCACTGTCTGAGCGGTCTACAAAGACGAAACATACAGAACCAACAGACAAAAAAGACGAGGCGTTAGGATGAGCCATCACGTCAGTGTTATCACCTACAGCATTTACAGTGGCAAAAAACAGTATGTAATTCACTCAGAATTCATAGGTTTTCTGCATTAATCTATCTCAAAATGTGATCTGATCCCTGATTTGAATCTGAGAGCTGGAATCGACTCTAGCAGATCCCCAGAACCCTAAATAGGAGCAAGAAGGTACAGCTTACGGATGGATGGAGTCTGTTTTTGTGTGACCTGTGAGGAAGACTGTCACTGGGGAGCGGCTACAGTCCCCAGAGCTGCTTTGTGAAACTACACAGAAAGTGTTTTTCATAGCTTTTGCATTGTTAACGAAGCTGTAGCAGAGCTCCAGACTGGTAATTAGACCAAAACACTGAGCTAAAAGATAAAAGTTGGCCTTTAAGGGGGGGGACGAGGGGACAGATTTCCCAATGGATGAATTTCCCAATGGATGAATGATCCCTTTTATATACCTTGTCTGTTTTAAATTGATGACATACCAGCTAATACAGCAGGCTCATTTCCATGTAGTGTCATATAAGACCTTATAAAACTGTAATTGCGTTACATTAAACCCGACGAGTACCATGAAAGTCACAATATCCTGGATAATCCACTCAGCAGATCCAAATTCAACCCTCTAATTGTTTAAATGAGCCTCAATCAGCCATAATGCAAAGGCTCGAGCACGTTTATTCACTTGCACAGCACACAGATAATAAGTCAAACTTGTAGCAGCAAAGCGATGTCTCCCAAACCTACATCTCTATCCAGTCATGCGCTTGTGCACATAACTGTTTATTAGGCTTAGACACGTCTGCGTGTCGGCAATGAAGCTTCTCAAGACCTTGAGCACAGCTTTACACTGACAATGTGAAGTGGAAAAAAAAACACCTCCCACCTTCTACCTGCATTTGCATCAGCATCAGCAGCAGGTCATACTGTTTTTAAGTCAGCTCAGAAACCCTAATAAACACACAACCTGGTCTATTTTATTACACTAAACAGAAAAAAAAGGATATGATCTCCATCACTTTATGTTAACTATGTGTTTGAGTTTCAACAGGGAAATGTTTAAAATGTCTAAAACGTGGTTCATAAATGGGTTATTTGTGGATATTTGGTCGTGGATCAACAGCAATATTGTGATATGGTTGATGAAAATTCATAAACTCCTCCTTTAAAGAGCCATAAAAGCACAAATGTACTGTGACCACACCTGAAAAAATGAATGCAACTGTTAGAGAAGTGTTGGATATTATTATTACCTTTGGTAAGACTATCAGTAAAGTAAAAAGATAAAGCTGAAAACCACTAATTACATACAGCCTGATCTGCTCATCACATGGCATTTCAACAGGTTTTTCACAGCAAAAAGAAACATGGAAAGCCAAAAAGCTCATCAGTAACATAATAATAATAATAATAATAATAATAATAATATAAAATGAAACGGAAAACAAACCAAAACATTGTTTTTCATAATAATTATGTTTGAAGAGGGTTAAATCATAAAGTGTAGAGAAGGGAGTAGGATACGCCCCTTGAGAAGATAAAGTTAAAACAACATACGAAGAAAAGGATGGGGCAAGATTTATTAAACAGAAATAACACCGCCAATCAGTTACAGACTCAATGAAAGCAGACTTTCAGAGCTGGTTTATGGTCTATAATCAGTCAGAGAGTGCAATACATCAAGATGGAGGGTTGTGTTTTGGGGTGTAATATGCTCTCTGGAGAAAATTGGAGCTTTGGATGACTTTAGAACCGTTGGCAGATAGAAATGATGGCGACTGCGTGATGCGAGAACAAGCGAGACTCTTGTTTATTCTTTTCATACCTAAAAGAAGACCCTTCATTTACACCTTAGTGAGATGTTTTTCTACCCTTCTGTTCACTCCGGAGCCACATCAATCATCTCTAAGAATGCTGTTCCTGGAGGGGCTTTTATCTACAACTTTTCATACGTCCTTCTCTGTTATTAGGATAAGTGGACATGAGATGAAGTAAACAAGTTGATTCTTGGTTATTTTGCCATCACAAAACAGCCAAATGGCTTTAATTTTGTACTGCACTGTTAAAATGTATAAATACTAAAATACATATAAGTCCAGAAGTATTTGGACAATGACAGAGCTTTGATCATTTTCTGTAAATAGGATTTGAAATAAAACAATCAAGATGTGATCAGAGTGTAGACTTTCAGCTTTAATACGAGAGGTTTATCAAAATATGGCATGTGGCATTTAAGAAATAAAATTACTTGGATTAAGTGGGAAAACTAGAAATGTAATTTGTAATACATGAATAAACCAAAGACTGCTCGATGACAGTGACCTCAGCGAGTCTGGAATCCAATGGACGTCACTAAATTCTGAGTTTCCTCACTGGAGATGCTTCACCAGACCTTCACTGCTGTCAGCTACAGTTGCTGCTCTGTCGGGCTGAGATCAGCCCAATAATCCATTTATCTGCTTCTGCAAAATGTTTAGGTTCATTATCCATCTGGACTGGAAAAGGTTTCTTATCAGCTTAGCATTTGTCTGAACGTGAGCAGAGGGTATGGATCTAGACATCTCCGAGTGTCCGAGATCTAGACATCTCCGAGTGTCCGAGATCTAGACATCTCCGAGTGTCCGAGATCTAGACATGTCCGAGTGTCCCAGATCTAGACATCTCCAAGTGTCCGAGATCTAGACATCTCTGAGTGTCCGAGATCTAGACATCTCCGAGTGTCCGAGATCTAGACATCTCCGAGTGTCCGAGATCTAGACATCTCCGAGTGTCCGAGATCTAGACATCTCCGAGTGTCCGAGATCTACACACCATCTTCTTTCAGCTGCTGCCTCATCATTCACCACAAACAAGGGGTGAATGATGATGCATTGACAACCATGCATACCCATACCACTGTACTTCCTCCACTATGTTTAACACAATGGTGGATTTCATATTTCAAATCAACTGTGGTGGTGGATGAAGGCAAAATTATAAAAAAACAAAAAAACCTGTCAAATGTTATAACCAGTTAAATCAGATAAGTGTTTGGATTCTGCACTAAATCGGTGTTGGCTGTCAACATCTCCCAAAATAATACTTCAGTCCGCACTGACAGAAAAGCAAACAACATGTCAAATCTGCAGTCAGCTACATGGTAAGTGGTTGTGACAGAATTAACCAGCGACTAGCAGCTAGCACGCTCAGCTAATGTTGCTGGTAGCTTCAACCCTTCAACAACACAGTTCAACTCATTCATAATTAGTCCAATTAATACAAAGCCAATAAAATAACAATAATAATTATTGCCTGACTTTTCTTCAATACAAGCCCCCGTCCTGAGCAAGCACCAGGCGACTGTGGAAAGGAAAAACTCCTCTTTAACAGGAAGAAGCCTCTGGCAGAACCAGACTCAGGAAGGGTGGCCATCTACCTCGACCGGTTAGGGGATGAGAGGACAGGAAAGAGAAGAGAACAGCAACAACAACAAATCAGGAATTCCTGCTGGGAAGAAACAACACGGGTTAATAAGAGAACAGCGTGAGGAGAGGTGCATCATGGGAGGTCCTCCAGCACTCTGGGCCTATAGCTGCATAACTAAGAGATGTTTCAGGTCACGTGGGCCTTTCCTAACTATAAAGTCTATCAAAAAGGAATTTTATAATCTTAATATTAAAGGTAGAGAGTCTGCTTCCCGAACACACAGTGGCAGCTGGTTCTGAGGAGAGGGACCTGATGACTGAAAATTCTACCTCCATTTCTATTTTAGACTCATAAAACGTTTTGGGTTTTTTTTCTGGACCAGCCGTAGTTGTAAGTTTCCTCTCTGAAAAAAAAAGGACACACACTTACTTGGGTAGAATTTATATATATATATATATATATATATATATATATATATATATATATATATATATATATATATATATATATATATATATATAAAAACACGTTTGTCTGAACACAAGCTCTTGAATTGTTCAATATAAAGGAAGCGGGTAGAGGATTTCACGCTGGCTGTAGTTCTATTTACCTGACCCTCAGTGAGACATCAAAGGCTGTCTTGGTGTTAAAACAGTTGGGTTTTGATGTCTATGCTCAGCTCTAATCAGTCTCCACCCTTTAAACGTGGTGTATGTTGTGATATGGAGGGTGATGAAAACAACTTAACCCTGCATCCGCCTCATTTATATGTATCACAAATATATCACAGCGCATGATCAATCTCTATTTTATCCACATGCTGTTGCTCTCCCACATTCATGTTTGAGTGTAGAGATGACTCAGGTCTGGCAGAGAGCAGCTCTTCTTCGCCTTCATGTAGCAGCAAATGTACCAGGAAATTGAACTACCAGCTCATGTAAAAGGCTGAAGAGAGAGAGAGAGAGAGAGAGAGAGAGAGAGAGAGAGAGAGAGAGAGAGAGAGAGAGAGAGAGGTGTGATTTTGACTTGTTGGAAAAAATCTGGCAGCCACAGACGCATTGATGCATACTGTATATACGCACAATAAATCATTATATGATTTATTTATTTGTGGTGGAACAAAACTATACACACTGAAAAGTAATACACTAAGTTAGAACATGACAATACCTTATATAACCTCAAATTATATAATTATGCTGTGGGTTTTATACAAAAACAATTTGTAACTAAATAAAATATAAACATCGATGATTCAAGTTCTTAAACCACATGACGCACATGACGTTATTGTTTTTGTGTTTTTGAGTTTTTGTGTCACTGAGCATGGCTGTGATCATTTCTACAGGTGCTGTTAGAACTGTCAAAAATGATTTGCCCTGTTAAAACTTCCAAGATGACTCGGTCAAATATTAATGTTCATAATTATCCATACATGTGCTCCGTTTGGAGATCTGATTGTCTCAGACTCCTAAAACAACCACTGACCACTGATCACTCGTTTAAGTCTGCGTCAGCACTGAGATTTACAGATTTCAAGCTTTTTGGCCAAATAAAATGAACAGCAAAGACCTTGTTCCCCCAAATACATTAGGTCACAGCTGTATCATGATCAAGAGGTTGTTTTTCTTCTTTTTCTAACCAGAAAATGATAGCAGCCTATGAAACCAGGCTGATCGTGCTCCAACAACAACATTTTCTGTAAACAAGCTACATTTTTTACACACAGTGCTTTCACAAAGATAAATAAATGAATAATTTACAACTTTGTTTGACTTGGTTTTCCACAGATTCTGAGAATTTGGAGGACTGCATGATTTCTGGGTGCTTGAAGGTGATAAGGGGTTTGTGTTTCTCAGCAGCAGTGGGAGTGACCTCGTTCCTCGCAGCTGCCACTCACTATAGATTTCACAGCAAAGTCAGAAACTGCAGAAGCTGCAGCTGCATTATAAATTAAATTCTTATTTAAACAAATTCACTCTGCTTTTACATTAAGGGGGAAGTATTGGTGTGAAGTATTCGTTTGTCTCATCTAGAAATCATCTTTATAGGAAATAACCTGTCATGTCATGTAATGCTTTGCAGCAGGATATAAGACCATGCACGGTACCGTGCAATCATGAGTTTCCCTGGAGATAACATAGTTTAGGTAAAGGGATAGTTTTCCATTGTGGAATATTCTGTCTTGGCGCTAAAGCTTGATAAAAATGTCATGCTGCTCAGATTAATTCAAAATAAATACTAGTGGGTGCGATGATTAGTTGATGCTGTCGACAAAAATCAATAATAAAAATAGTCCCCAATGAATTTAATTGATGACTACGGCTGCCAAAAAAAAAGGAAATATTCAGTAGAATAAGGCATCATCTTTCTTCCTACCTATTGCTACGATCGCTGCACGTGTTTTTCAACAGAGTGAGGCATCACCCTCCCTTTCTATCTCTGCTGAGAGTTGCACATGTGCAATAGAGTACAGCCATAGACTGTGCATAACAATGGACCAAGCATCCGGTCATGTGACCCATTGGTTTCTGAAGACCGGTTTTGAAGCCCGACCAGGGATTGGGTGAGCCAACTGCCAATCAATCATATTAGAGAAAAATGTATTGCTTGAAATAAATTTTTCTGGCATGATACAAAACCTCCCCGTCAGAGTTGTCATTGTTGTGAAATCAAATGATTGAGAACAAAAAAAAAATTGAGCCAGGCCGTAAATATGTTTATTTCTGCTCTAAAGTTGGACATTTTAACATAGGAGCCATTGGAGATGGACTTGGTTTTGGAGCCAGCCTCTATTGGCCAATCGAGGAACTGCAACAAATCTTAGATCTTACTTCTACATGAGCGTCAATCCGGAAGTGAGATAGTTGATGCTTGAATACAGCACCAGGTAAAAAATATGAAAAAATAAGCAGCTGATGCAACAACACTGCAACTGGCAGCAAAGTTCATTAAAAGATGTAATTTTGAATAAAGTGTCCATCTTTACTGTCTTTTTTTGTTAATTTGCACATCATCTAAACAATCTCATGCAAAATTTAAAAGCTGAGAGCTAAATAAGAGTTATTTAATATTTACGAGCATCATAATCCTATTAGTCAACTAATCATTTCAATAGTTGATGACTAATTGACTATGAGAATAGTCATTAATTGTAGCTCCAGTGGGTGAGGGCAGTTGGCTCTATATTTTGTTTAAAATTATACCAAAACCTGAATGAAGAGGTACAAAAACATGCAAAATTCTGTCATTCAGCTGATGTTTATCAACAGAGTGGGACAATAGTTCTAAAAAAGGATAGGACTAAAAAAGCTAGAAACTGTCTATTCATTTGAAATATACTTTATTGTTCCAAATTTGTGCACAGTGATGTTTAATCACTTTAAGGGGCTATTTGGAGGCAGCACAGTGTGCATCCACAGTTTAGCACAGTGGATTAGTGATTAGAACTGCTGCTTCACAGCAAAAAGGTTCTTGGTTCGATTCCCGGGCGAGGATTTTTCTGTGTGGAGTTTGCATGTTCTCCCCGTGCTTACGTGGGTTTCCTCCGGGTACTCCGGCTTCCTCCCACAGTCTAAAAACATGCATGCAGGTTGATTGATTATTCTAAATTGCCCGTAGGTGTGAGTGTACACGGTTGTTTGTCTCTGTATGTGACCCTGTGATGGACCTGTCCACCTGTAATGAGTCAGGATAGGCTCCCAGTGACCCTGCAAAGGATAAAGCAGGTATAGCAAATGGATGGGTGGGCTATTTGGCATACTTTTATGAATACACCTAAAAGACAAGTTTCCATCAGTGAAAGTCCAGAGTAAAACCTCGGAGGCTGGAATTTTAACAAAGCTGACCTACAGTCTGCTTCCTCCTTATCTGCCAACAGCCAACAAATAAAGGGGAAGAAGGCACAAAGAAATGGAAGAAAAAAGAAAAATCAATCTGGAGCAACATCGTCACTGAAGTAGCTAAGATGGTCACTGCGTTGATGTTTGCTGGTTCCTGCAGTTTGTACTTTAAGAAACCACTGACACGGATGAAAAACATCATCTCCAGCCTAATGAAAGCTTATCGGTTTTGCAAAAACCGTCGTATATTGTCAAATACGTTTTTACACTTGCATGAGGTGTTGGTTTTTTTTGGCATATCAAAAAAAATTAAAAAAAAAAGAAAGAAATCAAAGTAATGGAGTGTAAACATCATTTTTCTTTTTGTTTTTTTGTTGTTATTTTTTGCATTTACAGATCCCATCACCCACCAAAACAAGTTGCATTTGTATTTCTGTAGAAACTGTCTGCCTTGAGCTTGACGTAGTGGTCGTAATAAGACTTACTGCCTGACATATTTCATTAAAGAATGTGCATGCCATCATGTCAGCCTGAAGTTTTAGATTCACTGCTCTTCTGTAAAATTGTGGATAAGGACCTCTCTAGAAATCCTTCAGACATGTAGAGAGGGATTGCCCGACCTCCGTGTAATTTCATGTGAGCAATAACGATGGCTAGGCTAAAACAGAAATGAAGCTACCAAACTGAATCATTCTTATTGAAAGGACTTACCATGAAAGAAGAAAGCGCATATAAAAGGGAGATGTAGTCATTTTGCATTGAAGCTTTAGCCACATATTGAAATATCAATTTCACGAAAACTGAAAAATGTAGCTAGTTAAACAAGTTTAACCGGACAAATCACAGCTATGCCACCAACAAGGAGGAAGTGAGCGAAACAACACCAAGTTACTGGATCAAATGTGTGGATGACACGTGTTTCAAAATCCAAACTCGGAAACTACAAACATGCTTGAATACATCTACTCGACAAAGAACAACATCCAAGTTCACATGACAGGAAGCAAAAGCTAACTGCTTCTTTGGGCTTTGCAGTGAATATTGAGCAGGACAGAAGTTTCAACACTGAGGTGTACCAGAAACCCACACACAACTTTCTGGAACACAAACTGTTTATCACCAAAGCTCTGGGCTGCGTTTGTTCGACGAAAAAGAAAAAGAACCAGAACACAATAAAGAAAGCACTTAAAACCTGCCGAGAGCTACGGTCGGTCTCGGTCAAGTCAGGTAGGAAACATGGAAAATATATCACACTGGAAAATTAAAAACGAGCATCTCAAACCAAAAAAAAAAAAACCCATCCTCAGACAACAATTGATTCATCCTCAGGATAAAATACCTGACTGGGGCTGTACAAAGTACACAATTTCAGTGCAGCGAAGGGTGTACATGCATGGCACAACACAGGTCACGTCAGGTCAGGTCAAGACTGGAGGACAGTGATGTCCACATTCAGGACAGAGACGACAGGTGCTTTGAGAGGAGTCACAGAAGCCATCCATCTTAAAGGTTTAGAAAAACAAAAAAAAAAACAATTACAAGCTTGCTGCCTTGAATCTTCTCAAACAGTTGGCTTCACCCCCATTCGCACTTTGATTCATGTGACCAAAACATCTCACATGCTGACCAGGTAAAAAACAGAACGGTGCTCAAAAGACCCTACTGACCTCGAGGAGTGACGGTAGGGTCAGTGACTCACGTGACTTCACCAAGAACCCCAACAGCAGCTCAAAAGCATGAAACAACAACAAGTCAGTTAGGACTGAAGACTTTTGGATAAGAAGTAAAACATCTTCAAAAGCCAAGAAAGGGAACCCTGTTGCCTTTGACTCAATGTTTTAAGGATTGCCATGACCTGGAGGACTGAACCTACGCTCGTGTTTTTAGGTAGGACGAGGAAAAAAGCAATCAGGCAGCTGAGTCACCATCGGACCTGTGACAGAACAGTTGTTGTACCAATTTGTTTCATCCTGAATTGTTTGTGCCTGACAGCAGCTTTACCTTCATTTAACACCACAGAAGCTTAAAGTAAGCCACTGGGGAGGTTCAAGAGTGCAGCTTGTGTCTAACCTTTTTAAACGGTAATTTCTACAGTGTTTGGAAGCAGTGATAGCAGATTTAGTTAAGGATTCGGAACTGGTCTTTAAATTAGCTTTAATTAGAGCTATTTATATAAAGATATACAATACATGTGGATAAACTATGAAGGATATAAAACATGACAGTAGCTGATGTGTTTGCTTCCTGATACCGATGCATTATTAATTTTCTATTGATCCTAAAAGGAGGTTCCAGTCTTATCATATAAATCATCCTCTTACAGGTTCATTATAAACATTTCCTGGACAAAACCAGGAGACACTGCTGAGAAAACGCAGACTGAACAAGTAACCACATGGTGCATTAACCCTTCACAGGCAGTCCATTAAATACCTAACATTTCTAAAGTTTAACTCTCAAGAGTTATAGAAGAATATAAAATGACCTTTTTTTAGTTTACATAGGAAGTCTTTATAGAAATTATGTCTGAATTTATGAAATAGGGTTATTTGCCCACCCCTGCCTCTCGCCTGTAATGAGTCGGGATAGGCTCCGGCAGACCCCCGTGACCCTGCGAAGGATAAAGCAGGTATAGAAAATGGATGGATGGATGGTTATTTGCCCTGTAAAGTTTTTAAGCTTTCACTGGGCTGCGGAGAAAGATGAACGGGACACTTTTGTTGAAAGAAGTTTAAGGAGTAGTAATCTAAAACTATTTCTGGAACTATGTCTTTAACTAACGATAACTAGACAGAGAACTTTTCTCCAGTTGATTATTTACTTTTTTTTACAAAGTTTTACTACAAGAAAGTTGATGTGGGTTGCAAACACGAAAGAAACAAAGTCACTTGCGATATTGTGGGTTCATAAATTGACTTTCAAAGCAAACGGCTGGTTTACTGATCCTGAAGATTCAATAAACCAGTTACCTGCTTTGAAAGTCTCCTACTGATTACTGTTATTGATCCTGGATCAAACTATGTAAAAGCATTTGAAATGGACCAGCATGCTAATTCTGACCATAAGTAAGAAGTAATACAGAGATGACCCCTCCCCCCAAAAAACTTTAAATTAGCCTCTGAATATTTTTATTTCTTCTCTAAAGTTGGACATTTTTACATGGAAGTCCATGGAGATTGAGTCGCTTGTGCAGCCAGCCTCTATGGGTCAGTTGAGGAACTGCAATGAATTTTAGTTTTACATGAGCCACCTGGAAGTGAGATTGTTCGGGATCAATCC